>CM021100.1:518081184-518205514 GCA_007115665.2 Sequoiadendron giganteum | reverse complement strand
GAGGGAGAGAGGGAGAAATAGAAGGAGGGAGAGTGGGAGGGAGAGAGGGAGGGATAGGGAGAGAGAGGGGGAGGGAGAGGAAGAGAGGGAGAGAGTGAGAGGGAGGGGGAGAGGGGAGAGTGAGAGTGTGAGAAGGAGAGTGGGAGAGTGAGATGGAGAGAGAGAGAGAGAGAGAGAGAGAGAGAGAGGAGTGATTGAGTGAGAGACTTGAGAGAGATAGGGATGGAGAGAGAGAGGGAAAGAGAAAATATTTAAATATTTTATATATTGGTAATATATATATATATATATATATATATATATATATTTAAATATTTATAGATTAACTAAAATATGGAAATAATATTTAAATATTATACATTTAATAGTATATTATATTTTAAATACATAATTCGGTAAGAGATTATCATAAATTGTATATTAAATATACTACATTATAAACTTTATTGGATATTATATATATTAAATTATAAACTTTATTGTATATTATATATATTAAATTATAAAATTTATTGAATTTTTAAATCATATATTAAAGATTGTATTTTTATTTAAAACTCATATCTAAAACATATCATATATCGAATTCAAATTGGATATCGGATTTGAATCAGATATCCAATATGCTGACACAAAATTTAATGCCTAGGGATTAGGCTCGATATTAGGCCCAAGATTTGGTTTAGACATGGCAATCCTAAAAAGTCAACACATAAAATGTGTTTAACAACTTACCTTGCTTTTCCAGACTTCGCCCATGTGGCTGACAACTTTTATTTTACCCAAAATTGATGAAATGAAAAGGGTTTGTAAAGGACCTTCTAAGCTTTCTACCAATATAAATTATATTTTACTTAGAATCTAATAAATAATTATTATTTATTTTTTATTAGAATTACGACTAAAGTCCTGATTGATAGTCAAATAGAAAAACATATATAGCTTTCAAATGGTATCACATTTTTTGAATCCAAAACATGCATCACATTCTATGCTTGACATACTATAGGATTAAAAAAAAAATGAATTTCATGAAGTTTTGACCAAGTTAAGGTGGTCAGACATACCAGTTTTTTATATTTTTTAAAAGTTGTAATAAAAAATTCATAATTAATTATTTATTTGAAAGAAAATTACAAAAAAATATGCATCACATCCGGACATGAGTCCTATACTTATATCTAAAATATTATCATTTTGGGTAAACCCATAATAGTGGTGTACAATTTTGATGAGGAAGGAAATTTGTAAAAATGCTCACACATTGTAAATTTCACATTTTTAAGGGTTCGTTCGAACTAGGGAGTTCACACGAACCCAAAAGAGGGGTTCGGTCGAACCCCTAGTTCGAGCGAACCCCCTTTTGCATGGTGGGTTCACTCGAACCCTATGATGTCACGTTTCTTCATAGAAACAAATGAAAAATTAAAAAAAAATGGGGGTTCGAGCGAACCCCCCTTCACCCTTTCGAGCGAAGGGGGGTTCGCTCAAACCCCCCTTTTTTGCCCTTCTCCCCCTCTTCCACCAAATTTTAGCAGATTTCTGCCCTTCAAAGCTCGTATTGAGGATGAAAATGGAGGAGACTTCACAAACTGAACTGGAAGATGGTAGTCCTCAGAACAAGCTATCCAACGAATAAATTTTTTAATATGTTTTGGTTTTATTATGTATGTGTTTTTTTAGTTTTATTAAACATAGGTTTTCCACCGAAAATCAAGCTCTTTGTTTTGTACATGTGGTAAAATAGAAAATTATCAAAATAAATTTTAAAAAAATATGTTCGTGCTGGGTATTGATGTCCTTTGTCCATTAAAAAAAAAATTATGTTGTATACAATCCACCTATGTCTGAATTGCAATTGGTTTGACTTCGAAACTTGATTAAGGAAAAAATATTCAATAAAAAACTATGAGACCAAATGAAAGTGCTAGATATTGTAGTTACAAATCTAAATTCAAAAAAATTAGAATTTTATCCTTCATACAAAAAAAGTTGTGTTGTATACGGTGAACGTCACTTTTTAAAAATGTTGTTTTCTAAAATAAACTGCTTTTCGTGGGAGATTGAAAAAGAAGTGCAATTTGATTCAAAAAAATTTGAAAAAAATATTTTTAAAATCTACAGACAAAATGTGATGAGACTCTAGTTTGCATCATCTTGAAATTCCTCATGGTTTAATCGCTATAGGTGCCCGAATGTGAAGATTTAGTTAAAAATAATAATTTCATTGTCCAGTTTGGCCAAAACTTGTAAACCACTATTGTGGGATCACCCTTTTATTATGGTTAGGGTGGTCAGAAAGACACCTACTTCTTATTTTTTCCCTGAAATTTTAGTACTACTGCATTGAAATTTCAAATTTTCAGCAAATAGATTTAAAAAAAAAAAAAAACTTAACCTAGTAGTTTAGAAACTACATTCAATTTTCCATAGATTCTATTCTTAAATATTTTTGAAATAATATAGACAACTTATTCAAATTTATGTCATGTTTCCCAACTTTGACTTTCTGAATTTTCATTGCCACTTAATTGCCTATTTTTTCCATGATGATCCTGCACATACCCATTAGTTTCTTGCCTTCGGTATACACAAAACATGATTCAGAGGTGGATGACTTGCTCATAGGTTGACTTGCATTTTCCTTACTAGTCTTTTGCATCATTTTCATTTTCTTTTGTGTGATTTCATGTGCGTAATGTGATCCCCTATGAAATTCTATTTTCTCTTTTTGTGGCATTCCTCTATTTGCACCTGCATTCTTCTATATTTTATGCATCTCTTTCGCTCTTTACCCTTTTTCTTCTTTTTTCCTTTTGGGGATGATGCAAGGAATTGAGACATTCATGTCTCCTTCATGTTGACACAAAAGAATTTCTTTTTCTTTTTCCTTTTCATTTCATCTTTATCTTTTTCTTGCATTTTCCTTTTGGGGATGACACAAGGCGTCGAGACACCCTATGTCTCTTCCATGTTGACCCAAAAGGTTTTTCTTTGTTTTGACTCTCTTTGTGTCATTCCTCTAGTTCTATGTGTATTTGGGGGATTGTGATAGTTCTAAGCTCTCTAACAACATTGTAGAAAAAACTCTTACTAACCCCAAATCCATAGATCCCTTATGTGTTTGGTGTTTTCATTTTGGGGAAACCCCTGTCTTTTCTTTTTTCTCGCATGATACAACTTTACTTGGAAACATATGACTTGGAATAGGGCTTTCCAAGTTGGCTCTCATGTCTTTCTTCTTTTTTTCATTTTTCATTTTCTACTTTAAAGTAATTTCTCACAACATGGTGTTTAGAAATTTCTTTAAAATTGGGGCATACATTGGTATTATCTCCCATGGTTTTTGCAGCAGATGTCCAGATTCATGATGCTAGGTCATATGATTATGTAGAGTACTTATATGAGGTTATTAATACCTCACTTTTTTCTATCAAAAACAATAGTAATGCTATCAATTTCATTCAATACTCCTTGCTCATGCATATGATGTTGTAAGCAGGACAAGAAATGGTCATGTTGGGAGAAGAGTTAAGGATTAAAGATTTAGATGATGACAGAAACATAAGACCAGTCCAAATGTGTACCTCTATATGGAACAATAGATGTGGGAGGTCCCACTATTTGTATTTCGAAGAGTTTTTTGTGAAGCACTTGTATAGATTTTTGGGCCATAAATATGAGTACAACCTGTCTCCAAAAATACAAAAAATCATTAGACCCAAGGAGAAAAACCTTGTAGGGTAGGTAAATCCCTACTAGGGGGACTGGTATGTATATGAGGATTGCACTATGATAAGAATATATGGATTTGATGCATCCCCATTCCTTCTGCCAAGGACAGTGGATGACAGGGTTGCATACTTGGAAATTGTGAGACAAAATTTTGGCCCTTTTAGACTATATGCATCTCAAGATCTATGAAAAATAGTCTCTCATGCCTTATACCTTACGTTTTAATGTTTTCAATGGGTAAAAGTACAAAGTTGTGTCACACTTTTGGCCAACTTATCAGCATAAGTGAGTTTTAGTATTTATAACTAAAAAATAATTTTGGTCAAACATATGATCTAGTAAGATTCATTCTAGATAAGTTAGATACTTCTACAACTTTTCCAACTAAAATTGTCAGCTAAATGCATATGTAGCACCACTTTTAGCCCAATTTACTAAGAAAATGGTATTATTTGAAAAATTTAATGTTTCAACAACTCCTACTCATATAAATAACATTTTTTTAAAAAATCTAAAAATACCCTTTTGTAGATCCATAAGTGTAGTTTTAAAATATATATTTATTTTAATATTTTAATTATTATTTATTATTATTATTTTATTTTATTATTAAAAGTAGGTTATCAGCACAAAAATATTAGGTTGATTATCATGCCAAGAAAAATACTTAAAAAAAAATTAAAAATTAAAAAAATATGATGTCCTAGATAAAAGAATCAGGATTAAGATATCATAATTTGTTTTCTATTTTAGATAAATATTTAATATAAAAGTTGACATTGACTGGAAACATTTGTGTTTTAATTCACACACATTCAAATATTTATTTAAAAATATATATTTATTAAAATTGCAAGAAAATATATCCATGCCCTAAAGTTTGCAGTTATAAATATACATAAAAAAATTGAAGGAAAATTAATAAAAATTACTATTAAAAGCTTGATGTTAATTTATAAAAAACTATATTCAAATATTTTTTTATTTTTTTCAAAAAAATACAAACATAAAATATACTAAAAAATACACATTTTATTAGCTTACATCATTTCAAAATTCAAAACATATATTTCACTTTCTAGTGATTGAAGTTTAAAGGTTAGATTAGTGTTGGCTATTTCCTTTATAAAAGTGTAACACAACTTTATACTTTTACCTCGTTGATATCATCTCTAAGAAAAGGTATGATGCAATTGGTAGAAAAATAGATTACTATGGCATGCCACTAGGAAATAAGAGGGAAACGTTTGACCCTGAATATTTTATTCATAATGCCAAGATGACACAAAAATTGAAGAGATATGAACATGAGTTTTTCATAGATGATGTTATTAGAAATTTTAATGAGACTCATGCAATGATGAGAAAGGCTACATACAATAGGATAGCTATGGAAAAATAATGGAGGAAAGACCATGACCCATCATACATTGATGCCTTTCATGAAATATTGGATCTCATGGACAAAATTGAGCAGTTTCTTTTGCATGAAGAAGAATTGACCAAAGATGTACGACTTGTAGCTTTTAAGAAAATGAGAGGAGCTTGTTCGAGAAGACAAGATGAAAGCATAAAATGCTTGAGTCACTCATCACCACAACCCACCCCAGATGCCAACTTCTTAATTGATACTCCTATCAAAATTGAAGATGACATTGAAGAAGAGAATGTGGTCACATAGATTATTGCTCCTACCATTCCTCTATATAAAATACCACCAGAAAGGAGGGTGATCACCTTTGAGGCTTCTGGTAAGCTATCTGATGATGTAAGACATTATGCAAGCCAGCAGTTCATTTCAGATGATGTATTTATTTAAAATCTTGAGTTTAAAATATTTGTTTATGAATACAAGGTAAAAATGATAAGAGAAAGGATGAGAGAGATTAGCTCTGAGCAAGAGGTAGATGCCCTAAAAGAATTTCAAGATGAAGTTGATAAGGAAATGAACAAAATCACCCCTAAAAGAGGATGAGCGTTGCTACAAGAAGATGGGGTCATGCTTCTTCTAGGATGGTATATTAGTTCAACAATAGTCTTTGATAGTTTTATGAAGAGAGAGAAAGAAACTTTGTAGTTAACAAATGATGCTAGTGACAAGATTTACACCAGATCATGATATAATCTTGATAATACCACTTTGTAGATTTGAGCCCTTTACCCACTGGGAAAGAGGCATTCTCTTATTGATAATACACATCAATTATATGGACACCTTCTAGTACAAAGAGTAGGGGATATAGACCCTATCAAGATAGTTGAACTAAATGTAAATGTTTCTAAGTTTACCAAAGCTCAGGCTAAGAAACTAATTAGAGATAATAAGGGTCTGTCTATTGAAAATGAAAGATTTAGACAAGATGTAATCAATTACAGAGATAGATTCCCATCCACTTTTGATTTTTACTCACCACTAATCGAATGTGAAAGGAAAGTGCTTGAAGTAATGTCTGAAACTACATATTGGAATCACAAATATGAAATAATCCAGAAAAAATAAGAGGAATTAAAAAAGGAATTAAAGACTAATACATTTGAGATAGTATCAAAATTGGTCTGCAAAATATTTGAGAAGATGTTTGAGAATGCAGAAAAGGTCTGGATTATCCACAACGGGACATTCACAGTTGTCTAAGAGCATGAAATGTTAATTAGTAGAATGAAGGAAGAAGAGGCAAAAGTAAAATCCGAAGGGGATGGTGATGAACATATGCTTCAGGAGAACCAAGAGTTGATGAAAATGCATGATCATTTGCACAATGTACTAACACGGGAACTAGGTGATTTCAATTAGCCATTGAGTATGGCTCTTCCAAATTTATTTGATGAAGGAGAATTGAAGGATCAAAATGTGTAAAATTATGAGATCTCTTAGTATCTATTGATGGTTGTTGATGAAGTTAATGATGAAGAGAAGGTGCTTGAAAAAATAGATGTGAAATTGGGATGAATCTTTGATCTTGAGTATACAATGAAAGACATCATCAACAATGCAAAAAATTATGAAAAAGTGGGATATGTTGAACATTTATCAAAGATCAATCTATTTTTTGCACGAACCAAAGAAAAATATAGGGTAACAAAGTATCACAAGATCGAGTACACTATCAAAAATTATGTACTTTGAACAGATCTTAAGTGATCATAGGTGTTTGTCGAAGATTAATGGATTGTGGTGTATCTACCTGTAAGATTCTAAAGATTTTATTTTTATGTTTAATCAAGTTTTTAACATTTTAGTTATCAAGCATCATGAATTTTTGTAAAAGGCTAGAAAATTGTAGCTTCTCACATATAAAATGGGAAACCAAAGGTTGATAAGAATATATAGAATAAGACTATCATTACAACAATAGCATTCAAAACATACTATTTCAAAAAAAATGAGAATTTCATATATAATGTCTATCATTTTGAAGTAATATAAAATGGAGAAAGATAGCTAATTTATGTCCCAACATTGGTTTCAATTTTTGTTATTATTACATGATTATTTGGCTATCTCTAATTTATTTCTTCCATATTATTTAAGTTGATGTGTCACAATTCAATTTATCGAAACACATTTTATATTCTCATGTGGTTTCATTTATTGGTTTCTTCTAGAGAACTAAATATAATTTTAATATGATCACAATAATTTGGAAATTCTACTTGGATCAATAAGAAGAGTCATACAATCACATTATTACATATATTTTTATAGATAAGTAGAGTATGCAACTTGCAAGCGCCAAGCTCTTGTTTTGTATAAATAACATATGTTACTTTACATAATACAAATATAAATGTAAGTGCCAAGATTATGTTGGACTGTTGGTGACAACATAATACAAATTTCACTCTGCAAATAAATGCATGGTGATGGGACTTGCCCTGTCAAGCATTCTCTCTAAAAATAAATATATGGAACTTAAAATAAAAGCATGAGACTTGTCGGGGAAACCATGGGCTCTCAAAATAAATGCATGGAAAGTTCCTAATGAGCCATGCTAGGGAAAGAAAAGCAGTGAAGATACAAAATTTACTTATCCCCTTTGAAAATACAAATGTGGCTCTAAAATTACAAATGCATAGGGATTGCCTGACAAACAATGCAAAATTTGAGAGGTAGTAAAATTTCTCCAATATTTTGCAAGCACCCTCCATGCATTGCCATAACATTTATATCCATTAGAGCTCCTCATCCTGGTTCAAAACCTATCAAAGAAGTTAGGTCAACTAGATCAAATTCTTTCCAATTTCACCCATTCTAAACTTGAAGGAAATTTCCAATTGGTCTTTTACTCTATAAATACATAACTAGAGGTAGGAGAATTTAGAGTATCCCCAATAATACCACATCATCTTCTTCCTAAATCCTTATTAACCCTACAAAATGAAAACCCTTATTATAATTCAAAACATTATACTCAATAGTAAAGCCTTTAGCCTTCAACGAATGATTTTAGTTGTGCTCACTATCCCTATTTATGGACCACCAATGCCACTACTAGCTTGATCCCTATTTACTTGTGAGTCGTATTCATGAGTCATGTCATGTGTGAGGTTGGGTATAATGATAATCATGATTCATGCAAACTAAAAAATAAACTTAATCGATTCATGTAACTTAAGCCTTACATTTACAATTAAAATGTTTAATTTGATTGATGTCTGGCTACATGCAAATAGTACCTCAAGAGGAAAAGCTATCAAAATCACCAGTGCCACTCAAATGATATGAAATAATTACAATTCTTGTTTCACTAGATCACTATATTAATGACATCATCATCTATGATTCTACAGTACATCATACATTTTTCAATATAAAGCTATCCAATCAATTTCTTCAGATGTTCATATGGCATTAATCATTGCCCATAGTATCACAAACACACTTTATTCAAAAAGATTGAGAATTTCAATTACATTCAATGTAGTACATTGAGGCATTGAAAAGAGAGAATTAAATGGCTTGTTTTACCTTAATCATTTGTGTAAGACATTCTTATGTTTTTAAGCCCCGGTCCTATGTTCTTCCTAGGTAGTCCCTCTTTTAAAACAAACTTTATGTACATGCATATTTCTTCCACTTAAGTTCTTGTATCACTCATCACCAAAATCCTTCAACCCATCAGGTTCATTACCATGATGAGCAATGAGCCTTGATCTTGCTACGTGTCTGCATCTAACGGTTCTAGTGTTATTCTAGAGGTTTCAATTCACAATTCTAGTGCTTCATAGATTTACTTCCGAAATGAAACTACAACCATCCATCAAAAAATCATCAAACGGTCGTGGTTATATTGATTTGCGCTACTAAATTTTTTTTATTAGTTTGAGATTATTTTTAATTTGCCAATGTTTTTTCTTATTCATTTGAAAATAGGTTTAATTCACCAATGAAAATATTTTTTTGGTTTGAAAAAATTTATAATCGCCAACAAATATTTTTTTCTATCTTGAAAACAGGTTTAGTTTTCCAATGGAAATATTTTATTGGTTTAAAAATAGGTTTTAATTTCCAATGAAAATATTTAATTGGTTTAATTTTTTTTCATTAACCAGGATTTTCCATAGACTTCTAGTGATTAGAAAAGATTTACTAATTGAGATTATTTATTTTTCCTGAAAAACAAAAAATATCTCCAATAAAATTAATATTTTATCAAGAAGTATACAATATTCATCAAGATTTTACATCTTCACCGAGGGGAGGGGGCAAGGGGAGGGGGGGGTTCTTAAAGTTATCCTTGGGGATAGGACACTCGATCCAATGATACAAATTTATTTTTATTAGAAAAAGGGTTAAAAGATAAAACAAAGGTGCTAAAATTGCAAAAGTATTGAAAAAATATAGAAAATGTACTAAAATATAGGCCAAAGGCACTAAAAATATGTAGAAAAATTGATAAAATATAGAGTAAAAAATGCAAAAAACTACAATAGTGGTAAAATAACATAGTAAAAGCACTAAAAGCTAGAGTGAAGGAACTAAAATTGTAAAAGTGATAAAATGAAATAGAAAAAGTATTAAAACATAATGAAACTAAGAAAAAAAAAATACTTGAAAGTAGAGGAGATAATTTGGAGGAGAGGATTGCTAATTTGAGTGTATGCACTGATTCATAGAGTAAAATTACTAATCTAAGTGTGCGCATTGATTCACAAGGTAAAAGCATTAATCTAGGATTCCAAGAGAATAAATAGTTCTATGCAAAAATAAAAAGTCAACAAAACACAAAGTAGAAATTAGAATAAGGTTAGTTGCAAATCAACTATAAATAAACTAAAAAATTGGCCAATAGATAAAAATAGAAAAAAACCTAAAAAATAAAAAGATGATAAACAAAAGTGCTAATCCAAAGAGCATAAGCACTAAAGTGTGAAATTTATAAAGGATCTTTAGAGGTGCTAATACCAACTATAAAAGTGTTAATATAGATAGAGCAAAGGCAGTAATTCACAACATAGAACATGAAAATCACAATAAGTCACACAAATGATGGGATTAGGAGATCAAACATGCAAAATATAGATGAAGAAAGATTCAAAATACATAAAATAGATAATACAAATGAAATATATAAGTTAGCTTATCATTTACCTTTCCATCTCCTTGATTGAGTTGAAGAATGCACTATTTTTCACTTGATTTTCTCCTTTTCATGTTGATGTGGGTGGAATGTGGTTGCTTAGAATAGTAGTAGCATGGTTTATGATTATGGTTGATACATGAGTAAAGTGGCAGCATCATGATATGAAGAAGGCGAATGATCAAAATGAGAGAAAATAACTCAATTTATAGATTCTTGATGGTAAAAATAGAGGGTGAAGATCCTATGTCTAATGAATGGCTATGATTGAATGAGAGTGAGAAAATAGATTGGGCGCTTAGCCTTGTGACAAGTTTCACAAGGTGGAGGTATGTGAATCACATGTATTGTAGGTGTAAGAGCTAGGCGTGCTCATAAATGTGTCAACAAACACATAGGGATGTTCATCAAAGAGACCAGTGAGGGAAGTAGGGTGGCTATCTTACAACATGTGTACTTGAGGTAGGGTGGCTATGAGGTGAAATTTTCATGCTCACACATGTGTTAGCATAAGGGGAAGATAAACTTTTAACATGATGGAAATTTTATATCTTGATCAATGTAGATGAATTAGATGGTTAAGATTGAATGGAAATGATTGAGGGTGAGGTGGATTTAAATATTAGGGAAAATAGTAAGGTTAATTATCCTAAATTAATTAATTGAGTAGATATTAGTTAATTGATATAGTTATAGTTTGGGAGGTAAGTTTATACTTAATTAAATAAATGCAAATTTATTTAATTAAAGGTAACAAGTATAGATTAAGGATGAATTAATAAATAATAAATATTTATTTAATTGGATGGGATGGGTAGTGTCAAGTGTGGTCAGGTATGGACAAGTGTAGGTGTCTGCAATATTTAAGTATTAATGTTAAAAATATTTAGTGATTAGCATCTGTTAAATTGATAAGAGCTAAAATGATAACAAATAATAATATTTTAAATTATTTGGAGAAAAAGGTTAAAATTATATTGATAGAAGATAAGCTACATCTATTTAAAACATAGATATGCCTAGGTAGCTATAGCTATCAATAAAGGCAAGAGAATAAAAAACCAATGGGAATTCACAAAGATCTACCAACCCCTAAAAACATAATAATCCTTGAACCATCTAGTCCCAATATATTTAGGAAAAATTAAGCTTGATAATGTTGAATCAATTTAAGAGGAACCTTTGATTTAGATAAGGGAAAAGACCCCCGATAATTAAAATTCTAGTTACAAACATTCTTAGAAGCCCATCTAGCCAACTATTCAACCACCATATTCTATTCTATAAGAATTTGGAAAAACAAAATTGAACAAAAATTAGGGACAAGACACATAATATAATAAATAGGAGAATTAAGTAATCAAGAAATATTATTAGATACTTTTGATTCAAAAGAGGCACCAAAATCATGGAATCGATCTTAAAAAGAGTTAAATTTCCATCTTAATTTGTAATTTCTCTTCACTGCCACAAAAATAATACATAAATATAAGAAACGAAAGGGGATAGATATTCTTGAAGGGAATAATTGGCCTCAATATTTTCCTTGACCAAAATATTTATCTTTTATGAAACCCAAATGGGAAGAATCTTATTCTCTTAAAAAATGCATTAATTTTTCTCCATCTAAATCTACTAGAGAATGAAAAACATGTCTAAGATCCTAAACAATAAAATAAAAAAACTATAATCTAGGGGATTTCCCATGCTAGCTCAAAAATTAAATACAAAGTAGGTAGGCATAATAGGCTTATTTGATATTCTCCACCACACTCTCTAAAGTTTTAAGGTAAAAGGGAATTGAAAGAAAAGATGCACAATATTTTCTTTATTAGCATCACACAAAAAATCTTTAGAGGGATCAGGAAATCCCATTTTTATAATATTATCTCAAGTGAAGCATTTATAATAACTTAATAATTAAATACAAATATTTCACTTAGGTCAACTAAATTTGTTCTAAAATTTTATTCACTAGAGAAAATATCTATTAACTCCTTTCTTTTGTTCAAGTTACTAATTACAAAGAGTAGTGAAATAAGTTCCTATAGAGATAACTCTACATGCAAGAAAATCTAAATCCTTGAGAGAAGTGCAAGGTGTGTGAATTGGAATGGAAGCAAGTAGAGATAAATTCATATAAGATCCTAGTTTAACCATTTGGGCACTTCCAATGATATATTTGGGATCTTTTGATTTGAGTAGAATTTTTCAAATCCTTAAGTTTAGACCACCCAACAACCTATAAAATTTTAATAAGGATTAGAGATGAATAAAATATAAAATAAGTGAAGGATAATATCATAAGAATCCTTCTAATAAAGAGATTTTTTACCTTTATTAATAATATAAAATAAAATAAAAATTATCATTGAATCACCCTTATTTATAGTATCTCAAACTAT
Organism: Sequoiadendron giganteum; assembly: GCA_007115665.2. Taxonomy (NCBI): domain Eukaryota; kingdom Viridiplantae; phylum Streptophyta; class Pinopsida; order Cupressales; family Cupressaceae; genus Sequoiadendron; species Sequoiadendron giganteum. The sequence continues at coordinate 518,192,793 of CM021100.1, read as the reverse complement.
ATAAATTTTCCCAACCAAAACCATTATAGGGAAACCATTTTTAGAAAGCTACCCCAAATATTTTAAATTAAGAATTCTTGCTGATAATTGAGCTAGGTACTTACACCACCAGTAATATAATTTGGTAGCTAGAGCTTGAGAATTGAATTTAGATAGCTTTAGATCAAGTCCATCATTAAATATTGGATAGTAAACTTGATTTGAATTGACTGAAGTCTATTGTTTGGACTCCAAATTTCCCATCAAGATAGATTTTCAAGAAATAGTAACAAAAATTTTAAAGAATATTTTTGAAGCAAGTAGAAACATACATGTATAAATAGGGGGATTGTATAGAATGCATTTTAAGAGAGTCAATATTTTAGAAAAAGATAGCCATTTAAATATTTGATTACTAATATTCATGAAAATCCTATCCAAAATTATTTTTTATTTCTCATTTTGGGATACCCAAATTTAAAGGAATCCCCAAATAATTGAATGAGAGACTCTATATTATAAAATTAATAATAAGAGAAATTATTTGTTGAAGAGCCATATGACTATTAAAGAAAAATATGTTAAGCTTATTCCCATTACTTTTTTCTTTAAAGTAGCCAAATAAATACCTAAGGATTTCCTAAAATTGATTTCTTTATTGATTTTTTAAGCCCCTATCATTGTTGTATCATTCAAAAGTTGAAGATGGAATTGAGCATCAAGGCCTTTAGTTCAATATCAAATAGGCTATATAAAATCCTTAGCACTTGGATCTTAATAAATCTTCCCAAATATTTTTTGATGAGAATAAATAGATAATGAGATAAGGGGTCCCTTGATTAAAAGTAAATAGTGGATTCTTGAGGAAGGACCACTTGAATCTATCATAAGCCTTAGACATGCCCAACTTAATAAACATTGCTATTTATTAAATGAAACCATTTGTTCACTCCTTTAAGAATATATAAATTGAAGTCGATATAGAAATAATTTGTTAGAATCATCAAAAGAATCTAATAAAATATTAATCATTATTAACAATTAATTAATATTGTACGCATTCGATAAATTAAGTGAGAAATCAAATTCATTGTATTAATTACAATAATAATTATACATGAAATCAAAATACAATGTCCTATATCAATAATAAGTAAATATCAAATAAGTTTCAATAATGACAAGGCATTATAATCTTGAATCTCCATTATTTTTTATTAGATTATTATTGATTATTTAATGTCGTATTATTGAAGTCACAAGCTTTTCTCAATATTTTACTTTCATATTTTTGTGATATATTTAAATTTATATAGAAAATTCTTCAAATATAAAAGTCTGGACTATTTATTAATGACCACAAGTATTCACAAAAGATAATATGATTGAAGATAAATACTAGTACAATAGATCGAAAGAGAATACATATTTTTTCCTAAATAAAGTAAAAATATGTTAAAAAACTAAACAACCAAGAAAATCAATAATAAAACATATTGATAAAGCTTAATAATCATTTGTTCTCCTCCAATTTATTATGATAACACCCTATACAAAAAAAAATTATAAGTTATAAAAGACTATATAAAATGAATAAGTATTTCCAATAAAATAATCAACTCTAAAAATTAACAATGACTGCTGAATACTAAACCATGAGAAACCAAGAATTGCAATTTAAAATTTCACCTTAAATACCATTTTAGAGATTTAAACTTCTACAATATAAAATTCATCTTAACCCCTTGAGCTTATTCTATTTTAAAAACCCTGCCAAATGAAAACCAGTACTCAAATTTGGACTACAATAGATTTAGTAGGATGAATACAAACTTATTTCACTAGATAGAAATGCTACAGAACATGCAAACGCCGCTGCTATAATGGAGGACATTGTAATTGAAGTGGGAATACGTCCTCTGTCTGTCCTGATCAACATCCCCTCCAATATAGGAAACCCATTCATCACTATAAAACTCGATAAGATTAACTGCACGAAAAGACCCTCAATAGCTGGATACCCATCGTTTGCAAATTGTATCATTCCACTCAACAGTGATATCAAGTTGATGATTGTGATAGTTGCAGGAGGAATAAACATTATTGCGGCCACTCCAAATTTAAAGATTTCTGCCTCATATCTTTTGGTTGCTTGACTATCTGACACTTTGCTTGTCACCTCGAAAACCACTTCAGAAATACCCATCAATTTCCAAAGGACTTGAATCAATCCAAATGGATACGATGAGGTCCCCTTTATTGCCCACATCCTATGCTCATTCCACCAACTTTTCACTGAACCTCCAGCCATCACAAATTCCACTATATTGTATGCATATGCAGATAGTGATAAAAATCCAAAGAGAAGGAACCATGGACTTGAAATCTGCCATCAACATAATAACATTCATCAGTAACCTATATAAACATTCATCAGTAACCTATATAAGCTCTGTGAACCTATTATTAAGATTCTGGTAATTCGGATGTCTATAAGAGTTGGAAAAGGAAGAGTTTAAATAACCTGTATGTTATGTCAATTGTTTGTTTATGGAATTAAATTCCACATAAACATTGTACACATTATAGTCAACATGTCCATTGCTTGTTCGGGAGCTTGGGGCAAAATAAATAACGATCTATCAACTATTTACAGACAACAATGGAAATATACCTTAGGGAATATTGATATACCACTGAGAGTTGATATAGCAGGAACCAAGCCGTAACAGAGTATATGCAAGCAGGTCAAAGCAAGTAAACAGTGATAGCTATAGCACATTCTGAGTGTTATAGTAACACGACCAATCCCATAAACTAATGGGCAGAACTTGCTCACAAAAAATTTCAAACAGACCTGCTGTCCATCTCTTATGTTGAACTAGAGTGTCATTCAAATTAACTGGTGCATGCCCCTCAAAAGCGTTTCTTTGTGGAGTGCAGTATGCAGATTTCCAGCCTCTACAATGTATTGTAAATCCAGTTAAAACATCTTCCACTGCACAACCATACATCATGCCAACCTGGAGTATAATCAAGAATTTCATAAGTCTACAAAAGGGTTTTAATGGTCCATAACGATAACAACACAATGATAATAGTATAATTTAGACGTGTATGTGATATTCTAGATATACCGTTTCGCCCCAAAGAGAATTCTCCTCGTAAGTGCAACTGGCTAGTGTTGTTGCTTCATTTAAATCTTTCTCTACTGTTAACATTTCAGATTTAATTAAATCTTGTGGCTCGCTTCCGCATAGAACATCGCTGCGGTGCAGGCAGCCCGTGCCCACGTAGATTGGACCTTCTGCTCCATCTAGCCCCTTAATTTGTATCTGCGTATACAATGTAATCTGTGATTGCATTGGAGTTATGTGCATAAACAGGTGGTGTGTTTCGGTTAATATAATACGTACATCGCAAAGTCTCTTAAGATGATTGGCATACAAATCATTTTTTGTAATTCCATGAAACCTTTGAGGAAATTGGACGAACGCAAGCTGATGGCCAGTTTGAGGGTCCATGAAAAAGCACATAGCTTCACGAAGTGCTTCACAGTTGTTGGCATACGATATCACAGTCCAATGTAAGAATGAATGGAGCATTGCTCATCAAACCAGAAACTCTAATCTGCAAACAGGTTTTAACCCCAATAAGAATGTTCTTATTCACTACACTAAAAAGAGTAAACATATGAGATGGAAGCAGGAAAAATACCAGAACATTGAGAGCACCAGCCTTAAAATTGTGTAGGCGTCCAGGTCGCTTTTCACGAGACACATATACAAGACTGGGCAAATCAAGGCCACCATCCTTCCCCTTCTCTAGCAAAATCTACACAAAACCCAAGTGGTAGAGCAAATATATACTTGTAAATACAACTGATGAAGAATGTAATTGTAATGAGCTACATGAACTGTATTGTGAGAGTCAGTATGATCTTAGTGACCTGAATTATACTATGATGGTCTCCTAAGGTGATCCCTGAACTCCATTCTCTAAACCCATCATGTCGATTGTAGATGGCTTCTGGAACAATGCCGTTCTCCACAGTCCTATTTACACGATACTTCATCTCGTCATACATTTCCTAGCAAAAGAAAAACAAATAAAACTAATTAGTATCAAGTTTTCAAGGTCTCTACGATCTTTTTTAAATGATATTAATTTTTTCAAATAATATTTCAGATTATACTTAATGATTTTTTATTTATAAAATTACATCTTATAATAATTTATAACAATAATAAATATGTCTTGAGGTTCTGTGTTTTGGAAAGGTTTTGGGATTATTAACTATGTAATGGGTTTTGTAACGGATGTAATCAATGCTTCGGAAAATGTATGGGGATTTTCTTATCAACCATGGAAAGGGATATGTAACGGGTGTTATCAATATAATTTGGAAGGGTCGATGGGTCAGATTTTTGGTATGTAATAGGGTCTGTCTTTTCTCATTGTCAAGTGACCTTGTCGTCTGTAAATGCAAAAATGTAATATTTCAGGAGGGAGTTAGTAAGTGTAATGTACTTTTTGAGTTATAATCGAAAGTTTTCTTTTTCTGATTTTTATTATCTATCATTACAGACTTCTCATCCTACAATAAATCATCGAATATGGTCTATGATAAAAAAATATTTTAAAAACACTGACAATTAAAATAAAAGCATGTTTATTACATTTATCTTTCATACAAATCTTATTTGTTTTAATTCACAGATCAATCTGCTACCTCACCTCACCTTGAGCTCTTCCCACTGAGCTGCAAACAACGAATCCTTATTTTGGTGAGCATCGCTTTCTGAAAAGTGTGCCTCTGGACACCTTTGTTGGATCAAATACTTGTGGCAGAAAGGAACCCAAATCTTTGCAAAAGCGGAGGCTTCAAACAGCGCGTAGAAGGTAAGGGCAGATCCTCCGTCATCAGACACATAACATGACAGTTTTTCGGTGGGATAATCATGAGCCAGAGTGGACAGTACAGTATTTACAACATTCATTGGGGGCTCTCTAATTGGATCAGCAGTACATATAAATATATCAACAGGCGGTAGATCATTTCCAAACCTGCCCATTTACGAACAATAGTGAATCTATAATTAGATTTACATGTTCCACTAACTCTTAACCAAAGAAAACATTTCGTCCTATAGTCGTAGCTCTGTTTATTTGAACCCGACTGTAAATAGTGGAATAGTTACCAATTTATTCAAAGGAAACAACCCTTACCTCTTAGAAAGCCTATCTGGGAAAGTGTATCGACTCACAGGTCGCCACCTGGATGCCTGCTCTAATGCCCAAATGAAGGCAAAGCTCAACTCTGCAGCAAATACCATAATCCATTGAAAATAGTCTTCTCTTGGCATATGATTAATGCGATAGAATACCAGAACCAAAATTGCAGCAAAATATATGCAGGCGAAACCTCTGGTTACTTTTGCATAAGGCCTTTCAATTGTTGTGTAAAGAGGGAAGTCTGATGACTCCATCTTGTTCACACCTCGGTTATGAAAGATGGGATATAATGCTTCACAACACTGTATTTATAAGTTTATGGTGCATTGTAAACACAACCGAAGACTTAACCGTGCAAATATTTCCGGAGATATATCTTATTTAATTGAGGAACAACAAACACTTCGAAGTGATTGCATTTGGTCTCACTTCCTAGCTAAAAATGGAAGATTCTATGATCCAGGCAATAAAAACAAATTGCTACAGCAAACAGACAAAATTAATTCTATTCAACATGTAAAACTGGATTAGATGAGATGTCTCGGTATAGAAAAATTGCATTACATGATGATGCCTCAGTATAGAGGTCTTCGTTACATACCAATTCTCTGTTTTTTTTGGCTTGCATAGACACTACAAAACCAATAATATTTATAGAGAACGCAACCTTTAAATAAAACAGCTTGCAATTTTATTCTTTAATGCATTTAGTATGTACGATCAGTTTATGTCCTCAAAATAAATAGAACATATATGCATCTATATGAAATTCCAGTGAACTATAAGTTGTATGGCAATGTCTGTCAGCATAATTTATCAACATACTTCTTTTTGATGTTGAGTAGACTCACAATATGATCTTGAAGTTTATGTGCTTTTACAATTCATTATGTCTTATGTTTTGTAACATTATCAACTTTGTTGCATCTAGTCTCATAGACCCATTTAGCACACTTTTATAAAATTAAGTATCAATTTTTAATCACTTTTTTCTGTCCTTGAAAGATCACATTTTGGAAAAAAAGTTGTGAAGATTTTTAATCTACCTTATTGCATTACACCTTTCTTTGAATCATAACAAACAATTATTTTCTTAACTAATATTCAAACCTTGTCTGACTATTATTTTTCTTGACATATGAATATTAATACGTGTACAATTTTATTTTTTATGTGTAAGCTTTTACTAATTGGATGCACCACATTCATCCAAAATTCATATGCATACAATCTTTCACGGATTGTTTGTTCCACTCTCTGTTCCAAAATAATTTTTTACATAAAAATAAGATTCATCTGAACTATAAAATTCCGATATGTATGCCAGCATCACTTATAAACAAAAAATACCGAAGGAACTGCAGAGCCTGCTGTGTTATCGGAAAGAATATGTCGCAGGGCATTCTGAACGGCCGCTAGATGTCAACGACAAATATACAGTTTTAGTGAAGACACCCCTTTACCAGTCAGTTTCCATTTCAGCTGAATGTGGCAATAACAGTACGAGCAATGGCATCCTGACATTATAAACCGTAAAATATAGTAACAAATACAAGTGTTTTAAAACTGTTTAATGCCAAAATATCCTCACATTATGAGATTTGATGTAATCGAGTTCAAGATTCCATATTTGAATGACAGGCGAGAGAATCGAATTTGATGTAATGGAGTGCAGGAGATTTTACCTATTATTACAAAATTTTGCATTAAGTGACGTGAAAGGTAGGCGAGAGTAACAAATTTGTGAAGATAAATTTTTGACCAGTGCAAAGGAGGACAGCACGCAGCCACAGTAGCAAATATTGTTAACCTAAATTTCGCCCTCCTCTCTAGCATTGACCATACGCTTATATTTTTGTATTACATGATGTTATGAATTTTAAGGCACACACTTACGTATTATTTTTCAGAGATTGTCAACTGACTTTTGATTTTGTTGAAAATGAAAGGTTTATAAATAATTTATTAGAGATAACGTTTTGTTGAGTGTAAGTTTTGGGATGCTTTCAAGAGATGAAGTCATGTCCATAATATTTTGGAATATCCCTCAACAAAGAAACATAATCATTTTCAATTCTTGATATATATATATATATTTTAAATTTGAACATTTGCAATTTACTATAATTTCTCAATTTATTTGAGAACTCACAATTTAACATAAGCTTTTAGTTAATACTATTTGAAAAATCAAAATTTAACATATTTTTTTATTAATAAAGTTAGTATCTTTTTCTTATCATTTTATAGAGTTCAAAAAGATTTCAGTTTTAGTGAAAATAAATAAATATTATTTTTTTATTATAATAATGTATTATTTCTAAAATTGTCAAAGAGATTCTAGTTAATTGGCAATACCTTTGGGTTCTCATATAGGAGACCAGAGATCAATTATCTCCAAAGGCATATGAGCAATAGTAGGGAATGTTGTGTTGGTGTAATTAATTATTTAATTACACTTTAGCATAAGTTTACTTAGGCATATTTTATTTCCTAGGTTAATTATAATTTTTATCTTATTGAGCTATCTTGTTCCTCAAGATAAGATTAGGGTTTTGCATGATTGCCTTTTGAAGGCTTTTGTTGTATTTGTAAAACATATCATTCCATAATATTATTCTGGTTTTATGCTTGCACATTCTTGCTCTGAGGGTTTATAGAACATCCTCTTGTTTGTTCTAGATATCTGTTGCATGTGACAAGTGATTGCATGCAGGTGATTCTTGGGGACAATGAGGTTGAGATTTATCAACTTCTACATGGTATCAGAGCTCCAGACCTATGGCTGCTTGTTCGTGTTTTGAAGATATTCTCTCACAGCAATTTTTTCTGTGTAAGGGTTTCAAGCCGGGCTGATTTATTGAGCTTCTAGAGATTGGCAATTTTTTTGCACATTTCTGGGCCAAACGAATGTCTCCATCGCGTTCAGGACGCCCAAAAACCCTAAAACGCTTTTCGTTTCGTCAATTTTAGACCTATTGAAAAGAAAAGCAATTTTTTTTTGCTAGGGACGCTGTACGGCCTCCCCAGCACACAGACCGAGGCAAAAAATTGTGAAAAATTAAAAAAAAATCAAATTCTACACATAGTTTTTGCGCGGCCAGTTCAAAGGGCCCGCACCGCCCAGCGGCCACCACTACATTGCCCCCCTCCCACCGCTCGGCCTAAGCCCCCGCGGGCTCCTTGCATTAGGTCGCGGTCACATGCATGACCAGGTACTAGCGGTTTCAGCCCCCCAGCACCGGCGGCATATCACATGCACGACCAGGAGCCAGTGCCCTCAACAACAGCGGATTTTTTCCAGCGGACGGTCATATGCGCGACCGAGAGCTAGCCCCTGGGTGCTAAACTTTTGCCCTTGTTAGTGGTGAAAGTGCCTTTTACAGGCCTTCTTTTCATTTCCTCATAACTTTTGCAAACGGAGACCATTTTTCGAAAATGAAATATTATCGGAAAGCTGGTTCGATGAACTTTGCCATGGTGGAGGTTAGAATTTTTTATTTTCCAATTTTGGTGCCTTTTTCGCCTGTCAAAGCCAGAAGTTGCTGTTTTTAGTTCGGGTGGCATAACTTTTGCGCCCGGACTCAGTTTTGCAAAAAAAAATAGGCGTCGAAAAGTTGGTTTAGTGCTCTACACAGATCTCAGACCTGTTTTTCTAGTTTTTTTAATCAGGTATCTAGTTTTACTGTTTGATCTCAGCCTTTAGTTTTTTAATTATTTTCTTGGGAAGCGTGCGATGAGGCTTCTTTTTTGAGATCAACGAGCATTGTTATTTTATTTGAGAGAATATATTGCTGTTTTCTATCATGGATACACATAATATTGCACCCCTTACTCCATTCAACTATTTTGGTTGGAAAAAACAAATGGAGATTCATTTGAAACATAAAGGGTTGTATAGGGTAACCATGGGTACAAAAATTGAACCTACAGGTGCTACTGAAAATAGAAAGTAGTTTAATAGATGTGATGAAGCTTATAGTAAATTATGTATTTCTCTTTCTTTTGACCTTCTTTTTCATATTGAGTCTTGCACTACACCCCATGTGGTTTGGAGTACTTTGCAGCAGTCTTTATTTGGGTAGCAGGATACTATGAGAGGGTTTCAATTAAAGAATGAGCTTATTGGCTTAAATCCTAGGGATTTTGACAACATCTAGGATTTTTTCACCAAACTCAAGTCTCTTAGATTTCAGTTGTCATAGTGTGGTGTTCAGAAGGAATACTCTTAGTTGATCTTGTCCATTCTTTCTAAGCTTGGACCAGATTATTCAATTTTTGTTTCTACCTTTTATGCTACTAGGGATGCACTTGGTGCTAGATCTACTATGCCTTCTTTTGATGATTTTGCATCTTCTCTCACTCGAGAGGAGGCCAAGTTGGCCAATATGGGCCAGTTGAAGCCCTCCTCATCACAGGCACTTATTGCATCACAGGAGCCCAGAGATCAGAAGGTTTCTACAGGGAAAGGAAAGAAACAAAAATAAAAGGATTCCAAATCTTATGAGCAGCAAAAGGAGTCCTCATATTCATCATCCTCTTCTAAGGGGAAATCATTTAGGAAGGAGAAGGGCCCATGTGCATATTGCAAGAGAGAAGGACATGTAGAACATAATTGCTACAAGAAGCACATTGATGAGCTCAAGAATCTTCTTCAAAAACATCAGTTTGATTTTCCTTCTACGATGTCTGCATCATCTCCTTCCCATCCTCCTCCTCCTCCTTCTTCTTCTTCTTCTTCTTCTTCAGGCACAGCTGGTTTACACACTTCATCAGATATGAGGGGGCATGCTCTTTGTGCTTCTTCGAGTCTTGGATCAAGGAGATGTCTTCTAGATTCAGGAGCATCTCATCATATGGCTTCTACACAGACTATGTTCACTTCCTTTGAGTCTCACACTATGTCTCCTATTTTGATGGGAAACAATACATACATGAGTGTTACAGGGAAGGGGTCTATTAGTTTTGGGGACAACACTTTTCATGATGTCTTGTGTGTTCCTCATTTGACGAACAACCTTCTTTCTATATATCAGATCACACATGGAGGCAATGGGAGGTCTGTGGAGTTCACACCTGATTCAGTTATCATTAGAGACTTGGAGAGTAGATTTGTTATTGCTACTAGGGTGGTGGATCACTCATCGCAGTTGTATTCCTTTGCAGCTTTTGCTACTGATGGTGCTTCTGTTCCTATAGCTATTCATCACACTTCTAGTGTGAATCGTCATTCAGAGGAGACATTTGGCTACTTGAACATTGGAGTTCTCACTTCAGATCCTGCTCTTGAGCCATCCATTCCATCTCCTTCACCTACTGTTGCAGTTGCTGATACTTCTATGACTCGAGATGTGGGTTCTTCAGTTTTAGTGCAGCATGATCCAATTGATCATCCATCTTTGGAGGTTCCTATTCAGTCTTCACCCACTTTGACTTCTTCATTTGTTGAGGTCACACCTGCTTCTATGGAGACATCATGGGCTACACCTATTTCACCTTCAGAGATTGCTTTCATTTGACCTCTTCCCTCTCACTTCTTTCAGGAGATGCTCTTTCTTCAGTTCTTTTGGGGCTACTTGATTCTGGGGGGGATCTATCATCTCTTTCTTCCTCTCTTCTTGGGGGGTTCTTTTATGTATATTTGTGATGGATGGTGTCCTTGGGGGGTCTTATGGAGTCCTCCATCTTTCATCACTTAGTTGCTTTTTGCATTCTATTTTGGGGAGGAGTTTTGTTCCCATTGGGTTTTCTCCTTTACCCCGTTTGATTTAGTTTGAATTGTATTTGTAAATGGGTACCTGATCAGGCCTTGTTGCCAGGACTCATCTTTGCATAATAATTTTCTTCTCCCTAAGTTTCACTTATGGGGGGGTGTTGGTGTAATTAATTATTTAATTACACTTTAGCATAAGTTTACTTAGGCATATTTTATTTACTAGGTTAATTATAATCTTTATCTTATTGAGCTATCTTGTTGCTCAAGATAAGATTAGGGTTTTGCATGATTTCCTTTTGAAGGCTTTTGTTGTATTTGTAAAACATATCATTCCATAATATTATTCTGGTTTTATGCTTGCACATTCTTGCTCTGAGGGTTTGCAAAAAATCCTCTTGTTTGTTCTAGATATCTGTTGCATGTGATAGGTGATTGCATGCAGGTGATTCTTGGGGACTGTGAGGTTGAGATTTATCAACTTCTACATGTTGAATTGATCATCCCGCTCTAACACTAATGTGTGGTAGGCCTATAAATTACAAAGAAGAAAAGAAAGTAAGAATAAGTAATTTCCTTCAAAGATGAAATATGAGAGAGCATTCAAATAGTAGGAGTAAAGGATTTATAAGATCAAATTAGATGCCTTGTAGGAGGAGAAAGGAGGCAAGATGAAGGTGATATGATCAATTGGTAGTACCTTTTGGTTCTCATAGGAGACTAAAGTTCAATTGTCTCCAAACACATCTAAGCAATAGTAGGGAATTCTGAATTGATCATCCCACTCTAAGAGTAATGTGTGGTAGGCCTATAAATTACAAAGAAGAAAAGAAAGTAGGAATAAGTAATTTCCTTGAAAGATGAAATATGAGAGAACATTCAAACTATAAGAGTGAAATATTTATAAGATAAAATTAGATGCCTTGTAAGAGGAGAAATGAGGCAAGATGAAGGTGATATGTTCAAGCCAGAGGAGTATCACAAGAGAAAGAACAAGATTTTTAAATACAATATCAACTATATCCTTGCAAATGAATTGTATGGGATGTCGGTCTCACAAGAAAACCATCATAATTCAAGGTGAGGTCCCAAATAGAACCCCAACTAATTAATGTAGAAAATTATATAATTTATAGAAGAATTAAGTGGACAATATAATTAGTTTAATATTTAGTTAAACAATAAATAGCTCAATAATAATGATATATTAAATGAGCTAAGAATAATAATTGTAAATGAGGGTTCTAATATTGGTTAAATATTTGTTGAATTAAAAATATCAATAATAAACATTGTTTTTATCTTGTATTAGTCCATAAATTGTATCCTACATGTAGTGTAGTAAAATGCATACCCTTGCATTTTCACACTTGGTTGGGTCCACCTTGCTTTATTTATGCTTCTTTATGGCCTAACAAACTATATATTTTTATGGAAAATCCCAACAAACCTCAAAAGATGAATGATCATTTAATGTTTCTATATGCGTGTCCTTGATTTGTGGACTTGGACTAAAATTTCACCTAGGGAATGTTTGTCCTCCATGGGTCTTGAGACCATATTTTTGAAACCTCTCAATTAGATCCCTTTTTGGTGTTTGTGCCCCAAGAATTGAGCTCATTTTTTTGAAATTCTTCAGGATTTAGTTCTGGCATCCAAAGATTATGTGTTTGCCTCAAAAAATAGCAGCGGGGATAAATTTCCATCTTGGGAATCTTAGTCCTCCAAGGCATATTTTTGCAAACTGTTTACATTTCCAGAATCCTCATTGCATCTCCAGGCTTCCTAGGTACACATACCCTAACTTGGAGTTTCTCATTTTCAGTATTTGTATGCTTCATTTAGCTCATTTTAGGTGTTTTGCATATCATAGTGTTTTTTCAAACGTTGTCTTTTCCAAGCATTTGCTTGGTGGTGAATCCCTTAAATCCAAAATAACACCCCCTCCTAAGACCTCCTAATTGTGTATTGGCTCACTTTGAGAGGTTGATAGTCAATCCTATTAGGGTTCTTAGGACATATTTGAATGAACTAGATAGAATTGGAGGAAAAGGTACCACCTTTCTCCCCGTATTTTATATCTACATTTCACTAAAATACTAGGAGATATATTCTAATAACTACTCCAAGGGAAGGTCTATCTAGGTGATGACTCTCATCTGAATATTGTTGGTCATGGTAGAGTAAAGATCAAATTAATTTTGATGGTAGATTGAAGGGGATTGATGGTTTCCTACGTATCCCAGGTTTGGCATGAAACCTTCTTTTAGTGAGTAAATTGAATGATTTGGGTGTTAAAGTTATTTTATTGAGTGGAGGATGTAAGATGATGAATGGATTTTTCATGTTGGATTATAAGGGTTTTTGGATAGCCACCTTGTAGAAGTTGCATGTGTTGGTTATTTTTTATGGGAACCAAAATTAATCTCACCACTTACCTATGAATCAATCATAATTCAATGGTTAGTAAGTGTAAGGATTGTCCAACACTTAAGTAAAGGTTCTAAGGCCCTTACTTCTTCACTTTGGGTTCTAGGAAACCCAAGCGGTTGATCCCTATTAGTGCATTCATTATAATATCCTTATGCCATTTTTTATCACAAACATTGCAACAAGCATATATTATTCTCACACAAATTCTCAATAAATGAATATATTAAAGAAATTGGTTGTTTCTTAAGTATAATTCACACTTAGAGTGTGAGAATGACAAAACCTCATAAATTTGTAACCCTTTTATAGAATTTGATTTGATGAATGGGTAATGACCGAGTAAATCAATATAGCACAATATGATTATTTATCCTAGTCTAGTGCCTAATCCTTATACCAGAATCAATATCACTACATAAACAACATGGCTTTAATTTTGAACCTAAAAATATATGAAACTCTGAAATATTTCATTATAGTATTTCAAATTTGTGTTCTAACCCTTACTTCTTAATAGCATCCTAGTATTGAGTTCAATTTTTTTTTATAGCTATATTCAAGTATCTACATTAATTCCATGAATTAACACACAAGAAAAATACATACATCCATTGGAAGATGACAGAGACAAATAAAATAACCTTGATTATATTATTCATAACTTGTGAAACTAGTACATAGGAGAACAAAATGGTGTCGAAATTTCTATATTACTATCCTAACTAGTAACCCTCCTTTTATCTTCATGTGTCTAGAAACTTGAATATATCACTACTCTACTTCCCTATCTCAAGCCCTTGAATCCAATTTATAAAGACATGGGAGAAAAAAAGCAACAAGTCGAGATACCATTACATTTTCACTTTAGGGAAAATTTGATCCTAATTTCAAAGATATTCCCTGGATGGTTACACATAATCATTTCAAAATGAGGGGAAGAAAAAGATGGAAAACTCCATGTAGTTGGTTGAAGAAGATGAGCCAACCCTCCCAAAGGCACCATTCATTGATGCAACATTGTTGAAAACTTGTGTCCATGTAGACCAAAGAAAATTCTCTAATAGTAACAGAGGAAAAAAATTACACACTTCTTTGAAAAACCATGTTTGTCATTCAGGATATGGAGACCAACCTTTTACCATCACACCAACCAAAAGATCTCCACAGACCAACACCAACGAGAAAATGTAATATGTATGTTGAAGAGGACAAACCTGATGTAGTGGCAATGGTCTCATTGAAAACAAAAATTAGGCCAAGAAACTACTTTGATTCGTTAGCATCAGAGTATGCTCGCCCTCTATCTGCTCGCGTTGAAAATGGAGGAGAAAATACTCCTCCCTCGTTAGAATCATCATATGATACTAGAGAAATCAGATAGTGGAACTATACTCTGGGTCAGTATCCCATCCATCACCCAAGGGGCTATCATAAATCTCAATAGGAGAGTCATGCCTCCCCAAATAAGACTTGTGATACTTGTTTTTTTTCTTTTCATTCTTCTTGGTCTTAACCAACTCCTTCCCCTTAACTTTAATCAATTCTTCAAAACTAATTTGGCTCCTTAGATTGTAGGTGCTCATAAAACTACCCTTCTTGTTTTTTCCATGGGCTTTTCTCTTGGCCTTTGCTAGTGTGGAAGCCTTGAGTGCCTCATGCTCAGTGACAAAAATGTCTTCTTGAAATTCAAAAACACTGAGCCTTATTGAACTCCTAATGGGTTGATTAGAGACACCCAACTTTCCCATCTTCTTGAAGACACAAAAAAAACTAGCAAACCACCAATGATGAAAAAACACACTAGCCAGAAACCTAAAACAAGAACATAAAACCCTCAAACCCAAGAAAATTGAGCAGACCTAGAGAATGAAACTCTCACACCAAGAAATGCATGAGGTAGAATAGAGCATACATGAAAAGCAACCTACAAGGGATAAACACTTGAGTACTTTTGCAATTGAAGATCAAAAACTCACATGCCACCTCGTTCTGGCTCACACCTAATAATTCACGAAGGATAGAAATGTTGAAATAAATCACCAAGAAATATACATTAAGTAGAAAAATTAGGAGCTTGTATTCATTAATGATCAAGTGGTGCCTTGCATGAGTGAGCTGAAAAATTAGCTGAACAACTCTGAATCTAGGTCATCGATCCTTTTGGAATTAAAACATCATCAATGGCGATCATCAAGCATCTTTTCTTTCCTTTACAATCTATACCTCAAAAATGGTGATATTATCACAAAAAAATTCCATATTTTACTTTAAATTCATTAGTCACCTTTGATCTGAAAATTACCATGCATTACCGCCATGGTCTATATTCATTGATTCATATGGCCAAAGTACAAAGAACTAGAAAAAGAAGGAACAGAAATTCACCATTCCATCACCCATCGTGGATCTACCCTAACCTTCCAGGGTTCAATTAGTGACAAGAGAACCGACGTGATGGAATTCACAACCATTGGATTACTATGCTTCTCAAATATCTTCCTTTCACATCGTGCATCATTGATACACTTTACCTCTCACAATTTATAATAGCAATGTGAGCATTCACGTGATAATATCTTAGCCATCGGATCTAAGACATGTGCTTGATCACATTCCATTTTCCATTACACATCAATAATTCATGCCTCGTTCTCTAGATTACATCAGTGACGATACATAAGGTGATGGAGCAAGATTAAGACACGTGCACCTACGTGAAAAATCAAAGGCACAAGATACATCGCTCATAAGAGAAATTGAAATTAGAAAAAGATAGGTTGAACAAATGACCCCATCGCTCATCGCCAATTTGAAACTCAAATTTTAAAATGGATCTCTAATGAGCAATAGGAGGAAAAATAAAGAGAACCAAAGGACATCATGCATTGCTAATTCACATTAAAAAACACATGAGAAATTAGTGATACAAGAGATACTAGAAATAACATGTAGAACATGTTGGAAGAATGAAGAGGATCATATCCCTTGTGAACAGTTTTCTATAGTTTTTGTTGTCATTGATGTCACCATGACATATGGGCTGAAATTGCAAGACACTAAGTCACATTAATTTGGTATTCTGAACTGGGAATGCAGGTTTTTCCTCCAATATTTTGCTCCAGAATCCTCTCTGGTAAAATGGCCCTTCATTTTTTGGGAAATGGTATGAGATTGGTATATGCATGCTTGAACATGATCTCATGTGTTCAGGTGATCGTGGTTATCATCGGTATCATTTTATTGATTATATATTTTTTTAGTTCTTTTTTTGGTCGGCCTATCAAGCAGATAAAGATGTAATGGATTGAGTTTTGGTTGTATAATCCATGCTGATATTTCACACGGCTGAATCATTTTTGATGAATTTTTATATTTGTTGGAGCCAACCTGATTGTTAACTTATGGACAATCAGATATATACAAGATGTTTTTGAAGAAGTGATATGCGAGTGTGTGTGAGAGATATGTGAAGTTTTGGTAGATTATATGGAAGCGATAAGAGTGAAGAGTGATCTATTGGTATGCGAATTCCATTAACTACAAAGGAATTAAATATCCACTTGAGGTATACTTCTATCAGTTCAATTCTTCTGGTTAGCCATTTTGTTACTTCATTTTTGTAGGTAGTGAGCCTCCCAATTTTGGATAGTTAGTCATGGTAGTAAGCCACATATTTTGTAGTATCTTATAACCAGTTATACTATATTGTGAGTTAATCCTCACCATGGTTTTTAACGTTTTGGGTTTTCCATGTAAATATTCTGGTGTCTCTTGTTCTTTATGTTTCATGTTTTGTTGATGATTCTTCTTATCTTAATTATCATATGCTTTGGGTTGATTGGATGGTATTTTTTCATTAAGTTTAAGAATATAGTAATTCACCCCCCTCAATATATTGGATATTTAATAATTGGTATCGAATCTGGTTTCTCTAGAGAAGTCTAACAACCTAAGGGAGATCTTGGAAATTAAACAAATGGCTGATAATGCAGAGCTCTGGACTGCCCTGGATGATCTTGATAAAGATTAAAATGAGAATAAATACTTGAAAGTGAATCTTGATGAAACGAATAAATGTGTCTAGAAGTTGAAGAAGCAACTAAGAAAATTCAAAGAAAGACATAGAGAAGTCAGTGACCAACTGAAATAAGAAAATGAAGATATTACCTAACTAAACTTGCAAGTGGAAGAAAAGAAGAGAATCAAAGAATGCTTGAATGCATAAATGAAGGAAAATTTTGATGAATTTTCTAGGCTTGAACAAGAAGTAGCGAATTTGAGAGAAAAACTAGAAAAGGAAAAAATATGTGAGGATAGTTTCAAGTCAAGTTCTACCAAGCTTGATGAATTGATCGCAGGATAGAAACCCTCTAAAGATAAAGGTGGATTGAGATTAGAAACAGGTGAAAGTTATAAATAAGTAAATGATCAGAAGACTCAAGACAAAGGGAAGCAGAAAACAAATTCTAGAAGGAAACCACATGTCAGACAACCAAATGCACAAAGGTACCCATCTTTCAATGGCACTTGTTTTCTTTCAACAAGTTTGGGCATAATGCATCTAAATGCAAAACTAGGATGAATCAATTCTCTAGTTCTTTCTGTGGACAACGCTATGCTTGTAATAAGTTTGGACATAGGGCTACTGAATACATAACTCAAATGGTGAACAAGTTTAATGGAGGTAGAGTAAATCAGTCCTTTGTTGGTTATTGCTATACATGCAACAAATATGGGCACAAAGTGAATTAATGCAGAACAAATTTTAATGGAAGTCAATCAAGTCAAAGAAATGTTGTCTGTTATAATTGCAAAAAACTAGGAAATATTTCATAGATATGTAGAAGCAAAAAGGGAAAGCAATATGTTTTAGAAAAGAAGAATAAACATGAGAAGAAGGTTGACAAAGAAGAAGTTAAGAAATAAATGAGTAAGATATGGAAAAATAAAGAAGAGTTAGGGACTACTAATGCATCTATACCCTCATCCAGTGCAGATGATTCCTCTAGTAACTAGGCCCAACATGGTCTTAGGGGGAGGTTTAGGAGAAATGGTTTTGAACCCCTTGTTTTTGGGCGTGTCAACTCTTGGCATGAAGTGATGTTGTGAAGATTGAATAGGTAGAGGTTTTGAAAAATAAACTAGAATAAAGTATGTATATATGCTCACTTGCAGAGCATATTAGGGTTTCTTAGTGTGGATGAAAGAGTTTATCATCTTTTTGAATTCCAAGTGCATTAAATAAAAATTAGGGCATTGCATTGATCTATAAAGTGGAATGATAAGGGAATTTAAATCACTTGTGTATTTTAAGAAGGTGAAAAGTGTCTTGGAGTGATTTAGAGTGAATTGAGGTGTGACTGGTGCAAACCCTAGTTTCAGCGAATTGTGAATAAAGAGGTATCTCTCGATTTTGTGTTATTTTGAGCTTGTGAAAATTATTTCTTAAATCCTTTTAAGAGATCTTGAAGTATAGAAAATTGCAACTCTCATGGTAGTGAATACAACAAAAGAGCCTAGACCCTCATATAGAAAATACTCGATGAAGGTCTTTGAGGATGACCCTATGGATACTTTTTATTCAATTCCCCATGGTGTCATGCCGACAAAGGATACAAGGACGTACATTAGGGTTAAGTTAGAATAATTAAATCATATCATATTGATTGATATGTGGATAAATGATCTCATTGATGATGAAGTCTTAGTAAAACTTGAATATTTGAATCTTGTGATGATGAATATGGATCGTTGGAACAATTTCCCAAATTTTAGTTCTAGAGTGGATGATCCGTGTGTAAAATTGGTCCTAAGAAGAATGCATGATCAGTTTTTATGGACCCATTAGTCACATTTGATATTAAAAGAAGCCATCAAAGCCATCATAGGACTATGCAACACTAAACCAATACCTGTACTGAAAGAAGTGAAGAATGAAATGATAACATGTCTCACTGGTGCAACTTATGATAGGAGGGCTCTTGCTACAAAGCCTAACACAAATCTAGTTGTAAAGTATGCATCCATCATGATTGGCCAAAAAAGTTACCTCACTAACAAGGAGAACTCTGTGTCTTCCACAACTATCTATACTACTTATTATATGTTTGTGAATGGTAAAAAATATGATCTATGTGAGCTTCTCAGGAAACAACTGCTTGAGAACGTGATAATTTCAAAGGAGAAGAAGTACCCATTTAAGTTTGGTTCTCTAATTGTATGTTTTCTATTCTATTTTCTGAGGATGCTTCTGGGAAAAACTGGAACAATGTATTGGGATCCATGCCAACCTATTGCACATCATATTTTCGATCACATGAGTAAGTTGGGTGATGCAAATAATGTAGAAGATGCCTAAGTTACAAGTCTATTTATTATTTAAGAAGAATATGGATGAGAGAGATAGGATTCTAAGGAAGATTGTTGAGAAATATAAAAATGAGACTATATTTCATATATCTTTTGATGAATGTATGATAGAATTGGTTGAACCCCGAACCAGTTGGATTCAGCCTCTAGGATATGAAGTCTCAGAAGATGATGATGAAGGATATGTGCAAATCTTGTTGAAGAGTCCTAAAGATGTGAATGAACCCTCTATTGGGACTTATGTAGTGAAATCCATGATAGTCCACTTAGAGCACAACAAGGTTAAAAGTCAAAAAAATGTGGTGAAAATGCTCAAGAAATGTTTCACAGGTGAAGAGATAGCTTGAGGAAAAGTTGTTCAAGGACAAAATTCTGAAGAACTACCTATTGTAAGGAGATCCGGCAGGACCCCTCCTTCCATACAAGCTTTTGGTCCTGCTATAATGAAGCATGTACCCAACATTACTATTAAAGGAAAAGGTTTGGTCCCTTCCAAACCTACAACCAAATCAGGAAAAAGGAAAAATGATCCTTTGATAGCTCCTATCAAAAGAAGAAAATAAAAGGATACTAAGGAGAATAATATGAGTGTTACTGAAGATCGAGAAGAATGGGAAGAAGACCCTGCAGTAAGATTGAAAAGGAAGAGAAGGGTGAGTATCTCCTTCGATGAAGGTGCATCACAGGAAATCAGTGTTGGATCGAGGAAATTTTACTATGTGTCATCCTCTGAAGACATTAATGAACATGATGTTAATGATGCAAAGAAGGCCAAAATTGAAGAGGATGTCTCTTTGGACCAGGGAAAGAAAAAATTCTCCCTGGTAAGTCCTGGTTCCCCTCTTAAACTTGATGTTTTGGTGAATAATCTGATGAGTCAAGACAATATGATGAAGTCCATAGGGGAAGTGTACAATTTAGTAGGAGAAGAGGATAAAGAAACAATAATTATAGCCATCATCAAATATTTCATTATTTTGGAAGCCAAATGGGATAACATTATATGTGATGTTCCTTAAAATTTGTGGGTAGTTCTTATGAAAAGAAGAGTAGAGGAAATTGAGCTAGAAGACAACATAAGGAACTAAGCATATAAAGAAATTACATCCTCTCTATCTTTGGATAATTTAGAATCCTTGAAGATGATCTGTGTTGAAAAGTTCAGGGAGAAAAGAAGAGCTAACACTCTAATGTCAAAAGAAAAGAAAGAAATTAGAGAAATTAGGAAGGAAACAATAAGTATTGTCAAAGATACTACAAAAAGGTATGGCATGATCAGTGCATCCAGTTTGGCATCCAAAATTAGAAAATAAACATCTATAGAAGTTGTTGAAGAACCTCCTTCTAGTGATGCTAATGATAATATACCTCTAGAAGTGAATGACATCAATTTACCTCTAGAAATAGGTAGTATAGATATACCAAAATTTAATGTTGTTAATAAGGATCTGAAAATTGAAAAACATGTTGAAGAGAATGTTGAAGTAGAGGTTCATGTTGTTACCCCTCTGGTACACCCCGGTGAAGTAGATAGAGATAAGGGAGAACAGGAGAAGAGAGAAGAAGAAAAAGAAGAAGAGAAAATTGGAGAAGAGAAGATAGAAGAAGAAAAAATGGAAGAAAAATTTGCAGAAAAGGAAATCGAAGAAGAAAATGCAGAGGAAGAAAAAGAAGAAGAAAAAGAAATAAAAAATGAGAAATTAGATAACATTGCTAGAAGAAATGAAGAAATAGCTCAATAGGATATGGAATCACAAAATTCCACTTGAGAATCTTCCTCCGATGATGGTGTTTTGAAAGGACTATTGTCTAAGTAGATAAGATTCCAATTGATAATTCCTTCAGAACTCATGCAGCTTCGAATGAATCAAGGTTTTGCAGATCTGAAAAAAAATTATTCAGTACATAAAATGGTATTAGGCTATGTGTTTCATGCATCTGGTAGGAGAGAAATCTTAGAGATGAATCAGAAAGGAACTAAGATAATTGAAGATGCCATTAAGGCCCTGTGGGATGTTACACCAAATACATATGTTGATACATCTCTATCTCCCATTGAGAATTTGAAGCTTCTATTGGATTCCTTCAAGGAGAACACCTCAAGACTTGTTGAAAATGTAAAGCAGAATGCAAAAGAGAAGTTGAATGAGAAAAGGTTATTTATTCTTCATGACAAATGTACCTCAACACATACCAATGTAGAGAAGAACCTTGAAGTCATGGAGGCTTGTGAAGCTGAAGTTAATTATGTGTTTGCATATTGTATAAGGTGGCCTGATGCCACTCAAAGTATAAAAGATCTTATGGACTCCATTGGGTCCTAGCTGACTACTGTCTCAAAAACCTACAATTTATCAATAGACAAAGATAGATCAACTTGGAATGCTATTTCTATGCACAAAGAAAATTTATTTATACTACAGAAGTAGAAGGAAGAGATAATTAGGAACTTCAGCTTGACTGGTGATAACGTGAGAATCAAGAATGCTCCGGTAAAAAATGATTTGGGCAATGCTGAGAATTTGGAAAAGATAAATCTAACTCTAGAATCTTCGGATGAAGTTGAAGAAAATTTTATTTCTTTAGAATCTTTGAACAAGTTGTTGATATCATCTAAGAAGAGTTGGGAAAACAGCAAAGCGGTATGACAAGGTATTCTTCAGGAATTGCGAAGTGCTTCCTCCTTCGAGTAGGATCTTTTTTTTTTGTTTTTACATTGTTTGGGATAACTCCTCAGGGGGAATGTAAAAGATTGGTTTTATGAGTTTTTTCGAACCATGTGTACATATCTTTCATATTTTTGTTCGACCTTTATCCTTGATTTCAAAGTGGGAGATTGTTGGAAGAATGAAGAAGATCATATTCCTTGCTAACATTTTTCTACAATTTTTGTTGTCATTGATGTCACCATGATATATGGGCTGAAATTGCAAGACTCTAGGTTACATTAATTTGGTATTCTTAACCGGTAATACAGGTTTATCCTCTGGTATTTTTCTCTAGAATCCTCTCTGGTAAAAGGGGCCTTACTTCATTTTTTGGGAAATGGTCTGAGATTGGAAAATGCATGTGTGGATAGGATCTCATGCATTCAGATGATCATGGTTATTGTTGGTATTATTTTTTTGATTATAAGTTTTGTTCTTAGGTCTTTTGCTGGCTGACCTATCAAGTGGATAAATATGTAATGGATTTAATTTGGGTTGTATAATCCATGCTGAAATTCCACACGATTGAATCATTTTTGATCAAGTTTTGTATCTTTTTAGAGTTTACCTGATTGTTAACTTATAGACAATCAGATATATATACAAGATGTTTTTGTAGAAGTTATATGCGAGTGTGTGTGAGAGATATGCAATGTTTTGGTAGATTATATGGAGGACAAAAGAGAGAGGAGTGATTTTCTGGCATACGAATTTGATGAACTACAAAGGAATTGAATCTATACTTGAGGTGTACTTCTATCAGTTCAATTCTAGCAGTTAACCACTTTGTTACTTCATTTTTGTAGGCAGTGAGCCTCCCAATTTTGAATAGGGAGTCTTGGAAGTAAGCCACCTTTTTTGTAATATCTTTCAACTGGTTATATATTATATTGTGAGTTAATTATCACTGTGGTTTTTCCAATTCTAGGTTTTCCACGTAAAAAATATGGTGTCTCTTGTGCTTTGTGTTTCATGTTTTGTTGATGATTCTTCTTATCTTTATTATCATATGCTTTGGATTGATTGGATTTCATTTTTTCAAGAATTTTTAGAATATACTAACTCACCCCCCCTCTCAGTATCTTAGATATTTAATAGAGCAAGTGCATCGCACATCACTAATTTAACATCGATCGTTCAAAACCTATCTGTGATGTGTGAAATGAATGAGACACCACTCATCACTCATCACACATTTGAACTTAAATCTCAAAAACTATCAGTGATGATCGATAAAGGAGATGATGGATGGGGCTTTAAGTGAAGAATTTAAGCACTTGCACATATGTTTTTTTGAAAAGGGGAACTGCCTAGGATGATGAATAAAAGGCCTTAGTGAACATTAAAAACCATTTTTTCAAAGGATGTAAAGGTCAAAAAAGGTCAATCACTTAACCTTGTAAAACAAAAGAATTTTAGACCTAGGCACAAGGTGCTGGTAAATTCACAAGCTTGAATGACATGAGATATTTTAGGATGACTGGGAATGGAAAATAGGAGGTCAACGATAGAACATAACACTGACCAAGCCAAAGACTAAGGATTTCAAAATAAAGAAAGAAAATTCCAAGGCAACAACCATGAGAAAAACCCTTAGTTTAGGCACATTGAATCTTGCTAAATTTTAAAGAAATTTACTGAGATGGAACCAAAAAAATTGGGGTTTCATTAGTATCTCTAGTTGGGGACGTCTATTCCTTAGGGATAGAGTGAGATTCCAAAATTTCAGGTGAAGCATACTAGATATAGAGGACCAAAAGGCAAGAAGTAGCCCAGATCGAGCAAGAAAACTAGAGAAAAGTGAACCACATATGGACAACATTTACATAAGTTACAAAACCATGCTAAGAGATCCAATTTCCATTTTTATTAAAGCCTTGTTTGATATGCAAGCTTTGACTCTACATCCTATAATTTTACTAGACTTCAACTTTATCGGCTGGCCCCAAGCCACCATACATTAGGACTACTTTCCTTTGTAATAAAATTTGTTTTCCACTATCTGTACCATGCCAAGGCTAAGAAAATTCTCATGAGTTATCCACTTTCTCATCAAACTATAGATACTTAAATGAACTAGTATGGACATATGTCTAAATGTATTTTTACTCTTGTTATTCATATCTAGTTGAGAACTATAGTCGAGCATTGATTGGAACACACAATCAGTGTAGAACTCTATCTAATTCAACTTACAACCATATTCCACTGAATTTCCATCCAAGTGGAAAGAAAATTGAAGTATTCATATTCCATATGATTATTGACATCAAATTAATTTTGACCTTTAAAATGAAAACCCTTATATATACCCCTTTCAAGAATCCCATCTAGGGGCACATATTCTGACCCTTTGAAATGATACTACACTTTCATTCCTAGTATTCCAAGGTCATAATCATCTGATTTCTACCTCACACCAAACACACATTCATTTTGTGTAATGAACAATAAATGTTCATATATAGGATTTTTTTCAAATTGGTGTCCATGTTCCTCAAAGCAACATAAACCAATTATTCTATCATTTGTTCTATTTTCTTGGGAAATTGATTCATCAAAATCCATAGTAATATTTTTCTCATTATTTTCATGGATGTCCCCATAAGTAGCTCTATCCAAACCATCCCAAGTGTCAAAGAATAACTCCATTTTATGTTCATTAATATAGTTTAGTTTACCTATTGTATCAACAACCATCTCAAAGTGGTATGTCTCATAAGATGAGCTGAATATATGAGGAGTGTAAAGGCCTATAAGAAAATGCCCATATGTTTCCTCAATTGGTAAATGCACTTGCTTTGATATAAATTTTTTTTTAGTGGCTGAATGTTGCTCATTTGCAACCATACACGCCTCTTGATTTACAATAGTGTCCATATTTGCTAAGAAATCCACATACTCCCCTTTTTTTATGTGGACATTCATGAATAACTGGGGCTTGATCCTATTGGTTAGTAACACAAATCTCATCATTCTTAACAACATATCTAGAATAAGTATGTTGAACACACATGGTAGATTATCTATGAATTCATCACCAACCACACTATTAGCATCTTCTAGTTTTGATATAACCAAATTGCATTCCAAGAATTAGGGTATGTGCGAGATCATGATGGGCCAAAAAGTGGCAATATGATGGGTATGTGGCTAACGACTTTAACTTTACCCAAAATTGATGAAATGAAAATTGTTTTTAAATGATATTCTCATCTTTCCACCAATATAAATTATTCTTTACTTTGAATTTCATAAATAATTATTATTCATTTTCTATTGAATTATGAATAAAGTCCCGATTTTTAGGTTGATTGAAAAAAATCAATAGCTTTCAAATGGTATCATATTTTTTAAATCCAAAACATGTGTCACATTCTACTCTTTTCATAATATAAGATAAAAAAATTAAAATTAATTAATTTCATGAAGTTTTGACCAACTTAAGGTGGTCAGACATACGAGTCCTTATAATTTTTAAAAGTTGTCATAAAAAAATCATAATTAATTATTTAACTGGAAAAAAATTACAAAAAAATATGCATCACATCGGGACATAAGTCCTCTACTTATATCTAGAATCTTATAAAAAAATATTATCATTTTAATGTGGTTAGGGTGGTCAGTAAGACACCTACTTCTTCTTTTTTCCCTGAAATTTAAGTACTACTATATTGAAATTTCAAATTTTCACCAAATAGATTTTTTTTTTTTTTCTATAAATAAACCTAGTAGTTTAGAAACTAAAATCAATTTTATACAAATTCTATTTTGCATATTTTGGAAATAATATAGATAAATTATTCAAAGTTTTATGTCAAGTTGCCTAATTCTGATTTTTCTGAATTTTTTGCCACTTAAGGGCTTATTTTTTCCATGATGATCTTGCACATACCCATTATCTGCATGTATGTTGTTCATTTACTGGTAAGGAAAAATCCTTGTAAGAAATTATGTTGTTACACCCCTTAGATATGAAGAATTCCTCTAGACTACCCTCGCAAACAGATTCACATTCCTCATAAGAATGATCGAAACTCTCATTTTCATTATATTTGGGTTATAAATTTACAAAGGTACAATAGCGGTACTTTCAAATATACCAATGTCTTCATATGAATCACTTGACAAATTTTCATCCTCTGAAATATCCCTATCCATTACTTGGATAGAATTTTGATCCTTATCCACAAGGTGAATACTACTATCTTTCTGATATTTTAAATTTTGCATGTAGTCATACTTGGACTCCTCAACAATTTTGATCCAAAAAATTATTTGATCAAAATATTGAGGATTCAATTCCTTGGGTAGGGTACTAAGCCCTGGCTCATAAATCTCAAAAAATAAGTCAATACATACTGAATCTACAAGTCTCAACCCTTTAGGAATTTGTAACAAGGCATCCAAGAACCTTGCTAACAATTCATATTGTGATTCCCCATCCCATCTTTTCATTCTAGACATTTTTTTAACAAAATATAGCTAATCAACATTTCTTAAACATTGTTGAGATTCATCATATATTTGTCTATGATCATCATGTTGCAATGCTGAATTTTTTTCAAAAGCATCATTAGCTTGATATCCTTTTTCATTCATGTGAATTTCATTTCTATGATGTGCTTTAGGGCAACTAACACTTGCAACCATATATCCCTTAGCCATTGAATATATCATATTATTTTCAATATCTATTACTATTTTATATGCATTCTACAATGTTAAGGGCTCTTTATCTCTTAACAGATAGCCCATCTTACTATCAAAGGAACATAGATACACAATTAAAAAAATTTCATCACTAGGTCACATATTTTTAGCAATACTTCTTAATGCCTTTGTAATCTGAGGTTGAAGGATGGAATCAATTCCTCTAGATCCTTTTGGATTTCCTTAAAAAAATTCCTTAATACATTAGTATTAATCCTTTTTATTGAATTGTTCAATGAATTCTACCATTAAATCTTTCCATGAAGGGATAGAACATATTGATAAATATGAAAACCAATCTCTAGCATCTCCCTTTAGAGATTGAAGAAAAAATTCCATGATGCCATCTTCATGATCTATCTCATAATCCTCCAACAAATATAAGAGCTCCTTTAGATGGTGAGATGCTAATTCTGAGCTTTGACACTTGAAGTTTGGAAAATGTTCCCTAACTTCATTAGGAATATTATTTGGGAAACCTTGAATACCATTGAAGGTTAATTGTGTATATCCTCCCATAGAAAAATTTCTTGGATAATATGACAAGGGTTTCATAATATTAATGCTTACATTATGCAACCCATAGGGATATATAAGTGGATGATACATTTTCTTAAAATCCCCTTACAAAATTTAAAATCAACTCTATAGTTGATCACTACCCCATTTCTTGTTTTTAAAATATTATAATGCACAATATCAAATACATCCTTATTTGCAATTTTCTATAATGGGAAAATTTTAAGAACAAGCATACTTATTCTTAAAACTTTAAATTATAGCTCACAAGCATGAAAATATTACTAATACCATTACCTTTCTTAGTTCTTAACTCACTTAATAGGGAATCAACATTCTTTCAAACTATTACATACAATTTTCATAATAAGTTTATACTCTATGAAAATCCAAATATGAGGAATACATAGATGTGTTGTAACCTACTGGGAAACTCTGCAGATCTAAGACATTCACCACCTCTTCATCAGGTTCATTTAATAGAGTTGCCACCTCTTCTTCATAGAGGATCAAGCCTCAAGCAATTATGAAGCTCCTTCAAAGATGAATTTAATTTTGGTTTTCTTTGAACAACATGAGTCATACATAGATTTCTTATCATTTCCTAGTAACTTCTTGTTACACCTCAGATCTTTTACATTGGTGCAGAGATCTTGGAGTCACCACCCATAGTTAACGAGATTATGAAAATATTTTGGAGTTATAGTTGATCTTGAAAAGGGTTTGCAGTTTAAAATACTTAGAAAAACATTTGAATCTTCATTACTTGCAATCTATAGTAACAAATAATAGTCCAAGACTTTTATAACTCTTTTAGACAAGATGATCTTCTACCAAAATTTTCTCAAATTCTTCCCCAATGGAGTCACCATTTCTGTTGGTTATTTTTTATGGGAACCAAACTTAATCTCACCACTTACCTATGAGTCTACTAGAATTCAATGGTTAGTAAGGGTAAGTATTGGCCAACACTTAAGTAAATATTCTGAGGCCCTTACTTCTTCACTTTAGGCTCTATGAAAACTAGGAGGGTGATTCTTGGTAGTACATTCATTATAATATCCTTATGCCATTTTTTCTCAAAAACACTACAACAAGCATAGATGATTCTCACACAAATGCTCAATAAGTGACTATATTAAATAAATTGGTTGTTTCTTAAGTATAATTCAAAGTTAGAGTGTGAGAATGACAAAACCTCATAAATTTTTAACCCTTTTATTTGATAAATGGGTAATGACTGAGTGAATTAGCACAACACAATATAATTACTTATCCTAGTCTAGTGCCTAATCCTCATAACAGAGTCAATATCACTACACACACAACATGGTAGTAAATCCATACCTGACAATATATGAATCTTTGAAATGTTGTATTACAATATTCCAACTTTGTGTTCTAACCCTTACTTCTTAATAACATCCTAGTATTGAGTTCAATACAAATTTACAAGTCTATACAAGTATCTACATTAATTCCTTGAATTAACACACAAGAATAAATCTATACATCCATTTGAAATCGATAGAGACAAATAAAATAACCTTGATTATATTATTAATAACTTGTGAAACTAGTAAATAGGAGAGAAAAATTGTGTTGAAATTTCTATGTTACTCATGTATTGAAAATATTGCCAACGATATTACATATGCATATTGGCAAACCAAAAATTAAGATAGATTGCTAGACTAACCAATAACCCTCCTTTTATCCCTGTGTGTCTAGAAACTTGAATATATCACTATTCAACCTCCCTATCTCAAGCCCTAGAATCCAATTAATAAATATATGGGAGTAAACAAACATCGGGCCGAGATACCATTACATTTTAACTTTAGGGAAATTTCATCCTAATTTCAAATATATTTCCCAGATGGTTACACATAATCATTTCAGAATGAGAGGAAGAAAAAGATGACAAACTCCATGTAGTTGGTTGAAGAAGAGGAGCCAACCCTCCAAAAGGTACCATTCGTTGATGCAACATCACTGAAAACCTACGTCCACATAGACCAAAGAAGATTCTACAACAATAATGAAGGAAAAATCCTACACACTTCCTGGAAAAAGCATATTTGTCATTGAGAATATAGAGACCAACCTTTCACAATCACAGAAGCCTAAAAGATCTCCACGTGAACACCAAAGAAAAAATTAATATGCATGTTGAAGAGGGTGACCCTAATGTAGTGGCAATGGTCTCATTGAAAGAAAAAATTGGGTTGAGACACTACATTGATTCGTCAGCATAAGAGTATGCTCACCCTCTATGTGCTCATACTGAGACTAGAGGAAAAACTACTCCTCCCTCATCAGAATCCTCATATGGTACTAGGGAAAGTAGATAGTGTCTATACTCTAGGTCAGTATCTCCTCCATCGCCTGAAGGGTTGTTAGAAATCTCAATAGGAGAGTCATACCTCCCCAAATAAGCCTTGTGATACTTTCTCTTTTTCTTTTCCTTCTTCTTGGTATTAATCATCTCCTTCCCCTTAACTTTGATCAATTCTTTAGAAATAATTCAGCTCCTTAGATTGTAGGTACTCAAAACACCACCCTTCTTATTTTTTCCATTTACTTTACTCTTGCCCTTTGGTGGTGTAGAAGCCCAGGGTGCCTCATGCTTAGTGACAAAAAATGTCTTCTTGAAATTCAGACACATTGAGCCTTCTTGACCTCAAAATGGGTTGTGAGAGACACCCAACTTACCCATCTTCTTAAAGACAAAAAAAACCTAGAAAACTACCAATGTTGAAAAGACACACCAACTAGAAATCGAAAACTAGAACAAAAACCCCTCAAACCTAAGAAATTCAGGCAAACCCAGAGAATGGAACTCTCACACCAAGAAATGCATGAGGAAAAATAAATCATACATGAAAAATAACTTACCAAGGATAAACACTTGAATACTTCTATAAGAGGGGATAAAAAACTCACATGCCACCTTCTGGCTCACACCTCACAATTCATGAAGGCTGCAAATGGTGAAATAAATTGGTAGGAAATTTTCATTAAGTAAAAAAATAAAGAGCGCATGTATCCATGAATGAACATGTGCTGCCTTGTGCAAGCAAGCTAAAAACTTAGCCAAACATCATTGAATCTGGGTCATCGATCTTTTTGGATTTACAACATCATCAATAGCGATCATCAAGCATCTTTTTTGGCCTTTACAGCCTATGCCTCAAAAACAATGATATTATCATAAAACGTTGCCACATTTCACTTTAACTTCATTAGTCACCTCTAATCTGACAATTACCATGGATTTCCACTATGGTCCCTGCTCATTCATTCATATCGATGAAGTACAAAGACCTAGCAAAATAAGGAACAAACATTCACCATTCCATCACTAGTCACAAATCTACCCCGACCTTCAAGGGTTTAATCAACGATAAGATAAATGGTGTGATGGAATTCACAACTATTGGATTACTATCCTTCTCAGAGATTTCATCACACATCAAGCATCGCTAATACACTTTACCTCTTTCAAGTTCTAATAGTGATGTTCAAGCATTCAAGCAATAAGATCTCAATCATCGAATCTAAGATCCATCCTTGATCACATTCCCTTTTCCATCGAACATCAATAATTCATGCCTCATTCTCTAGATTACATCAACAACAAGAGATAAGGTGATGGAGCAAGATTAAGGCATGTGCACCTGCATGAAAAATTAAAGGCACAAGATACATCACTCACAAGACCAATTCAAATTAGCAATAAGAGGAAAAATAAAGAGAACCTAAGGCCACTATGCATTGCTAATCCGCATTACCTAACACATTAGCAATTGGTGATATGAGATATATCAATGATAACATGTAGAAAAATTCCATTGCATATCACTAATTTAACATGAATCATTCAAAACCTATCCACAACGCATGAAATGAAAGAGACATTGCACATTTCTCATCGCACATTTGAGGGTATGTGTAGGATCATGATGGGCCAAAAAGTGGCGATATGTAAGTGATGTGATGGCCCATGTGGTTGATGACTTTTTTTTTACCCAAAATTGATGAAATGGAAAGGGTTTTCAAAGGAGATTCTCAGCTTTCCACCACTATAAATTTTATTTTACATTGAATTTAATAAATAATTATTATTCATTTTCTATTTGAATTATGACTTAAGTCCTGATTGATAGGCTTATTGAAAAACATCTATAGCTTTCAAATGGTATCAAATTTTTTGAATCCAAAACATACGCCACATTCTATACTTCACATACTATAGGATATAGAAAAAGGAATTTCATCAAGTTTTGACCAAATTAAGGTAGTCAGACATACGAGTTTTTATATTTTTTAAAAGTTGTAATAAAAAAATAATAATTAATTATTTACTTGACAAAAATTACAAAAAAATATGTATCACATCAAGACATGAATCCTCTACTTATATCTAAAATCTTATAAAAAATTATTAATGGGTGGTCAGATAGACACCTACTTCTTATTTTTTCCTTGAGATTTAAGTACTATTGCATTGAAATTTCAAATTTTCACCAAATAGATTTAAAAAATAAATAAAGCTAGTAATTTAGAAACTACATTCAATTTTCTATAGATTCTATTCTTACATATTTTTGAAATAATATAGATAACTTATTCATTTTTTCATGTCAAGTTTCCTAACTCTAATTTTCTGAATTTTCATCGCCACTTAAGGGCCAATTTTTTCCACAATGATCTTGCACATACCCTTGAACTTAAATCTCATAAGCTATCAACGATGAGTGATAAAGGAGATGATGGACAAGGATTTAAGTGAGGAACTTAAGCATGTGCCTGCAAGTTGTTTGAAAAAGGGAACTACCCAGGATGATGAATAAATTCCTTAGTGAGCATTAAAACATTTTTCAAAGGATGTAAAGGCCAAACAAGGTTAATCACATAAACTTGTAAAATAAAATAATTTTAGACCTAGGCACAAGGGCCCGGTAAATTTATGAGCTCAAATGACATAATATGTTTTAGGATGACTAGGAATAGGAAATAGGAGGTGAATGATAGAACATAATAATGACGAGACCAAAGATAGGATTTCAAAATAGAGAAAAAAAATTCCAAGGCAAGAGCCATGAGAAAAAACCTTAGTCTAGGCACATTGAAATTGCCTAAATTTTAAATAACTTTATAAAGATGGAACCAAAATTTTAGGGGTTCCATCAAGATGCATGCATTCTCTAGTGCAATAGTTCTTCTAAAAGTTGAACAAGATACTTTTGGATTCTTCATCCTCACTATCAAATCGAGCATTGAAGAACTGTGTAGCATCTACATCTCATGGTCATGCATTTTGGGTACCTAAGGGTGATCATTCCTTGGAGATGAAGATTCATGTAGAGAAGACAATGTTGTAGCACTGACAACTTAGTTAGATTGGTGAGAATGGTCTTAGAGCCCTAAAGTCTAAGAGCCTTATTGAGGGCCTAGATAATTGTAATCTCAAGTTCAAATTTTGTGAAAATTATGTATATGGAAAGAAACACCATGTTTCTTTTTGTTCAAGTTCGCATAAGTCTTCTAGGGTTTTAAAACTATGTGCATGCAAATGTGTTAGGTCCTATGAATTTTCATTCATTATCTATATCTATGTACTTTGTCTCTTTCATTGATGATTATAGGAGAATGATATTTGTTTATTTTCTTAGAAATAAAGTTGAAGTCTTTAGTTGGTTTAAGAAGTTTAAGGATGTTGTTAAAAATCAAACTAGTATAAAGATTAAGTGTTTGAGGGCCAACAATGGTGATGATTTTTGTTTGGTATAATTTTAAATTTTATTTAAAGAGAATGAGGTTGAGAGATGTAGACATGAAAAATTGACATCATGCATTCCTCATATTTTCATATTCGCCCATCAATTAAATAAATCAGGTTTATTTGAGTAATATCCTAAGGTTATCTCTTTAAATTAAATAAATCATTTCATTTAATTATCTCATAAATTTTCTTCATTTAATGAAATCAAATGTATTTAATTAAAAGGATAATATCCATCATTTCTTCTCATTTTGATTTATTTTAATAAAAAATTCTAAATCAAATAGGTCAAATCATCAAATCCCTCATTAAATTAATCAAATCCATGGTTAAAACTAAGCCTAACCCATGTCCCATCCTCTAGCTTTTCCCACTTGCACAATAAATCATTTATTTTGATTTATTAAAAGCTCTATTTTCCTCGCAAATCATATTCCTAAGGAATATGCCCTCATTAACTCCATTTAATTGAATTTTTTATCCTAACAAATTTCCCCCCAAAAGTTCTCAACCATATGCATTTAATGCTATTTTCAAATTTGAAATTGGCACACTGATCAAAATGTGCACAACCCTCGTCCTCTCACATCTTGACAAGTGGCATTTTGTCATTGGCTCGTGAATGATCCCACATTCATCCAAATTATCCAATCTTCCAACCTTGAATCTATAAAAGCAAATAATTTCTACTCCAAAAACAACTACAACTACAACTTGCTACAACTACACAACTTGAGGCACAATCTCATGTATTTTGCACTATCATCTTGATAGTCTTGCTTATCAGGGATTGGGAAAGGGCTCTTTTTTCACATCAAGGGACACCAATCCCCCTATGGGATGGTGGTTGGTTAACTTATATTATATTTATATATTTTAGGTTGCACATGCATTGCTTCATATTTTTCTCTTCTATGTTTGATCCATCTGTTGTTAGGAATTGCAGATTTACCTCACATTTTTGTGCTAGAAGGATGGCTATAAACAATTGCATAGTATTCTCCCTGAATGGAAATTGGGTGATGTCTTTGTTTGTTGTCCTTCTAAGCATTATTTTATTTTATGTTATTTCTTTTCAACATTAATACTATTATTCATAAATTATGGTTTAGTTTGTTACCCCTCAGCCACAGAAATGGTCATTTCCACCTTATGAACTATGAAATTTTTGGGTTCTTTATTGCTAGTATTAATGGAATGATTTTCAAGTATCTATGATATCACTATTTGAATTTTGTGTGATGCCTGTGTTGAAAAGTGGGTCGTTTTTTTTGTTTTCTTATTATTTATTTCCTTGTTGAGGC
Organism: Sequoiadendron giganteum; assembly: GCA_007115665.2. Classification (NCBI taxonomy): domain Eukaryota; kingdom Viridiplantae; phylum Streptophyta; class Pinopsida; order Cupressales; family Cupressaceae; genus Sequoiadendron; species Sequoiadendron giganteum. The sequence goes on along the minus strand of CM021100.1, from coordinate 518,158,032 downwards.
CATTTGCATAACTACAACTCCTTTTCTCATCGACCTGTACTCCCTCAATCTAATTTCTCATGCACCAGAGGTGATCTTAGTAATTTTCTCGCTCCATGCACTCTTCATTGGTCTCATCAATTTCACTGGTCAATTCGTTGGGAAGGCTACGCCACTAGTTATTGTGGTTTCAAGCCAAATCAGTAAGGAAAGCAAAATGTCACCATTTAGTTCCCCACTTACAATCTGATGTTAGCAACTCACATTATGTCTGAATCAAAAACTCATGTTATTTATCATTCACCTTTTAATCTTCATTTCCTTGGATCGAGTAGATTGAGGAAAGATTATTGATGCTCTTATATTATGCATTTATCAACTCTATTTGGTTGCATACAGGAGATGGATGCAAGTTATATGTGTTAATGTTTGATTGTGCCTCTATGAAAAACAACTAGTTTCCATTGTTAATATAGGATTTTTTACAATTGGTATAGAAAACTTCGCCCCAAAGCATAGAAGCGGTTCACCTTGTTTGTTCAAGAAAGTAGTCGGTGGATTTCACTAGAAGAACCGAGTAAAGAAAAATGTAGTATAAATTATATCTCACCTTTTCTTGAATCTTATGTTGCTTGTAGAGGGTGGGAATGAAGCATTTATGAAGGGTTCGATGCATGAAGACAACATTGGGAAGTTCAAAACAATTATCTTTTTTGTTACACTAGTCACTTTCTAGCCTGTTGCTTTGTTGGTTGTAGCCTGTGAAGGTGATTTGAAAGGGAAAATATAGTAGAGAGTATGAAATCTAAAGCCTCCCAAAGAATATTGTTGTGGATTTGATGGTTTTACATGTCATGTAATGAGCTTATGCCAGGTAAACATAACAAATGCATCAACAAGTAGCCGAAGTCATGAGGAACACAACAATAAACACGCTAGTCTTAAGTTTTTTTATCTCTTTCTAGTCATTCAATAGCATTGTCGGGGAGTAAGATGGAGAAATTTCATTTATGCATAGAACATGCAAAATTGAAGTATCAGAAACAAAGAAGATTTAAATTGAAGAATTGAGCACTAAATTGAAAACATGAAAAAAAGTGTTTCTTAATGCTTAGTGTTATAATCTGAGGCTCCAATTCCTTCTTTCATTTTCTATTTTAAACCAACTTACATTTCAATTTGGGTTTAAAATCAATCAATTATTTGATCTTTTCAAAGTTGGATTAAAATTGAACATTAGAAACTTATTAAATTTCAATCTGGCTTCTAAAATTTGACAAACAACCGTCACATTTTGATTTTGGGGCTTTAAAAGGAACTCAATTTTGCCTTTGGAAATTAAAAAGAACATGTGAATTTGGTGTTTTGAAATATTTTTCTCAAATTAATATTATCAAAAAGATGTATGCACTTCTCTCATGCCTCACGACAATCTTGAGAATCAAAAGTATTTTTCTGAGATTAAGTTGTCAAAAAGGTTACCTCCACATTTCAATTTGGGTTTAAAATTGAACCAAAGTTTGTGAGTGTGAGTGGAACATATTGCGAGTGTTCTCCCTTTATTTTTCAATGAAGGTTGATCAAACTATGAATATGCTTGCTCACTTTTGTTTATCTTAGAGGGCTTGCCTTGTGGGAAAAATTACCCACCCAAGGGAATGACCCAACTAGTAACAGACTAAAGCCAAGTGTATTTCCAGTCGGGATATAAAAGTGGGTACTGGAACAAAGGATAGTATCACACAGTTGGTCTCGATGAGAAGGGAAACAATGGTCTCTCACTGCATGGGTCAATCTCCACAAACAAAAAGTCTGCATTAAAACCCCTTGTTTAGAAAAGGCCAAAATCCTATCTACTTGTTGGTGCAAAAGGTCATGTCCATTGAAGCCACCCCACATATACATGTGATTCTAATGTAGAGATGAAAATTATTCCATGGGAGATTCATGGGTATTGATGCTTGGCTGATGTGAGATGTGTGTGTCATGGAGGGGAGCCAATGCAGTCAAGCATCTAATCATCCACATTGAATATGTGTAGTTGGATTCATCCAAGAGGGAACCCAATAAATATTGTCTTTTCAGCCTAGGATTGTGCATGTTCTTGGAATAAAAAACACATTTCTTTGATCAAAGAAATTTGAAAACAAACATTCACAAAATCTTCAAATTTCAAATCCTTTAGGAGGGGAAAATACCTTTGATCGAATCCAAGTGTTTTTTCTTTTCCTAGGGATTCATATCCTTAGATTCTTCTAAGCATTTGGATTTCATCTCAATTTTCTTACTAAAGTCAACAATAGGTAACCTTTTCTTTGATTACCTTGATTTCCACATAATGCACTTTGTGGGATGAAATAAAATTAGGACATTCGACATTCAGTTTGAAAAACTAAGCAAGAAGTGTTTGTGGTAAAAAACAATTCATTAATCAAGATTAACTCCAATTGAACCCCACGCATGTGCTTGCGATCTTTTGTCTTATGGTTTTTCATGTGAACATTGACCTTTTTGTTTGAAATACTCTTAGGTAAAAGCATGTTCTCCAATATCTTGGTCTAGTAAACAAGTCCTCTTAGGTTTATCTAGGATCAAGTCAAACACTTCACCCATCTCAAACATCAATCAAATATCATGTACCAACAAACTCTTGGAAAATTTGAAAATATCATTCATCCTAGACTTCTAAGAAAAATCAAAATCACTTTGTTTGACTTAATACACTTAGTAAAATTATCGAATCCAAAATCACCTTGTTTGACTTAATACACTTAGTCAAATTATCCTCTTGTGTACAAGTTTACTATAGGATAACACAACTTCCTATGGTTTACAAGTTCATTATCCAAAATCACCTTGTTTTACTAAACACACTTAGTCAAACTATCCTATTGTGTATGAGTTTACTCTAGGATAACACAACTTCCTAGAGTTTACGAGTGCATTATCATTTTGTTTGACTTAACACACTTAGTCAAAGTATCAACCAATCAAAATCAAATCAAATCAAGTCCTAAAATCTAGCATTGATCCAAAGTTCCTAAAATTTTAAACACCCATATAATTCACCCCTTTCATCCTTCATCTCATCATTGGTCCTAAACCTCTCAGAGGTCAACAAGGTCAAAACACAAGAAAAACATGGAGTTTAAAATCAACTCCCACATCATGAGTAATCCAATTCAACCAAGCTATCAAAGCCTTAAAACACCAATTGATTATCTAAGCTCACATTTATACAATCTATACATGGGATCATTGTATCCTACAAACCTCAATAGTACAATGAATGTGAGTATGCGCAATCTAAGTTGTGGACCACCTTTCCCTATGATAGATCTAAATCAAAGTCAAAACCTTAAAATCTATCAACCAATTAATCAATACATGAATCTTTAAGAAAACAACACTATCCCACTGAATCCATACATGCCAAATGTGAATATACCAAGTACAAATTTACCAAACATGACCATTTCAAATCCACACTTGGTAAACTTTAGGGTAGATATGTTTGCAAATACCATCAATGTTGTTCAAAATCGAGGCAATATGTTGATAAATCCCTGTATAGATCCAAGTCAAGGCAACCCAATGCAAAATAAAAGCAATGTGTTTCCCAACCACAACAATATTCAAAGTGAACCTATAATGCCAAATCTAAACATCACACCGAATCAGAGCATTATCCCGAATCAACTTGTTGACGATCCCTGAAAAACACCACAAGGATGCATTCCAAATCTACTTTCTAAGCAACCAAGTTAATCATATCAAGAATTTCAAGGTCAAATCTTGAAAAACAAAATTGCTACACTCAAAAAAATCATTGATTTATATCACCAAGAGACATCTTCACCCCAAAATTAATACATTCTTCCATTGGTTGAACCATGTCATCAAAGCATTGAGTTGTCTCCACAATCACATCAAGAAAAATATTTCCAATTTCAAGAAGTTGAATATAGAGATCAACAACATCAACAAAAAACATGACCTCAACGTCTCAAAGATCAATCACCTCATCTCCAAAATCAATTGCCACAAGGTCAATTTAAAGTGAAAATCTCACAAGGTAACAAATGAAAATGCAAACCACTTGGGGAACTAATTGTATCAGTCATGCAATGGTTGATACAAGAAAATATCATTAAAATCCCCATTTATGTGAATTATCAAGAGCCCATGGTGAAACTACCAGGGTATAATGAGAAGCACTTTTGCGATTTTCACAAAGTAAAGGGACACAAAACATAAAATTATATTCGACTCAAAAATCTCATCCAAGATCTAATTGATCAAAAGCTAATAGCTATTGGGGACAATAATCAGAGTTCAACCACTAGCGATAGCATTAAAAAACTCCCCACAATAATTGCTGAAAACAATGATTAAGATCTATCCATTAATAGGCACATTGAAGATTTTTCCACCTCAAGAAACGATCTAATCAACACACACCAAGAGCCACTTTTCAATCACGATCAAAAATCACCAATGATGCCCAACAATGATCTAATCCAAGAAACATTAACATCATTTGATCCCATGGTTGAAAACATTGACAATCTCTCCACCATAACTGTTGAAGACAATGATAAAAATCAATCCATCAATGGGCACTATGAAGATATGTCTACCCCATCCAGTGATCAAATGAACATTCATCAAGAGACACTTTTCAGTGATCTATTTCAAGATGATGTTGACATTATTTGATCCTATTGACATAATCCACAATTGACCAACCAATGATCATAATGAAAATTTCTCTACATCACCTTATGAGTTAGAGGAAATATCTCTAAAATCCATTCCAAAGCATTATCAACATATTCCATCAAGGGCTAGCAATGGTCTTTCCAAAGACATATTGAAATCCTTTCACCTCATGGTTACAGATATTGAAGGAATCCCTAGCTCAACATTTGATCCAAATCCACTCAAAGCTCAAGAGAATATTGATCCACTTCCCATTCCTAATAAAAAATTCCAAGAATCCCTTGTAGACAATCCATCCTTTGAAATTGACCCATGTCAAGAACTTGATCCAAAGCATGTCGAAAGAAATTTTGAAATCACTCAAGATCAAGAATTTATATCTGTAAGGTACTATAATGATCTACTGGACACTCTCCTATCTATACAAGATGTTGCAAGAGATGACCATATCCATATAGCACGTACCCATCTGTCTACCCATGAGATGCTTTATTTGGATGGACACGTAGATGATCTTCATTCAAAACAAGAGTCTCATACTCTTGACATCATTACCAAGATGTAGAAAAATATAGAAACATATCAGAAATGGATCATGAAGAAGGCTTCTAAAAACGTTGTGAATCAGAGACATCATGTGGAGACATATTAGATGGCTTCTAAAAAAATTATAAATCAAAAACATCCTATGGAGACATAGAAAAAATAGGTCATGAAGAAGGCTCCTATAGAATTCGTGAATCAAAAAAATCCTATGAAATGAGTCAAGAGGAAGACTTTTATGTGGACAGTGAATCATCAAAACCTCTTCAAGAAGCATTAAAATATGATATTTCACAAGATCAAGCCAAAGATATCAATAAAGAATTTATCCCACATATGGAGGATCCTATAACTTATAAACTTGGATCACTTACCACTTTTGAAGATCCACCATAGAATAGAGAAGGATTAGTACCTTGTTTCCAAGGTAAATCATATCCTATTGCACATGAAAAAATTGAGCAGATGAATTATCAAGGCAAAGGATTAGGTCTACATGAAAAAGGTATCCTAGAGCTAGTGTAGATTATTGGAAATCCTAAGCATTAAGGCCTTGGTTATTCAACAATCAAGGGATATAAACATATTAGTGATACCTCTATAAAACTTGGGGGTAACTTCATCTCAAGAAAATGTCAACATAGAGAGCATAGAGAATCCTTATGATGAAACCAATTCCAATACTACAACCCGCCATGTCACGAATCTTCATCCACCCATCACCCCATCTAAAAATTGGGACCAACATCAAAAGAAAGAGTTGAATCAGAGAACAAAGAATTATTTTAAATAAAATAAGTATCAAAGCATTAAGAACAAATCAAATACAAGTGGATACCAAAGAATACAAATAATTATTATCCCTATCAAACTTCATCAATCAAAGAAACTATGGGGAAAAATCAAAAAAGGGAAAAGTATCCATCAAAGATGTGCACAAAGGAAAAATCAGGCTTCTCAAGAAATGCACAAAGTGTATTGATTTTTTGGTCCTAATTCCATGCACACTTCTGTATCCACTCATCATGGCTCATCTTCCCAAGTTTGGACAGTCAAAGGTTCCAAACTATCAACCAATCCATCTATTATTCCTAAACACACTCCATCCACACCTCCACACATGATATCCAATTCATACATTGACCATGTGTTGTTAATGACCCTTCATCATAAGGATTCAAAAGGCAATCTACTGTGATGTGCGCACAAAGACAAAGTTAACTCCAGTGTCAGCAAAGCAGATCAATAATCTCTAAAGTTTCTTTCAAATGCACGTATCTTGGAAAGGAAACTTCTTCAAATAAAATATTGATGGAACATAATGAAATAAGCATCTACATCGACAACACTAGGTGGCTCAGCATGAGCTTAAAATCTTTCAGCAAAAAATAAAAATTTAAATATAAAAATATAAAAATATAAAAAAATTAGAAAAAGGATTGAAAAAAGTAAAGAAAAAAATAAAAATAAAAATAGTCCTATAGTGAAAACCACTTTCGTGGCACTTTGGATAGGTACCATGATGAAAACATAGCAAACAAGTGTCATGTGTAGAATCAAGGATGTACGTGTGCCATTTTAGGAGAAAGCATCTTATCAAATCCATAATAAATCCAACATTCCCTCCATCTTATCCATAATAAACCCATTAAAACATGAATCATTTATCCAACCCATTGCCATCTATCCACCTTATCTTGATCTTGATAAAATTTTGGTGCACGCTTTACGCTTGTTTATGGTAAACATCTTGACATGGGTCATTTTCATTGATCCTATCCAAGACAACATTATCTGAGACAAGAAGCACTATCCAAATGAGAATCATTTGTGCGAACACCTTATCTTATGGAAAGATAATATTTGGCATCCTTTGCATGCTTACTATATCCATCCATCAAAAAATTTATCCAAGTGTCCACTCATGGAATTCCATACATTTCTAGACATTAGGGGCAGCTATTTACATCTTGATTTAGGAATAGATCTTTACCTATATCCTCCAACTTATGTGGTGATTCAAACATTGAAAAACATGAAATCAAATTGGTCAAAGAATTTGTGAGCATGAATCTAAATCACTATCCCATGGCATATTTTGACGAGACAATGTTCCTTATCAAGTTTTATCTTTCATCAAACATCAATCCAAACAATTCATATCCATTGCATCTAATGTGTACTTCAATGTCACATCAAATCATCAAAATAATTTTGTTTCAAACCAAGCTTCAAAATCCTGATCAATGAAAATCCAACCAATCCACCTCGGGATATCCTTCCCAATCCTTGTGTTGCTTAAACATTATTTGTAAATTGTTGTGTATCCTCATCAATCTATTAATTTGATTAATCAACCTTAGCTTGGTTTTCAAAAGAATCCTTAAATCGATCATTGATATCATCACATATCCATATCCAAATTGTCAAAATCATGCAAAAATCCAAAAATATCCAAATCCATCAAAAAACAAATTTCACAAATCTTGAAAATACCAAAAATATTGAAAAATTTGAAAATCAAAACAACCTCAAAACATTTTCAAAAAACACCAAAAACATCCAAATATTTAAAAAACCCAAAATGGTGCACCCATCTCATCTCGCTTTCACCCGCAATAATCTCATTCCTAATAAATCAATCACCATCTTCATCCTTTGGTAAGTCAATCAGAAGAAAGTCGAGCAAGTTCAAAAGTGAACACCTGATTGCCAAAGCCTCAAGTTTAGGTCAGTAAGGAAGAAATTTGGTCAACTTAGAGTATCAATAGCTTATCGTCCAAATCAAATCACATCAACACCTGATCATAACATGTCCTAGGAATGTGACCTTTAAGCGATGGACATCAACATTAGGTAGCACCGTAGTTTAGTCTTGCCTAGTTGTATGAAGAACATTAGCTTGTTTGTTTACTTTATCCGGTCTTTTTTACTTATCTTATTTTGCACTCATTCCAAGGACCATTCAAAGCTTCAACTATTCTTTTATCTGCCTGAGAACTAAGATGAAGGAGAATATTTGATTTTAGGTTTGAAAGTTCTTCCATAACTTTGGAGACATCAGCAAAGGAATCCTTGTTCCTTCTCCTATAACCTGGTCTTGTTCTAGAGTAGTTCCTACAAGTCTCATCAATTCCTTTTAGAAAGATGGATTTATTGATTTCTTTATCTAATCCATTTCCACACCTTTACAAAACAAATTGATACCTATCTACATAGTCCTCTAGACTCTTGTCTTCCAACTGCCTCATTTTAAATAGTTCTTCATTTCTATCCCAGACTCTGCAATAATCCTGATATTTTTTCTATATTTCCATTTCATCCCAAGTATTTATTGAATTTGCATTCAATCCCATAAACCATCGTAAAGTTGATTCATTAAGAGTGGATGGAAATAATTTCAATTTCTGATTTTTAGATGTATAATCATAATTTAGACACATCTCTTTGTACTTGAATAAAAACTGATGAGGATCTTCCAAATTTTTCCCACAAAATGTAGGCAAAATAAAGGGTGAGATATTTTTCATTGGTGGCTCATTCGCTTGGGCATTTATGGAAATGGGAAAGGAAACCATTATGTTAAGAACCTCCTCCTCCTAATCTTTGTCTCCCATATTTTATGACTGGGTGGATTTTGTCATAGCAAAGGGTGAACTCGTAGACTAGGATCCTTCTAGATAAACCTCTTAATCTCCTTTTTAAAATTATTCCAAACTGGTCTTTGTACCTGTGCATTAACTGACAAAGAAATTATTACCAACACTTAAGGCTTAGATTTTGTTTTGAAGCTAAATCTTCCCTAGCAATGCCGCGAAAAATGATGGTAGGATGTCGATGTTGTCATAATTCCTACTCATTTAATATATTAAATGTCAACCCAGGGGTGTCTGAAGCTATTTGCAGTAAGATTTGGATTGGTTTTGGGGTGGTTTTTTAGGTTTTGGCTCAATTATTAGCATTTCAGAGTTATTTTTATGCAATTGGGAGCATTTCTGTACTATACCTATTTAATCAAAATTGGTTCTATTTTATTCTTCTATTTCCTGATATATTCCAAACAACCTTTAAAATGGAAGTTAAACAAAGAGGGTTCATTATAGGAAAATTTAGATTATGAAAGAATGGAATATTAACTTTATCTACTTTGTTGAATTTGGAAATTTATTTAAAACTTAACTTAATTTCTTTAGAAATAAACTATTCCATTCCTCACTTCAGTAAATTGACAAATAACTATTCATCTTTTTACAAACTCCATTAAAATGATAATTGAGGATATTTCAGATCTGTAAATGACTTTTAACTAAGAAATAAACCATGGAAAACATAAATAGTAAAATAAACTCTAATCTAAGATTCTTCCCAACACATAACAAATGAAACGATTCTAATATTTAAGATAGATTAGAAAACATAACATATAACTATCAAATGAACTTAAGATCTAAAGGATCACCTTCCTTTCGAAAATGGACTATTCTAATTTTATAAATATTGAGTACAGAGTTGAAATCGACTTCTTTTTATTTCCATAGAATCTTCCCAGATAGGGATAAAGTACGAAGAAAATAATTCTAACTTAAAATAGAAAATGAAATTACATGAGAAGGATCAAAAAATTCATACAATCTAACATCCAACTGCATTGGGACTGGATATAAATATTCATCTTTATTTCAAAATCCAAAGATAAGCAGGAAACTAATCTAATCCTAGTCTAAAAGATATCCTGGCATGCAAGAACATAATTGGTGTGGATCCTTGTAACTACCTTTAGTTGCATTGAATTCTAGATTTTTGAACTAGACGTGCTCTGCTGGAGCTTTGGTTGTGGTTGGTAGATTCTTCATTCAACATGATGATTCAAAAATATATCAAGAGATAATAACTCATTTAAGGATAAGTCACAAAAAATCCAACCATTCATCACTTTTAAACATAAACAAAAATCCAACCATTCATCACTTTTAAACATAAACAGTTATCATTTGGTTGATAAATAAATATCAGTTCTAGTTGTATAATAAAGGTGCATGTATCATAAAACATTCATAAGTTAATCACTACAATGATCATGCATTTAACAAAAATAAGCATTCATATTGACCATTCCTATTCTAAGTCTTTATACATCATTAATTTCATAAATCCATACACAAAGGAAAATATTATGAGTTTTAAAGCCAAAATATAAAGTACTAAAAAGGTATAAACTTAGTGATTATGAGGTCTTCACTGGGCCTCATCACCTTTCATTCTATCGACATAACAAGTGTTAGTAAGGTTCATTTTTTGTGTTGGAATCGTGATTCTACTCCTGTCCTCATCAACCGTCTATCATTATATGGTATGAAACTTTGAAATACCCTATTTTATGACTTATCCTATTCGACATGGCTATATTTCTACCTTGATTCCACCTCTATAAAGAAAGAAGAATCAACGGGGGACATACATCTACCCTCAAATTTGATTTCTAGTAAAAGTTAGATAAAACAATTTTTGAATAACTAATGAATTTGCGTTGTAGGATTTGGTTGCTAACATTTTGGTTTTGTAGATAGCTATAGTAGGGGGCTTCATTATCCCATACTATGATTAAACTTATATGAGTATCCTTTTATGAAACAAACATTATTATTGGATTCCTTTAGCTTGCATATGCACAGAGTCATATGGGTGCTAAAGTGGGGGCTAAATATAGTGTAGAAAATTTTATGTTATTGAAAGTGATGTAATTTCACACTTAATTTGGACCTATTTTTTCATCCTTGCATTAATTACCCTTTAAGATCATCATTAATATACCCCTAAACCCTTTATATTGGATCTAGAGGCTTATTTCACATAAAAACTTGACAAAATCATTTAAAACATTAAAAATCTTGAAAATCCACCTCAAAAAGCTAAGGTGAGACTAATTCGCCAACTTGGGCATATGAGTCCCCTTAGGTGGGACCCATTTGCCAAGGGTGGCGAATGAATCCCATTTTGGGTCTTTTTCAATTTGGAGTAGGAAATTCACCATTTTAATTTATTTTTTTGGTGGATTTTGGTCTTTGAGATATAGATAATGGTCAATTATGTGTTAATGCCTATATAAGCAAGTTTCTAAGTCATTTATATCATCTAGCTAATCTATGCAAGCATTCTCAAGATCAATTTTAAAGATCTAGGAATTAAAGAGTCTTCACAAGAGAATTCAAGAGCAAGCAATCAACAAAGTTGAAGCTTGGGAGTAGTATTAAAGTGTTTTTGTAGGTCTTCAAGTTCACTTTTATTCAAGATCTATCATTTTCAAGGGTTGATCATGGTTTTCTATGGTGAATTATGATTGATTCTAGGTTAGGGAGATGCAACTAGACATCAAGCCAAGCCTAAAGACTTGTTTCCTAAGTGATTACATCCTCCATTATCACTCTACTTTCAGCCAAGGAAGGTATAAGCATCATTAGGGCTTGTTTGGGATGATTAGAGATCTCTCCAATTGAGTCATTCATCTTAATATTTCCATTCTTGCACATTTGAATAAGATTGCATCATGTTTCAGATTTCTTAGTCTTAGACTCACTTAAGGCTAGGGTTTTCATGCTTATTTCATTATTTCTTTCAAGGTTTAATTACAAAACTAGGTTTTTGATCAAGGTAAACACCCCATTAGAAAATCAAGTTTATATTTGTTTTTGTGTGTATTTTCATAGATCCAGGTCCTAAACTCAAGCTGGAAGGAAAGAGCAAGTGTTGAGGTGTAGATCAAAACTTTAATTTCCTGAAAAAGTGGAAAACGAATGATTTTCCACAAGTGGAAAATGAGTCCCAATGTAGATGTTTTCTAGATTGGTTTGTAGATCAATTTCTCTTTTTCTTGAAACAAGCTCATGTGCAGAAAACTACATCTAGGATTGATTCACCCAGGTTGGCGAATGAGTCCTAGTTGGTCAAAAATTCAAATTCTTCAATGTTTCAGAATTTCATCTAGTCACTTCCAGTTTTCTAGGTGCACATCATTCATTTCACTAATTTTTTGTTATGTTTTGTTTGTGTTTCTAAGGAATTTTCAAGGTCATTGCATTGACTAAGGGTTTTACATTGAATCTAGCATTCCAATATATTTTCCAAGTCTAAACTTGTTGGTGAACCCCTTATTAGATCATAATCAGCCCCTAGAACAACCCTCTTGCAAGATCTCTTTCTCTTTTCCAAAGAGATCTCAAGGGTTTGTTCTTCAGCGAAAGTGAGGGAATGTTATTCTCTCTAGGTCATAAACCACTAGGGTGAAGAGAGACCCGAAATAATTTTCATCCTTTCAATTACAACTTGTATTTTCTATTTCCAAGTAGGAATCAAGTTGGAAGTTACCATTTATAGTCGGAGTTGTGCATGAACATAATTTTTATTTCATGTTGATTTTTAATGGAATGTGAGCTTTGGAGGTGTAGTCATATTTTGGTAAGTGCGGGTTTTGCATGTGTAGGTTTAATGATAATTGGAAGTTGCAATGTTGGATGTGGTGACATGTGAAAAATTACCATTATGCATGTGTAGTGGTTTTTGGGCTTTTGATATTGCATCTTCAACTATTGGAATTCCATTTTAGAAATATATGATTAGTGCATTGTAAGCTCCTAAATATTGATCACTTGTATTTTGGAATAGTAGATTGTTATTTTGTTGAAGTATTATTATGCTACAAAAATTACTCCAGAATTGAGAAGTGTGAAGACTATTGCAAGAGAATAGCCTTGTAATTATATTGTAACTTTTCTATTGTTTCTTAATAATATAATTGAGCTGTGTTTTAGAGTGTGGGGTTTTTCTCTGGAAAGAGATTTCCCCACGTAAATTATGTGTTAACTATTTTTCATTTTTGTATCTATTTTTTGCATGTATGTACATCTAATGTTGTAATAGTTAAAAGGTGTTTAAGAATTTTTTGCAACTCTCTCCAAATTATATTGCAATAGGAAGCATATTCCACATACTCATCTTCCTTTAATATACCATCTCTCTCACTTATAGGTATATGACATGATAAAAATTTGCTTAAGAACTAAATAAATTCATAGTCAAGATTATAGCAAGAAAGTTATATCAAATTAATAGCTACGATGATCACAAGAAAGTGAAAAAAGAGAGAATTTTGATACCATGTAGTTTGAAGTTGTTTATAATAAATATTGAACAATTTCCATTGGAATCATCCTTTTGCAATGTATTCATAAAGTCATTTTTTCTCTTTATCTAGAAACAATTCCTTCTTTATCCTTAATTAGCTTAAGACTTTCATTTTCATTAACAAGAGAAATCTAGCCATCATAACGTTCATCTATGGAAATATGCTAGAAGGAAACACCATTAATTGAAATTCAAATTTTCATTATATTTTTGAGCATATTACATCTCTATTTCTATTATCTTTCAATTTAATTAGATCTTGAGGAAAATTTTAAATCATCTCTTCCCAAGAGGAGTGTATAATGCATGATATAGAACATATTAAACATTATCTTTCAATATAATTATGAAAATTAAATTTTGTTCAAGGCTCTCCTATCATATGTACATTTTTCATTACACTAAAACTCTTAAGTGTCAGTAAACATCCAAATCCAACATTTTCACTTTCGTAAGATGATAATAAATTCATGAGATTAATTTCTAGAGATGTAATGATAATGCTAAATCTAATACAATTAAATTTTTCCCATATTTTAAACTAACCTCACTATAATAAAAAATATTTCTCTCCAAATTATATTATTAACCATACAAATTCTTGAGCTCTACCTTATTCTCTCTTCTTTTCAAATATCATAGGAACAATAATTTTTCCAATGCTTTCATTCTTTATTGCTACATGAAAAAATTCCACCATCGTTTTCTCTTCCAACCTGAGCTATAAATTTATCAACCTTTATTTGCTCAATAATTAGTATTATGACTATGGAAAAAATAGAAAAGAAAAATTACTTGTACCATCCTAAGTGAATCACTAATTTGAATGATATTATTTATGCTTAAAGATCGCTCTAAAAAACATTATTTATGCTTAAAGCTTCCTCTAAAAAATATCTAGTATTTGGATGTCCTTTTCATTGTTAATGAAAATAACTTTATTTCTTACAAATAAATATATTTTCTCTACATATTGGAGCCTTCATATTTGTACTTAGTCATTTTTCCATAAAATTTATCTAAAAAATTATTGCATGTTCAAGCGATGTTCATAACATTCTACTTGGGGATTGAGTATGCAAATTTCTTGGTCATTAGAGAGCTCATTTCCAAGGTTCAAAAAACCCTCACAACATAGTTTATTCTCACTTTGTTTTCTTTGCATGTAAAAAATAATCAATGTGAACAGACATTTATGTTCCAATTATGAATATGTTGATATATTTCTAATATTTATTCTCTTAGAACACCTACATATGCCTTACCATTTCTCTCCATATTGTCACTCTTTGATGACACCCCCTTGTTGTAGGTGTCTAAGTATTAAGTAAACTGAAAAAAATAGGAGAAGGGGGGTTTTTTGTTGAAAGTAACCCACTCAAACCTCTATGATGGTCTAAAATCTATTTGAAACAATATAAAATAGGGGAGGGAGTTCTTTCGTATGGTTTAGGACATAGAGCACACCCACTTTCCAATTATTTCGCTTAAGGATAACCCTAGAGATCTCGGTGCAAAAGAGAAAGACATCTTGCAATAGGGATTCTCTAGGGGCTGATTGTAAACTAATGAGGGGTTCACCACTAAGTTAAGACTTGGAAAGACAAATATAATACAAGATATAATGGTTAACCCTAATTTAATTCAATCTTTCACTACATGACCTAGAAATGCAAATAAAACAAAACAAAAAGCTATAAGATGAAATGTGTGCACCTAGAAATCTCGAGAGGACTGAATGAGGTTTTTAAATGCTAGAAATTCTAAGTTTAGTATTGTTGACTAGGAATCATACACTAGGCTGGGAAAATCAATCCCAAATTTGGGTTTCTATGCAAGAACAAGAATTTGGCAAACATGTATGTGAATCTATAAAAACCTAAATGTGCGTCCTATTTTCTTCTTCCTGCAATTGGTTAGAAAAATTCTTTCAAAGCTTCAAACATACTCAAAATATCCCTGTTAGCTAAACTAGCTTCAAATTTTTGCAAACATTCAATCTTTTATGATATCTTCCTCTCTAGGAATGGATTCTTACTCACTTAACTACTTATGTAGTGAACCAAATCTTTTCTACTGACAAAGCAATTGTGGCTTCCTAAAGCAATGACCCTTTTTTTATAAAAAAACTTCTTTTCTTTTTAACTCTCTTCAAAAATTTCTAAACCCAGATAAACTTCTTAGACTTTGCAAACATAATGCTCCTAGACACCCTATGGATATTTCTTAGACTAGACAATGACACTTCACACATATTCACCATAAATCTCTACTCCCAATGAGCCTGACGAAAACATATCTGATACCACTCTGCTGGAAAATTGGAAGCATAGAAGAAAAAACATAGCTTAAACCAAAATTTAAAACACTCAAATTAAGAAAATATAACATAACCCTAAAATTTTATACTATACTAATTTTCAGAAGCTTTTCTATCACATAGAGCTTCAGCTCTTAATTCTTACAATTTTTCTTTTGCAGAGAAATTTATCACTTTATATCTGAGTACCCACATTCTACTCTTGAGAGCTATCTTATGCTTCTTCTCTATCTTAAACATTTGCAACAACTAGAATTTTTCAATTATTACTTCCTCTATATAAAATTAAAGATTACACACACACAAAAGACACCGCAAGATTAGATAAATACAATATTAATTGCCAATAAAGTATGCTAGCTAAAACACGTCAATTCGAATAAATTCAAGTCCTATCGAATTAAACACAAGCCAACACGAATCCCACAAAATATTTTAAAAAGCGAGCAAACTGCATCACCGCGGAGGAGAGAGTCCTCGTGGTATCATGATGAACACCACTGTCCAAAGAACTAGAACCACATCACCACAAAGAGATAATGGATGACCAATGGTACTGCGGGGGATACCGCCCAATCATGAGAGATCCTGGAGAGACCACGGTGCTCACAGTAACTACACTAACATGGTCAATAGACAGATATAGCTCGAAGAAAAAGAACTCACCGCACTATTGTGAACGAACGTGAGGGTAATTGTGGGACAAAGGTAAAGGAAAACATATGGTTAACTATATTGTTGCAGGTAACATGTAGTTAGGTTGTGATAATGAGGTGTGACCTAAGTGAGGGAATCGAGAAGCCGCAAAGAGATAATGAAAAGCCATGGGGCTGCGGTAACCACACAACCACAGGCAGGCAAATGGAAGACGATGGTATGACGGTAATGAGGGGGAGAAAGGAGGAGCACAGAAGTTGGAGTTATTTCCAACATATATCAGAGAACAACATTATCACTTTGAAGCACAGATGTAAATGCATCTAATCATAATGATCTTATAGTTTTGCACGTAGTGGGGATGTGGTGGTTTTGGAAAATATTGTCAAGTAGAGCCTTTTCATTATCTAGATTAGATTGCACCATTTGGCTCAGAAAGTATAAGACAAAAAAATCGGTTTCTTTGAGACTTACAGGCTGCCACCATAAAATATGGTGAGTGACTATGTGTGGGACAAAATTTTCTGCTACACTCAGATATCTTTCTATCTTCAATTTTTGGCTATCAAGTGGGACCGAATGCAATCATAGAGTCTTTAGTTGTGTTTACAATACACCATAAACTTATAAATATAGTTGTTGTGAAGCATTATATCACATCTTTCATAACTGAGGTGGGAACAATATGGAGTCATCAGGCTTCCCTCTTTACACAACATTTGAAAGGCCTTATGAAAAAGTAACCAGAGGTTTCGCCTGCATATATTTTGCTGCAAATTTTGGCTCTTGTGTTCTATCGCGTTAATTATATGGCAAGAAAAGATTATTTTCCATGGATTATAGTATTTTCTGTAGAGTTGGGGTTTTCCTTCCATTGGGCATTAGATCAGGCCTTGAGGTGGAAACCTGTGAATCGATACACTTTCCCATATAGGCTTTCTAAGAGGTAAGATTCATTTAAAAAAAATTAAATTGTAACTATCCCATTTTCTATGGTCATTCAAATAAAGAGAGCTAGGGTTGAATGTTTTCTTTGGATAGAGGCTAGTGGAACATGTAGAACTAATTTTATATTCACTATTGTTCGTAAATGGGCAGGTTTAGAAATTATCTACCGCCTATTGACATATTTATATGTGCTACTGATCCAATTAGAGATCCTCCAATGAATGTTGTAAATATTGTATTGTCCACTCTGGCTCATGATTATCCCACAAAAAAGCTTTCATGTTATGTGTCTGATGACGGAGGATCTGCACTTACCTTCTACGCTCTGTTTGAAGCCTCAGTTTTTGTAAAGATTTGGGTCTCTTTCTGCCACAAATATTTGATCCAATTGAGGTGTCCAGAGGCATACTTTTCAGAAAGCGATCCGCACCAAAGTAAGAGTTTGTTGTTTGCAGCTGAGTTGGAAAAGCTCAAGGTGAGGTAGCAGATTGATCTGTGAACTAAAATAAATAAGATTTTTATTAAAGATACATGTGGAATGTTCAGATGTAGATTTTTTTGTTTATTAACGTGCTTTTATTTTAATAGTGAGAGCTTTTTAAATGGATTTTAAAAAAAATGTATTCATATTTTCAACCACATTTGATGATATTATAAGATGAAAAATTTGTGATAATAGATCATACTCTAAAATATTAATAGAAAAATTTAATATATGTTTTCCACAAAACACAAATAATCTCATAGACCTTGAAAACATGATGCTAACTATATTTTTATTTTCTTTTTCTTTTTCTAGACAATTTATGAGGAGATGAAGTATCGTATAAATAGCACCATGGAGAGGGGCATTGTGCTAGAAGCCATGTACAATCGACATGATGGGTTTATAGAATGGAGTTCAGGAATAACTTCAAGAGATCACCATAGTATAGTTCAGGTCACTAAAGTCATACAATTCAAGTCAATTACATTCTTCATTAGTTGTATTTACAAATATTTTTCTCTACTACTTGTTGGAATTTAGTTCCCAACTCTTGCTTGTCAACCTGGCTCTTACCGCAGAACCGCATTGTCATCGACTTCAACTCGCAGTACCTCAGTTTCCACTGCCAAATTTCTACCTTTCCTTTCACTGCTCGTGCTACTATGGTGCTCACCACAACACCACAAACCTTCATCTATCTCTTCGCGGTGGCCTGGTTTATAGCCACACCGTGGCCCCTTGTTTCCTCCTTCGTGGTCTCACGATTCCCTCTCTTTGCTCACCGCTGCATCGTGACTATTTGTTTGTCTGACCATGGTAGCGCAGACAAACCTCGGCCCCATGGCCTTTCCTCTCAGCTCTTCAATTCAATGGCCTCACTGCCACCCCGTGATCTCGTTCATGACCTTCCACAGTTGAGTAGCTCCCCCACAACACCGCTAGACCTTTCTCTCTCCTCTTCAGTAATGCGGTTTGGATTATTTTGGTGGAAATGGTTGTGGTGTCCGAGTTGGATTCATTTAAATCATAAGAATGGTTATTTACATTGATTGGACATGTTTTAATATGGTTCGAACATGATTTTGATGGAATAATTTAATTTCCCTTAATATTGTAATTAATTGTTCTTTTCATGACTTTCAGATATACTTTGATGTGGTTGTAAACTTGAGGGAGATTGAAAATTTTCTCAGAAGAAGCAAAATAAAATTAGCCATTGTTTTGTGTGAAAATTTATGAATATAATATAATTATTTAATGTGTAAATTTTTTTGTCTCTGCTTCTACTCCTTCATGTGGTATCAGAGCAGGTTCTCCATATTTGTAGATTGTCTTAGTGTGTCTGTTCAAGTATGGATGCAAGCACAAGCTTGTCTAGTCCCCAAATCCCATAGTTAAATGGAAAAATAATGATTATTGGGCTATTACAATGAGAGCTTTATTCAATTCACAAGACTTATGGGAGTTTGTTGAAAATGGTTTTCTAAAGCTGATAGATGCAGCAACATTCAATGTCTTGACACAAGCAGAGAAAGACTTACTGAAAGATAACAAAAAGAAGGACTCAAAGGCTCTCTTTTTTATTCTACAAGGAGTACATGAAATTATCTATCCAAAAATTTCATCTTCAACCAAGTCCAAACAAGTATGGGACATTTTATAAATTGCTTACCAAGGAATGGAGAAAGTCAAAACTGCAAAGTTACAAATACTAAGAAGAGAGTTCGAGACTCTATATATGAAGGATAATGAGTGTGTAGATTCATATTTCACCTAGATAATGGGACTGGTGAATCATATTACAACTCATGGTGAGACATTAGAATATTTGAAAGTGGTAGAGAATATTTTGAGGTGTTTACCCATAGAATTTGAACCAATTGTTGTGATTATAGAGGAGATGAAGGACCTCACCCAATATTCAGTTGATGAGATTTATGCTTTCTCATTAGCATAGGCTGAGAAGAACAATGAATATGTCATTGGAGCATGCATTCAAGACACAAGCTTCAATTAACCAAGGAAGAGGCAGAGGAATAACAAGAGGAAGAAATTTTAACAAAGGTGGAAGAAATAGCCCATCAAGTTCAAGTGGAAGAGGCAGTAGCCAAAATGTAATACCCCTCCGTTTTGATTCTTGTTCAAGTTGCTTTATGCTATGTTTGGTTGCAATTACTTTGATATTGGATACATTTTGTTATGATGTTTTGATCGCTACTATTGAGTGACAACTATTATTATGAGATGCAGTTATTTGATTATTGTTTCACTTGCATTATGGATTAATGATGTTGTAGAGTTAACATGAGATATTATTATGAGATTATTGGAATTATGATGGAAGTGTCAGTTTCGATGAGTGTATTGGTGAAGAGGACGGTTTCGCATCACTCGCTTACGAGCGCCCTGCGAATCTATAATTCCGTCTTCACGATGTGTATTATATGCTGGATATATCGTATGATGTTGTTTACTTGTTTGCAGGATTGCAGGTACATGACATCGACTCCACCTGGTTTCACAGGTTTGAGCGTGTCGATTCAACGGTTAAGTTGAACGGGAGATAGTAGCTACGTAACATGTGTCAAGTTTACACCCTAGCCTTAGTGGGTCGTCAGTTGTGTGGGTCGAGTCATTGTCTGTCTTGCTTTGATGTTATTTAATTCTGAAGCATTCTTGATTTGGAAATAGATATTTAGAATAATTGCATTTAAATCATGTTGATGGTTATTTAATTTAAATAATGCAATGTGGATAAAAGTTTATATTTAAATTAATTAATTATATTTAATTTATTTAATTAATTAAATTTAATCCAAGGGGGTTGAATTTAGTTATTGAATAATTAAATTAATTAATTAAACGTGATGCAAGAGAATGAAAGGAATTAAAAGAATTAGAATTAATTTTGGAATTTAATTCCAACATGTGAGAATTAAATTAAAAATTGTAATTAAATATTTATTTGGAAAATTGGTTGCAACTTTGGAAATTAATTTATTATTTGAAATTGCATTTTAAATTGAAAGTGGGTTTTTGAAAAGTGAAATTGAAATTGAAATTGAAAATTGAAATTTGAAAGTGAAATTAAAATTAAAAAATTGAAATTGAAATTGAAATTGAAATTGAAAAATCTAATTTGCATGTAATAAATATTGAAATTGAAATTGAAATTGAAATATCTAATTTGCATATAATGTGAATTAGGGTTGAATTAGGTATTTTTGGTTTATAAGAATATATGTTTTAGTTTGAGGGGGGGAAGTTTTTAGAAAAATACATTTTTACAGCAGGAAAAAAAATTTGGAAAATTTGCACAAGGGTTTGAAGAAAGTTTGATTGTAGAATTGATTGAAGGAAAGATTGTTTGCATTTATTGGATTTTGGATTGGATTCATTGGAGCATTGACGAAAATTCAGGAAATCTTTGGAGGAGGCTTGCATCAAAAATTCAGCTCTTCCTGTAACTTCTTGTACCAGGTTTTCCTCTTTGTATTTTATTGTTCTTGATTGTTTTTTTTAAAATAGTAGTGATTAAAGATTTATTTGTTAAATCTGTTTTAGAAAATAAATTTGATATTAGAAGAAAAGAATTAAACAAATTTACAGCCTTTGCTTGTGAAAATTCTTGAGTGAAAATTGTGAAAACCTTAGTTGAATTTAAATTATTTGGAGAAATTGATTTTATTGTTATTGAAATTAAACATAGAGATTGAACAAAGCATTTAGAATGTTTTTAGAAAATGAAACCCTCTGTTATTATTAAAAATCGGATTTTAAAATTTGCAGTATAGTTATATTTTCATGGTAAAATGGTCTGATTGCGTTACCTATAACTTTACTTTCCCAAATTGGGTTTTCAAGAAATTTAAAGGGTTTTTGCATTTTGAAATTTTCTTAACACTGTCCAAAAATCAAAAATACCCAGATCGTAGTTTTTGAGTTATGCTTAAGACATGAGACTATTGTTAAATTATTTTCCCATGGCTGTTCTGAAAATAAAATAATAATAAATTGATATTTATAAATATTAATATTTTATGTATTGTTATTATAATATTAAAATATTATTTAATAATATTTTATATTATAATTTATAATACTAAAGTATTATATTTATTTATATTATTTTAAATAAAATTTGTATATTAGATTGGTAGAATTAAAATTATAAACATATGGGAAAATTATTGTTATTTTAAAAATGACATGTTAAAGTTTAATTGAAAGAGTTAAATATTTGATTTAAAGAATGCAATATATTATTGAATAGAGATTTAAAATTGGATTGATTAGTGTATATGGAAAATAGATAGAGAAACAATATGTTATTATATTAAAGTGATTGAATGTCTTAAATAGAAAATTGAATGAGATGTAAGATTTGGTTAGGAAATGGAAAGAGTTTACTTGCATGGATTTGTGTCGATTTAAAGGTAAATTAAAAAGTTGTTTTAGTGATGAGGCAATCAATTATGTTATTTATTAATTTCTATTTAGATTAATTGAATCATTGTGATTGGATTTTGAAAAATGTATGGATTTAGTATATCAAAAAGTAGTATCTTCTTCATGATTATCTTAAAGCATTTAATTCTCTGTATTTAGTAAAGGGAAGTAAGTTTAATTGTTTTAGATTCCAATAATGAAAAGGGAAATAGAGGTTATGATTATTTTTAGATGATCTAGCTAATGTGTCTTTGACTTTGTCAACACTACCTATTGAATGAGTATGGATTTAGGAAATCCAAATATTAGATTTGATTGATGACTTGAATGCTTTTGTTGCTATGTCGTCAAGTTGCATTGTTGGTTTTGGGATTTAGTGTTAGTCCTAAATTATAAGTCTTCCAGAAGAACTTAGAGGATAAGGGTTGTTGAATCTTTATGCCATCCCGTTGTTTTCCCTTGGGTAGTGCATGGCGTCTTTTCAGTTTTAGCCGGTTTTCATGAACGGGGATGTTTGCACCTCTTTGGTTTAGGAGCGGATTATGGGATTCATGTCTCCTTGTATGGAGTGATCTTGTTATGTGATTTCATCTTGTTGCCTCCTATGAAAGGAGTGGACTATGTGTTGTTGCCTCCAAGATGTTTGGAGTGAGATCTTTTGTACCTCCTGTGAAAGGAGTGGACTATGTGTTCGTTGCCTCCAAGATGTTGGAGTGAGTTCTATTATTTGTATCCTCCTTGTGTTGGAGTGGATTATGATGCCCAGTTGGTATGCACTTGTGTTTCCCTTGGTGGATTGTTTGGATGTATGTTGTCGAATAGAAGAGTGGCTTTTGTTAGGCGCTGAAGCCCAAAGAGGTAAACTAAATAACCTTCAGAAGTGAGTTAATCAAGTGATAATTAAATTAATGTACTGAGATGATTAGGATGCATTCACACTAATCAAGATAATTTAATCCTCACTCATAGACACAAGGGCTTGTTTAGACTTGGGATGAGTGAGAAGGCCTGGAATGGCAAGATCAACTATCCGCATGAGTGAGTATGAGTACCGGGATTCGGTTGAGGCCACCAAGATTACTTGTGCCGGAGCCTATGAAGAATGCCCAGAGGAGATCTCATGACAAATCTTGCGATGACACTCTATCTATGACAACTGTTGTTAATTATTTTATGTGTATGGTTATTTGAACATACTTGATCTACTTTATGTCTGGAAGCAATGTGACCTATGTCAGTGATGTTGGAGTTGTACTTGTATTGTATTTGATTTGTACTTGTATTGTACTTGAGTTGTACTTGATTCGTACTTGTATGGTGAATTAGTTGTGTTTGTTAATTCATTTGGTTGGTTATAACTATATGAGTCTACCTTTGGTTAGAGGTAGTAGATCTTTGTCCACGTTACTTTGTTACTATCTCCTAGCATGGGGGGTGGGCCTTTGGGTACCACATTGGTTGGGTGGAACATGCACCAAAACCGTTGGGTCCCCATCGATCTTCAGTACTTGGTGGCGAGACATCCAGATGGACAGCTCGTGGTTCTCATTGTTTTATCTTGCATTGTAATATTTTAATTTGTATAAGTTATTTTATCCTTCTTTTGATTAGGAGGTGGAATTTTGTAATTGTAATCTTGAGCACTATTGCCTCATTCTGAGAATGAGTGATGTAGCTATTGGTTTAAGATAATGTTTATGAGATTGTATCTCGGTTGATTATCTTATCATGTTATGTGGTATTCTTATGATGTATGATGGTGATTTCATAAAGTTCATAAGGCTATGGTTATATGTATTATGTATGTGTGGGTTTAAGTAATCCTAACCTTGTAGCCTTAGAGGTTTTCGTTAATTAGTAAGTGAATGTGTATGTTAAATGCACTTTATAAAAAAAAATTGGTTCGCTTATGATGTTAATTGCAACTTCCTTTAAGGTTACTTGGCGGAGCATTACACAAAACCCATCTCAAAATTATCCTCAAGGTCAAAGGTATGAAAAATCTCAAGTCCAATGTCACTACTGTAAAAATTTTGGACATTATATCAATGAGTGTAGAAAAAAATAGTATGATTTTGGTAGACAAAATGCAAATTTTACAAAAAGGAGTCAAGAACAAAGACCAAATAAGAGTACAATGTTTTTGGCCTGTAATGTAGCACAAGCTAGTGAAAAAGATGTTTTGTTTTTAGACTCAGGTTGTAGTAATCACATGACAGGAAACTTAGAGTTATTCACAAGTTTAGATGAAACTATTAAGTCTGATGTTACATTGGGCAATGACACAAAAGTGTCAGTTAAAGGAAAGGGAAATTTTAATATTCTAACCAAGCAGGGGGAGAAAAAGTATATTTCAGATGTGTATTTCATGTCAGGTCTGAAACACATTTTGATGAGTGTAGGATAGTTATTTCAAAAGGGTTATAGAGTAACCTTCAAAAATGGACTGTGCACAATTTTAGACAAATACCCAAGTAGTCAGTTAATTTATAGGATCAAAATGACAAACAACAAAATATTTCCTTGAAGAATTCAGCCAGATTTGAGCACAAATTATGCGCAAGCACAAGAGGTGACAACTAGTATTCAGACTATCTTTCAGGTAGAGGTAAAGGATGAAAACTGGTTGTGGCATTTAAGATTTGGTCATTTGAATTTTGGTGGTCCAAATTTTCTTAATAGGAAGTGTATGGTCAAAGGAATACCTTTAATTGAAAAACCTGAGAGAGTTTGTGAAGGGTGTATTCTAGGAAAGTAGCATAGAGAGTCTTTCCTAGTAGGGATGTCAACAAGAGCAAAAGCCCCATTAGAAATTTTTCACTCAGATCTTTGTGGTCCAAAAAAGACACCTTCAATAGGTGGAAGTTTTTATTTTTTGAATTTTATAGACAATTATTCAAGAAAGGCATGGGTTTATTTCTTAAAGAACAAAATTGAAGTGTTTGATTTCTTCCATCGGTTTAAATCTCTTGCTGAAAAACACAATGGTCATTTTGTTAAAGTGTTGAGAATGGATAGAGGAGGAGAATATATTTCAAGAGAGTTTTTAATTTTTTGTGGAGATCATGGTATTCACAAGCAGTTCACTACCAGATATACACCTCAACAGAATGAGGTAGATGAGAGAAAGAACATAATGATAATGGATATGGCTAGGAGTATGTTGAGAGCTAAACACTTGACAAATAAATTTTGGGTTGAAGATGTATCATGTGAAGCATACATAATGAATAGATGCCCAACAAAAAGCGTCATGAATATCATTCTTGAAGAAGCATGGATTGGCAAAAAGCACAATGTATATCATATGAGAGTTTTTGGATGTGTTTCATATGCACATTTACCTGATGAATTGAGAAGAAAGCTTCATAATAAAGGAGAGAAATACATATTTGTTGGTTATAGTGATGAATCGAAAGTTTATAAGCTTTATAATCCAACAACTAAGAAGGTTATAATCAGTAGAGATGTACGGTTTGTTGAAGATGAAGCATGGGATGGAAGTAGAGAGAGCACAGATAATGTTTTAGTCACTATCTCTTAAGAGGAAAGTGAGATTCATATTCTAGAAAACCTTCCTATTATTGTGAACCCTTCAATACCAACTCAAGCTCAAACAAGTGGTCAACTAGTGACACCATCAAGCAATGTGAGAGCATAAACAAGAGGACTACAAACACCATCTACAATAAGAACTACTAGCGTAGGACCTTCAAGTCCACATTCTGCAAATTCAAGTGATTTATCAAACCCATCACTGGAAAGCATTAGGAGACAGAAAATCAGAAGCATTAGTGATATCTACAATCAGAATGAAGGTGAGAATAATTAACAACAGTTTACATTTTTTGCATTTTATTCTCAAGTTGAAGATCCAATACATTTTGAAGACACAATTAAAGAAGATAAGTGGATAACAACAATGGATGAAGATATTGATTCAATTGAAAATAATTAGACATGGGAGTTGTAGAGTCTTCTAAAAGAAAAAGATGTTATAGGAGTCAAATGGATTTATAAGACAAAATTGAATGCAAACGGTGAAGTGCAGAAGCACAAACCAAGATTGGTTGTAAAAGGTTATGCACAAAAACATGGAATTGATTATACAAAGACTTTTGCACCTATAGCTCAACTTGATACAGTCAGAATAATACTAGCCATAACAACATATAACAAATGGTTAGTTCATCAAATGGATGAAGTATATGTTGAACAACTACCTAGCTATGAATTATTGGGACAAGAAGATAAATTCTACAAGCTAAAGAAAGTGATGTATGGACTTAAAAAAGCACCAAGAGCTTGGTATAGTAGGAATGAGATTTATTTCATACAGAATGGCTTCATCAGATGTAACAATGAACCAACACTGTACACCAAAATGAATGAAGATGGTAAAATTTTGATTATATGTTTGTATGTAGATGATTTAATACTTACTAGAGATCTGTCAGTTGATTTGTTTAAAGGAGCAATGATGAGTGAGTGTGAAATGAAAGACTTGGGTCTGATGAAATACTTTTTAGGAATTAAGGTGAATCAAGATGAAAAATGAATTTTTATTTCCCAAAATAAATATGCTAAAGATGTTTTGAAAATATTTCATATGTTGAACTGTAAATATGCAACTACTCCTATGGTGAGTAGTATGAAGTTAAGTAAGGAAGATACAGGTTCATAAATTAATTCAACCTTGTATAAACAACTTGTTGGGAGTTTAATGTATTTCACAGCCACAAGACTCAACATAATGTTTTCAATTAGTTTAATTTCCAGATTCATGCAAACACCAAAGGACACACACTAGAAGGCTAGAAAAACAATTTTAAGGTATATCAGTGGGACAAAAAATTATGGCATTCAGTATACCAGATTTGATGAATTTAAGTTAATTGGTTATATAGAAAATGACTATGTTGGGAGCATCGGTGATAGTAAAAGCTCATCAGGTTGTACATTTCACTTTGGGATTGGAGTCATTTCATGGGCTTCAAAAAATCAACCGATAGTCACTTTATCATTAGCTGAAGCTGAATATGTTGTAGTTATGAGTGCATCATGCCAAGCAGTGTGGATGAGAAGAATATTAAAAGAGCTCTAGAATGACTAGTTAGAAGCAACAACAATTTACTGTGACAATAATTCAGCTATTGCACTATCAAAAAATCCAGTTTTTCATAAGAGGAGCAAGCACATCAACACATGTTATCACTTCATCCAGGAGTTGATCAACAATAGAGACATCACTTTGGAATTTTGTAGGATAGAGGAGTAGAAGGCAGACATCTTCACAAAGGCACTGGCAAAAGAATCATTTATTTTTCAAAGGGAGCGACTAGGCGTTCAAGTTGGTGGAAGTTGTGTTCAAGGGGGAGTGTTGGAATTTCACCCAACTCCCATGCATCAGCCTAGATCTTACTGCCCTGTCATCGACTTCAGCTCACAATACTTTAGTTTCTTCCACCATACCACCACCTTGCCTTTCACTTCTCGTGGTATTGTGGTGCTCACCACGACACCACAACCCTTCATCTAGCTCTTCGCGGTGGCATGGTTTACTGCCACACCATGGCCCCTTGTCTCTTCCTTCGTAGTCTCACGGTTCCCTCCCTATTCACACCACCGCACCACAACTATTTATTTGGTCGACCATGGTAATGTAGCCAAACCTCGGCCACACAGCCTTTCCCCTCAGCTCTTTGGTTCAACAGCCTCACCACCACCCCCTAGTCTCCTTCATGACCTTCCATGGTTGAGCAGTTCCCCCACGACACTGCTAGTCCTTTCTCTCTCCTCTTTGGTAATGTAGTTTGAATCTTTTTGGCGACAATGGTTATGGTGTCCGAGTTGGCTTCATTTAAATCACAAGGATGGTTATTTATGTTGATTGGACATTTTTTAATATGGTTTAGATAGTATTTTGATGGCATAATTTAATTGCCTTTAATGTTGTAATTAATCGGTCTTGTCGTGACTTTAGGAAATACTTTGATGTGGTTGTAAGTTTTAGGGAGAATGAAAATTTTCTAAGAAGAAGCAAAGTAAAATTAGCTATTGTTTTGTGTGAAAATTTATGAATATAATATAATTATTTTCTGTGTCAATTTTTTTTTCTCTACATCCACTCCTTCACTACTTGGGTTTTCTATAGATTTTTCTAGAAAAGGAGAAGGATGGTGGCCTTGATTTTCTAATTCTTGTCGATGTGTCTCATGAAAATTGACATGAAAATTGACCTAGGCACCCACACAATTTTAAGGCTAGTGCTCTCAATGTTATGGTATTTTCCCTACTTCCATCTCATATGTTTACTCTTTTTAGTGTAGTGAATAAGAGTCATTCTTATTAGGGTTAAACCATGTTTAAAAATTAGAGTTTCTGGTTTGATGAGAAATGCTCCATTCATTCTTACATTGGACTGTGATATGAATGCCAACAACTGTGAAGCACTTCATGAAGCTATGTGCTTTTTCATGGATTCTCAAATTGGCCATCAACTTGCGTTTGTCCAATTTCCTCAAAGGTTTCATGGCATTACAAAAAATTACTTGTATGCCAATCATCTTAAGCGAGCTTTCAATGTAAGTATATCCAACCTACAATATAGTAATAGCAACACACCAGCTATTTATGCACAAAAATCCAAAATAATCACACATTATGCTAATTATGCAGATACAATTTAAAGGGCTAGATGGAGCACAAGGTCCAATCTACATGGGCACAGGATGCCTATACCGAAGCGATGTTCTATACAAAGGAAAGCCAGAAGATTTAAATAAAGTATCCATTGAATCTACACATTTAATAGTGGAGAAAGTATGTTCATCCTAGATATTAAATAAAGCAGCAACACTTGCCAGTTTCAATTACGAGGACAACTCTCTTTGGGGCAGAAAGGTAAATCTAGAAATAATTTTGTTCTCTTGTTAATGTAATTTATATTTATATTTTATATTTAAATTATTATAGAGTTATTTTATTTTTATTCAGAGTTATTTATATTTTATTTTATTGTGTATATATTTTTATTCAAAATTAAATTAAACAAAGAGTTCTAAAAGATTACATGAAGATTTCAAATAGTAATAGTTGTGGTGGAGGAGGGAAAATCAAGGAGCTTCTCCACAAATCCACCACCACCAAGAATATAGAGAACAAACAAAATTTAAGATATAGAAACAATTGAAGGAATAGGTAGAGATCAAAAGATACACAAAAAAAAAAAAAACTTTATCTTATATTCATTCAAACACAGAACAACAATATTGAAAATTAAACTTCTATACCTTAAAAATTACAAACACACCCATATATAAAAGTTTACTACCACAAGAGATAAATACAAAAATTAAATGGCAATTAACATGCCAGCAAATATATACAACCATACAAATAAAGAAAAGTCCTATAATATAATAAAATAGTGCTAAGAGATTAATTAATCATCCTTTTTAACTACCAAACAACCACAAACACCCATCGTCAAAAACAACACACTGCACTACTACGGGCAGTTAGAGAAGGAACCATAGTACTGTGGTAGAAAGAACTGGTGGTTAATGAACAGACTACATAAGGAGTGACCAAGAACACCACACCACCATGAATGGTTAGCAAAGTAACCATAGGACGATGGTAATGGCTTTCTGGCAGTTAACTGCATTGTCGTAGGAATCATGCGGTTAGACCATGGTAACCCGATAGATGGAGAGAATGACAACCATGAGAGTATGAATAGTGAACGATGAGAGCGTGGTATCATAGGAGACAATACAGAAGGAATTCGTGAAGCCACAAAGGTTGAATCTTGAGGTCACGGTATGGCGGTAAACCACAGCACTGCAAGGAATAGACAATAGACTAGCGATAACAAGGTAGTCACTACTTCACCATGCGAACAGAGCCCAAAGGTAGAGGTATCACGGTAGGAGTTGGAGAGTGGGGTGGGAGTGGAGTGAAACTCCAACACTCCCCCTTGAATGAAACTCTGGCCTTCTTGAACACCCAGATGCTCTCTTTGCTGAATGAAGGATTCTTTTCCTAGCGCCTTTGTAAGAATATCCGTGTGCTACCTTTCAGACCTACAAAACTCCAAAGTAATCTCCCCAATATTAATTATCTCTCTGATGAAATGGTAATTTTTTTCAATGTGCTTGATGTGTTTGTGGAACATTGGATTCTTTGACAAAGTTATGGCTGAGTTGTTATCACAAAAAAAAATTGTGGCATCTGTTTGCTCATTTTGAATCTCCTTCAATATTCATCTCATCCACACTACCTAGTAAGATGCGCTACTGGCTACAACATACTTAGCTTCAACTAAAGATAATATGAAAATTGGCTATTTTTGAGAATCCCAAGCAACAAATCCACTGCCAAAGTTAAAAACATAGCCTGATGTGCTTTTCCTATCATCAACACTTCTAGCACAATCAATGTCTGTGTAGCCAACTAATTTAAATTCTTCTGATCTATAGTACTGAATGATTTTTTATTTTTTTTCCATTGATATATCTCAATATTCTCTTTTCAGCCTTCTAATGTGACTCCTTTGGTGTTTCCATGAATCTAGAGATCAAACTGACTGAAAACATGATATTTGGCCTTGTGGTTGTTAGATACATCAAACTCCCTACTAGTTGTTTGTACAAAGTGGAATTCACATTTGAACCTTTGTCCTCTTTCCTTAGTTTCAAACTAGTGACCATTGGAGTGGGTGTTGACTTACAATTCACCATATTAAATCTCTTCAAAACATCATTGGCATAATTTTCCTATGAAATAAAAATGCCATTTTCATTTTGTGTTACCTCAATGCCCAGAAAATACTTCATCAAACCTAAGTTTGTCATTTCAAACTCTTTCATCATTGTTTCTTTGAACAATTCAATTGACAAATTTCTAGTTAAGATTAAATCATCAACATATAGACAAATAATTAAAATTTCACCATCTTCATTCCCTTTAGTGTATAGTGTTGGTTCACTATTGCATCTGGTAAATCCGTTATGTGTAAAATAATTATCTATTCTACTATACCAAGCTCTTGGGGCTTGTTTCAAACCATAAAAAGTTTTCTTCAATTTGTAAACTTTATCTTCTTGTCCCAATATTTCATATCCAGGTGGTTGTTCAATGTATACTTCCTCTTCAAGATAGCCATTGAGAAATGCTGATTTAACATCCATCTGATGAACTAACCAATTGTTCTGTGTTGCTAAAGCCAATAGCATTCTGACTATTTCAAGGCCTGCTATAGGTGCAAAAGTTTCATTATAGTCAATTTCAGGTTGTTGTGCATAACCTTTTACAACTAATCTTTCTTTGTACTTCTACACTTCTCCATTTGCATTTAATTTTGTCTTATAAATCCATTTAACACCAATTACATCTTTTTCTTTTGGAAGACTCCTCAGCTCCCATGTCTAATTGTTTTCAATTGAATTTATCTCATCATCCATTATTGTTATCCATTTTTCTTCATTGATTTCATCTTCATAATGGATTGGATCTTCAGCTTGAGAATAAAATGCAAAAAGTGTAAACTGATGAGGATTATTCTCACCTTCATTCTGATTATAAATATCACTCATACTTCTATTTTTTTGTCTTCTCATGCTTGCTAAATTTGGATTTGAAAGATCACTTGAATCTATAGAATGTGGACTTGAAGGTCCTGCATCAGAAGTTCTTGTTGTGGTTGGCATTTACATTCCTCTTGTTGCTACTCTTACATTGCTAGCTAGTGTGTGTTGTTGACCACTTGTCTAAGGTTGAATAGGGACAATGGGTGTATTAGCTAGAACTAAAATTTCATTTTCTTCTTGAGCGATATTGAATCTAACATTAACAATGTGCTCTCTACTTCAATCCCATGCTTCATCTTCAACAAATTGAACATCCCTACTGATTATAACCTTATTAGTTGTTGGATTAAACAAATTATATGCTTTGGATTCATCACTATATCCAACAAAAATGCATTTCTCTCCTTTATTGTCAAATTTTCTTCTTAATTCATCAGGTGCATGTGCATATGAAACACATTCAAAAACTCTCATGTGAGATACACTGTAATTTTTACCAGTCCATGCTTCCTCAGGGATAATATTCATCACACTTTTTGTTGGGAATCTATTCATGATATATGTTACACACGATACAACTTCAGCCCAAAACTCATTTGTTAAATGCTTGGCTTTCAATATACTTCTAGCCATCTCCATTATGGTTATGTTTTTCCTCTTAGGTACCCTATTCTATTGCTGCATGTATCTTGTTGTGAACTATTTTTGTACTCCATGCTCTTTAAAGAAATTTAAAAATTCTCTTGATATGTATTCACCTCCTCTATCTATTATCAACACTTTGATAAAATAACCACTCTGTTTTTCAGCAAGAGACTTGAATTGACAAAATAAATTAAACACTTCATTTTTTCGTTTTAAAAAATAGACCCATGTCTTCCTTGAATAATCATCTATGAAAGTTAGAAAATAATAACTACCACATATTGAAGGTGTTTTCATTGGGCCACACAAGTTTGAATGAACAATTTCTAAAGGTGTTTTAGCTCTTGGTGATTTCCCTGCTGGGAAAGAGTCTCTATGCTGCTTTCCTAGAATGCAACCTTCACAAATTCTATCGAGCTTTTCAATTAATGGAATTCCTTTAACCATACCTTTCATATGAAGAAAATTAAAACCACCAAAATTTAAATGACCGAACCTTAAGTGCCATAGCCAGTTTTCATCCTTTACTTCTTCCTGGAAGACATATTGAGTCACAGTTGACACCTCTTGTGCTTGTGCATAGTTTGTGCTTAAGGTTGTCTCAATTCTCAAAGGAAACATTCTATTGTTTTTCATATTGATTTTAGCTATCAACTAGCTACTTGGTTATTTGTCCAAAATTGTGCACAGTCCATTTTTGAAAGTGACTCTATAACCCTTTTGATCTAACTTTCCTACACTCATTAAATTGTGTTTTAGACCTGGCACAAAATAAACATCTAAAATATATTTTTGCTCCCCCTACTTAGTCAAAATATTAACATTTCCCTTTCCTTTAACTGACACTTTGTTTTCATTACCCAAGGTGACATCTGACTTAATATTCTCATCTAGACTTGTAAACAACTCTAAATTCCTTGTCATATGATTACTATAGCCTGAGTTTAAAAACCAAACTTCTTTCTCACTAGGGTGTGCTACATTACAGAATAAAAACATTTTTCTTTTATTTGGTCTATGGTCTTGACTCTTTTTAGTAAAATTTGCATTTTGCCTACCCATTTCATACTGCTTCTTCCTACACTCATTCATGTAATGTCCAAATTTTTTACAGTAATGGCATTGGACTTGAGATTTATCATACTTTTGACCTTGAGGAGAATTTTGAGATGGGTTTTAGCTGCTACTTCTTCCCCTTGAACTTGTTTGGTTATTTCTTCCACCTTTTTTGAAGCCTCTTCCTCTTGCTTTGACATTCATTCTACCTCTACCTCTTCCTTGGTTAATTGAAGCTTGTGACTTGAATGCATGCTCCAATGACATATTTTTTTTTTTGTTGAGTCTGTGCTCATGAGAAATAAGTGAAGCATAAAGCTCATCAACTGAATACTAGGTGAGGTCCTTTGTCTCTTCTATTGTGACTGCAATTGACTCAAATCTTGTGGGTAAGCTTCTTAAAATATTTTCTACAACTTTGACATATTTTAGTGTCTATCCATGCGTTCTCATCTGGTTTACCAGTACCATTATCTGAGTAAAGTATGAATCTATAGACTCATTATCTTTCATAAACAGAGTCTCAAACTCTCTTCTCAGTATTTGCAACTTTGTAGTTTTAACTTTGTTGATTCCTTGATATGCAATTTGTAAAATGTCCCATGCTTTCTTGGACTTGGTTGTGGCTAAAATTCTACGAAAAATTCTTTCATGTACTCCTTGCTGAATGAAAAAATGTGCCTTTGAATCATTCTTCTTGTTATCCTTTAGCAAATATTTCTCTGCTTGAGTTAGAGAATTATTTGTTGTTGCATCTATAGGCTCTAGAAACCCATTTTCTACAAACTCCCATATATCTTGTAAACAAAACAAGGCTCTCATTGTTATAGACCAGTAGTCATAAATTTTCCCATTTAGCTATGGAATTTGGGGATTACTCAAGATTGTGCTTTCTACCATGATTTACAGACTCTCTACAAATAACCTTAGGCTTTGATACCACATGAAGGAATAGGTAGAGATCGAAAGATACACAGAAAAAAAAACTTTATCTCATATTCATTCAAACACAGAACAACAAAGAAATTTTCTTCTTCAGAGCAATATTGAAAATTAAACTTTTGTACCTTAAAAATTACAAACACACCCATATATAAAATTTTATGGCCACAAGAGATAAATACAAATATTAAATGGCAATTAACATGCCAGCAAATATATACGACCATACAAATAAAGAAAATTCCTATAATATAATAAAATTTTCCTAAGAGATTAAATAATCATCCTTTTTAACTGCCACCACAACAACCACAAACACCTGTCTTAAAACAACACACCACATTACCATGGGCGGTTAGAGAAGGAACCTCGGTACTTCAGTAGAAAGCACTGGTGGTTAACGAACAGACTGCACAAGGAGTGATCGAGAACACTACACAACCATGGATGGTTAGCAAGGTAACCACGGGACAGTGGTAACAACTTCCTAGCGGTTAACCACATTGCCATAGGCATCATGCAATTAGACTGTGGTAACTCGGTAGATGGAGTTAATGGAAACCATGAGACCACATATAGTGAACGGTGAGAGTGCGGTATTGTGGGAGACAATGAAGAAGACAACCATGATGCCATGGAGGTTGAAGCTTGAGGTCGCGGTATCACGGTAAACTATGCCACCATAAGGAATAGACAACAAACTAGCGGTAACGAGGTAGTCACCGCTTCACTGCGCGAATAGAGCCCAGGGGTAGAGGTATCGTAGTAGGAGTTGGAGAGTGGGGCGGGAGTGGAGTGAAAGTCCAACAACAATGATTGGTTCTTATCATTTTGAAGTAGATGGTGAAACTAAGTAGCTTGGTCATGGGATAAAGAATTTCAATAAAAAATATTCCATCTTTGAGAAGCTTCAGAAACTCATTTATATCTAGAAAATCAGCACTAGCATTCCAATCTTAAAAAATATAAACAAAAGAGATGGAATCAAAGTGTTAGAAAAAGATACCAAATCTGAACAACCAAAAAAATGGCAATTCATTTGTATTCTGATTTATTTATAATTAGAAAAAACTTTGTAATACTACTGCAAAAATCCTCTTAAGATAATTATCATTTAATTTCATTGTATTATAATTAAAGGGGTCATTAAATAAGACCTGAAATATTAATAAAAAGACAGTTTCTTTCATTATTGTTTATTATCAATTTTATGGACCTTAAAAATATTTATGCACACTTAAATAATCCTTTATTACGCTCCAAGTTGGAATTATGTATGGGTGTACAGTAGAGGATGTTTTAATTGGATTTACAATACATTACAGAGGCTAGAAATCCACTTACTGCACTAAAAAAACAAATGCTTTCTAGGGGCATACACCTATTAATTTGAATGATTCTCTAAGTCAACATAAGAGATTGAGTGAAGGTTTGTTCAAAAATTTTGTGAGCAAATTCTACCCATTTGTGTATAGGATTGGTCATGTTAGTATAAAACTCAGAATGTGTTATGGCTATTGTTGTTTATGTGCTATGACATGCTTGCATATGCTTTGTTATGGCTTGGTTCTAGCTATATCCACCATCATTGTTATATCAGTGTTCCCCAAGGTATATTTTCAATGATGTATATAATTAGTTGATAACTCAGGTTTTTTTTTTTTCTTACGTAAGCTACCACGCAAAGAGTGGACATATTTTTTTAACCATAAACAAACAATTGACCAGAACATACAGGTTGTTTAAACCCATATAAAGATGCAAAAAAATACACAATCTTAGTAATAGTTGCACAGAGTTTATATAGGTTACTGTTGCATGTTTTTCTTAAACATTGTTATGTTCATGACAGATTTCAAGTCCATGGCTCCCCCTCTTTGTGTTTTTATCACTATTTGCATATGCATATGATATAGTTGAATTTGTGATGGTTGGAGGTTCAGTGAAAAGCTGGTGGAATGAACATAGGATGTGGGCATTAAGGGGAACCTCATCGTATCCATTTGGATTTATTCAAGTCCTTTGCAAATTGATGGGCATTTCTGAAGTGGGTTTCGAAGCGACAAGCAAAGTGTCAGACAATGAAGCAACCGAAAGATATGAGGTAGAAATATTTGAATTTGGACTAGCCACAGTAATATTTATTCCCTTGCAACTATCACAGTCATCAACTTGATATCACTATTGAGTGGAATGATACAATTTGTGAAGGATGGGTATCCAACTATTGAAGGTTTGTTTGTGCAGCTAATGTTATCTAGTTTTATAGTGATGAATTGGTTTCCTATATTGGAGGGGATGTTGATGAGGATAGACAAAGGACGTATTCCCACTTCAATTACAATTTTTTCCATTATAGCAACAACGTTTGCATGTTCTGTAGCATTTCTATCTAGTGAAATAAGTTTGTATCAATTCTACGAAATCAATTGAAGTCTGAATGTGAGTATTGCCTTTCTTTTGGCAAGGTTCTCAAAATAGAATAAGCTCAAGGTGTTAAGATGAATTCTTATTGTAGAAATTTAAATCTCTAAAAGGGTATTTCAAGTGAAATTTCAAGTGGCGATTTTCTATTTTCCATTGTTTATGGTAATTTCTTAGTTAGTTATTTTTTTAGGAGTTAATTATTGTATTATAAATAATTATTCATTATATATAGTATTTTATAAGTTATATTTTTTTATGTTAAGGTTGTTATCTAGTAAATATAAGTTGTTTAAGAAGAACAAATGATTATTAAACTGTATCTATTAGTTTTGTTATTGATTTTGTTGGTTGTTTATTTTCTTACATATTTTTTACTTTGTTTAGAAAAAATTGCATATTCTTTATTGATCTATTGTACTAGGACTTATCTTGAATACTTGTTCTTCTATATTTGAAGAATTTTCTAAGTAAACCTAAATATATCACAAAAACATGAGAAAAAAAAAAATCATTTCAAGTATTGAGAAAATCTTGTGACTTCAATAATACTACAATAAATCATCAATAACAATATCTAAATGAAAAATAATAGAGATCGAGGGTTATAATTCCTCACAATTATTAAAACTTATTTGATATTTAATTATTATTGATACAAGACATTATATTTTGATTTCATTGATCATTAATATTGTAATTAATACAATGAATTTGATTTCTTAATTAATATTTGATTTGTTTCTTTGATGTTTCTAACACACTATTTCTATATCCACTTCAATTTATATATTCCTAAAAGGAATGAATAGATGGTATTGTTGAGTTTAAAGTGCATATAATTACTATCATAACAAAAATACACAAACAAGGATAAACAACAACACAACAACAATTTATGTGGTTCATCGAAATGGCTACATCTATAGGAAAAGCAGGGAAAATAGCTCTTATTATTTGTAACAAGAAGATTACAATACATCATCATCTATCACCTAGAAAAACAATATATAATGTTCTCTTCAAGAAAAAAAAAAAAAGAGTTGTGAGAAGATGAAGACCAAAGGGAAATGGTTGGGCTTCACACTCAACAATTTCCCACTTGAATTCCAAATTGTGATGAAACGTACAAAACTCTCCCCCTACTTTTCCAAGCTTATTGTTATTTAATCACTAGACCAACTAACCAGTCTATTGCATCATTGTTACCAACTAGCTAGTCCATTTCATGCTTCCCTCGCATAACTTCTATCAAGAACTAATTCAACCCAAAATAATAAATCTCTTTTGCATCCTTCTTAAACTCTAGTTTGGTTGTAGTTTCTTCCTCTACTAGAGGAGGTACTTCTTCGTCCTTGAGAAGAGATTTTTCCTCATAGTCATTCTCAAATGCATCATTAGGAATCTCACATATACATAATTGAGGCTTTGAAGGATCTTTTATAGACATTTATTTTCCTTCATTCAGTGATTTAACAATCAAATAAACAACAAATGGATTTTATAGCCCAAGAATCTTTGCAACCTAGATGTAGGGCTCTAAATATTGTCATTCCCACCTTGTTCTTTCTCTAAAAAGAAGAGAAAATTTCTCTACATGAGTTGTGGGTTGAAATGAAACACTAAATGGATGAACCCACATCTCAGCACCAAATCTCTCCACCAAAGCTTCACCCCTAGGCATCTCCATCTAGGCCTGCATGCTAGAAGTTAAATTCTACCTCCAAGCTTCCATAAAGTCATCTAACTTCCATCTCCTAGCATTTAGGAGTTGTTTGGCATAGTGTAAATAGAAAAGCCTCTCATTCAATGCCCAAAAATTAATCCCCTCTCCATTTTCTATAGGCCTATCATTTAAATATAATATGTTACCAAACATATCCAAGCAATGAAAATCAAGTTTATTGGAATACCCATCTTACTCGAGCATGAGAAGAACAACCTCATCTGTCAATGCAGTCAGGGGAAAATCATGCTACATAGAATTGAGAATAAGTGTAACTAGAATACAACCCATGAATACCTCATTGTTATTCTCATTCCACATCACTTCATTAGCCTCCTCAATTCTCCCAATCTTTTCCTCGCCTTACTCCTACAAACCAGATAGGAAGAAATACTCTACCTCCTCTTCATTGCTACACATGGCCATTCCAAGTCCAGTCTCACAAAACACATCCCACCCCATGTTAGGCACACTAGATTCAAACAAGGGTTCCCAATCATCATTTTTCTCCTCATTAAGCTAAGAAATTGAAAGACCTGATTCCCCTATGCTATCTTTGGAAACCCTAATTACCTTACCACTGCAGATAGTGATTCCACAAAGGCTAGTTGTCTCACCCCTAGAAAATACAGGCTTGGTCTATGTAGGGCATCACACTAGGTGTCATAGATAATCAAGTAAGAGGAACGTGTTTGACCAAAACTTAACCAATACAAAACCCCTTTGTACAAAACACTTCTTTTGTGCGCAATTCAGTTCAAAACCCTAAGAGAAATGCTAGTATCTAGAATAATTTCCCACTTCCAAGTTGGCATACAAGAACCATAAACCCAAAACACATATTTCATTAATATGGGTAAAAAGAGAATTACCTTATATGAAGAATCCATATCGTCCACAAAAAAATTGACTGAACAAGTGTTGGAAATATCATACAACAAAACCAAGGGAGGGTCTAGGAGTTTGATGCTATGTTTTGTGAAGAGCTACACAACCACTATACTCTGGATTCTTTGCTCTTCACATCTTGTATATTTAGATGCAAGTCCTTTCGCTTTTGCTTCTCTATCATCATCCTCATGATTAGAAACATTCATGTTATTTCCTCTTACCTCCTTGGTTGTCTCTCTACCATTGAATGTCTCTATACCATCCACTTGCAACTTCTCCTCCTCCACACTAACTAGCTCCATTTCCACACCTCCACCATTTTGATCATCATCATCCTCAAATAACTTATTCTCATCCAAAGCCTTACCAAGGCTAACATCATTATACTCAATCACTTGTAGTCTTTCATACATCTTTGCTAGTTTTTCACCACTGTTGGTTTCATCATTTGCCCCATCTTCCAAAGACAGATCCTCATTTGTAGAAATTATAGACTCCAAGGTAGATCTGTCATTTCCTACAACCTCTTGTTCCACAAGCCCATCTATCACTTTGACAACATCATTATCAAAAATTTTTCATGTGTATCATTTCCTTCATCTAGATCAAATTCCAACATGGTAAGGAATTCTTCAACAAATAATTCAACTTCATCATCTAACATATCTAAGATCATTTTTATTGTAGCTAAAACCTCACTCAATGAAGGAGTTAGTATGGAATGAACAACTCCCACTTTAGCGTCACTTTATACTATATACAAGGTGCCTACTTTTCTACCTCGAGCAATTACCAAGGATCCTTTTGTTACTTTTCATCTATTGGATCCAAAAGTGATTTTACATCCTTGATAAATCAGCTCTCCAGCTGATGTCAGATTTTTTTTGAGTTGAGGGACATATCTAAAATCCTGTAACAACCAACTATTTACATTTGTTAATTTTAACAAAACATCCCCTTTGTTAATAACATCACAAGATTTATTATTTCCAAGAATAATATTACCAAAGTTGTTGCTTTGTAAATTTTTGAAGTACTCCTTGCATAGAGTGGCATGAAACAATGCTCCTGAACCGAGCAACCAAAATTTGGTGTTATTTATTTTGAGGCTGAAATAAGAAAACCAATTGTTGCAATGAAATCCTCTTCACATACCGAATTTTCTTCATCTTCTTTTGGTTGATTTTCAGCCTTCTTCAAAGACCAACAATTTTTCTTGATGTGGTCTTGCTTGCCACAATACTAGCAACTGACATCTCTCTCTAGATTTTGACCTGACTTGTGATTTCCTAGAATTCCTTTATCATATGACATTTATCCCACTCAAACTCAAATATCTCATGCCAAGTGATTGAACACCATAGCTCTGATACCAATTGTTGATTTTAAAGTGTAGATAATTAATATCACAACATCAATACACAAACAGGGATAAGCAATAACACAATAGAAATTTATGTGGTTCACTATAATGGCTACATCCATGATAAAATTAGGGAAAATAGCTCATTATTTTCAACAACAAGATTAAAATACATCATCATTTATCACCAATCAAAATAATATATAATGTTCTCTCCAAGGCAAACAAAGAGTCATGAGAAGATGAAGATGAAAGTTAAACAGTTGGGATTCACACTCAACAAGTATAATTAAATAAATAGTAAAATTTTATAAAGTTGGACATGTCTAAGTCTTATGATAGATTCAAGTAGTTATTCCTCAAAATTCACTATTTACTTTTGGATTTTCCTTAGGATGGTTTAAATGGGTTATGATTTGTGTCTATTCTTTTTTCTCAAATCTTACAAATGGTATTCATTCTTCTCCTTTTTCACCTTTTGGAGGATTCAACAAGGGAATCCCTTATCTCATTATCTATTTAAATTCTAATTGAAAAATATTTAGGAATATTTATTAAGATCTAAGGAATAAGGATTTTATAGAAGGTTGATATAGAAATAAATATCTTAATGCTAAATTACATCTAAATATTCGTGAATGATGCAATAATTATGTAGTGTAGAAAAAAGTATCCCTTTTTCACACTTAGTTTCAGAATGAATAATTGATGATAAAATAAACTTATTGATGCCTTATTTTGGGTGTTGTAAAGTGTATCTCTACAGTTTCACACTAATCTAGGGATTTATTAATTAATTGAGGTCAATTCAAGAGCTTAATTGACCCCTTTAATTCAAATCCAATCCTAATTAATTGCATTTTTCTGAGGGATAAAACCCAACACTCATAAATAATATTAGAAAACACTTAATTTTACAAGGAATGTGTCCTAGGTTAGTGACCTAGGGCTCATTCACCACCTAGTGAATGGATTCTCACTAGGTTCTAGGACCCCCTTTTTGCATATCACTTCATATTTCCCGAAGTGTATCCTAGTTAAGTGTGCTAGGACTCATTCACCCCATGAAAAATGGGTCCTTAATCAACTTAGGACCCCCCTTGGGATATGTTTTTGGTTGTATTTTAATGATTTAAAATTCAATATTTGATGTCAGCTTATGTTATTTGAATTTTAGGAATTAATGATAAGTTGTGTATAAATATTAGGCTATTTCACATAGTTTCTTATAATCAATCCTATAAAATTCAATTTATCTTATGTACTTTCACAAGAGAATTCAAGAGAATTTCTAAAACATTCAAGGGAAAATTATTAAATTTTATTGAAGCAATCAAGGATTTATTTCATCATGTCAAAGTCATGAATGTTGTTGAGATAATGTGATGTTGTAGCATTAGTGATCAAGTTCAACTGTTCAAAGACATTATCTTATTCCAAGTTCATGATCAAGATCTACACTCATTGAGTATATTTCATGCTAAGTTTCATATTTTCCATCCAAGGTTCAATTGAGTATTGGTGAGTAGTGACATA
Source organism: Sequoiadendron giganteum (assembly GCA_007115665.2). Classification (NCBI taxonomy): domain Eukaryota; kingdom Viridiplantae; phylum Streptophyta; class Pinopsida; order Cupressales; family Cupressaceae; genus Sequoiadendron; species Sequoiadendron giganteum. The sequence continues at coordinate 518,115,573 of CM021100.1, read as the reverse complement.
TTTTTTTCATTCATCTCTCCTTTTATGCATTATTCAATTTCAAGGATTAATTACCAAAACAAGGTTTGACCAAGTAAAATCCCTATTCCCTAAGAAAACAACATTTTTCTTCTCCTTTGATGTGTGATTGTAGGTTTTAGGTTGAAGATCAATTGGGGAGAAAAACTTTTCAAAGTTGCAAAGTTGTGAAAATTGTCATATTTCTTGCAAGATCATGGAAAGTCTTCTATAGAAAACATTTTCAATTTTCAAGAGTTGAACACCCACCTAGGATCTAGGAGTTCATACATTGAAGATTAGGACCCAGAAACTGATTTTCCAAAATCCTGGCAGGGACCCATTCACCATTGGGCGAATGAGTTCTTCGTAAGGTCCAAAAAAGCACTTTTTGCAATAGGTACACAACATTTTACCATCTAAAAGCCTAACCTTTGATTACTATATTTTTTAGTTTTTTTTTTATTGTTAATTACACATTATATCCCTCATAAATTGAATGTCAAAATTAGGTTCATCAATATGACTATTTAGGTCAAAATATGGATGAGGAGAGATGAGATTGAGATTGGAAGGTCTATGAGATTTTCTAGGGTTTTATGGTTTTTGTGGTCACCCTTCGCCCCTCTTGTGTCATATTGCGCATTTTGCGTAGGAAATCCCTTTTTTCTTGTGTGTACAGTTGTATTTACTTCAATTTTTATGTTTTAATATGCCTTCAACTGGCTCTAACCCAACAATTCATGTTGGTGTTATCAGTTCGACAGCGTAGCTCAATGGCTCCTCCTCCGAATAAATATTCCCAAAAGTTTTTTTGAAAGTCTTTCACAAGGTAAGAACTTTGATTCCCTAGCTGATGTGATTTTTCATTCACCATATTTTGATTCTGCTTGCTAGTGGCTTGAACAACACCTGCTTGTGGGTTATTTGGTTGGGAGGACTCCCCCTGAAAGTGTGTTGAAGGAATGGGTTAGCAAGGCCTGGGTCCCTCATGGGGTCTACCTTGACATGGTCCAAAACTTTTCCAAGGGTTTTTTTTTGTTCTGCTTTATGGAACTCAATCATGTCCAATCTATTTTAGCCCATGGTCCTTGGTATGTTGGGTCATCCTTGTTGGTTTTCCAAGCATGGACTCAGGATTTTTCTATCTTAGATGACACCAAATTGTGGGTCCCGATCTGGATTGAATTCCCTAGCTTTCTCTTTCCTTGTGTGTCTTTTTTGAATCACATGACTTCCTCACTAGGGAGGGTTATTTGTGTTGAACCAAATAGGTTTTTCTAGGCCCATCCACATAAACAAGTTTGTGTGGAAATTGACCTATCCAAGGATTTGAAAGAATCCATTGATATCCAAATTGGCGCTCTCAGGCATATCCATAAAGTCACGTATTTTAACTTGCCCAAAATATGTTATAGGTTCTATTCAGTTAACCACAAGATTAAGGACTACCCTTTGGCAATGCCTCATATGCCTTACCCATCATGAGATGTTGAAAAGCCTCATCAAGCAGAGCCTTCTGCTAAGGCTAATGCAAAGTGGACTATGATTACAAATAGAAAAAATATGTCAACTAGTTCTAATTTGGCCTCTAAACCCTCTGAACCACAAAAGGTCACTTCAAACCCTTCAAAGAAGGGGACAAATGCTCCTATTGGAGTTGCTAATGCTTTGGTGCAACCCAGGATAAAGGTGACACCTCAGCCTCATGTTTTTATGTTTTCTTAACCAAATGTTCCTCCTCCTATATCGGGAACTGAAAGGTGGTCTCACAACCCATCTCCACCTCGTGAAGAGGGTGAATATGTGCAAGAAAAGAGAAAATTTTCCCCTTCGTCTATTCAGATTGGATCAGTTCTACAAGATTTTTTGCAGAATCGTTTCTCTTCCCTGAATGAAGAGGAACCAGGTTTCGATAATATAGAGGAGTTTCATCCATGAACTTCCTCTCATGGAGTGTTCAAGGTCTGACAGACCTCTCCAGAAAGTATTATATTAGAGATACCTTGCAAAAGCATTTTGGTATTGAAGTGCTTTGTCTCCAAGAGGTTAATTTTTTTGGTTTTTTGCTTGCTTCGGCTTGCCGCTCTATTTGGTCGGCTAGTAAAAAAAATTGTACTATGCATGAGGTTGGGCATGGTGTAGTAGTCACCCTTTTTTCTCCATGATGGCATGCTTGTTTTTTTGATCATGTGATTGGTTCTTGGATTCTTCTTAACATTGATAATCACTCCTTTTAGATTATTAATGTTTATGCCTCTAATGATGTCGTGGAACAATCTTTGCTTTGGCATTGGATTGTTGATTCTTTACCAGTCACCACCTGATTACTCTATGGGGATTCTAATATGGTTGAGATGGTGTATGAAAAAGGATGGAACCCTACCATTCAAATGGGTAGCTAGTGAGCAAGAGGCGTGGTTTTACATGCACAATAAAGTGGGGCTTTTTTATCCCAATATTGGTCACCGCCATTTTCATTCCCTTTGGCATACTTGGTGTAATTACAGGGCTAGCTCTGATAGAATATTTAAATGCCTTGATCATGCCATGATCTCGGCTCAAAATTTTTTCTCTTTTGGTAGCTTTTCTCTGCCAGTTAAGTCATTAGTGGATGTGACTATTTTTAATCACTTCCCTATTTCTTTTCGCATTGAATGGGAGTCATGTTAGCCTTGCACGAGTAAAACTCAATTATTTCTAAACACATCTTTTCTCTGCCACAAGACTACCATGGGCCACATATGTAGAGTGCGGATTTTGGAATGTAGACCAGCTAATCAAACATGTTAGATTACCTAGTGGAATGATGCCATCACACACACGGCTAGATTTCTATGTATTTATGAGTGTCAGCTGGTTATTTTTCATCAGTGATCTTATGAAGTGACAACCACTGACCTATGCTTGGCTACTGAGGCTTTGATGGCTAGCCCATTCTCCCCATAATTGCAAGTCAAGGTGATGAATTTAAGACAAAAAAAGTAGGTGGCTGAAAATTACGTTGCTAGAGGTGCGTAGATCAAAGCTCGGCTGCATTGGCTAAAAATTTTTAATCATGCCTCCAAAGAGTTTTTTTTGGCATTAAATGCCACACACTCATCCCCAAGCATCAAAAAAATTGAGGAAAAAATTTAGGTGCTCTCTGAGCTCCTTGACATTCTCGAGGCCTTTGTGCGCCATTATGAGCAAGTTTTCACTGCATAGGAACCCTCACCTGTGTGATGGTAAGCCCTTCAGGACTTTCTTTCTATTGTTCCAAATAGGATTTCCTTAGCCCAGAGGAATTTTTACGATCAATTGTTACTCAAGGAATTTGTTCATTCCATGGCCGATGACAAAGCCTCACGAATCGATGGATTCCCTTGTGAATTTTACAAGGCTCTCTTGTACTATGTTGGGAAATATTTGCATCATGTTTACCTTGAGACTTTACATGCTAATTCTTTAGGTAGCTTAATAAACAAAGAAAAAATCAAATTCATACCTAAATCTAGGGATCCAAAAGACATATGTAACTGGAGACCTATCACGCTTCTCAATGTCTCCTACAAGGTCATTGCCAAGGCTTTGGCTTTGAAAATTTTCCATATCTTGCCTTAGATTGTGTGCCCAGAGAAAACTTGGTTCATCAAATCTAGGTTCATTCTAGATAATATTATTGTTATTTGGGAAGGCATGGAATGCACCCGACATTCAAACTAGAAAGCCATTTTTATTAAAATTGATTTTTCCAAAGCCGATGACTGCATCGAATTGCCTTTTATTCTTGCAATATTGTAAGCTTTGGGGTTTTGGCCCAATTTCATTCAGGCTATTTGTATGTTTTTTATGGATGTCTCAGCTTGTATCACGATTATCAGATGCCAATCTTCTACCTTTGGTCTTTTTCATTCAATTTGGCAAGGGTTCCCTCGTTGTCCCTCTTTGTATGTGCTTTTGGATGAAGGATTTGGATACCTCTTGGCCAATGCAATTTCTCAATGGAGTGTCAAGGGTATTTCATTACCCAACTCTCAGGCTCAGCTAGTTAATGGCCATTTTGTGGATGAATCTTTCCTCACTCTCCTAGAGGAAGAAGAGACTATTAAAACAACCCTTGAATGCCTCAATATTTTTTGTTTGGCTTTTAGCTCTACCATACAATGGCACAAGAATTTGTGCTATAGACAATCCATTTTTCTAACTCCTACATGGATTCAATAGTATAACTGGAAGAGGATTGGGCCAAGAGAAATTTTTTGATTCTTGAGAATTCCATTTGCTTTCCAAGTGTCCTCAGTTGAGCTTTGGAAAATTGTGCTTTGCAGGGTCGAGAAAAAAACTTGCTTACTAGATTACCAAGCCTCTTTCTTTGGCCAGGAGATTTTAGGTGTGCTCTAAAGTTATGGCAGCCACCCATATCTATTATTCCTCTTGTTGGTCCCCTTCCAAACCTACTTATGGAAAGATTGAAAAATTACTCAGAGATTTTCTTTGGGCCTCTTTTGAAACTCACAAAGGATTTCACTGTGTTACTTGATAATTTTGTTTCTATCCCAGAGATTTTGGAGGATTTGGGCTACTCTCCACTCAACGACAAGGAACTTCTCTATGTTTCAAGTGGATTATCCATGCCTTTACTAGGGATGAGGCTTGGAGAATTCTTCTCAAGAATTATATTCAATCTGGATTTCTTGCTCACAGACCCACCTAAATGGGGATTGAATTTTAGAACCTTCTAGTCATGAAGGAACCAGTCCCAATTATTGGGAATTTTGTGTCCAAAAGTATTTGGCATGCTTGGAAGGTCATTAAACCTTGGCTCTGGTGGGATGGCTTTGGATTTAGTGATGGGCTTTCTCTCAAATAGCAGAATATTTAGTGGTCTACTCTTTTGTGCATAATGATTAGTCATTGGCTAAGTCGCCCTGGCTTAAAGTGCTCTAATTCCACAAAAAGGGTATTCAGACCCTGCAACAGCTATTTCACAGACCCACTATGTGTATCATGTAATGGGAAGCCTTTTGTGCCCAGTACAAACTTCAAAACTAGGACCGTGCTACTTATGATGGTCTAGTGAATGATATTACAGCAGAGATGCTTCATAAAGTTGGAATTCGTGGGACCAAGCCCTGGTGGAAAGACTGGAAGTGGTTTTTAGACACCCCTTTCAGTAATTACAAGCCTCGGTTTGGTTATAGGTGGCTTTCACCATATTTTCCTATGATTCAAATTTTTAACTAGAGGTGGTTTCTCCAATCCTTCACTGATGTCTGACATAAAATATTTGTTGCCACTTGGTCTACAAGTGTTAGCCAGAAGCTTGCCCACTTTTCTTCGTGTATTATTTTCCAAAGTTTTCCTATGGGGTCTCAACTTGTTCACTTGGGGGTCCAAGACCCTTGCTACCCTTTTTGTGGGCCAGATGGAACTTTTAAGCATCTTTTCTAGTTTTGTCCCAGAGCTCAACAATTTTGGACTTGGATTCATGACTTATTCTAGCCTTTTAGGCCAGAGCCTTTTTCTTGGCATATGATTCTACTAGGAAATTCACCTAGAATCCCTACTAATTTTACTCAGCTTTGGCACACTTTCAGGGTGGAAATCCTCTTTAATATCTAGAAAGACAGAAAAGCCTGCATATTTGTTCATTCTCAAATGGATAATAATGTATCTTTATATGCTAAAGCTATTATTTTTCTAATGTTCTCTTACATATTCAGGTGCAAGCTAACAAAGTTGCACTAGACATTGGTCACCTCGATGTTCAGCTAAACCGTTGGGGCGATGCCCCATGTACTATTATTTAGGTCCCCGCTTCACCCACCTCTTTCTGCATCCAGTCGCCTTCTCGAGTTTGGCAACAGAGTGGCTCCGTGCATCCCTACTCTTAGCCTCCTCTTCGGCTGGACTCTCACCCTCTTTGGTGTACCCGCTCTCTTTCGTCGTGGGCTAGCCAGGGGTGGCCCTCTAGTGGTGCTTTGAGGAGTGATGGTGGTGATTCTAGGTGGCCCTATGATGATCCTCTTGCCTCTGGTTCTGGGTGACCAAATACTAGCAAATTTGTTTTGTGTCTAGCGCTTTCAATCTTGCCTCGGCATGAGGAAGAAGATAAAGAGAAAAAATATGATGACGATGGTTGGGGTGCTCCTCCTGACATCACTCTAGACCTCATTGATGTATGGGGGAAACACATGGATGAAAGAGACCCTCCTGGCTCTACTAGAACTGCTCTGGTCACTTAATTGCCTTCTTTTTTATGTTTTGTAATCATGGACTTACAGGCTCGGCCCATGTGACTAGTTAATTATTTATTTTTTTGGGTGCTGCCCATGTGACTTTTGGGGTGTGGATTTTTACTTCCCATATTTTTTTGTGAATATGTAACTTTATCCTTTTATTAATATAGATAGTTTCCTTTTCATCAAAAAAAAATTAGGTTCATCCCTTTAAAAATCCATTTGGGATAAACCTCTTTTTCTTTTTTTCTTTTTGGTGAACCCAACTTCTTGAATAATGTAGTTTTCTTATTTTGGAGTCTCCTTGGAATCTTATATTAGATCTTCCATTCATTTACATTCATTTTCATTGGATTAGATCTCATTTAGGGTCTTTATTTCTCATTCAAATTTGAATCTTATCTAGGGTTTTAGAATTGTACTATTTGCATTCTTTAAATCTAAAAAATACAAAAAAAAGTCATTTTGCATATCATTTAGATCATATAAACTTTCATTTAAAAATTGAAACAAAAATTGCATATCAAACTAGGTGTTTTAGTTCATCATTTTGTCACATTTTCAACTTAGATTTCACATTTCATTTATAAAAAAATAAAATTGGAACTTACTGTAGCAAACCTGAATCTGAAAGATCAGTAGAAAACACCTAAAAATTTATAAAAATCAGTTTCAAAACCCTAATCTAGGACCCATTTTCCTTAGGGTGAATGAGTCTCTGATCAAACCTTAATCTGCATTTCTATAATTTAAAAGCTTCATCTCTATGCTTTTATTCTTTGTTATTAGATCTTTGTTACGATTTCTTGATTTTTGTTTCATTCATTTCATTAGATATAGCTTAATTTGGTTCATTTAGTGCATTGTGTAAATTCAATATTGTATTTACAACATTTCAATTTTAGATTGTTGCATAGTGTCATCAGAAAATCACCTTGTTTAGAATATAAAAAATTCATTTACACATTTCATTCTAGGTCATTGCATTAAATTTTATGCCTCTTTCCATTTTGGGTTTGCACACTAAGTTTGTTAAATCTTGCATGAGCTTTACAACTTAGCATCCTATTAGAAATACTATTATGTGACATAGTTTGAGAATCATGTCATCTCACAATATATCATTCATCATGGATCTTGGGTTTTCTAGCTCTCTTCCTAATAGTGTTGATAATCAACCCTCTATGGATCATAGTATGCATACTTCATTTCCCATGACTTCCATACCTACAACCAATGTACATAATGTTAGTTCAATACCATCCCTACCATCACTAGTTATACTCAAGCTTTGGGATGCACTCAAAGCCAAGGTGGAACTTAAATTCCTCCTAAAATACCCATTTCCACTCCTACATACACTAGTACTCAAGTTACCACAACAATCTAGCCTACTAGCAATGTGAACACTTCCTTTAAAGGTATTTCCATTAGGAATCCTTCTAGATTTGTCCATTCAAATACAACATATCCTCAACCATCCTCACAAATTTACAATTCACTTTCTCTCCACATGCATACACCACTCCACCTTATTCCCCTTCACCTTGCACTAATAACAATGATGTCATACTAAACACACTTTTGCAAAGCATTTCATCCCTTCAACAATAAGTTGTAACCCTACATCAAAACCAATTTGTTATCCCTAGAGATATTGAGAGCACAAATGCCACAAGCTATAGCAATTCCTAGATTTGAGAAATATGGTGGGAAAGGAGATCCTATTAGCCATGTTTCCACTTATATAGCCCTATGTAGTGATTTCATATTTGAAGATAATCTCTTAGCTAAACTATTCCCTATGTAATTGAAGGATATTGCTTTAGAGTGATTCTCTTCCCTACTGAATAATTCAAATAGTTCATTCAATGAACTTTTAATGCCTTCTACAACCACTTCCACATTCACATGGGTTCCAAGATGACCCTAGCTGATTTAATGAAATGCAAACAAAAATATGGTGAGAAAGTGATTGATTTCATAGCGAGATATCAAAAACAAATAAACATTAAGATTCTTGATGTCAACCTTCAAAAAATATTTATTGCCAATTTACAAAGAAAACTCCAAACCAAACTTGAAATGTTGAGATTACCATCCTTTACATAGTTATGTATAGCCCTTCATGATTATCAAAATACTATTTATGATCGTGAAGTGAAATATCATCCTAGCCATCTTGAAAAGTCTAATTTTGTACCTCAAAATAGCTACCAACCTTTCAAGAATTAAAATAGGGGATTTGTACAACTTAATTCCTCACAACCAAGTCAACAAGTTGATAACCAAGTGGCTGCCATAAAGATAAAAAAATCATTTTTTCCTTTGGGAATAGGAATATAAACTTTACTCCTCTACCTAATACCCTTCATAATATCATGTTGCAGCTTTTAGAAAATAATATACTTTTCGTACCTCCTATTAGAGCTCCTAATCCTAGTAAATCATTACCCATATGATTTAGACCAAATTCTTATTACCATTATCACCAACAAAATGGACATCATATAGAATATTGTAAGTGTCTTAAACATCTTGTGAAAGACCTCATTGATAATAATCAACTTATAATTGGAGGTGTGAATTATCAAGGTAATAAGTTTGTAGCTCCTTCTAACCAAAATTTACAAATCTTTACAAATCCCATGACAAAATACACTATTTCATTTTTCAAAGCTAGTGAAACAAAGAATGATGTGATGAATGTTGAGACAGATGATGAAAACATAAAAAATGATAATGAAGAAGAATCGATAAAAACAATAATATTTATTGAAGCTAAACCTCGTAAGGGCTTAACCAAAATGCCTCTAGATATTGCTTTCTCACAAAAAGACATACTTAAACATGCACTCGATGGTCCTCTTCACATAGTTGGAAGAATCGATGACAAGCCCAATAATGGGATATTAATTGATCATGTCTATGGTGAGAACGTGATCACTAAATAATTCCTATTTGTTCATGAGCTCTATCAAGATACATATGAAAAACCAAAAGAATGGATAAAAACACATAATTTTTTAAATTGTCCTATGATAGGCTCGATAGATCTCCCTTTAAAATTTGGATTGAAAGAATCAAAAGTCTCATTCACCATGATCCCTTTGTCAGCCCAATTTCATGTGAATTTAGGCTACCCATGGCTTCACTCCATAAATTATGTCCCGTTTATTGTGCATAAATGTTTAAAGTTTCCATTTTTCAATGAAATCCTTATTGTGAATCATAGTGGCTTTAATCTTGTGTATTTCCATGGGAAATTTTCATTGGAATTATTTTGGCCCAATCCTATTAAGCCTATTAGACCTCATGAGAACTACTTTTTCAAATCATATCAAAAAGTTAAGGAAAATGCATAACAGAATTATCCCTTAGAAACATGCCTCAAACCATGATTGAGCCACCTATCCTTGATGAAATGATGATTGAACAAAAAAAAATTCCTAGCATTTCCTATAATAGACCACGAGATAGCCAAAACAATCTTGGTGTGCCTCCTAATGTAAAACAAGTTTACAAAGATAAAGAGAAATGGGTTGAAAAACCTTTCATGGATCCTTTCGTTCTTCCCCTAAAGGAGGAGAAAAATCCTATGATTGACAAAACCCACTCCTACATAAACACAAAATGATAATAGACTGAAACTATTAAAATTCTAGTGAGCGTAGGCATAGATGTCATGTTATTGCTCATATGTTACAAAATCTAGGAGAAAATAACAACATAGAAAATCAAAATCCTAACTTACTTGAAGCAATGCATGATGAATGTATACCTTTGCCACAACATAAACAAGAACCTTCCATGGACATTATCATTCGACCTCTTGTTGTAATTAATCTAGATGATGACATTGATATTGCAAAGATTGATGAACAAGTGAATAATGAGTTGAATTCATTGTTTTCCTCTTCTATGATCTTAATTGACAAACCTCATAAAAAGAGTTTTGAAATTGGCATGTGTCCTAGTTCGGCACTTGATGTTTTCCCTTTGGCTAGTTGTCCACCTTTCATATATACCGATCAATATTGGGATGTGGACGACTTGCTATAGGTTGAATCACATGTGCCTTAATAGTCTTTTGCATTGTCTTCTTTTCATGTTTCTTTTTGTGATTTCATGTACGTAATTTGTATCCCCTATATTTTTTCATTTGATGTACATCTCTCTCTTTTTGTGCATTCCTCTATATGTACCTACATTATTCTCTATATCGTAAACATTTTACCTTTTTCATTTGTCTCGTGTTTTCCTTTTGGGGATGACACAAGGCACTGAGACATTTAAGTCTCTTCCATGTTGACCCAAAGGATTTTTTTTCTTCTTTTTTCTATTTATGTGTCATTCTTCCAATTCTATGAGTATTTGGGGAATGGTGATGTTTTTGAGCTCTATGACAACATTGTAGCCAAGATATATTGACCCTGGATCCAAAGATCCCTTCCATATTTTTGGGGGGTAATCCCTCCTTCCTTTTTCATGTTGTAACTCTATTTCAGGAACATATGAATTGGCATAGGGATTTCTGAGTAAGCTCTCATATCTTGGGATTGAACATTGGCTACTTTAAAGAAATTTATCATAGCAATGGTGTTAGCAACTTCTTTAAAGTGGGGGTATATATCAATGATATCTTTCAACATTTTTTCATATTTCATGGTGTAATTTTCTTTCTTGTGATGTATTCTTTTCTTGGTGGTGTCATTGGGTTTGATGTCCTCCAAGAGTGTGATATTTCTAATCATACAACTTCCCTTAGTGGCTTGATGTGAAATGAGGCATCCCATAAGTGGTAATCTATTACTCTTGATTTATCCTCTCTAAAAATATTAGGCATGTCGATCCCTAAGAAGAAAACCTTACATGAACGAATCAACATCCCTGTGAATAAAAACCTATATAGAAAATGTTCATAAGTGTTTGGAATAACACAAATTTTTGACCTTATGAAGCTCAAACATGACCCTAATTCAAGGCCACCTAGCATAGCACACCTTGCTTGCCTCTAGAGCCTTGCCATGTACATTGGTGCTTAGCATAATGTAGCTTGTTGAGCATGGATAGGTATGTGAATGGTTCCCTATCAGAGTTATTAGAGGGATAGATATGGTATGGTAAGTACAGTGAGAACTGACACACAAGCATGAATTTCTCATTAAGCCACCTTCCTAGAGGGATACTCACCTAGTGGACAGCCCGAGGTTCCACTACCCTAAAGTGAGCACAAAAATTGATAGTCTAGATGTGTTCCACATCGTGTTGGGCAGTCTAGGCTTCATGCTTTTTTGTTATTTGATAGTGTATGATTATGTATCTTTTTAATTGTTGTATACATAAGTGTGTTGAATGTCTACTTTAATGTGAGTTTGACATGGGGTCATACTCTGACTAAAGTAGGGGTAAAATGTAGTGTAGAAAAAAGTATCCCTTTTTCACACTTAATTTGGGGATGAATAATTAATGATAAAATGGACTTGATTCCTTATTTAGGGTGTTGTAAAGTGTATCTCTATACTTTCACACTAATATAGGGATTTATTAATTAATTGAGTTTAATTTGAGCTTAATTGTCCCCTTTAATTCAAATCCAATCCTAATTAATTGCATTTTCCAAGGGATAAAACCTAACACTCATAAATCATATTACACAACACTTAATTTTACAAGGAATGTGTCTTAGGTTAGTGACCCAGGACCCATTTACCAGGTGGAAAATGGGACCTCACTAGGTCCTAGGACCCCCTTTTTGCATATTATTTCATATTTCCTAAAGTTTTTCCTAGTTAAGTGTGCTAGGACCCATTCACCCTATGGTGAATGGGTACTCACTTAACTTAGGACCCCCCCTTGGGATATGTTTTTGGCGGTATTTTAATTATTTCAAATTCAAGATCTGATGTTGGCTTGTGTTATTTGAATTTCGGGAATTAATAATGTTATATATAAATATAAGCCTATTTTGCATAGTTTCATCTAATCAATCCTAGAAAATTCAAGTTATCATAAGAGTACTTTCACAAGAGCAATCAAGGGCCTATTTCATCATGTCAAAGTCATGCATGTTGTTGAGATAATGTGATGTTGTAGCATTGGTGATCAAGTTCAATTTTTCAAAGCCATTATCCTATGTCAAGTTCATGATCAAGATCTACACTCATTGAGGCCATTTCATGCTAAGTTTTAGATTTGCAATCTAAGGTTCAATTGAGGATTGGTGAGTAGTGACATTGTTTTTTTCATTCGCCTATCCTTTTATGCATTGTTTAATTTCAAGATTTAATTACCAAAACAAGGTTTGACCAAGGAAAACCCCTATTCCCTAAAAAACCAGCATTTTACTTCTCCTTTGATGTGTGATTGTACGTTTTAGGTTGAAGATCAATTAGAGAGAAAAAAGTTGTCAAAGTTGCAAAGTTGTCATCTTTCTTGCAAGATCACAAATTTTTTTTACATTATTCGTTTCTAACTTTTGGGAGCTGAACACCTAGGATTTGGGAGTGCGAACATTGAAGAACAAGACCTACAAACTAATTTTCCAGAATCCTAGCAAGGACCCATTCGCCACTAGGCGAATGAGTACCCAGTGAGGCCCGAAAAATCATTTTTTGCAATAGGCACACAAAATTTTACCATCTTAAAACCTACCATTTGATTACTATATTGGTTAGGTTTGATTTCTTAATGTCAATTACACATTATAGCCCTCATAAATTGAATGAAATAAACATAGTCAAAATTAGTTTCATCCTTTTGGTAATCCATTTGGCATGAACCTCTTTCTCTTTGTTTCAAATGAGGTCTATAAAAATCAATGAAGAAATCAATTTTAGGAAATCCTTATGTATGTATTTGGTTACTTTAGAACAAAATATTAATGAGAATAAATCTAACATATTTTCCTTTAGTAGTCATATGGCTATTCAACAAAGAAATTTTCATATTCTTCATGTTAGAATATGGAATCTATCTTTCAATTATTTGGGGATTCCTTTAAATTTGGGTATCCCAAAATGAGATAAAGGAAAAATAATTTTGGATAGTCTTTTCATGAAGATTAATCATTGGATATTTAGATTTCTATATTTTTCTAAAATATGGGCTCTCTTAAAATATGTTCTATAGGATCTCCATATTTGTAAATGTATTGTTTTATTTGCTCCAAAAATATTCCTTGAATATTTTTTTTACTCTCTCTTGAAAATATCTCTTAATGAGAAATTTGGAATCCAAAAAATGGACTTTATTCATTTGGAATCAAGTTTATAGTCCAAAGTATAATGGTGTACATGGTCTAAAGCAATCTAAAGTCAATTCTCAATCTCTAGCTATTAAATTATACTAGTGGTGGTATAAGTACCTAGATCAATTATGGGTAATATTTCTTAATCTAAAATATTTGGGGAAAGTTTCTAAAGAGGTTTCCCCTATTATTGTTTTGGTTGGTAAAATTTATATAGCTTGAGATACTATAAATAAGGTTGATTCCTTGATAAAGGACGGTTTATCTTAGATTATTAATAAAGGTTAAAAATATCTCTTTTGGAATGATTCTTAGGATATTATCCTTCACTTGTTTTAGATTTCCTTTATTTTATAGGTTGTGGGGTGGTCTAAAGTTAAGGATTTGAAGAATTCTACTTAATTCAGAAGATCCCAAATATATCATTGGAAGTGCTCCAATGGTTAAATCAGGGTCTTCTATGACTTTCTCTTTTCTTTGTGCATTCTGATGATGGGCCTTTTCTCTTGGGGTTTATGATGTGGTAGGAGTTGCTCTGCTAGGGCTTGTTTGACTGCTCTTGGCTAGTAGTGGCGGATAGAGAGCGTTGTGAATGGGATTTTTCTGGTGGGAAGGAGATTTTTAAGACAGGCTTGGTTGGACTAGAGTAGCGAAGAGTTGTTCAGTTGTTGTTAGGTATGTCTTGGAGGATCATCATGGAAAAAATAAGAGCCCTTAAGAGTGGCAATAAAAGACAAAAAATCAAAGTTAAAAGACAAACGACATAAAAATTTGAATAAAGTTATCTATATTATTCCAAAAATGTAAAAAAGATCTATAGAAAATTTAGTAAACAGTTTAAACTACTAGACGCACTTTATTTTTTTAAATCTATTTGGTGAAAATTTGAAATTTCAATGTAGTAGTATTTAAATTTCAGGGTAAAAATAAGAAGTAGGTGTCTGTCTGACCACCCTAACCACAATAAAATGATAATATCTTTTTATAAGCTTTTAGATATAAGTAGAGGACTCGTGTCCCGATGTGAAGCATATTTTTTTATAATTTTTTTCCATGTAAATAATTAATTATGAATTTTTTATTACAACTTTTAAAAAATATTAAAGCTCATTTGTCTAACCACCTTAACTTGGTCAAAATTTCATGAAATTCAATTTTTTAGTTTTTAATCCTATAGTATGCGAAGCATAGAATGTGACGCATGTTTCAGATTTGAAAAATAAAATACCATTTGAAAGTTATAGATGTTTTTCAATCAGCCTATCAATCAGGACTTTATTCGTAATTCTAATAGAAAATGAATAATAATTATTTATTAAATTCAAAGTAAAGCATAATTTATATTGGTGGAAAGCTGAGAATCTCCTCTTAAAACCCTTTTCATTTCATCAATTTTGGGTAAAAAAAAAGTCATCAGCCACATGGGCCATCATATGACTTACATATCGCCACTTTTTGGCCCATCATGATCCTACACATACCCTGTTAAGTAATTATAAATGTTTCACTTGAGATAATATTATAAAAAGAGGATTTCTTGGTCCCTCTAAAGGTGTTTTGTATGACACTAATGAAGAAAATAGTGTGCATATTTTCTTTCAATGCCATTTTACCTTATAAATTTAGAGATTGTGGTGGGGGATATGGAATAAGCCTATTATTCCTATCTTTAAAAAAAAAAAAGAGAGCTAGAATAGGAAATCCGCTATATTAGTTTTTTAATTTTGTTGCTTAGCATTTTAGACCCATTTTTAGTCTCTAGTAGATTTGGTTGGAGAAAATTTGATGGATTTATGAAGAGCATAAGAGTCTTCTCAATTAGGTTTCGTAGAAGATAAATATTTTGGTTAAGGGAAATATTAAGGCCAAGTGTTCCCTTCAATGATCTCTATATCCTGTGTGGATCAAATTAACGATTGAATTCATCTACATGGATCAAGATCTAAAGTTTCATCCTGTGACAAGTGTCCCTACCCTGCTCATACTCACACATGTGTGAGCATGCAAATGTCACCTCATATCCACCCTACCTCTTACACATGTCATAAGTTATCCACTATATTTCCCTATCTCATCTCTTTTATTAACCTCCCCATGTGTGTGTGAGCACATGTGGGAGTACAACTAGCTCTTGTACTATGACACATGTCATTTTCATTTCTCCACCTTGTGATAGTTTTCACAAGGCTAAGCCCTCAATCCATTCCCTCACTCTCATTCAATACTATCCATCCATTAGACATGGAATCTTGGCCCTTTATTTTCACCATAAAGAATCTATAAATTGAGGCATTTTCTCTCATTTTGATTGTTCACCTTCTTCATATCATTATGCTTCCTTTTTCTTCATCTATAAATCATAATCATAAAATCGTGATATTTCTATTATGAGAAACCATGTTCCACCCAACTACAACATCAAAAGGAGAAAATCAAGTGAAAAAGGATGCATTCACTTTAGCTCAATCAAGGATATTGAAAGGTAAAATTCTAGGTAACTTATATTCTTCATTCATATTATCTATTTTATGTCTTTTTCATTTTTCTTCATATTTATTTTGGCACCCATGGTCTCCTAATCCCATCATTTTTGTGACTTTTTATGTTTTTTCATGTTCTAGGTGGTAGAATAGCACCTTTTCTCTATGGATTAGCACTTTCATAGTCAAGATTAGTGCCTGTAACTATCCTTTATAAATTTCACACTTTAGCACCTTCACTTTGTATATTATTGGTTTCGTTCTTTAGCACGAACCTTCTATAGATTATAAATTTCACTTACCATCTTTTATTTTCATATTTTTTCTACCTTTTATCTATTGGCTGATGTTTTTAGTTGATTTGCATTTTATTTTTTCTAACCTACTTCTAAATTATACTTTGTGTTTTCTTGACTTTCTATTTTGGAAGAGAACTATTTTTTTCTCTTAGAATCTCAAATCAGTGCAATTTCCCTATGAACCAACATATACATCTAAATTAGTGCTTTTCATTGTGAATCAACAGATACTCTCAGATTAGCATTTCCCTCTTGCAAATTAGTGCTTCTACTTTTGGGCATATATTTTTGTTTCTTATTTTATTTTAGTTTTAACACTTTTTTATGTTTTTTTAGTGCTTTTGTAGTTTTAGCACCTTTTCTCTGTCTTTTAGTATTTTTTCTATGTTATTTTAGTGTGGTTGTAGTTTTAATATTTTTCTCTATCCTTTAGCACTTTTCCTACACAATTTTAGTGTTTTTTCATTTTTAGAACTCTGCTATATCTTTTAGCACTTTTTCTATGTTGTTTTAGCACTTTTGCAATTTTAGCACCTTTTTTTTATCTTTTAGCACTTTTTCTAATCAAAAGAATTTCCTATCATTGGGTTTAGTGTCCCAACTCATACTATAGAAAGATCCAAATTTTTATTCTTATCTGAATACTAACAATCATTTGTTTTTATCATTTTGGCATCTAACCCCTTCTTGTGCAACTTAAAATCACTTTCCAAAGACACATATTAAAACTACTAATATTTTTTGTAGCTTATTATTGTTGAAGATATTATTTTATCACTAGTATAGGAACATTTCAATTTCTTAAGAGGAATCAACCATTGTATGCTATGTTTTTGAGGCCCTCTTAATTCTATGTTCTCTCCTCATACCCTTGGGTGACATTGGAGATCCAGATCTTAAGTTCTTATTTTTTTATTTTTTACATTATTGTATCCCAAGGAAACCAATGATTGTATGCTCTCCCATTACAATTCATGCAATATTGGATGACCAAACACACTTCTATCATTCCTTTTAGCATGCCTTCTTGGGAATTTCAATCACCCCAAGGGATGACCTCAACCCTCATGTTCCAATGGAGTATAGAGAGTGGGGGTGAATTAAAAGACACCCCTCTTGGAAGTGGAACCTTTTCAATTTCTTGGTTAAGACCCCAAGAAAGTTATAACTTAGGTAAGTGAAGGTGGAGAGTGGGTTAACCTCTCCTCTCGGCTAGTTGGAATGTTTTACTTCCATCTACAAAGTTGGACTCATGTTCCCTTAAGGTAAGAAACCTTGTTTTTCCTATCTTAAGATATTTTGGTTGTTATTCCTTGTGGCACGCCACTACTAGGGGGAAGTTCTCACATCTACCACAATATGGTGAGATAGAGTTTACTTTGGCAAGGCTAGTCCTCCAATGTAAGGGATGTAAACTGGTACATGAACTCACATTTCCTATCTATCCATTCATGTGGTAGATGGTATTAATGGGATGGATGTAACCATTCTAATTGAGTGGAGACAAAAGTAGCCATTGTGAGTCCACAAGGATAACAATCACACTTGAGTAATTCTAGTCTTGTGAAATTTCTTAGTGTTTTTTCTTTTTCTAAACTAGGCTACCTATCAATACAAATTTCCCTCAATCTATTTTTTTTGTTTGGTGTTTTTTCAAGTCCACCCCTTTAGTCAAGCAAGAAAAAATTCATTCAACCATTCAATATTTTCCTATAATTTTCGCATTCGTCATTTCATTCCAATTATTCATCCATCCCAATCACCCCTAACTTCTCTTTAATCCAATAAGTCCCTCATTCATCCCTTAATTATAAATCTTAATCCATCCCAATCACCCCTAAAGTATCTCTACTATAATCTTTCATCACAAAATCAAAATTATATAACCAATCCAAATATAATTCATCCTTCATCTTCATCCTCAAATCACATTCTTATAATACTCAATATATCTCTTATCCATCATCTTAATTTTCATCCTCCTTGAAAATAAAATCCAACTCTTTCAACCAATATTTATTTTAAATCATGAATCCCCTTTCAATCCATAATCTTAATTTTAATTCTCCATCCAATTAAATCTTCCTTTTCCAACCAATTATTCACCATGGTCAACCATCTAATATATCCTCCTCCAAATGTAATCCCCTATTATCTAAATATTCTAAATCCCTCCAAGCTTATCCCTCACCCTTTCAAATCTTTCCAATACAATTTCCTAACCAACCTATTTCTTCATCCATATATTCACTCCAAATCCCTTGTCTAACCCTTCCTCAATCCAAATACAATTTCATCCTTAAATCTTCATTATTATAATATATAATCCTCCTCTAGTCCATTATCCCCTCCAAAATGAAAATCCAACTTTATCAACAATTTTTTAATTCACTATCATAGTCTTATAATCTCAAACCTTAGATAAAATAAATCCCAAAATTACATCTTCCAAATTTTATCCTACAATCAAACCCTAAATTCTCATCCTCTACCCTTACACCATATTTTTGTCAAAGTTTTCTTCTCATCCAAATTAACATATAGCTTCATCTAAATCATAATCACTTATCCATCCAATCCAAATATTCTTCCAAATCTAATCATCTTTCATCCTCTAATATTACACCAACCATATTCTAATTCATCTTTCATATTCATCCTCAAATATCATTATTATAAGCCACAATACATCTTAACCCATCTTAATTTCCATACTCCTTGAAATAAAAATCCAACTCTTTCAACCAATATTTCATTTAAATCCTAAATCCACATCCAATCCATCATCTTAATTTCAATTTTCCATCCAATTAAATATTCCTTTTCCATATAATTCTTCACCATGTTCAACCATCTAATCTATCATCCTCCCAATATAATCCCTTCTGTATCTAAATCTTATGGATCCATCCAAGATTATCTCTCATCCATTCAAATATTTTGAATCCAATTTCCAAGCCAATCTAATTCTTCATCCATATATTAACTCCAAATCCCCAATCTAACCCTTCCTCAATCCAAATCCAATTTCATCCTTAAATCCTCATTATTTTAATATACAATCCTCCTCTAGTCCATTATCCCCTCAAAAATTAAAATCCAACTTCATCAACAATTTTTTTCTTCACTATCCTATTCTTATAATCTCCAACCTTACCTAAAATCAATCCCAAAATATTATCTTCCAGATTTTATCCTATGATAAAACCTAAAATTCTCATCCTCTACCCTCACACCATCTCCTTATCAAAATTTTCTTCTCATCTAGCTTCATCTAAATCATAATCAAATATCTATCCAATCCAAATATTCCAAATCAAATCAACCTTAATCCTCTAATCTTACACCAACCATATTATAATCCACTTATCAAATCACCCCTATCTTTAATCCGTTTTAGTCATCTTATCCCAAATTTGAGCTTAATCAAATCCAAAATACAAGATTTCATAAATAAATCCCCCATCCAATCCCACTCATCCTCATCCAATCTATCCTAATCCCCTTGCATCCATCTCAATCCAATCCAACATCATGTATCCATCCCCTACCCCAACAAGGCCCAAAATCATACTCAAGGGAAAACCTAATCACATCAATGATGATAATATTGTCATTGTTGAATAGAATTAATATGAATATAATGAGAGTATTATCTATCAAAATGAACTCTCCCCACCAATTCTTCCACATACAAATCATACTAAGCCCAAAGACCCACTTTGTTTGGTGTAGGGCACTTGAGTGTTCATGATGTAAAGGGTGGTTAAATTTTACGTTTGTTTGTTTGAGTAAATTTTTGTTTTGTAATAAGGTCTATTTAGACCATGTTTCATGTTATAGGTCATTTTTTATCATGTGGGGTCACCTTTGTAAAAGTTATCAATTTTTGTAAAAGTTGCAAAAGTTGCTCAAGCAACTTTACACTTTTGAGTTTTTGGGGAAGATGAAATGGGAGGGAGTTTGAAATTCAGTTATATTCGGTTGGTTTTGGTTTGGCAGAATTAAATAATCCTTTTGTACATTGAGACAAAGGAGGAAGATGTAGATTTGAATTTTTAATAAAGAGAACTCGATTTTCCTACGTTTTAAGGCATAATTTGCTTCTACAAAAGATTGTACGGACCTATACAGTTGTGTCAAAGTTTGAAACCAATTGGACTGGATGTATAACTGAATCTAATTCTTGAAAAACTTTGTCTCATTGAATTTCATTCAAATTTGAGCATTTTAGAAGCAAATTACTCTAGATTGTTCTGAAACCCTAGGTTGTGGTGTTTTGAGGGAAGAAAAATGAAAATCACACCATTCCACTGGTGAAAATATTTAAGAATCCATGGAATGCAAGTATTTAGGGCATTTTTTGTGTGTATGGTATTTTCAAGAGTAGGTGAGGAAGATTGGTGAAGATTAGTTGATGCCCTAAGCTGATAACTCATGTTTTTAGGAAAATAAGTTGCATAAGGCTTAGGGTTTGTAGAAAATATTTTGGAAATTGGTTTGTTGTGGTTGGAAATGATTAGCTGGAACCTTTCTGACATTTTTGATTCCTTGTATTGAATATTGGATGTTGGGATATTGAAACCCTTATTGATGCCTTGTAGTGCAGACCTAATTAGGCCTAGTCCAAGGTGTAGTAGCAAAAAATTGAAGGTTTTTTTCTAAAGTAAACCTACCTAAAAATTGATATGTTGTTAATGAGCTTAATGGGTATCTAAATATGTAACTAGATTTTGGGTATGAGATCTGGTTAGGAAATTGTGTTGGAAAACCACTTTTGAAGTGCTACTAGAGGATTAAGGGTTAGTGAGCAAAAACCCATCATATGATGATTTGAACCTTCAAAAGATTTCTTCATTAGGACATTTGTAAGATTATTCCCCCTACTCTGCATCATTTTTTCATCCTTTCTTACTATTTTAACAATGATAAATATGTCATGGCTAGATACCTCATTAGTATTGGTGCCAACATTCCATCCTACACATCTCAATCTAATTATAATTCATCCATTATTTCCCATCCTTCCCATTCTTTTGATAAGGGAAACCAATCATCTATCCAAAGTTATATTCCAACCCAAATCCCCATCTCTAACTCCTTTTCAAGATCCTCATCCTCATCCTCAATTTACAAATCCACTGAAACATCCACTTCTTGTTCTACTTTCTCACCCCCCATTTCCATACAATACAAAATCACCGCAATCCTAAAAATCCACTTCATCCCATAGACTTCATGATTTCCTCCAAGGAATATTTGGAAAGGAATCTAAATCCCCATGCATAAATAATTGTGTGCAATATTTCCATATCATGCATCCACCTCCATCTTCTTAGCCCCCATCTCCCAAATCCACCAAATTCCTCCAAACCCTTAAATATATAAGATCATCCATCCATAAGCATCCAAAATATTTTTACCTTCCATTTTAACCACTCCTAAAATCCATACATTCAATCCTTACTACCCATGTCAAACCTCCATTCCCCGTTATTTCCTCTAAACATATCCAACCATTAAAATCCCCTACTCTAACGAATACTACCATAAATTACTTTCCAAATAAAGATTATAATTTCCCTCCCATCCCATCTCATCATCCTCTTCCACCTCAAGATCAAATTATCCCCTCAACTCTATCACATGATCTCATTCCATCTTAATATCAAATCATTCGTTCCACTCCATCCAACAATCCTCTTCTTGATCAAGATCAAAATATCCCCCCTAATCCCTCTCACGATCAACTCTATCCCATGATCTCATTCAATATTAATATCAAATCATTCCTTCCACTCCATCCAACAATCCTCTTCCTAATCAAGATCAAAATATCCCCCCTAATCCCTCTCATGATCTCCTTCCATCCCTCTTAATACCCCTCATTAGATCCTAATCTTCCACAAGGTCCCATCACCGCTATTCAATCAATCAATAAACCTTGTACCTATCAAATAGACTCCTCCACCTTCATCCAATATGGTTTCCTCCAATAAAATTACATCCCTTCTACCTCATATCCCCCTAAAAATGCACTCGCATCTTTCTTCTAAAATAACTAATATTGCATTGGATAAAGGATTTTTCAAAACATGCATTATCAAGGAAAAAGGTTCTAGGCCCATGAACAAGGAATCTTAGAAACCATCCAAATCCAAGAGAATCCTAACTATCATGGCCTTGGATACCAAGATCAAGATATTTGTACATCTTGCACACATCCCAAATATTCACATTCCCCATCCTCCAAATCAATTTTGGGCCCTTACATTCTAAATCCAAATCCTTCATCCCTTACATCTATTTTGGGTCCCTACATTCCAAAATAAAGCCCTTCATCCCTTCCATCCATATTGATTCCTTATATTACACCACCTATCACTCTTATTTCAAAATCCTTCCATCCTAATTATGATCCTTCACCTCAAATCTCCAATCAAGTTCAATCAAGGCACACTTCCTTGAGCCCATCAAACACCCCACCTACATCAACCCATCCATAAGACCTCCACATCATTCCTCTCCATCCACCAATCCCATTTCTCTTGGAAAAAATTTGGATGCCAATTAAAAAATTAATCAAGATAAACATTCACAAAAATTCCAAGGATCACCATGTCCCATCAAAAATCCATTTAAAAGAAAAATAAAATATGATCCAAAAGAAAGAAAAATTCCAAAGGACATTGAAATGAAGGAAAATATGTTTTTCCTAATATGGGAATGAATGTAAATAGGGTATAATCGACCTATTTCTCTCTATTTCATTATGAAATGAGATCCACAAAATAAAATGACTTAGAACCTTGAGGTGAATCAAGCCAAAGTGTGAATCTACAAATTTCCTTTTTTGCAAGGACAGGGGTCTTGATTATATAGATCCTTGGAGAGAAGACTAAAAATATAAAATCAACTCCAAAATGCAATCTAAAACTTTGATCTAATAGATTATGCTCAATACTGATGGAACCAAAAATCAAATTTCAGATCTGAGAGAGGAAAGAAGGTGTATACTAGTCACCAAAAAAAAATTCTGAAGTTGACGTGGGACTCATTTTCCTAGGGGTGAATGGGTCCTGAGTTAGGGTTAGATTCCACCTTTCAGAAGCCTCTACAACAAATCTAAATCTCTCAATTTTGATAGGATTCATGTTCGGAAAGCCAAAATAAATTCTATAAATGAGTTTCTATTAGATGACATCTTTCTTGACAACTTTTACAAGTTCTTCAAATTTTCTCTTCAAGAGATCTTCAAGATATCTTCCACCTAAATCTACAAACACAAATCAAGAGGTAATTTTTTTTTGTTTATGGTGAATGGGGGTTTCCCTTGGTCAAACCTCATTTTGGTAATCAAAAATTGAAATGAAATAATGAAACATGGAGGAATGATGAATGAAAAAAAAAATTCACAACTCACTAAACCCTTGGATGAACCCTGGAATGTAGATCACCAAACAATGCCTTGAATGCTTGAATGGATCATGAACTCTACATCAACATATTAGGTCCAATAACATGCATGATGTAAGAAGAATTTGACATGGCAATTGGATATTGATTTATGTAATAATTCTTCACTAAATATGCTCCTGAATGCCTTCCTCATAAAAAATTGCTACGTGAAAAATAGTGAAATGACCTTATATTTATAGGTATGTAACATTAATTTCCCAAAATTAAAATAATACTAGCTAACATGTGAATATAGATTTGAAATCATTAAAATACCACCAAAAACATAATTTATATTTAGATTCTAGGTCTAAGTGAGGACCCGTAAACCCATGGGTGAATGGCTCCTAGGTCACTCACCTAGGAAACATATTTATCAATGATAAATGTTATGTTTAGGAATTAATGAATGTTATGTTTTCCTCTTGAGAAAATGCAATTAATTAGGCTTGGATTTGAATTAAAGGTTCCAATTAAGGAAAATTAGCCTGATTAATTAAGGGAGCCCTAAATAAGTGTAAAAGTGCAAAGAGGTACACTCTACAACACCACATTAAGGCACAATTAAATCCATTTTAATTAATAGGGCCCAAAACTCAATGTGAATATGTAAAATACATATTACAACACTAAATTAAGGCATAATTTTAGTTCATTTTAATATATAATTCCAAAATTAAGTGTGAAAAAGGGATACTTTTTCGTACACTATAGACACAAAGGCCCAAGAAGAAGAAAAAAACACAGGATTTGTAAGCAATAAATGTAATCAATACATCCCAAATTACAATTCTAACTAGCATCCAAAATTTTTAAACCAAAATCTTCCTCCACTCCTAAGTCGTCTAATCCTCCATCTAAAAATCCCTTATCTTTGAAATCTATTTTTCATGTAGGAAAAGTGATCCTAGATCCAACTAGGATTGAGCTCTTTTCACTTGACTTGACATTGGGAAACAAAATTAACTAGGGTTGATGATTAGTTGGTTCCACAAGGGAGAACCAATATCCTAGGGTTTGTGTCCTTTTGAGTTGTAAATATTTTAAATTTGATGTGTGTTTTAGCAAGCATATTTGGCATATAACCCTAGATCTAAAAATGTATTTAACCATATAGACAAAAGTAAAAACAAATAAACAAACCCAATTTTGATAAATGGTGACAGAGAGGAACCTATAACTAAAAGCTAAGGCTAAGTTGTAGGGGAAAGGGCATTGAGTGCCCTAGACCTAATATTATTTGTTTTGGGGTTTAAAAACTTTGAAATGTAGGTTGCAGTTTTCTTTGTGTTTACTATGACTGTCAATTGAAGAAACCTTCAAATCTAACATACACACATGAAAAAAGGGGGGAAATTTTGTGTTGTGTAGGGGCTTGCCTAATTCAAACCATTTTTGGTATTTTTACCTCCACATATAGCAAATGATGATGATCAAGAGGCCTTACCCTAGGTTGGGTAGAGGGAAAAATAATAATTGACTGAAATGATAAATGACAATGTCACCTTGATCTGAAACCTTTGATGAAGTGATGTCACACCACGTGTTACCACAAATGTTGATTGATCAATGCCTTGATTTCTTGATAAACATACATCATTATTTCCCCTTCCTTTATAATGTCTTTCAAACATGATCTTGATTGATGAAATCATTTTAATAATGTTGCCAATTCTACGCTTGAATCTACCTTGACTGATTTTAGGATGCTCGATTTTTTCAATATATTTTCTAGAATTTGAAATGGTGAAAAGGAATTATATTTATATGTAATTATTTAATTTCCCACATATTAATTATTGATATCCAACAAATGACTCGATTTCTAAATATTAAAATGTTGACATCAGAATATGTGAATTAGGGCCCAAATAGGTTGGACAAGGGCATTGGGCACCCTATTCCAAACCTATTTTGGAGTCTTAAGTGTTGGTAAATGAATGTTAAATGATAAATCTCAATTTAATCTTGGTTTCAAAAAATGATAGTAAAATAGGAAAATTCAAAGCACAATCAAGGCCAAACACATATGGAGGAGCTAAACCTAGTGTGAAATTTTCAAGGGTGAAAATTTATGATGCTACACTATTTTGGGCCCTTATGTCTCAAAATCCACTATCATAAGTCCCTTATCATCTTATCCATCCATTTTGAGCCACTATATCCCAAAATCCATTTGTACTCCTCCATCTATATCTCAAAACTTACAATTCACCTCTTTTTCACAACTCCACCACCCTCCATGGTGTGTACCAATATTGATCTTCCCAACATCCTCATCCACTTATACATAATATTGCAGCCTCCATCCAATATCTAAAATTAATTTCCCATCCTTCCATTTTGTTAATCCAATCCTTTGCATAGATCCTTATCCCCCTCCATCTCCCCATCCATTTCATCCCTATTTACCATGATTTCAGCAATGTTTAGGAGCATACTTCTGACTACCTTGGTCCATCATTTCACTTCTTAAAGGGATACCATTCATGACAATAGATGTTTGATTCCCTCCTGCATCTCCCCCATCATGGATCCACTATCTTCCAAATCCACCTAGCCACATCATTATCCTCACCATTTTCCATCTATACTTTTGCTAGAAAGTTTTAAAAAAAGTAAAGAGAAATAATTTGTCCAATGGGAAAACCACTTGTGGCACCTTGGACAAGTAACATGATGAAAACTTAGTAAAAAAGCATAATATGCAATCCCACAACATCTTCCACTCTATAGTTGGGGAAGAGCTTCATCCATGCTATCATATGTACAACATCATATCCACACCTTCCACTATCCCTCATCCCCTTATCTTCCATCCTATCTAATTCCATCCTCCCTTTTCCACCTTTGATCTTGGAAAAGGCTTGGGATCTTCATAAACATCCTATATACATCTTCCAATATCCAACATCTCATATCCCTCATCTTATTTCCTACCTCTCACCCCATCCAATATTTGATCTTGATAAGAAACCTCCGTACTATCCTTCCTACCATATATTATACTTCATCCTATATCATTTCTACCATCCTATCTAACTCATCCTCCCTTTCACCCTTGATCTTGATAATAATAGGGGCAAAATATCTATGCATATTTTGGACAATGAAAACTGTACTTCCTCTACTATCCATATCTCTTATGCACTATCCTTCCATCTCATACATATTTTCCTACCATCAATCCACAATGGCACTCCCTCTAGCATGGGCTATCTTATTCCTTTCCTTTGTAGTCCTCAGAGATCACTCCTATTTCCCATCAGCATCCATCTAATCAATCCCTTTATCTCCTATCCATCTAATCCCTCTATCCTTCCAACCTTGTTCCAAGGCTTGGTTCCCCCTTGTCACTAGATATTTTTCATATTATCCTTTATCCAATTCATTTATCAATTGTAGAGAAGGGGGACCCGCCACCCCAAGACTCCAGGTCATAGGAGAGTTCTAATTAACGAGATCCCCTAAACTACCTCAAGTTTTCTAAGCGAATTGAAAAGGGGTAATATATTGAGGCTGAAAAGGAAGGATAAATGGCCTATTGCTTTCCTTCTACTAAAACCAAATATTTATGCAGCCAAAAGAGATGGTTCCCAAGGTTTGGCTTGTACCCCAGATAGCTTACTATCTAAGGATGACAACGTAGATGACAGTCTTTAACATGGTGCATTAGTGTCTCAGTGGTGTTTTGGAATCTGTACGGACAAATATCTAGAAGATAGATTGAAACTAGATGGAACCTACTAAATATTTGATAGATAAGTTTTTAAAATATGGTAGAATGTTGAAAGAGTATGAAACTAAAAGTGTAATGAAAGGAATTCTATAACTAAATTATGCTAGAATAGGAAAAGAGAGGGTAACCAATCAAACCTATCCACTTTGTGATTTAAATCTCCAAATAGCTCCACTCACATGCACCTATACACATAGAAACAAAAATTTTGGGGTTGTGTTTAGAGGACTACCTCTTTCAATATCCCACTTTGGTGTTCCCATTTCCATGGGTAGCTAGATAGCCATAGTATATAGAAAATGATAAAGAGATAGAAAAGAAAACACCAACAACAACTATGCTACATAGTAAATGAAAATATGCAAAGAGGAAATAGAAATGGACAATATCACCTTCGCGGCTATGAGAACTCAAGGCAAGTAGTGGAAGGAGAGATCTTGCAATCCCTCCAACAACAACGTTGTCGCAACAAACATGGTGCGAGAGCCAAGAACCAATAAATTGTAGCCAAGACAAAATTATACCACAACTTGAGAGTGAAAGAATGGAGATGAGAGTGAGAGAGTTGATCAAGAGAGTGAAGAATAATGTTTAAGAGTTGAAGAGAGAGTGAAAGAATGAGAAGTTAGAAAATTTGAATAGAAAAAGGGAGAAAAAAGACCCATTTTTCATTGGTCAAGGAGGTTGGAGGCACTACAATTTGTCATCGGTGGAGGAAAAAAACACCTCTATGGATACCAGAGGCAAGAATCGTGTTAGGACAACAATGTGGCATAAAGAATGCATGCATCCTTGATAGAGATTCCTTCACCAATGTAAAAATATGTAGCCAGGTGGAATGAGCAATATGGGTGTGGTGGAAATGCATCATTGGATTTAAATTTTCTAGGGTAAGGGCTATAAAAATGGGGAATTTTCCTAGGGGTGCAAATTTGCTCCATTACATCCTCTATCCCTCATCTAATCCAAAATTCCCATTTATTCCACACAATGCTATCAATCCTAATTCATGTAATCCAATCTTGCAATCTAGCTTATAATCCCAAAGAAATCCATCATTTTGATCCGAATTAGCTAAAATATATTCATACACTATAAAATTATAATTATAGGGATGTGAATCCCAAAATTTAATGCTTTTGTGTGGGTAAAGGAATAAGTCCCCTACAACTTTCTAGGGCTATCACCTAGAAGGAAGAGGACTTTCCTTTCATATGAGGAGCATTAAACCTTGTGATTCATTCAATTCTAGAGATTGAATATGTGTTGAAATATGCTAAATATTGAGATGTAATAAGAAATCCTAACTATTTAACCTAAGCTAAGAGAATCTATATTTCTAGAAAACACATGATGTATTATAACAATGATAAAATGAAGACTAAGCTAAGAAAAATAACCTATTAGATTAAATGGGTGCACCTAGAAACTATTGGAGACCGATGAAGAAGTTGTGGAAGCCTCAAGAAATTTGAAAAATTTAAATTTTGAGCCAACTGGGACACTTATGCCAAGTTTGGTGACCTAGTCCCTTTCTGGGTAAACAACTTGTCATTTGGTGTTTCTGCATGACAACTCAGATAGAATAAAATTTATCCTATCTCTCTTAAAATATTGATCTCTATGAATAGAGAGATAACCCCAAGGTATTCATGGGTGTCAAGTTATGATAATGAAGTAGAAAAAACTCAATGATAAAATGTGAATATGTTGGTAATCATAAGGGGTCTTACGTACAAATGTTGGAAGTTCTAAACTCCTCAGATGTTAAGGTATGGTGATGCTTTAACTTTAAGTACAATCTTGCAGAGAATAGTGCAATATTCTAAGGTGTTAAATATTTTTAGGTTGTAGGCATTCATTCAATAAGACTGAATGAATATATATAATTCACATGAATACGAGGTACAGTTTGACCTTGCACAAAATTCCCACAATCAAGAAGCTTCCCAAGATATGAACTAGGGATTGCTACAACATTCCAAACATTAAATCACAAGCATTACTAACTAAGCTTAAGATACATTCAAACATTTTCAAGCGATTCGAAAGATAGAACAAGAAACATGCAAGATTATTCAATGTAAAGGAGGCACCAGTCCTAACAGAATGTCTGCACTTTGTATTAAATCAGCATATTCACAACATTTTTGGTTTGTTACAACACTTGCTTGAAATGTAAAACCAACTTGTAATCTGCAAACATGCTACTTTACTGCTAAATCTACTATCTAAGCTTAATTGGTAACCAGCTTAACTAGCTTGGCCAATTATTCCAACCTAGTCAAACACTTACAAAAGAGGTAGAGTACCAGACTTATAGAACAACTAGCCCACATGAAATAGAGCTAGGGTTACAAGAGAGTCATCCATCAACTAAATCGACCCTGATAGTCAGTAGTAACCTGCCGCTCAACAATGAATGCAACAAGGACCCCATCAGATCAACCTACGATCGCATGCAACCAAGGGATGGATCCTCAAGCCATGCCCAACATAAATTCCCCACCTGTGCAAACAAGAATGCATGTGAACACCAGGAGGAACACAAGCCACCAATCAAACCAGATCAGGTAAAAAAGGTGGCCTAGATCAAACAAGCCAAGTTGAATCCACCAACAAGATCTGCCCACCATCAATGAACACCAAACATGCTAACCTTTCATGTAAAAATGGGTCTCATGACAACAATTGCAAAGTGTACCTAACTGCACCCACAAATCATGCCCAAATCTTCAAGGTGCATCCTACAAATCCCAGTTTGATCCAACCTACATTCAAACAAGACACCATTAATCCCAAATACACCATCATAATCCAAAATACACCATCATAATCCAAGCAGGTCCATAGAGTTCCTAAGGTCAGAGAATCATGTAAAAACCTAGGCGGAGGCAAAACCAAAGATAGGTGGATGCGTAGCCACAAATAAAATAGGAAAAATTAGCCAAGATAGGCGGAGGTGAAGGCAGAATGGGAATGGGAAAGGAAACCAAAAGGGAACGAGGCGGAAAAAAAAGAAAAATCCACCCGGTGGAAGTGGAGGTAGAAAAGGAATGGGAAAGGAAACCAAAAGGGAATCAAGAAGAAACAGAAGCAAAACCCACCCCGATGGAAGCAGAATGGAAATGGGAAAGGAACCATGAACTTTTCCAAAGTTCAAAGCCAGATTCCATTCTGGCCCTGGCCCCAAAAAAATGACAAAAAGAGAAAACCACAGAAAACCCCACGGGTGGAAACAGAACCCAAAGACCGAAGACAAACGAGAAAACAAAAAAAAATGAGAACGTAGGAGGTGGAGGCGGAATGGGAACGGGAAATGAACTGTGAACTTTGCAAAATTTCAGAGTTCGATTCCATCCTGGTCTCGACCTTGACAAAATGATAAAAAGAGAAAACCAGAGAAAACTCATGGGTGAAGAACCAACTCAAAGACCAGAGACAAACAAGAACAAGAATAAACAAGAAGGGGGGAAGCAGACCCGAAATGGCAATGGGAACCAAACTATAAACTTAGAAAAAGTTCAAAATTTGGATCCATCCTGGTTCTGACTCTGAAAAACGAAGGAAAAAATGAAGTGAAGAAAAGACCAAGGGAGAAAAGTGAACCCTGAGGTGAAAAAAAATAAAAATCAAGAAGAAAGCGAGGAAGCAGGAAGGAAGCAGAGCTAGAATGGGAATGGGAACAAAACTCAGAACTTAACCAAAGTTCAAAGTTCTATCCCATCCTGATTCCGCCTCCAACAGAACAAAGAAAATAGGGAAAACAAGGGAAAGCCAAGGGAGAGAACCAACCCTTGGGACCCAAACAAAAACAAGAAGGGATAAAACAAAAGGCTAAAGAAGACCACCCAAAAGAGGACATCCACAAGACCTCAAAACCACCAAGAACGGGCCAAAAGAACAAGCCAAAAGAGGGTCCCCACTTTTAGAGGGGCATGTGTCCAAAACTGTACAATAAATGTTGACTCCGCTAGGGAAATGCTCTAGAGCATTTCTATGACAAACTGGCATCATGAACTTAGAATCTTTGGTTTCAATCCAAGCATCAGGTTACAAACAGACAAGGTTTCAGACATCACCAACAAGTCAACCTTTCATGTACAATGGTCAAAGTGTGTGCATATGCATTCATTTTCCTTTCCTAAGTTGCAACAAGGACCAAACTCAGTCTGAAAAGGCTACCTAAGGATTCTAGCTCCAAAAGCAACCTAGATAGAGCCTCACTACCAGTCACGCTTCTATAGCCCCGGTGAGGTTATCACTATGAACCTCCAGAGCATAGCTCTACTACCAGCCAAGCGTCCATAGCCCTGGTAGAGATACTCGGATACCCTTGAAAAAGGTGAACATTCTGATTTTCAATATTTTATTTCTTTTCTTTTGATATTTTCTTTTGAGATTTTCTTTTAAATATTTAATTTTCACCTTGTAGGAAATGAAGCCCACAGGCAAGGATGAGAACCACAATGACACTGGAGCAGAATTTAATATTTTTGCACCCAGTCAGACCTCCTCAAGACCATATGCAACCTCGAAACACTTAAGATTTTTGTGAAGATATAAGACCTAAATATATTCCATAATTTAACTTAGTCAAGTGACACTTACTCCTAGCCCATGCAACATCGGATGAAGTAAATCCACCAGTTGAATGACTCTGAAAAGATGGTAAGAGTTTGTAAAAGAAATCTCAGATCAGCCCCAGACCAGCAGCCAGTTATACAGATGCAACAAGCCTAGACGAAAGTAGAAAAACCCCACAAAGAAAAGGAGCAAGGAAAATCAACCCCAAGCAGACCAAAGCAAACCAAAACCAGAGAAGCAGACAAGCAGAGAAAAAACCCAAAAGAAACCCCACAAAAAAAAAGACAAAACCAACATAAAGGAAACCTAATCTACTTATGTACAAAGACAGAGCTGAGAACAACTCAAGACTGAAAATAATGCTTCAAATATTTCCCATTGATAGGCAGTGGGATATCTCCTCCAGTGAGGGTTTTCAAATGGAAGGCATTATCTCCCAGAATCTCTGCAATCTGATAAGGGCTGAGCCAAAGTCTATCAAATTTTCCATGCTCCCCCTTTTTTTCATGGGCTTTATCCCAATAGAGAACCAATTCAAATATTCTAAAGGCTTTCACCTTGGTTCTCCTATCAAACCATCTTTTCACTATACCCTGATGTTTGGAAAAGTTCTCTAGGGCTTCATCTCTTCTCTCTTCAAGGTGCAACAATTCAATCAAGCAAGCTTCACACTTGTCCTCTCCATCATAATATTCATTAATGAATTGCAAGGTAGGGATCTTCAGCTGGATGAGAAAGATAGGTTCCAAACCATACATTAAGTGATAAGGAGTGGTTCCTAAAGAATTATATTTCTAGTGCAGTCTACCCAAAGAGAAAATATAAGCTGGGTATACCAATCCTTGGGATTCTTATCTAATAGTTTTTGGATGACTGTCAAAAGGTTCTTATTGGAAGACTCAGCCAAACCATTCCCCTGTGGATAGTAATTGGATGCAAATTTTATGGTAATCCCATGATCATAGGCCCAGTTAGAAAACTTTAAAGATTCAGATGCAGAACCATTGTCACTAACCATAGTTAATGGACAACCAAAGCAATTAATGATACCTGATTCCATGAAATTGATTACTACTTCAGAAGCACATTGTTTGCATGCAAGAGCTTCATTCCACCTAGTAAAATAATCAGTTATGGTAAGAATATACCTATGGCCTGCAAATGAAGATGGGTTGATTGGACCAATGAAATCCATTCCCCATTGTGCAAATGGTTTTACCTCTATGATAGGCTGAAGTGGAAGAGTTGCACACCTCTCCCTACTTGCTGCAGTTTGACACACATGGTAAGTCCTCACATGGTGATGTGTGTCCTTGAACAAGGTAGGCCAATAATAGCCTTCCCTAAGAATCTGATTTACAGTGGATGGTGTTGAACCATGGCCTATGCCATATTTATCATAAAATTTAGTCATCACTCTCCCTTCCTCTTCTTCCCCTAGGCATCTCAGGTAGATGCCCTCATGATTTCTCTTGTATAGGACAACTCCTTTCATCATAAAACATCGACTCTTCAAACATAGAGCTCTTCTTTGCACTGAATTACTTAAGGTGTTTGGGGTATTGTTTATTCAACAAATAGTAGATAATGTCATCATACCAACTCCCCGGAGAAACATCTTCAAGATTATAATGCTAGGCTATAAGGTTGGGATCCATTTCTACCATTGTTTTGGTCAATCCCTGTCCTCTTACCAACTTCATGGGTTGGATTTCAATGTCATATTCTTGTAACATAGTCACCCACTTGGCTCTACGTTCTCCCAACTTGTTTTGCATCAACAACAGCTTGACTGCTAGATCAGGGACTATAGCAAAGACCTTGTTTCTTTGTACATAGTGCCTAAACGTTGTCATAGTTCAGATCAAGGCATAAGCCTTATTTTCAACACTAGGATACCTTAGTTCAGAATACTTCAAAGGGGCACTTATGAATGCTATGGGATGTTCATTACCTTGATCAGACTTTTGTGTCAAGAAGATTGCGTAGGAGTGATCAGAAGAAAATGAATAGATGTAGAATGGCTTAGCATAATCAGGACTCACCAGGACAGGGGCCTCAACAATAGCTCTATTGATTTTTGCAAATGCTTCCTTAGCCTCTGTATTCCATTCAACCTTTGCCTCTTGCTTCTACATGGCATTTAAGGGCTTGATTATTTTTGCAAATAGAGTGATAAATTTCCTATCAAATTTAACCTTGCGAAAGAATGACTTCATTTCTTTCTTGCTTGTAGGGGTTTAATTTTTAGTATTTCCTCCACTCATTTAGGATCAATGGCAATCCCTTGTTCTAAAATAGCGCATCCTAGCAGCTTTCCCTCAGTGACTCCGAAGATGCACTTCTTTGGATTAAGTGA
>CM021100.1:518036792-518081084 GCA_007115665.2 Sequoiadendron giganteum | reverse complement strand
GTTGGAAATATCATACAACAAAACCAAGGGAGGGTCTAGGAGTTTGATGCTATGTTTTGTGAAGAGCTACACAACCACTATACTCTGGATTCTTTGCTCTTCACATCTTGTATATTTAGATGCAAGTCCTTTCGCTTTTGCTTCTCTATCATCATCCTCATGATTAGAAACATTCATGTTATTTCCTCTTACCTCCTTGGTTGTCTCTCTACCATTGAATGTCTCTATACCATCCACTTGCAACTTCTCCTCCTCCACACTAACTAGCTCCATTTCCACACCTCCACCATTTTGATCATCATCATCCTCAAATAACTTATTCTCATCCAAAGCCTTACCAAGGCTAACATCATTATACTCAATCACTTGTAGTCTTTCATACATCTTTGCTAGTTTTTCACCACTGTTGGTTTCATCATTTGCCCCATCTTCCAAAGACAGATCCTCATTTGTAGAAATTATAGACTCCAAGGTAGATCTGTCATTTCCTACAACCTCTTGTTCCACAAGCCCATCTATCACTTTGACAACATCATTATCAAAAATTTTTCATGTGTATCATTTCCTTCATCTAGATCAAATTCCAACATGGTAAGGAATTCTTCAACAAATAATTCAACTTCATCATCTAACATATCTAAGATCATTTTTATTGTAGCTAAAACCTCACTCAATGAAGGAGTTAGTATGGAATGAACAACTCCCACTTTAGCGTCACTTTATACTATATACAAGGTGCCTACTTTTCTACCTCGAGCAATTACCAAGGATCCTTTTGTTACTTTTCATCTATTGGATCCAAAAGTGATTTTACATCCTTGATAAATCAGCTCTCCAGCTGATGTCAGATTTTTTTTGAGTTGAGGGACATATCTAAAATCCTGTAACAACCAACTATTTACATTTGTTAATTTTAACAAAACATCCCCTTTGTTAATAACATCACAAGATTTATTATTTCCAAGAATAATATTACCAAAGTTGTTGCTTTGTAAATTTTTGAAGTACTCCTTGCATAGAGTGGCATGAAACAATGCTCCTGAACCGAGCAACCAAAATTTGGTGTTATTTATTTTGAGGCTGAAATAAGAAAACCAATTGTTGCAATGAAATCCTCTTCACATACCGAATTTTCTTCATCTTCTTTTGGTTGATTTTCAGCCTTCTTCAAAGACCAACAATTTTTCTTGATGTGGTCTTGCTTGCCACAATACTAGCAACTGACATCTCTCTCTAGATTTTGACCTGACTTGTGATTTCCTAGAATTCCTTTATCATATGACATTTATCCCACTCAAACTCAAATATCTCATGCCAAGTGATTGAACACCATAGCTCTGATACCAATTGTTGATTTTAAAGTGTAGATAATTAATATCACAACATCAATACACAAACAGGGATAAGCAATAACACAATAGAAATTTATGTGGTTCACTATAATGGCTACATCCATGATAAAATTAGGGAAAATAGCTCATTATTTTCAACAACAAGATTAAAATACATCATCATTTATCACCAATCAAAATAATATATAATGTTCTCTCCAAGGCAAACAAAGAGTCATGAGAAGATGAAGATGAAAGTTAAACAGTTGGGATTCACACTCAACAAGTATAATTAAATAAATAGTAAAATTTTATAAAGTTGGACATGTCTAAGTCTTATGATAGATTCAAGTAGTTATTCCTCAAAATTCACTATTTACTTTTGGATTTTCCTTAGGATGGTTTAAATGGGTTATGATTTGTGTCTATTCTTTTTTCTCAAATCTTACAAATGGTATTCATTCTTCTCCTTTTTCACCTTTTGGAGGATTCAACAAGGGAATCCCTTATCTCATTATCTATTTAAATTCTAATTGAAAAATATTTAGGAATATTTATTAAGATCTAAGGAATAAGGATTTTATAGAAGGTTGATATAGAAATAAATATCTTAATGCTAAATTACATCTAAATATTCGTGAATGATGCAATAATTATGTAGTGTAGAAAAAAGTATCCCTTTTTCACACTTAGTTTCAGAATGAATAATTGATGATAAAATAAACTTATTGATGCCTTATTTTGGGTGTTGTAAAGTGTATCTCTACAGTTTCACACTAATCTAGGGATTTATTAATTAATTGAGGTCAATTCAAGAGCTTAATTGACCCCTTTAATTCAAATCCAATCCTAATTAATTGCATTTTTCTGAGGGATAAAACCCAACACTCATAAATAATATTAGAAAACACTTAATTTTACAAGGAATGTGTCCTAGGTTAGTGACCTAGGGCTCATTCACCACCTAGTGAATGGATTCTCACTAGGTTCTAGGACCCCCTTTTTGCATATCACTTCATATTTCCCGAAGTGTATCCTAGTTAAGTGTGCTAGGACTCATTCACCCCATGAAAAATGGGTCCTTAATCAACTTAGGACCCCCCTTGGGATATGTTTTTGGTTGTATTTTAATGATTTAAAATTCAATATTTGATGTCAGCTTATGTTATTTGAATTTTAGGAATTAATGATAAGTTGTGTATAAATATTAGGCTATTTCACATAGTTTCTTATAATCAATCCTATAAAATTCAATTTATCTTATGTACTTTCACAAGAGAATTCAAGAGAATTTCTAAAACATTCAAGGGAAAATTATTAAATTTTATTGAAGCAATCAAGGATTTATTTCATCATGTCAAAGTCATGAATGTTGTTGAGATAATGTGATGTTGTAGCATTAGTGATCAAGTTCAACTGTTCAAAGACATTATCTTATTCCAAGTTCATGATCAAGATCTACACTCATTGAGTATATTTCATGCTAAGTTTCATATTTTCCATCCAAGGTTCAATTGAGTATTGGTGAGTAGTGACATATTTTTTTCATTCATCTCTCCTTTTATGCATTATTCAATTTCAAGGATTAATTACCAAAACAAGGTTTGACCAAGTAAAATCCCTATTCCCTAAGAAAACAACATTTTTCTTCTCCTTTGATGTGTGATTGTAGGTTTTAGGTTGAAGATCAATTGGGGAGAAAAACTTTTCAAAGTTGCAAAGTTGTGAAAATTGTCATATTTCTTGCAAGATCATGGAAAGTCTTCTATAGAAAACATTTTCAATTTTCAAGAGTTGAACACCCACCTAGGATCTAGGAGTTCATACATTGAAGATTAGGACCCAGAAACTGATTTTCCAAAATCCTGGCAGGGACCCATTCACCATTGGGCGAATGAGTTCTTCGTAAGGTCCAAAAAAGCACTTTTTGCAATAGGTACACAACATTTTACCATCTAAAAGCCTAACCTTTGATTACTATATTTTTTAGTTTTTTTTTTATTGTTAATTACACATTATATCCCTCATAAATTGAATGTCAAAATTAGGTTCATCAATATGACTATTTAGGTCAAAATATGGATGAGGAGAGATGAGATTGAGATTGGAAGGTCTATGAGATTTTCTAGGGTTTTATGGTTTTTGTGGTCACCCTTCGCCCCTCTTGTGTCATATTGCGCATTTTGCGTAGGAAATCCCTTTTTTCTTGTGTGTACAGTTGTATTTACTTCAATTTTTATGTTTTAATATGCCTTCAACTGGCTCTAACCCAACAATTCATGTTGGTGTTATCAGTTCGACAGCGTAGCTCAATGGCTCCTCCTCCGAATAAATATTCCCAAAAGTTTTTTTGAAAGTCTTTCACAAGGTAAGAACTTTGATTCCCTAGCTGATGTGATTTTTCATTCACCATATTTTGATTCTGCTTGCTAGTGGCTTGAACAACACCTGCTTGTGGGTTATTTGGTTGGGAGGACTCCCCCTGAAAGTGTGTTGAAGGAATGGGTTAGCAAGGCCTGGGTCCCTCATGGGGTCTACCTTGACATGGTCCAAAACTTTTCCAAGGGTTTTTTTTTGTTCTGCTTTATGGAACTCAATCATGTCCAATCTATTTTAGCCCATGGTCCTTGGTATGTTGGGTCATCCTTGTTGGTTTTCCAAGCATGGACTCAGGATTTTTCTATCTTAGATGACACCAAATTGTGGGTCCCGATCTGGATTGAATTCCCTAGCTTTCTCTTTCCTTGTGTGTCTTTTTTGAATCACATGACTTCCTCACTAGGGAGGGTTATTTGTGTTGAACCAAATAGGTTTTTCTAGGCCCATCCACATAAACAAGTTTGTGTGGAAATTGACCTATCCAAGGATTTGAAAGAATCCATTGATATCCAAATTGGCGCTCTCAGGCATATCCATAAAGTCACGTATTTTAACTTGCCCAAAATATGTTATAGGTTCTATTCAGTTAACCACAAGATTAAGGACTACCCTTTGGCAATGCCTCATATGCCTTACCCATCATGAGATGTTGAAAAGCCTCATCAAGCAGAGCCTTCTGCTAAGGCTAATGCAAAGTGGACTATGATTACAAATAGAAAAAATATGTCAACTAGTTCTAATTTGGCCTCTAAACCCTCTGAACCACAAAAGGTCACTTCAAACCCTTCAAAGAAGGGGACAAATGCTCCTATTGGAGTTGCTAATGCTTTGGTGCAACCCAGGATAAAGGTGACACCTCAGCCTCATGTTTTTATGTTTTCTTAACCAAATGTTCCTCCTCCTATATCGGGAACTGAAAGGTGGTCTCACAACCCATCTCCACCTCGTGAAGAGGGTGAATATGTGCAAGAAAAGAGAAAATTTTCCCCTTCGTCTATTCAGATTGGATCAGTTCTACAAGATTTTTTGCAGAATCGTTTCTCTTCCCTGAATGAAGAGGAACCAGGTTTCGATAATATAGAGGAGTTTCATCCATGAACTTCCTCTCATGGAGTGTTCAAGGTCTGACAGACCTCTCCAGAAAGTATTATATTAGAGATACCTTGCAAAAGCATTTTGGTATTGAAGTGCTTTGTCTCCAAGAGGTTAATTTTTTTGGTTTTTTGCTTGCTTCGGCTTGCCGCTCTATTTGGTCGGCTAGTAAAAAAAATTGTACTATGCATGAGGTTGGGCATGGTGTAGTAGTCACCCTTTTTTCTCCATGATGGCATGCTTGTTTTTTTGATCATGTGATTGGTTCTTGGATTCTTCTTAACATTGATAATCACTCCTTTTAGATTATTAATGTTTATGCCTCTAATGATGTCGTGGAACAATCTTTGCTTTGGCATTGGATTGTTGATTCTTTACCAGTCACCACCTGATTACTCTATGGGGATTCTAATATGGTTGAGATGGTGTATGAAAAAGGATGGAACCCTACCATTCAAATGGGTAGCTAGTGAGCAAGAGGCGTGGTTTTACATGCACAATAAAGTGGGGCTTTTTTATCCCAATATTGGTCACCGCCATTTTCATTCCCTTTGGCATACTTGGTGTAATTACAGGGCTAGCTCTGATAGAATATTTAAATGCCTTGATCATGCCATGATCTCGGCTCAAAATTTTTTCTCTTTTGGTAGCTTTTCTCTGCCAGTTAAGTCATTAGTGGATGTGACTATTTTTAATCACTTCCCTATTTCTTTTCGCATTGAATGGGAGTCATGTTAGCCTTGCACGAGTAAAACTCAATTATTTCTAAACACATCTTTTCTCTGCCACAAGACTACCATGGGCCACATATGTAGAGTGCGGATTTTGGAATGTAGACCAGCTAATCAAACATGTTAGATTACCTAGTGGAATGATGCCATCACACACACGGCTAGATTTCTATGTATTTATGAGTGTCAGCTGGTTATTTTTCATCAGTGATCTTATGAAGTGACAACCACTGACCTATGCTTGGCTACTGAGGCTTTGATGGCTAGCCCATTCTCCCCATAATTGCAAGTCAAGGTGATGAATTTAAGACAAAAAAAGTAGGTGGCTGAAAATTACGTTGCTAGAGGTGCGTAGATCAAAGCTCGGCTGCATTGGCTAAAAATTTTTAATCATGCCTCCAAAGAGTTTTTTTTGGCATTAAATGCCACACACTCATCCCCAAGCATCAAAAAAATTGAGGAAAAAATTTAGGTGCTCTCTGAGCTCCTTGACATTCTCGAGGCCTTTGTGCGCCATTATGAGCAAGTTTTCACTGCATAGGAACCCTCACCTGTGTGATGGTAAGCCCTTCAGGACTTTCTTTCTATTGTTCCAAATAGGATTTCCTTAGCCCAGAGGAATTTTTACGATCAATTGTTACTCAAGGAATTTGTTCATTCCATGGCCGATGACAAAGCCTCACGAATCGATGGATTCCCTTGTGAATTTTACAAGGCTCTCTTGTACTATGTTGGGAAATATTTGCATCATGTTTACCTTGAGACTTTACATGCTAATTCTTTAGGTAGCTTAATAAACAAAGAAAAAATCAAATTCATACCTAAATCTAGGGATCCAAAAGACATATGTAACTGGAGACCTATCACGCTTCTCAATGTCTCCTACAAGGTCATTGCCAAGGCTTTGGCTTTGAAAATTTTCCATATCTTGCCTTAGATTGTGTGCCCAGAGAAAACTTGGTTCATCAAATCTAGGTTCATTCTAGATAATATTATTGTTATTTGGGAAGGCATGGAATGCACCCGACATTCAAACTAGAAAGCCATTTTTATTAAAATTGATTTTTCCAAAGCCGATGACTGCATCGAATTGCCTTTTATTCTTGCAATATTGTAAGCTTTGGGGTTTTGGCCCAATTTCATTCAGGCTATTTGTATGTTTTTTATGGATGTCTCAGCTTGTATCACGATTATCAGATGCCAATCTTCTACCTTTGGTCTTTTTCATTCAATTTGGCAAGGGTTCCCTCGTTGTCCCTCTTTGTATGTGCTTTTGGATGAAGGATTTGGATACCTCTTGGCCAATGCAATTTCTCAATGGAGTGTCAAGGGTATTTCATTACCCAACTCTCAGGCTCAGCTAGTTAATGGCCATTTTGTGGATGAATCTTTCCTCACTCTCCTAGAGGAAGAAGAGACTATTAAAACAACCCTTGAATGCCTCAATATTTTTTGTTTGGCTTTTAGCTCTACCATACAATGGCACAAGAATTTGTGCTATAGACAATCCATTTTTCTAACTCCTACATGGATTCAATAGTATAACTGGAAGAGGATTGGGCCAAGAGAAATTTTTTGATTCTTGAGAATTCCATTTGCTTTCCAAGTGTCCTCAGTTGAGCTTTGGAAAATTGTGCTTTGCAGGGTCGAGAAAAAAACTTGCTTACTAGATTACCAAGCCTCTTTCTTTGGCCAGGAGATTTTAGGTGTGCTCTAAAGTTATGGCAGCCACCCATATCTATTATTCCTCTTGTTGGTCCCCTTCCAAACCTACTTATGGAAAGATTGAAAAATTACTCAGAGATTTTCTTTGGGCCTCTTTTGAAACTCACAAAGGATTTCACTGTGTTACTTGATAATTTTGTTTCTATCCCAGAGATTTTGGAGGATTTGGGCTACTCTCCACTCAACGACAAGGAACTTCTCTATGTTTCAAGTGGATTATCCATGCCTTTACTAGGGATGAGGCTTGGAGAATTCTTCTCAAGAATTATATTCAATCTGGATTTCTTGCTCACAGACCCACCTAAATGGGGATTGAATTTTAGAACCTTCTAGTCATGAAGGAACCAGTCCCAATTATTGGGAATTTTGTGTCCAAAAGTATTTGGCATGCTTGGAAGGTCATTAAACCTTGGCTCTGGTGGGATGGCTTTGGATTTAGTGATGGGCTTTCTCTCAAATAGCAGAATATTTAGTGGTCTACTCTTTTGTGCATAATGATTAGTCATTGGCTAAGTCGCCCTGGCTTAAAGTGCTCTAATTCCACAAAAAGGGTATTCAGACCCTGCAACAGCTATTTCACAGACCCACTATGTGTATCATGTAATGGGAAGCCTTTTGTGCCCAGTACAAACTTCAAAACTAGGACCGTGCTACTTATGATGGTCTAGTGAATGATATTACAGCAGAGATGCTTCATAAAGTTGGAATTCGTGGGACCAAGCCCTGGTGGAAAGACTGGAAGTGGTTTTTAGACACCCCTTTCAGTAATTACAAGCCTCGGTTTGGTTATAGGTGGCTTTCACCATATTTTCCTATGATTCAAATTTTTAACTAGAGGTGGTTTCTCCAATCCTTCACTGATGTCTGACATAAAATATTTGTTGCCACTTGGTCTACAAGTGTTAGCCAGAAGCTTGCCCACTTTTCTTCGTGTATTATTTTCCAAAGTTTTCCTATGGGGTCTCAACTTGTTCACTTGGGGGTCCAAGACCCTTGCTACCCTTTTTGTGGGCCAGATGGAACTTTTAAGCATCTTTTCTAGTTTTGTCCCAGAGCTCAACAATTTTGGACTTGGATTCATGACTTATTCTAGCCTTTTAGGCCAGAGCCTTTTTCTTGGCATATGATTCTACTAGGAAATTCACCTAGAATCCCTACTAATTTTACTCAGCTTTGGCACACTTTCAGGGTGGAAATCCTCTTTAATATCTAGAAAGACAGAAAAGCCTGCATATTTGTTCATTCTCAAATGGATAATAATGTATCTTTATATGCTAAAGCTATTATTTTTCTAATGTTCTCTTACATATTCAGGTGCAAGCTAACAAAGTTGCACTAGACATTGGTCACCTCGATGTTCAGCTAAACCGTTGGGGCGATGCCCCATGTACTATTATTTAGGTCCCCGCTTCACCCACCTCTTTCTGCATCCAGTCGCCTTCTCGAGTTTGGCAACAGAGTGGCTCCGTGCATCCCTACTCTTAGCCTCCTCTTCGGCTGGACTCTCACCCTCTTTGGTGTACCCGCTCTCTTTCGTCGTGGGCTAGCCAGGGGTGGCCCTCTAGTGGTGCTTTGAGGAGTGATGGTGGTGATTCTAGGTGGCCCTATGATGATCCTCTTGCCTCTGGTTCTGGGTGACCAAATACTAGCAAATTTGTTTTGTGTCTAGCGCTTTCAATCTTGCCTCGGCATGAGGAAGAAGATAAAGAGAAAAAATATGATGACGATGGTTGGGGTGCTCCTCCTGACATCACTCTAGACCTCATTGATGTATGGGGGAAACACATGGATGAAAGAGACCCTCCTGGCTCTACTAGAACTGCTCTGGTCACTTAATTGCCTTCTTTTTTATGTTTTGTAATCATGGACTTACAGGCTCGGCCCATGTGACTAGTTAATTATTTATTTTTTTGGGTGCTGCCCATGTGACTTTTGGGGTGTGGATTTTTACTTCCCATATTTTTTTGTGAATATGTAACTTTATCCTTTTATTAATATAGATAGTTTCCTTTTCATCAAAAAAAAATTAGGTTCATCCCTTTAAAAATCCATTTGGGATAAACCTCTTTTTCTTTTTTTC
Organism: Sequoiadendron giganteum; assembly: GCA_007115665.2. Classification (NCBI taxonomy): domain Eukaryota; kingdom Viridiplantae; phylum Streptophyta; class Pinopsida; order Cupressales; family Cupressaceae; genus Sequoiadendron; species Sequoiadendron giganteum. The sequence goes on along the minus strand of CM021100.1, from coordinate 518,071,746 downwards.
TTTTTGGTGAACCCAACTTCTTGAATAATGTAGTTTTCTTATTTTGGAGTCTCCTTGGAATCTTATATTAGATCTTCCATTCATTTACATTCATTTTCATTGGATTAGATCTCATTTAGGGTCTTTATTTCTCATTCAAATTTGAATCTTATCTAGGGTTTTAGAATTGTACTATTTGCATTCTTTAAATCTAAAAAATACAAAAAAAAGTCATTTTGCATATCATTTAGATCATATAAACTTTCATTTAAAAATTGAAACAAAAATTGCATATCAAACTAGGTGTTTTAGTTCATCATTTTGTCACATTTTCAACTTAGATTTCACATTTCATTTATAAAAAAATAAAATTGGAACTTACTGTAGCAAACCTGAATCTGAAAGATCAGTAGAAAACACCTAAAAATTTATAAAAATCAGTTTCAAAACCCTAATCTAGGACCCATTTTCCTTAGGGTGAATGAGTCTCTGATCAAACCTTAATCTGCATTTCTATAATTTAAAAGCTTCATCTCTATGCTTTTATTCTTTGTTATTAGATCTTTGTTACGATTTCTTGATTTTTGTTTCATTCATTTCATTAGATATAGCTTAATTTGGTTCATTTAGTGCATTGTGTAAATTCAATATTGTATTTACAACATTTCAATTTTAGATTGTTGCATAGTGTCATCAGAAAATCACCTTGTTTAGAATATAAAAAATTCATTTACACATTTCATTCTAGGTCATTGCATTAAATTTTATGCCTCTTTCCATTTTGGGTTTGCACACTAAGTTTGTTAAATCTTGCATGAGCTTTACAACTTAGCATCCTATTAGAAATACTATTATGTGACATAGTTTGAGAATCATGTCATCTCACAATATATCATTCATCATGGATCTTGGGTTTTCTAGCTCTCTTCCTAATAGTGTTGATAATCAACCCTCTATGGATCATAGTATGCATACTTCATTTCCCATGACTTCCATACCTACAACCAATGTACATAATGTTAGTTCAATACCATCCCTACCATCACTAGTTATACTCAAGCTTTGGGATGCACTCAAAGCCAAGGTGGAACTTAAATTCCTCCTAAAATACCCATTTCCACTCCTACATACACTAGTACTCAAGTTACCACAACAATCTAGCCTACTAGCAATGTGAACACTTCCTTTAAAGGTATTTCCATTAGGAATCCTTCTAGATTTGTCCATTCAAATACAACATATCCTCAACCATCCTCACAAATTTACAATTCACTTTCTCTCCACATGCATACACCACTCCACCTTATTCCCCTTCACCTTGCACTAATAACAATGATGTCATACTAAACACACTTTTGCAAAGCATTTCATCCCTTCAACAATAAGTTGTAACCCTACATCAAAACCAATTTGTTATCCCTAGAGATATTGAGAGCACAAATGCCACAAGCTATAGCAATTCCTAGATTTGAGAAATATGGTGGGAAAGGAGATCCTATTAGCCATGTTTCCACTTATATAGCCCTATGTAGTGATTTCATATTTGAAGATAATCTCTTAGCTAAACTATTCCCTATGTAATTGAAGGATATTGCTTTAGAGTGATTCTCTTCCCTACTGAATAATTCAAATAGTTCATTCAATGAACTTTTAATGCCTTCTACAACCACTTCCACATTCACATGGGTTCCAAGATGACCCTAGCTGATTTAATGAAATGCAAACAAAAATATGGTGAGAAAGTGATTGATTTCATAGCGAGATATCAAAAACAAATAAACATTAAGATTCTTGATGTCAACCTTCAAAAAATATTTATTGCCAATTTACAAAGAAAACTCCAAACCAAACTTGAAATGTTGAGATTACCATCCTTTACATAGTTATGTATAGCCCTTCATGATTATCAAAATACTATTTATGATCGTGAAGTGAAATATCATCCTAGCCATCTTGAAAAGTCTAATTTTGTACCTCAAAATAGCTACCAACCTTTCAAGAATTAAAATAGGGGATTTGTACAACTTAATTCCTCACAACCAAGTCAACAAGTTGATAACCAAGTGGCTGCCATAAAGATAAAAAAATCATTTTTTCCTTTGGGAATAGGAATATAAACTTTACTCCTCTACCTAATACCCTTCATAATATCATGTTGCAGCTTTTAGAAAATAATATACTTTTCGTACCTCCTATTAGAGCTCCTAATCCTAGTAAATCATTACCCATATGATTTAGACCAAATTCTTATTACCATTATCACCAACAAAATGGACATCATATAGAATATTGTAAGTGTCTTAAACATCTTGTGAAAGACCTCATTGATAATAATCAACTTATAATTGGAGGTGTGAATTATCAAGGTAATAAGTTTGTAGCTCCTTCTAACCAAAATTTACAAATCTTTACAAATCCCATGACAAAATACACTATTTCATTTTTCAAAGCTAGTGAAACAAAGAATGATGTGATGAATGTTGAGACAGATGATGAAAACATAAAAAATGATAATGAAGAAGAATCGATAAAAACAATAATATTTATTGAAGCTAAACCTCGTAAGGGCTTAACCAAAATGCCTCTAGATATTGCTTTCTCACAAAAAGACATACTTAAACATGCACTCGATGGTCCTCTTCACATAGTTGGAAGAATCGATGACAAGCCCAATAATGGGATATTAATTGATCATGTCTATGGTGAGAACGTGATCACTAAATAATTCCTATTTGTTCATGAGCTCTATCAAGATACATATGAAAAACCAAAAGAATGGATAAAAACACATAATTTTTTAAATTGTCCTATGATAGGCTCGATAGATCTCCCTTTAAAATTTGGATTGAAAGAATCAAAAGTCTCATTCACCATGATCCCTTTGTCAGCCCAATTTCATGTGAATTTAGGCTACCCATGGCTTCACTCCATAAATTATGTCCCGTTTATTGTGCATAAATGTTTAAAGTTTCCATTTTTCAATGAAATCCTTATTGTGAATCATAGTGGCTTTAATCTTGTGTATTTCCATGGGAAATTTTCATTGGAATTATTTTGGCCCAATCCTATTAAGCCTATTAGACCTCATGAGAACTACTTTTTCAAATCATATCAAAAAGTTAAGGAAAATGCATAACAGAATTATCCCTTAGAAACATGCCTCAAACCATGATTGAGCCACCTATCCTTGATGAAATGATGATTGAACAAAAAAAAATTCCTAGCATTTCCTATAATAGACCACGAGATAGCCAAAACAATCTTGGTGTGCCTCCTAATGTAAAACAAGTTTACAAAGATAAAGAGAAATGGGTTGAAAAACCTTTCATGGATCCTTTCGTTCTTCCCCTAAAGGAGGAGAAAAATCCTATGATTGACAAAACCCACTCCTACATAAACACAAAATGATAATAGACTGAAACTATTAAAATTCTAGTGAGCGTAGGCATAGATGTCATGTTATTGCTCATATGTTACAAAATCTAGGAGAAAATAACAACATAGAAAATCAAAATCCTAACTTACTTGAAGCAATGCATGATGAATGTATACCTTTGCCACAACATAAACAAGAACCTTCCATGGACATTATCATTCGACCTCTTGTTGTAATTAATCTAGATGATGACATTGATATTGCAAAGATTGATGAACAAGTGAATAATGAGTTGAATTCATTGTTTTCCTCTTCTATGATCTTAATTGACAAACCTCATAAAAAGAGTTTTGAAATTGGCATGTGTCCTAGTTCGGCACTTGATGTTTTCCCTTTGGCTAGTTGTCCACCTTTCATATATACCGATCAATATTGGGATGTGGACGACTTGCTATAGGTTGAATCACATGTGCCTTAATAGTCTTTTGCATTGTCTTCTTTTCATGTTTCTTTTTGTGATTTCATGTACGTAATTTGTATCCCCTATATTTTTTCATTTGATGTACATCTCTCTCTTTTTGTGCATTCCTCTATATGTACCTACATTATTCTCTATATCGTAAACATTTTACCTTTTTCATTTGTCTCGTGTTTTCCTTTTGGGGATGACACAAGGCACTGAGACATTTAAGTCTCTTCCATGTTGACCCAAAGGATTTTTTTTCTTCTTTTTTCTATTTATGTGTCATTCTTCCAATTCTATGAGTATTTGGGGAATGGTGATGTTTTTGAGCTCTATGACAACATTGTAGCCAAGATATATTGACCCTGGATCCAAAGATCCCTTCCATATTTTTGGGGGGTAATCCCTCCTTCCTTTTTCATGTTGTAACTCTATTTCAGGAACATATGAATTGGCATAGGGATTTCTGAGTAAGCTCTCATATCTTGGGATTGAACATTGGCTACTTTAAAGAAATTTATCATAGCAATGGTGTTAGCAACTTCTTTAAAGTGGGGGTATATATCAATGATATCTTTCAACATTTTTTCATATTTCATGGTGTAATTTTCTTTCTTGTGATGTATTCTTTTCTTGGTGGTGTCATTGGGTTTGATGTCCTCCAAGAGTGTGATATTTCTAATCATACAACTTCCCTTAGTGGCTTGATGTGAAATGAGGCATCCCATAAGTGGTAATCTATTACTCTTGATTTATCCTCTCTAAAAATATTAGGCATGTCGATCCCTAAGAAGAAAACCTTACATGAACGAATCAACATCCCTGTGAATAAAAACCTATATAGAAAATGTTCATAAGTGTTTGGAATAACACAAATTTTTGACCTTATGAAGCTCAAACATGACCCTAATTCAAGGCCACCTAGCATAGCACACCTTGCTTGCCTCTAGAGCCTTGCCATGTACATTGGTGCTTAGCATAATGTAGCTTGTTGAGCATGGATAGGTATGTGAATGGTTCCCTATCAGAGTTATTAGAGGGATAGATATGGTATGGTAAGTACAGTGAGAACTGACACACAAGCATGAATTTCTCATTAAGCCACCTTCCTAGAGGGATACTCACCTAGTGGACAGCCCGAGGTTCCACTACCCTAAAGTGAGCACAAAAATTGATAGTCTAGATGTGTTCCACATCGTGTTGGGCAGTCTAGGCTTCATGCTTTTTTGTTATTTGATAGTGTATGATTATGTATCTTTTTAATTGTTGTATACATAAGTGTGTTGAATGTCTACTTTAATGTGAGTTTGACATGGGGTCATACTCTGACTAAAGTAGGGGTAAAATGTAGTGTAGAAAAAAGTATCCCTTTTTCACACTTAATTTGGGGATGAATAATTAATGATAAAATGGACTTGATTCCTTATTTAGGGTGTTGTAAAGTGTATCTCTATACTTTCACACTAATATAGGGATTTATTAATTAATTGAGTTTAATTTGAGCTTAATTGTCCCCTTTAATTCAAATCCAATCCTAATTAATTGCATTTTCCAAGGGATAAAACCTAACACTCATAAATCATATTACACAACACTTAATTTTACAAGGAATGTGTCTTAGGTTAGTGACCCAGGACCCATTTACCAGGTGGAAAATGGGACCTCACTAGGTCCTAGGACCCCCTTTTTGCATATTATTTCATATTTCCTAAAGTTTTTCCTAGTTAAGTGTGCTAGGACCCATTCACCCTATGGTGAATGGGTACTCACTTAACTTAGGACCCCCCCTTGGGATATGTTTTTGGCGGTATTTTAATTATTTCAAATTCAAGATCTGATGTTGGCTTGTGTTATTTGAATTTCGGGAATTAATAATGTTATATATAAATATAAGCCTATTTTGCATAGTTTCATCTAATCAATCCTAGAAAATTCAAGTTATCATAAGAGTACTTTCACAAGAGCAATCAAGGGCCTATTTCATCATGTCAAAGTCATGCATGTTGTTGAGATAATGTGATGTTGTAGCATTGGTGATCAAGTTCAATTTTTCAAAGCCATTATCCTATGTCAAGTTCATGATCAAGATCTACACTCATTGAGGCCATTTCATGCTAAGTTTTAGATTTGCAATCTAAGGTTCAATTGAGGATTGGTGAGTAGTGACATTGTTTTTTTCATTCGCCTATCCTTTTATGCATTGTTTAATTTCAAGATTTAATTACCAAAACAAGGTTTGACCAAGGAAAACCCCTATTCCCTAAAAAACCAGCATTTTACTTCTCCTTTGATGTGTGATTGTACGTTTTAGGTTGAAGATCAATTAGAGAGAAAAAAGTTGTCAAAGTTGCAAAGTTGTCATCTTTCTTGCAAGATCACAAATTTTTTTTACATTATTCGTTTCTAACTTTTGGGAGCTGAACACCTAGGATTTGGGAGTGCGAACATTGAAGAACAAGACCTACAAACTAATTTTCCAGAATCCTAGCAAGGACCCATTCGCCACTAGGCGAATGAGTACCCAGTGAGGCCCGAAAAATCATTTTTTGCAATAGGCACACAAAATTTTACCATCTTAAAACCTACCATTTGATTACTATATTGGTTAGGTTTGATTTCTTAATGTCAATTACACATTATAGCCCTCATAAATTGAATGAAATAAACATAGTCAAAATTAGTTTCATCCTTTTGGTAATCCATTTGGCATGAACCTCTTTCTCTTTGTTTCAAATGAGGTCTATAAAAATCAATGAAGAAATCAATTTTAGGAAATCCTTATGTATGTATTTGGTTACTTTAGAACAAAATATTAATGAGAATAAATCTAACATATTTTCCTTTAGTAGTCATATGGCTATTCAACAAAGAAATTTTCATATTCTTCATGTTAGAATATGGAATCTATCTTTCAATTATTTGGGGATTCCTTTAAATTTGGGTATCCCAAAATGAGATAAAGGAAAAATAATTTTGGATAGTCTTTTCATGAAGATTAATCATTGGATATTTAGATTTCTATATTTTTCTAAAATATGGGCTCTCTTAAAATATGTTCTATAGGATCTCCATATTTGTAAATGTATTGTTTTATTTGCTCCAAAAATATTCCTTGAATATTTTTTTTACTCTCTCTTGAAAATATCTCTTAATGAGAAATTTGGAATCCAAAAAATGGACTTTATTCATTTGGAATCAAGTTTATAGTCCAAAGTATAATGGTGTACATGGTCTAAAGCAATCTAAAGTCAATTCTCAATCTCTAGCTATTAAATTATACTAGTGGTGGTATAAGTACCTAGATCAATTATGGGTAATATTTCTTAATCTAAAATATTTGGGGAAAGTTTCTAAAGAGGTTTCCCCTATTATTGTTTTGGTTGGTAAAATTTATATAGCTTGAGATACTATAAATAAGGTTGATTCCTTGATAAAGGACGGTTTATCTTAGATTATTAATAAAGGTTAAAAATATCTCTTTTGGAATGATTCTTAGGATATTATCCTTCACTTGTTTTAGATTTCCTTTATTTTATAGGTTGTGGGGTGGTCTAAAGTTAAGGATTTGAAGAATTCTACTTAATTCAGAAGATCCCAAATATATCATTGGAAGTGCTCCAATGGTTAAATCAGGGTCTTCTATGACTTTCTCTTTTCTTGCTTCCATTCTATTTGATAGGCCTTGCATTTCTCTTGAGGATTTATATTTTCTTGCATGTGAAGTTGCCTCTATAGGAGCTTATTTGACTACTCTTGGCTATTAGTAACTTGAATAAAAGAAACGTGTGAATAGAGATTTTCTCTAGTGAGGAAAATTTTAAAACAAACTTAGTTGAACTAAATGTGAAAAAATTATTTGGTTGTTGGGTATGTGCAGGATCATCATGGAAAAAATAGGCCCTTAAGTGGCAATAAAAAGACAAAAAATCAAAGTTAGACAACTTGACATAAAAATTTGAATAAGTTATCTATATTATTTCAAAAAAATGTAAAAAAAGAATCTATAGAAAATTTAATGTAGTTTCTAAACTACTAGACCTTTATTTTATTTTTTTAAATCTATTTGGTGAAAATTTGAAATTTCAATGTAGTAGTATTTAAATTTCAGGGTAAAAATAAGAAGTAGGTGTCTGTCTGACCACCCTAACCACAATAAAATGATAATATCTTTTTATAAGCTTTTAGATATAAGTAGAGGACTCGTGTCCCGATGTGAAGCATATTTTTTTATAATTTTTTTCCATGTAAATAATTAATTATGAATTTTTTATTACAACTTTTAAAAAATATTAAAGCTCATTTGTCTAACCACCTTAACTTGGTCAAAATTTCATGAAATTCAATTTTTTAGTTTTTAATCCTATAGTATGCGAAGCATAGAATGTGACGCATGTTTCAGATTTGAAAAATAAAATACCATTTGAAAGTTATAGATGTTTTTCAATCAGCCTATCAATCAGGACTTTATTCGTAATTCTAATAGAAAATGAATAATAATTATTTATTAAATTCAAAGTAAAGCATAATTTATATTGGTGGAAAGCTGAGAATCTCCTCTTAAAACCCTTTTCATTTCATCAATTTTGGGTAAAAAAAAAGTCATCAGCCACATGGGCCATCATATGACTTACATATCGCCACTTTTTGGCCCATCATGATCCTACACATACCCTGTTAAGTAATTATAAATGTTTCACTTGAGATAATATTATAAAAAGAGGATTTCTTGGTCCCTCTAAAGGTGTTTTGTATGACACTAATGAAGAAAATAGTGTGCATATTTTCTTTCAATGCCATTTTACCTTATAAATTTAGAGATTGTGGTGGGGGATATGGAATAAGCCTATTATTCCTATCTTTAAAAAAAAAAAAGAGAGCTAGAATAGGAAATCCGCTATATTAGTTTTTTAATTTTGTTGCTTAGCATTTTAGACCCATTTTTAGTCTCTAGTAGATTTGGTTGGAGAAAATTTGATGGATTTATGAAGAGCATAAGAGTCTTCTCAATTAGGTTTCGTAGAAGATAAATATTTTGGTTAAGGGAAATATTAAGGCCAAGTGTTCCCTTCAATGATCTCTATATCCTGTGTGGATCAAATTAACGATTGAATTCATCTACATGGATCAAGATCTAAAGTTTCATCCTGTGACAAGTGTCCCTACCCTGCTCATACTCACACATGTGTGAGCATGCAAATGTCACCTCATATCCACCCTACCTCTTACACATGTCATAAGTTATCCACTATATTTCCCTATCTCATCTCTTTTATTAACCTCCCCATGTGTGTGTGAGCACATGTGGGAGTACAACTAGCTCTTGTACTATGACACATGTCATTTTCATTTCTCCACCTTGTGATAGTTTTCACAAGGCTAAGCCCTCAATCCATTCCCTCACTCTCATTCAATACTATCCATCCATTAGACATGGAATCTTGGCCCTTTATTTTCACCATAAAGAATCTATAAATTGAGGCATTTTCTCTCATTTTGATTGTTCACCTTCTTCATATCATTATGCTTCCTTTTTCTTCATCTATAAATCATAATCATAAAATCGTGATATTTCTATTATGAGAAACCATGTTCCACCCAACTACAACATCAAAAGGAGAAAATCAAGTGAAAAAGGATGCATTCACTTTAGCTCAATCAAGGATATTGAAAGGTAAAATTCTAGGTAACTTATATTCTTCATTCATATTATCTATTTTATGTCTTTTTCATTTTTCTTCATATTTATTTTGGCACCCATGGTCTCCTAATCCCATCATTTTTGTGACTTTTTATGTTTTTTCATGTTCTAGGTGGTAGAATAGCACCTTTTCTCTATGGATTAGCACTTTCATAGTCAAGATTAGTGCCTGTAACTATCCTTTATAAATTTCACACTTTAGCACCTTCACTTTGTATATTATTGGTTTCGTTCTTTAGCACGAACCTTCTATAGATTATAAATTTCACTTACCATCTTTTATTTTCATATTTTTTCTACCTTTTATCTATTGGCTGATGTTTTTAGTTGATTTGCATTTTATTTTTTCTAACCTACTTCTAAATTATACTTTGTGTTTTCTTGACTTTCTATTTTGGAAGAGAACTATTTTTTTCTCTTAGAATCTCAAATCAGTGCAATTTCCCTATGAACCAACATATACATCTAAATTAGTGCTTTTCATTGTGAATCAACAGATACTCTCAGATTAGCATTTCCCTCTTGCAAATTAGTGCTTCTACTTTTGGGCATATATTTTTGTTTCTTATTTTATTTTAGTTTTAACACTTTTTTATGTTTTTTTAGTGCTTTTGTAGTTTTAGCACCTTTTCTCTGTCTTTTAGTATTTTTTCTATGTTATTTTAGTGTGGTTGTAGTTTTAATATTTTTCTCTATCCTTTAGCACTTTTCCTACACAATTTTAGTGTTTTTTCATTTTTAGAACTCTGCTATATCTTTTAGCACTTTTTCTATGTTGTTTTAGCACTTTTGCAATTTTAGCACCTTTTTTTTATCTTTTAGCACTTTTTCTAATCAAAAGAATTTCCTATCATTGGGTTTAGTGTCCCAACTCATACTATAGAAAGATCCAAATTTTTATTCTTATCTGAATACTAACAATCATTTGTTTTTATCATTTTGGCATCTAACCCCTTCTTGTGCAACTTAAAATCACTTTCCAAAGACACATATTAAAACTACTAATATTTTTTGTAGCTTATTATTGTTGAAGATATTATTTTATCACTAGTATAGGAACATTTCAATTTCTTAAGAGGAATCAACCATTGTATGCTATGTTTTTGAGGCCCTCTTAATTCTATGTTCTCTCCTCATACCCTTGGGTGACATTGGAGATCCAGATCTTAAGTTCTTATTTTTTTATTTTTTACATTATTGTATCCCAAGGAAACCAATGATTGTATGCTCTCCCATTACAATTCATGCAATATTGGATGACCAAACACACTTCTATCATTCCTTTTAGCATGCCTTCTTGGGAATTTCAATCACCCCAAGGGATGACCTCAACCCTCATGTTCCAATGGAGTATAGAGAGTGGGGGTGAATTAAAAGACACCCCTCTTGGAAGTGGAACCTTTTCAATTTCTTGGTTAAGACCCCAAGAAAGTTATAACTTAGGTAAGTGAAGGTGGAGAGTGGGTTAACCTCTCCTCTCGGCTAGTTGGAATGTTTTACTTCCATCTACAAAGTTGGACTCATGTTCCCTTAAGGTAAGAAACCTTGTTTTTCCTATCTTAAGATATTTTGGTTGTTATTCCTTGTGGCACGCCACTACTAGGGGGAAGTTCTCACATCTACCACAATATGGTGAGATAGAGTTTACTTTGGCAAGGCTAGTCCTCCAATGTAAGGGATGTAAACTGGTACATGAACTCACATTTCCTATCTATCCATTCATGTGGTAGATGGTATTAATGGGATGGATGTAACCATTCTAATTGAGTGGAGACAAAAGTAGCCATTGTGAGTCCACAAGGATAACAATCACACTTGAGTAATTCTAGTCTTGTGAAATTTCTTAGTGTTTTTTCTTTTTCTAAACTAGGCTACCTATCAATACAAATTTCCCTCAATCTATTTTTTTTGTTTGGTGTTTTTTCAAGTCCACCCCTTTAGTCAAGCAAGAAAAAATTCATTCAACCATTCAATATTTTCCTATAATTTTCGCATTCGTCATTTCATTCCAATTATTCATCCATCCCAATCACCCCTAACTTCTCTTTAATCCAATAAGTCCCTCATTCATCCCTTAATTATAAATCTTAATCCATCCCAATCACCCCTAAAGTATCTCTACTATAATCTTTCATCACAAAATCAAAATTATATAACCAATCCAAATATAATTCATCCTTCATCTTCATCCTCAAATCACATTCTTATAATACTCAATATATCTCTTATCCATCATCTTAATTTTCATCCTCCTTGAAAATAAAATCCAACTCTTTCAACCAATATTTATTTTAAATCATGAATCCCCTTTCAATCCATAATCTTAATTTTAATTCTCCATCCAATTAAATCTTCCTTTTCCAACCAATTATTCACCATGGTCAACCATCTAATATATCCTCCTCCAAATGTAATCCCCTATTATCTAAATATTCTAAATCCCTCCAAGCTTATCCCTCACCCTTTCAAATCTTTCCAATACAATTTCCTAACCAACCTATTTCTTCATCCATATATTCACTCCAAATCCCTTGTCTAACCCTTCCTCAATCCAAATACAATTTCATCCTTAAATCTTCATTATTATAATATATAATCCTCCTCTAGTCCATTATCCCCTCCAAAATGAAAATCCAACTTTATCAACAATTTTTTAATTCACTATCATAGTCTTATAATCTCAAACCTTAGATAAAATAAATCCCAAAATTACATCTTCCAAATTTTATCCTACAATCAAACCCTAAATTCTCATCCTCTACCCTTACACCATATTTTTGTCAAAGTTTTCTTCTCATCCAAATTAACATATAGCTTCATCTAAATCATAATCACTTATCCATCCAATCCAAATATTCTTCCAAATCTAATCATCTTTCATCCTCTAATATTACACCAACCATATTCTAATTCATCTTTCATATTCATCCTCAAATATCATTATTATAAGCCACAATACATCTTAACCCATCTTAATTTCCATACTCCTTGAAATAAAAATCCAACTCTTTCAACCAATATTTCATTTAAATCCTAAATCCACATCCAATCCATCATCTTAATTTCAATTTTCCATCCAATTAAATATTCCTTTTCCATATAATTCTTCACCATGTTCAACCATCTAATCTATCATCCTCCCAATATAATCCCTTCTGTATCTAAATCTTATGGATCCATCCAAGATTATCTCTCATCCATTCAAATATTTTGAATCCAATTTCCAAGCCAATCTAATTCTTCATCCATATATTAACTCCAAATCCCCAATCTAACCCTTCCTCAATCCAAATCCAATTTCATCCTTAAATCCTCATTATTTTAATATACAATCCTCCTCTAGTCCATTATCCCCTCAAAAATTAAAATCCAACTTCATCAACAATTTTTTTCTTCACTATCCTATTCTTATAATCTCCAACCTTACCTAAAATCAATCCCAAAATATTATCTTCCAGATTTTATCCTATGATAAAACCTAAAATTCTCATCCTCTACCCTCACACCATCTCCTTATCAAAATTTTCTTCTCATCTAGCTTCATCTAAATCATAATCAAATATCTATCCAATCCAAATATTCCAAATCAAATCAACCTTAATCCTCTAATCTTACACCAACCATATTATAATCCACTTATCAAATCACCCCTATCTTTAATCCGTTTTAGTCATCTTATCCCAAATTTGAGCTTAATCAAATCCAAAATACAAGATTTCATAAATAAATCCCCCATCCAATCCCACTCATCCTCATCCAATCTATCCTAATCCCCTTGCATCCATCTCAATCCAATCCAACATCATGTATCCATCCCCTACCCCAACAAGGCCCAAAATCATACTCAAGGGAAAACCTAATCACATCAATGATGATAATATTGTCATTGTTGAATAGAATTAATATGAATATAATGAGAGTATTATCTATCAAAATGAACTCTCCCCACCAATTCTTCCACATACAAATCATACTAAGCCCAAAGACCCACTTTGTTTGGTGTAGGGCACTTGAGTGTTCATGATGTAAAGGGTGGTTAAATTTTACGTTTGTTTGTTTGAGTAAATTTTTGTTTTGTAATAAGGTCTATTTAGACCATGTTTCATGTTATAGGTCATTTTTTATCATGTGGGGTCACCTTTGTAAAAGTTATCAATTTTTGTAAAAGTTGCAAAAGTTGCTCAAGCAACTTTACACTTTTGAGTTTTTGGGGAAGATGAAATGGGAGGGAGTTTGAAATTCAGTTATATTCGGTTGGTTTTGGTTTGGCAGAATTAAATAATCCTTTTGTACATTGAGACAAAGGAGGAAGATGTAGATTTGAATTTTTAATAAAGAGAACTCGATTTTCCTACGTTTTAAGGCATAATTTGCTTCTACAAAAGATTGTACGGACCTATACAGTTGTGTCAAAGTTTGAAACCAATTGGACTGGATGTATAACTGAATCTAATTCTTGAAAAACTTTGTCTCATTGAATTTCATTCAAATTTGAGCATTTTAGAAGCAAATTACTCTAGATTGTTCTGAAACCCTAGGTTGTGGTGTTTTGAGGGAAGAAAAATGAAAATCACACCATTCCACTGGTGAAAATATTTAAGAATCCATGGAATGCAAGTATTTAGGGCATTTTTTGTGTGTATGGTATTTTCAAGAGTAGGTGAGGAAGATTGGTGAAGATTAGTTGATGCCCTAAGCTGATAACTCATGTTTTTAGGAAAATAAGTTGCATAAGGCTTAGGGTTTGTAGAAAATATTTTGGAAATTGGTTTGTTGTGGTTGGAAATGATTAGCTGGAACCTTTCTGACATTTTTGATTCCTTGTATTGAATATTGGATGTTGGGATATTGAAACCCTTATTGATGCCTTGTAGTGCAGACCTAATTAGGCCTAGTCCAAGGTGTAGTAGCAAAAAATTGAAGGTTTTTTTCTAAAGTAAACCTACCTAAAAATTGATATGTTGTTAATGAGCTTAATGGGTATCTAAATATGTAACTAGATTTTGGGTATGAGATCTGGTTAGGAAATTGTGTTGGAAAACCACTTTTGAAGTGCTACTAGAGGATTAAGGGTTAGTGAGCAAAAACCCATCATATGATGATTTGAACCTTCAAAAGATTTCTTCATTAGGACATTTGTAAGATTATTCCCCCTACTCTGCATCATTTTTTCATCCTTTCTTACTATTTTAACAATGATAAATATGTCATGGCTAGATACCTCATTAGTATTGGTGCCAACATTCCATCCTACACATCTCAATCTAATTATAATTCATCCATTATTTCCCATCCTTCCCATTCTTTTGATAAGGGAAACCAATCATCTATCCAAAGTTATATTCCAACCCAAATCCCCATCTCTAACTCCTTTTCAAGATCCTCATCCTCATCCTCAATTTACAAATCCACTGAAACATCCACTTCTTGTTCTACTTTCTCACCCCCCATTTCCATACAATACAAAATCACCGCAATCCTAAAAATCCACTTCATCCCATAGACTTCATGATTTCCTCCAAGGAATATTTGGAAAGGAATCTAAATCCCCATGCATAAATAATTGTGTGCAATATTTCCATATCATGCATCCACCTCCATCTTCTTAGCCCCCATCTCCCAAATCCACCAAATTCCTCCAAACCCTTAAATATATAAGATCATCCATCCATAAGCATCCAAAATATTTTTACCTTCCATTTTAACCACTCCTAAAATCCATACATTCAATCCTTACTACCCATGTCAAACCTCCATTCCCCGTTATTTCCTCTAAACATATCCAACCATTAAAATCCCCTACTCTAACGAATACTACCATAAATTACTTTCCAAATAAAGATTATAATTTCCCTCCCATCCCATCTCATCATCCTCTTCCACCTCAAGATCAAATTATCCCCTCAACTCTATCACATGATCTCATTCCATCTTAATATCAAATCATTCGTTCCACTCCATCCAACAATCCTCTTCTTGATCAAGATCAAAATATCCCCCCTAATCCCTCTCACGATCAACTCTATCCCATGATCTCATTCAATATTAATATCAAATCATTCCTTCCACTCCATCCAACAATCCTCTTCCTAATCAAGATCAAAATATCCCCCCTAATCCCTCTCATGATCTCCTTCCATCCCTCTTAATACCCCTCATTAGATCCTAATCTTCCACAAGGTCCCATCACCGCTATTCAATCAATCAATAAACCTTGTACCTATCAAATAGACTCCTCCACCTTCATCCAATATGGTTTCCTCCAATAAAATTACATCCCTTCTACCTCATATCCCCCTAAAAATGCACTCGCATCTTTCTTCTAAAATAACTAATATTGCATTGGATAAAGGATTTTTCAAAACATGCATTATCAAGGAAAAAGGTTCTAGGCCCATGAACAAGGAATCTTAGAAACCATCCAAATCCAAGAGAATCCTAACTATCATGGCCTTGGATACCAAGATCAAGATATTTGTACATCTTGCACACATCCCAAATATTCACATTCCCCATCCTCCAAATCAATTTTGGGCCCTTACATTCTAAATCCAAATCCTTCATCCCTTACATCTATTTTGGGTCCCTACATTCCAAAATAAAGCCCTTCATCCCTTCCATCCATATTGATTCCTTATATTACACCACCTATCACTCTTATTTCAAAATCCTTCCATCCTAATTATGATCCTTCACCTCAAATCTCCAATCAAGTTCAATCAAGGCACACTTCCTTGAGCCCATCAAACACCCCACCTACATCAACCCATCCATAAGACCTCCACATCATTCCTCTCCATCCACCAATCCCATTTCTCTTGGAAAAAATTTGGATGCCAATTAAAAAATTAATCAAGATAAACATTCACAAAAATTCCAAGGATCACCATGTCCCATCAAAAATCCATTTAAAAGAAAAATAAAATATGATCCAAAAGAAAGAAAAATTCCAAAGGACATTGAAATGAAGGAAAATATGTTTTTCCTAATATGGGAATGAATGTAAATAGGGTATAATCGACCTATTTCTCTCTATTTCATTATGAAATGAGATCCACAAAATAAAATGACTTAGAACCTTGAGGTGAATCAAGCCAAAGTGTGAATCTACAAATTTCCTTTTTTGCAAGGACAGGGGTCTTGATTATATAGATCCTTGGAGAGAAGACTAAAAATATAAAATCAACTCCAAAATGCAATCTAAAACTTTGATCTAATAGATTATGCTCAATACTGATGGAACCAAAAATCAAATTTCAGATCTGAGAGAGGAAAGAAGGTGTATACTAGTCACCAAAAAAAAATTCTGAAGTTGACGTGGGACTCATTTTCCTAGGGGTGAATGGGTCCTGAGTTAGGGTTAGATTCCACCTTTCAGAAGCCTCTACAACAAATCTAAATCTCTCAATTTTGATAGGATTCATGTTCGGAAAGCCAAAATAAATTCTATAAATGAGTTTCTATTAGATGACATCTTTCTTGACAACTTTTACAAGTTCTTCAAATTTTCTCTTCAAGAGATCTTCAAGATATCTTCCACCTAAATCTACAAACACAAATCAAGAGGTAATTTTTTTTTGTTTATGGTGAATGGGGGTTTCCCTTGGTCAAACCTCATTTTGGTAATCAAAAATTGAAATGAAATAATGAAACATGGAGGAATGATGAATGAAAAAAAAAATTCACAACTCACTAAACCCTTGGATGAACCCTGGAATGTAGATCACCAAACAATGCCTTGAATGCTTGAATGGATCATGAACTCTACATCAACATATTAGGTCCAATAACATGCATGATGTAAGAAGAATTTGACATGGCAATTGGATATTGATTTATGTAATAATTCTTCACTAAATATGCTCCTGAATGCCTTCCTCATAAAAAATTGCTACGTGAAAAATAGTGAAATGACCTTATATTTATAGGTATGTAACATTAATTTCCCAAAATTAAAATAATACTAGCTAACATGTGAATATAGATTTGAAATCATTAAAATACCACCAAAAACATAATTTATATTTAGATTCTAGGTCTAAGTGAGGACCCGTAAACCCATGGGTGAATGGCTCCTAGGTCACTCACCTAGGAAACATATTTATCAATGATAAATGTTATGTTTAGGAATTAATGAATGTTATGTTTTCCTCTTGAGAAAATGCAATTAATTAGGCTTGGATTTGAATTAAAGGTTCCAATTAAGGAAAATTAGCCTGATTAATTAAGGGAGCCCTAAATAAGTGTAAAAGTGCAAAGAGGTACACTCTACAACACCACATTAAGGCACAATTAAATCCATTTTAATTAATAGGGCCCAAAACTCAATGTGAATATGTAAAATACATATTACAACACTAAATTAAGGCATAATTTTAGTTCATTTTAATATATAATTCCAAAATTAAGTGTGAAAAAGGGATACTTTTTCGTACACTATAGACACAAAGGCCCAAGAAGAAGAAAAAAACACAGGATTTGTAAGCAATAAATGTAATCAATACATCCCAAATTACAATTCTAACTAGCATCCAAAATTTTTAAACCAAAATCTTCCTCCACTCCTAAGTCGTCTAATCCTCCATCTAAAAATCCCTTATCTTTGAAATCTATTTTTCATGTAGGAAAAGTGATCCTAGATCCAACTAGGATTGAGCTCTTTTCACTTGACTTGACATTGGGAAACAAAATTAACTAGGGTTGATGATTAGTTGGTTCCACAAGGGAGAACCAATATCCTAGGGTTTGTGTCCTTTTGAGTTGTAAATATTTTAAATTTGATGTGTGTTTTAGCAAGCATATTTGGCATATAACCCTAGATCTAAAAATGTATTTAACCATATAGACAAAAGTAAAAACAAATAAACAAACCCAATTTTGATAAATGGTGACAGAGAGGAACCTATAACTAAAAGCTAAGGCTAAGTTGTAGGGGAAAGGGCATTGAGTGCCCTAGACCTAATATTATTTGTTTTGGGGTTTAAAAACTTTGAAATGTAGGTTGCAGTTTTCTTTGTGTTTACTATGACTGTCAATTGAAGAAACCTTCAAATCTAACATACACACATGAAAAAAGGGGGGAAATTTTGTGTTGTGTAGGGGCTTGCCTAATTCAAACCATTTTTGGTATTTTTACCTCCACATATAGCAAATGATGATGATCAAGAGGCCTTACCCTAGGTTGGGTAGAGGGAAAAATAATAATTGACTGAAATGATAAATGACAATGTCACCTTGATCTGAAACCTTTGATGAAGTGATGTCACACCACGTGTTACCACAAATGTTGATTGATCAATGCCTTGATTTCTTGATAAACATACATCATTATTTCCCCTTCCTTTATAATGTCTTTCAAACATGATCTTGATTGATGAAATCATTTTAATAATGTTGCCAATTCTACGCTTGAATCTACCTTGACTGATTTTAGGATGCTCGATTTTTTCAATATATTTTCTAGAATTTGAAATGGTGAAAAGGAATTATATTTATATGTAATTATTTAATTTCCCACATATTAATTATTGATATCCAACAAATGACTCGATTTCTAAATATTAAAATGTTGACATCAGAATATGTGAATTAGGGCCCAAATAGGTTGGACAAGGGCATTGGGCACCCTATTCCAAACCTATTTTGGAGTCTTAAGTGTTGGTAAATGAATGTTAAATGATAAATCTCAATTTAATCTTGGTTTCAAAAAATGATAGTAAAATAGGAAAATTCAAAGCACAATCAAGGCCAAACACATATGGAGGAGCTAAACCTAGTGTGAAATTTTCAAGGGTGAAAATTTATGATGCTACACTATTTTGGGCCCTTATGTCTCAAAATCCACTATCATAAGTCCCTTATCATCTTATCCATCCATTTTGAGCCACTATATCCCAAAATCCATTTGTACTCCTCCATCTATATCTCAAAACTTACAATTCACCTCTTTTTCACAACTCCACCACCCTCCATGGTGTGTACCAATATTGATCTTCCCAACATCCTCATCCACTTATACATAATATTGCAGCCTCCATCCAATATCTAAAATTAATTTCCCATCCTTCCATTTTGTTAATCCAATCCTTTGCATAGATCCTTATCCCCCTCCATCTCCCCATCCATTTCATCCCTATTTACCATGATTTCAGCAATGTTTAGGAGCATACTTCTGACTACCTTGGTCCATCATTTCACTTCTTAAAGGGATACCATTCATGACAATAGATGTTTGATTCCCTCCTGCATCTCCCCCATCATGGATCCACTATCTTCCAAATCCACCTAGCCACATCATTATCCTCACCATTTTCCATCTATACTTTTGCTAGAAAGTTTTAAAAAAAGTAAAGAGAAATAATTTGTCCAATGGGAAAACCACTTGTGGCACCTTGGACAAGTAACATGATGAAAACTTAGTAAAAAAGCATAATATGCAATCCCACAACATCTTCCACTCTATAGTTGGGGAAGAGCTTCATCCATGCTATCATATGTACAACATCATATCCACACCTTCCACTATCCCTCATCCCCTTATCTTCCATCCTATCTAATTCCATCCTCCCTTTTCCACCTTTGATCTTGGAAAAGGCTTGGGATCTTCATAAACATCCTATATACATCTTCCAATATCCAACATCTCATATCCCTCATCTTATTTCCTACCTCTCACCCCATCCAATATTTGATCTTGATAAGAAACCTCCGTACTATCCTTCCTACCATATATTATACTTCATCCTATATCATTTCTACCATCCTATCTAACTCATCCTCCCTTTCACCCTTGATCTTGATAATAATAGGGGCAAAATATCTATGCATATTTTGGACAATGAAAACTGTACTTCCTCTACTATCCATATCTCTTATGCACTATCCTTCCATCTCATACATATTTTCCTACCATCAATCCACAATGGCACTCCCTCTAGCATGGGCTATCTTATTCCTTTCCTTTGTAGTCCTCAGAGATCACTCCTATTTCCCATCAGCATCCATCTAATCAATCCCTTTATCTCCTATCCATCTAATCCCTCTATCCTTCCAACCTTGTTCCAAGGCTTGGTTCCCCCTTGTCACTAGATATTTTTCATATTATCCTTTATCCAATTCATTTATCAATTGTAGAGAAGGGGGACCCGCCACCCCAAGACTCCAGGTCATAGGAGAGTTCTAATTAACGAGATCCCCTAAACTACCTCAAGTTTTCTAAGCGAATTGAAAAGGGGTAATATATTGAGGCTGAAAAGGAAGGATAAATGGCCTATTGCTTTCCTTCTACTAAAACCAAATATTTATGCAGCCAAAAGAGATGGTTCCCAAGGTTTGGCTTGTACCCCAGATAGCTTACTATCTAAGGATGACAACGTAGATGACAGTCTTTAACATGGTGCATTAGTGTCTCAGTGGTGTTTTGGAATCTGTACGGACAAATATCTAGAAGATAGATTGAAACTAGATGGAACCTACTAAATATTTGATAGATAAGTTTTTAAAATATGGTAGAATGTTGAAAGAGTATGAAACTAAAAGTGTAATGAAAGGAATTCTATAACTAAATTATGCTAGAATAGGAAAAGAGAGGGTAACCAATCAAACCTATCCACTTTGTGATTTAAATCTCCAAATAGCTCCACTCACATGCACCTATACACATAGAAACAAAAATTTTGGGGTTGTGTTTAGAGGACTACCTCTTTCAATATCCCACTTTGGTGTTCCCATTTCCATGGGTAGCTAGATAGCCATAGTATATAGAAAATGATAAAGAGATAGAAAAGAAAACACCAACAACAACTATGCTACATAGTAAATGAAAATATGCAAAGAGGAAATAGAAATGGACAATATCACCTTCGCGGCTATGAGAACTCAAGGCAAGTAGTGGAAGGAGAGATCTTGCAATCCCTCCAACAACAACGTTGTCGCAACAAACATGGTGCGAGAGCCAAGAACCAATAAATTGTAGCCAAGACAAAATTATACCACAACTTGAGAGTGAAAGAATGGAGATGAGAGTGAGAGAGTTGATCAAGAGAGTGAAGAATAATGTTTAAGAGTTGAAGAGAGAGTGAAAGAATGAGAAGTTAGAAAATTTGAATAGAAAAAGGGAGAAAAAAGACCCATTTTTCATTGGTCAAGGAGGTTGGAGGCACTACAATTTGTCATCGGTGGAGGAAAAAAACACCTCTATGGATACCAGAGGCAAGAATCGTGTTAGGACAACAATGTGGCATAAAGAATGCATGCATCCTTGATAGAGATTCCTTCACCAATGTAAAAATATGTAGCCAGGTGGAATGAGCAATATGGGTGTGGTGGAAATGCATCATTGGATTTAAATTTTCTAGGGTAAGGGCTATAAAAATGGGGAATTTTCCTAGGGGTGCAAATTTGCTCCATTACATCCTCTATCCCTCATCTAATCCAAAATTCCCATTTATTCCACACAATGCTATCAATCCTAATTCATGTAATCCAATCTTGCAATCTAGCTTATAATCCCAAAGAAATCCATCATTTTGATCCGAATTAGCTAAAATATATTCATACACTATAAAATTATAATTATAGGGATGTGAATCCCAAAATTTAATGCTTTTGTGTGGGTAAAGGAATAAGTCCCCTACAACTTTCTAGGGCTATCACCTAGAAGGAAGAGGACTTTCCTTTCATATGAGGAGCATTAAACCTTGTGATTCATTCAATTCTAGAGATTGAATATGTGTTGAAATATGCTAAATATTGAGATGTAATAAGAAATCCTAACTATTTAACCTAAGCTAAGAGAATCTATATTTCTAGAAAACACATGATGTATTATAACAATGATAAAATGAAGACTAAGCTAAGAAAAATAACCTATTAGATTAAATGGGTGCACCTAGAAACTATTGGAGACCGATGAAGAAGTTGTGGAAGCCTCAAGAAATTTGAAAAATTTAAATTTTGAGCCAACTGGGACACTTATGCCAAGTTTGGTGACCTAGTCCCTTTCTGGGTAAACAACTTGTCATTTGGTGTTTCTGCATGACAACTCAGATAGAATAAAATTTATCCTATCTCTCTTAAAATATTGATCTCTATGAATAGAGAGATAACCCCAAGGTATTCATGGGTGTCAAGTTATGATAATGAAGTAGAAAAAACTCAATGATAAAATGTGAATATGTTGGTAATCATAAGGGGTCTTACGTACAAATGTTGGAAGTTCTAAACTCCTCAGATGTTAAGGTATGGTGATGCTTTAACTTTAAGTACAATCTTGCAGAGAATAGTGCAATATTCTAAGGTGTTAAATATTTTTAGGTTGTAGGCATTCATTCAATAAGACTGAATGAATATATATAATTCACATGAATACGAGGTACAGTTTGACCTTGCACAAAATTCCCACAATCAAGAAGCTTCCCAAGATATGAACTAGGGATTGCTACAACATTCCAAACATTAAATCACAAGCATTACTAACTAAGCTTAAGATACATTCAAACATTTTCAAGCGATTCGAAAGATAGAACAAGAAACATGCAAGATTATTCAATGTAAAGGAGGCACCAGTCCTAACAGAATGTCTGCACTTTGTATTAAATCAGCATATTCACAACATTTTTGGTTTGTTACAACACTTGCTTGAAATGTAAAACCAACTTGTAATCTGCAAACATGCTACTTTACTGCTAAATCTACTATCTAAGCTTAATTGGTAACCAGCTTAACTAGCTTGGCCAATTATTCCAACCTAGTCAAACACTTACAAAAGAGGTAGAGTACCAGACTTATAGAACAACTAGCCCACATGAAATAGAGCTAGGGTTACAAGAGAGTCATCCATCAACTAAATCGACCCTGATAGTCAGTAGTAACCTGCCGCTCAACAATGAATGCAACAAGGACCCCATCAGATCAACCTACGATCGCATGCAACCAAGGGATGGATCCTCAAGCCATGCCCAACATAAATTCCCCACCTGTGCAAACAAGAATGCATGTGAACACCAGGAGGAACACAAGCCACCAATCAAACCAGATCAGGTAAAAAAGGTGGCCTAGATCAAACAAGCCAAGTTGAATCCACCAACAAGATCTGCCCACCATCAATGAACACCAAACATGCTAACCTTTCATGTAAAAATGGGTCTCATGACAACAATTGCAAAGTGTACCTAACTGCACCCACAAATCATGCCCAAATCTTCAAGGTGCATCCTACAAATCCCAGTTTGATCCAACCTACATTCAAACAAGACACCATTAATCCCAAATACACCATCATAATCCAAAATACACCATCATAATCCAAGCAGGTCCATAGAGTTCCTAAGGTCAGAGAATCATGTAAAAACCTAGGCGGAGGCAAAACCAAAGATAGGTGGATGCGTAGCCACAAATAAAATAGGAAAAATTAGCCAAGATAGGCGGAGGTGAAGGCAGAATGGGAATGGGAAAGGAAACCAAAAGGGAACGAGGCGGAAAAAAAAGAAAAATCCACCCGGTGGAAGTGGAGGTAGAAAAGGAATGGGAAAGGAAACCAAAAGGGAATCAAGAAGAAACAGAAGCAAAACCCACCCCGATGGAAGCAGAATGGAAATGGGAAAGGAACCATGAACTTTTCCAAAGTTCAAAGCCAGATTCCATTCTGGCCCTGGCCCCAAAAAAATGACAAAAAGAGAAAACCACAGAAAACCCCACGGGTGGAAACAGAACCCAAAGACCGAAGACAAACGAGAAAACAAAAAAAAATGAGAACGTAGGAGGTGGAGGCGGAATGGGAACGGGAAATGAACTGTGAACTTTGCAAAATTTCAGAGTTCGATTCCATCCTGGTCTCGACCTTGACAAAATGATAAAAAGAGAAAACCAGAGAAAACTCATGGGTGAAGAACCAACTCAAAGACCAGAGACAAACAAGAACAAGAATAAACAAGAAGGGGGGAAGCAGACCCGAAATGGCAATGGGAACCAAACTATAAACTTAGAAAAAGTTCAAAATTTGGATCCATCCTGGTTCTGACTCTGAAAAACGAAGGAAAAAATGAAGTGAAGAAAAGACCAAGGGAGAAAAGTGAACCCTGAGGTGAAAAAAAATAAAAATCAAGAAGAAAGCGAGGAAGCAGGAAGGAAGCAGAGCTAGAATGGGAATGGGAACAAAACTCAGAACTTAACCAAAGTTCAAAGTTCTATCCCATCCTGATTCCGCCTCCAACAGAACAAAGAAAATAGGGAAAACAAGGGAAAGCCAAGGGAGAGAACCAACCCTTGGGACCCAAACAAAAACAAGAAGGGATAAAACAAAAGGCTAAAGAAGACCACCCAAAAGAGGACATCCACAAGACCTCAAAACCACCAAGAACGGGCCAAAAGAACAAGCCAAAAGAGGGTCCCCACTTTTAGAGGGGCATGTGTCCAAAACTGTACAATAAATGTTGACTCCGCTAGGGAAATGCTCTAGAGCATTTCTATGACAAACTGGCATCATGAACTTAGAATCTTTGGTTTCAATCCAAGCATCAGGTTACAAACAGACAAGGTTTCAGACATCACCAACAAGTCAACCTTTCATGTACAATGGTCAAAGTGTGTGCATATGCATTCATTTTCCTTTCCTAAGTTGCAACAAGGACCAAACTCAGTCTGAAAAGGCTACCTAAGGATTCTAGCTCCAAAAGCAACCTAGATAGAGCCTCACTACCAGTCACGCTTCTATAGCCCCGGTGAGGTTATCACTATGAACCTCCAGAGCATAGCTCTACTACCAGCCAAGCGTCCATAGCCCTGGTAGAGATACTCGGATACCCTTGAAAAAGGTGAACATTCTGATTTTCAATATTTTATTTCTTTTCTTTTGATATTTTCTTTTGAGATTTTCTTTTAAATATTTAATTTTCACCTTGTAGGAAATGAAGCCCACAGGCAAGGATGAGAACCACAATGACACTGGAGCAGAATTTAATATTTTTGCACCCAGTCAGACCTCCTCAAGACCATATGCAACCTCGAAACACTTAAGATTTTTGTGAAGATATAAGACCTAAATATATTCCATAATTTAACTTAGTCAAGTGACACTTACTCCTAGCCCATGCAACATCGGATGAAGTAAATCCACCAGTTGAATGACTCTGAAAAGATGGTAAGAGTTTGTAAAAGAAATCTCAGATCAGCCCCAGACCAGCAGCCAGTTATACAGATGCAACAAGCCTAGACGAAAGTAGAAAAACCCCACAAAGAAAAGGAGCAAGGAAAATCAACCCCAAGCAGACCAAAGCAAACCAAAACCAGAGAAGCAGACAAGCAGAGAAAAAACCCAAAAGAAACCCCACAAAAAAAAAGACAAAACCAACATAAAGGAAACCTAATCTACTTATGTACAAAGACAGAGCTGAGAACAACTCAAGACTGAAAATAATGCTTCAAATATTTCCCATTGATAGGCAGTGGGATATCTCCTCCAGTGAGGGTTTTCAAATGGAAGGCATTATCTCCCAGAATCTCTGCAATCTGATAAGGGCTGAGCCAAAGTCTATCAAATTTTCCATGCTCCCCCTTTTTTTCATGGGCTTTATCCCAATAGAGAACCAATTCAAATATTCTAAAGGCTTTCACCTTGGTTCTCCTATCAAACCATCTTTTCACTATACCCTGATGTTTGGAAAAGTTCTCTAGGGCTTCATCTCTTCTCTCTTCAAGGTGCAACAATTCAATCAAGCAAGCTTCACACTTGTCCTCTCCATCATAATATTCATTAATGAATTGCAAGGTAGGGATCTTCAGCTGGATGAGAAAGATAGGTTCCAAACCATACATTAAGTGATAAGGAGTGGTTCCTAAAGAATTATATTTCTAGTGCAGTCTACCCAAAGAGAAAATATAAGCTGGGTATACCAATCCTTGGGATTCTTATCTAATAGTTTTTGGATGACTGTCAAAAGGTTCTTATTGGAAGACTCAGCCAAACCATTCCCCTGTGGATAGTAATTGGATGCAAATTTTATGGTAATCCCATGATCATAGGCCCAGTTAGAAAACTTTAAAGATTCAGATGCAGAACCATTGTCACTAACCATAGTTAATGGACAACCAAAGCAATTAATGATACCTGATTCCATGAAATTGATTACTACTTCAGAAGCACATTGTTTGCATGCAAGAGCTTCATTCCACCTAGTAAAATAATCAGTTATGGTAAGAATATACCTATGGCCTGCAAATGAAGATGGGTTGATTGGACCAATGAAATCCATTCCCCATTGTGCAAATGGTTTTACCTCTATGATAGGCTGAAGTGGAAGAGTTGCACACCTCTCCCTACTTGCTGCAGTTTGACACACATGGTAAGTCCTCACATGGTGATGTGTGTCCTTGAACAAGGTAGGCCAATAATAGCCTTCCCTAAGAATCTGATTTACAGTGGATGGTGTTGAACCATGGCCTATGCCATATTTATCATAAAATTTAGTCATCACTCTCCCTTCCTCTTCTTCCCCTAGGCATCTCAGGTAGATGCCCTCATGATTTCTCTTGTATAGGACAACTCCTTTCATCATAAAACATCGACTCTTCAAACATAGAGCTCTTCTTTGCACTGAATTACTTAAGGTGTTTGGGGTATTGTTTATTCAACAAATAGTAGATAATGTCATCATACCAACTCCCCGGAGAAACATCTTCAAGATTATAATGCTAGGCTATAAGGTTGGGATCCATTTCTACCATTGTTTTGGTCAATCCCTGTCCTCTTACCAACTTCATGGGTTGGATTTCAATGTCATATTCTTGTAACATAGTCACCCACTTGGCTCTACGTTCTCCCAACTTGTTTTGCATCAACAACAGCTTGACTGCTAGATCAGGGACTATAGCAAAGACCTTGTTTCTTTGTACATAGTGCCTAAACGTTGTCATAGTTCAGATCAAGGCATAAGCCTTATTTTCAACACTAGGATACCTTAGTTCAGAATACTTCAAAGGGGCACTTATGAATGCTATGGGATGTTCATTACCTTGATCAGACTTTTGTGTCAAGAAGATTGCGTAGGAGTGATCAGAAGAAAATGAATAGATGTAGAATGGCTTAGCATAATCAGGACTCACCAGGACAGGGGCCTCAACAATAGCTCTATTGATTTTTGCAAATGCTTCCTTAGCCTCTGTATTCCATTCAACCTTTGCCTCTTGCTTCTACATGGCATTTAAGGGCTTGATTATTTTTGCAAATAGAGTGATAAATTTCCTATCAAATTTAACCTTGCGAAAGAATGACTTCATTTCTTTCTTGCTTGTAGGGGTTTAATTTTTAGTATTTCCTCCACTCATTTAGGATCAATGGCAATCCCTTGTTCTAAAATAGCGCATCCTAGCAGCTTTCCCTCAGTGACTCCGAAGATGCACTTCTTTGGATTAAGTGAAATTCCAAATTCCCTACACTTCTAGAATACTTTCCATAAATCTTCAACATGATAACTTCTCTTCTTGGAAAAGACTGTCAAATCATCCATGTAGATGGTTATGCACTTTCCAATTATGTCCTTGAAGGAAATATCCATTTCTCTTTGGAATGTAGCTCCAACATTGATTAGCCCAAAGGGCATTCTTCGGTAAGCAAAGGTTCCCCATTTTGTAGTTAAGGCAGTCTTGTGCCTATCCTCATATTGAAGCATGACCTGATTGTATCCAGAGTACCCATCCAAAAAGGACATCATCTAAGATCCATTGACAACCTAAACCACCTCATCCAGTGAAGGAACTGGATAATTATCCTTTTCTAATGTTCTGTTCAGGTTTATGAAATTGACACATAGTCTAATTTCTCCATTTTTCTTCTTGACTGGGACCAAGTTTGTGACCCATATTGAATGTCTTACTAGGAATATGATTTATTTTGAGAGTAACTTTTGCACTTCCTTCTGAATAATGGGCTCCAACAAAGCATTGATTGATCTTTATCTTTGCCTAAATGTCTTAACATTTGACTTGAGGGGAATTGTATGTGCAATGACTTAAGTATCATATGTCCTCAAGTCATCATAGCTCTAGGCTATCACATCCTGATATGTGTGCAAGGCATCAATAATTCCTTTCCTCTCCTCTAGAGTGCACACCTTATCAATAAAGACATTCTTGAAATTACCCTAGATCCCCATGTTATATATTTCACACTGATAGTTGAGGGATTCCCGTTTCATTTTCTTCTCTTGATCCTTAATCCTATCCAAATCAAAGATCCTTTCCAATTGTACCATGCCCCTTGGGATGGTGTTAGTCTTCAAATTGAGGACCCCTTCTAGATCAATTTCAGTCTCTTGAGGCTCAACCTCATCAATTACTTGGGAAGAAAATACATCACAACTAGTAATAAAATCAAGAATGTGCTTATCATCTTCAAATACCTAAAAATTAGTGACACTGTCAGGCACTGAGGGTACTGGAACAAGTTCCATAGTGAATTTATTTAAGCTCGGAAGTGATCATGGCTGCAATGTATTTGATGCTTGTGCCAGAGAATCAACAGTTTGATTCTTACTCTGAGGTATCAGTTGAATTTTGAAGGCATCAAATCCTTCAATGAGATCCCAAACTTTGTGTCTTTAGTTGGCCATCCTTCTACCATGACGTGACTATTGTTTTATCACCTACCTAGCCACTAGCTCAGAATCTCCAAACACTTGGAGTATTTTAATTTCTTTCTCAATGCCATTAGCAGCTCATGAAGTGGGGCTTCATACTCAGCTACATTGTTGGTGCATTGTAATTGGAGTCTATGAGCAACAAAGTAGGTTTTACCTTTAGGAATGATCAGCTCAAGCCCTGCACTAGCACCTTGTTTGGATTTGGTTCAATCAAACCTTAATGTCTAGTAGTTATTAACTCCTGCTCTTCTTGGTACGTCTCTACCCTTACTGTCACCCAGAGGTTCTTCAGGAGGTTTCAGAACCTTCCCCTTTTAACTATTTTGAGTGATCTATATGCTTGACCCAACAATTGGGGTTGTGTTGATGGGCCTTTGTATCTGTTCTACTGCTATTTGACACAAGAAACATTCTAGTTTAGAATGACGAGCATCATAGACTCGACACCAATTTGGAAGAAGCAATTCTTCAAAGTTCATATTTCTACCCAGCTGAATATGATTTTCTACACATTTCCGGATAAACTCTTGCAAGTTATCCAACAAGTTGAGTTGTCTATTTTCTTGGTCACGAGGCTCCTCCATTTGTTCAAATTGCACTTTCGATCTACTGGCTTCCAATGGGATTTCACCAGAAGAGGTTTGAAACATTAAGATTTATTTTCTGTCTAAATCAAGGGAGGCTAGGACATAGTTCCCCATACTGACTTTTGTTACCAATATCTCATTTGAAGTATTCTAATACTCAGTAATGACATACTTCATTCTTGGTTCTCCTTCAATTCTGATATGATTTGGGACTCCTTTCCAAGGGAGCCACATGTGGGAATGATCTATGGATGTGTATCCATTTAGTGCCTTGGTGAAATCCCTACCCAAGATTATACCATAGGTGTCAGGAATGTCCACTACTTGAATATTAAGCGCTTGTTGCACTCTAGGGTCTGAGGCAACTTTCATGGGGATCATATTTAGTTCTCCTATAATGTTCACCTTTGTTTTGTCTAGTTGGGTAACTTTATGTTGAGAGGCTATAGGGGTAATACCAAGAGCCCTACAGATAGCAAATGGCATAACATTTGTGGATGTCCCTGAATCTAGTAGGCAATTGTGAATATTTTTACCAAATATATGAATGGAGATCAGAAAAGGAGGGTTTCCATTTTTCCTTGGAATAAACTCAACTATGAGTTAGCTTGGGCAACCTGACTCTTATATTTTTCTTTACCCCTATCCCTTGGTTGTAACAAACTAGGACCTTTGGGTGTTGGTGAAATAGGAAGCCTTGCAATTGGCTCATTGGTAGCTACTCCTAGTGTTGCTATACTTGATTTAAAGGACCCAAGGACTACATTTCTAATTTTAGGAACTCTTAACAACTCAAAAGAAGAAAGACTCACCTTTACTTATCTGAGTTCCTCAGTGACATATTCTCCCAGTTGTTCCACATTCATGTCCATCTAGAGCTCCTTGGAATGACCATTTTTCTTATCCTTTGTTGTATCAACAATGCTTCCTTTGCAAACATCTGGTTGTCCTTCCTTTGTGATGTATTGCATTGGAACTTGAGGGTAGGATGGATTGTTGTTAGCATGTGGATCCAACGGAGTAGTACAATTGTGTGGAGGGGAAAATGTAGTGAATGGTCCTCCAGCCTGTGGATTCCTTTGGGGCTTGCTCCTCAAATCATATTTTTTGATAAGTTGTTGAAAAATTTGCACTTCCTCAACACCATCCTCTTCTTCATCGAATGGGCCATTGTCATTCTCAGTTTCTTCATCAAATAGCTAAGATATTTCATCTTCATTGAACACTTGTTCAACCTCTCCACTTTGGCTACTTGATTCCTCCTCCGGTTCATTCTCCTCATCCCTAGGGAATGAAGAATGGTTCAATACTAACACCAAGGAATCATAGGAATTTGAGGGCACCAACTCTTGGCCGGTAGAGTTGTTTTCAACTTCATATTGGAAAATGGAAGCAAAACTTTTAAATTCACGGAAGTCAAGCTCAAAATACTGACTGGTCTTGTGAAGCCTACACCATCTGGATAAAGCAGCCTCTGCTAGGTACACCCCACTTGGAGGTTTCTCAGGATTGGAAGGTTGATCTAGTGGAGTGGGGACTCCTTCATTGTGAGGCCTAGTGTTCCATGGCCTATTCTTCCTAGGTGGTTATCTTCTTTCGAACCCTTGTCCACCTTGTTGATTTCTATCGAAGTTTTGGCCAAAATCTTGTCCTCTTTCAAACTTCTGATTTTTGTCATAGTGTTTCCCTTTGTTATAATTTGATTGAATTCTATTTTGATTAGCTTGGAGTTGATTTTTTTGGTTCCTCAAGTAGGTTACCTCCATGTTTAGCTTCTTGAATTTTTTGGTCAACTCATCTAACCTTTCTTTATTAGGATTGTTGTAAGGGACTAGATTCACAGTGCTTGGGGAATACCATGACACTTCCCTAGAACCAGTAGACTGATTCAAAACTTCTGAGTTCTACAAGTATGTGGGGAAATTAGCTTACAGTTGTAAATGGAGGGGACAGTTAGCAGTTTGCTCGAGATAACCAGGCATTGGTTGAACTTGGTTTATTGGATCAGTCAGGTGAGGAACCAGAGGCAACTGTGGAACAAGATTCATAATGGGTGTGTAATTAATCAGAGCCTGGTTGAGAGATTGGACTTGGCTTGGGTGAGCAACTAGTCCTAGAGATGGTAGAGTTCCATACAAGTGTTGTCTCAGGTTTTTACTGACCTTAACAGCCTCCATATATGTAGTGAGCAAGGTAGTTGGTGGATTAGTTCTCCACTTAAGGAAAGTAGAGGTAAGGCTGTCGAAGGCTTCAAAGTATACCTCTAGGGAAATTTCCAATATAAGGTGCTTGGAGTCTAGTGTATGCTTGGTGGAACCTATTTTTGAATGATCCTATAGGCTCATTAACCTCTCTTTTTACCCTAGTAAATTGCATATACAACTCATTAGCACTAATGGGAATCTTAATTTTTAGTAGGAAAGCAGCCTCAAGCTTAGCCCAGTTATGGATGGAAGCAACAGGTAAGTGATTATACCAATAAAAGGCCACTTCTCCTCGAGAATAGGGGAAGATCTTGTGTGGAACATCCACATGATTAATCCCTTTGTCTCTCAGATAGGTCTAAAAGATCCTAATGTGTTCTTCTATTATGCTATTTGGATCATTTGTATGAAACTTAGAGAAAAAATGCTCTGGGTTCTTCGGTATGACATTGTAGTTGTTGAATGTCAAGGGTGATGGGTTATTTGCCAAGAAATCCATCACTGGATGTGGTAATGGTCTATGAATGACTGGTTGGGGTGGTGGAATGGAACTAGACTCAAAATTTGATGAAGATGGAGTGGTTGGAGGCGAATATGGTGGAAATGATGGATCGGATGATGGTTCCTCCCTTCCTCTAGTCCTTCTTGACCTAGTTGGAGGTGGAAATTCTTGTAACTCTTCTTCTTCTCTTGTTATGGATCTGGTTCTCCTTCAAAACCTCTCAGGAGAAATGACATTTATAAAATGCTTCAGGTTGCTTGTTCAACCCTCCTTCTAGCACCAATCCTGTTGTTTGGTGGTAGGAGGGGAAGGGCATGAAATGAATGAAGCAATGTCTTTTTTCAACTCTCCTTCTATAAAATATCCTTGTTCAACCCTCCTTCTAGCGCCAATCCTATTGTTTGGTGTTTCTACATGGCAACAACTCAGACAGAATAAAATTTATCCTATCTCTCTTAAAAGGTTGATCTCTATGAATAGAGAGATAACCCCAAGTTATTCACGAGTGTCAAGTTATGATAATGCAATAGAAAAAACTCAGTTATAAAATGTGAATATGCTAGTAATCACAAGGGGTCTTATGTACAAATGTTGGAGGTTCTAAATTCATCAGATGTTAAGGTATGGTGATGCTTTAACTTTAAGTTCTAACCATTTAATAAAAGAAACAACAAAATATGAGGGTTTTAGAAGTTCTAATGTTAATGCTACTTCTAAGATTAACCATGTAAATGATGAAATATATGGAATAGACCAATCCCTTAAACTAGTTCCTGGTCGACTTAGGTTATACCTGCAATCTTGCAGAGAACAATGGAATCTTCTATGGTGTTAAAGATTTTCAGGCTGTAGAAATTCATTCAATAAGAATGAATGAATACATACAGTTGAACTAAGCACATGAATACAAGGTATAGGTTGACCTTGCACAACATTCCCACAATCCAAACATTCCAGGGTTTGCTACAAAATTCCAAACATTAAATAACAAGAATTACTAACTAAACTTAAGATACATCCAAACATTTCTAAGTGATTCGAAAGATAGAACAAGAAACATGCAAGATTATTGAATGCAAAGGAGGCACTAGTCCTAACACAATGTCTGCACTTTGTATTAAATCACCATATTCACAAAAAATTTGGTCTATTACAACACTTTCTTGAAATGTAAAACAAACTTCTAATCTGCTAACATGCTACTCTACTACTAAATCTACTGTCTAAACATGATTGGTAACCAACTTAACCAGCTTGGCCAATTATTCCAACCTTGCCGGACCCTTACAAAGGAGGAAAAGTGCCATACTTATAGAACAACTAGCCCGCATGAAATCGAGCTAGAGTTACAAGAGATTCAGCCACCAAATAGATCAGCCCCGATAGTCACCAATAACCTATTGCTCAATAATGAATGCAACAAGGACCCCATCAGATCAAACTGGGATCGCATGCAACTAGGGAACGGATCCTTGAGCCATGCCCAACATGAATGCCCCATCTTCGCAAACAACAATGCATGCAAACACCAAGAGGAACATGAGCTACCAATCGAACCAGATCTGAGCAAACAGATGACCTAGATCGAAGAGGCTAGGTTGAATCCACCAACCAGATCTTCCCACCATCAATGAACACCAAATGCATTGATCTTGCGTGCAGGAATGGGTCTCGTGATAGTAGCTGCAAAGTGTACCTAAATACACCCGCAAATCATGCCCAAATGTTCAAGGTACATCCTGCAAATCCCAGCTCGATCCAACCTGTATTCAAATGGGACACCATTAATGCCAAATACACCATCATAATCCAAGCAGGTCCATAGAGTTCCTAAGATCAGAGAATCATGCAAAAACCCAGATGGAGGCAGAACCAAATATAGGCGGAGGCAGAGCCATGAACATAATAAGAACAATGAGCCAAGATAGGCGAAGGCAAAGGTAGAATGGGAACATGAAAGGAAACAAAAAGGGAACCAAGTGGAAATGGAAGCAAAATCCACCCCGATGGAAGCGGAGGCTGAATGAAAATGGGAAAGGAAACCAAAAGGGAACCAGGCGGAAATAGAAGGAAAACCCACCTCAACGGAAGAGGAGGTAGAACGGGAATGAGAAAGGAACCACAAACTTTGCCAAAGTTCAAAGCCAGATTCCATCCCGGTCTCGATCCTAACAAAATGACAAAAAGAGAAAACTAAAGAAAACCCCATGGGTGGAAACAAAACTTGAAGACCGAAGACAAAAAAGACAACGAAAAAAAATGAGAAAGCGGGAGGTGGAGCTAGAATGGGAATGGGAAAGGAACCACAAACTTTGCAAGAGTTCGGAGTTCGATTCCATCCCGATCTCGGCTCCAACGAAATGACAAAAAGAAAAAACCGAAGAAAACTTGCAGGTGGAGAACCAACCCAAAGACCAAAGACAAACGAGACCACAAAAAAGCAAGAAGGTGTGAAGCAGAGCCGGAACGGGAATGGGAACCAAACCATGAACTTAGAAAAAGTTTGAAATT
>CM021100.1:518009710-518036692 GCA_007115665.2 Sequoiadendron giganteum | reverse complement strand
GTTTCCATATTCACCCAATACCCAGTGCAAAGCGCAAGGAAGATGTAGTTGTGATGGCCAAATTTTGACACAGATTTAAGCCTTCTCAAATGCCTTATTTCTGTAACACTACTCCCTTTAAAAATTTGTGTTGATGGAATGCTACTATAATCCTACGCCCTGCACCAGAAGGGTCTGATCGCTCTTATATGTACTCCCCTCGCAGATTCAAGGAGACAGACAACAAATACATTCAGATAATGTATTTTGGTTTTATTTTATATTATTTTCATTTATTTATTTAATGGTTTTGAAGTAAGGAACTGAGATGTCATATTAGCTCAACACCACGTTGGCTGCCATAAGCAATGGCGTGAAGGGGTGACTCTCATTCCACAATTGGATAACTATCTTATTTCTGGGTGCTTAAGTAGATATCACCATCCTTAAATCTATGTTATCACGCATTTAAAACTTGAAATATTGTGTCACTGTTCTTTTTTATCTACTGTGTTGCAAGCTTATTTGCATAGCAATTTCCATTTTATTAACACAAATTTAACTGTTTTTAGCATATACTCCTGTCCTTATTAAGTATGTGCACCAGTAGGCTTAGAACATTCATAGACTATCTTAGGATGCTTAACCCAACTTCTTATCAGTGGACATAATACAAACTTATCCACCATTCAGCCAAGCATCTATTTCAAGTATCTATTTTAGGCTAACCAGCATTCTGATGTATTTTTCCCTATGTAAAGAGGTATGTTAAATATCAGCTTCGAAGTAAAAACAGTTAGCATTGCATCTATATTTCTTTTCAACCAAACACAAAGCCAAAAAATGAAATGTTCAGAAGTACATAAACATAATGCATATGGCAACCAATCATCATGTTATATATGGAGGGTGAGACTTTATGATGAAACCATGTTTTCTTTCTTCTTCTTCTTTTTCTTTCTTTCTTTTTTTTTTTTCCATTATCAAACTAAACTTCATAGTTTCTTTTCTTTAGACATATAATTAGATATTCTGTTTCAAAGGATATTTTATTTATTTATTGAGCAGTAAACAATGTTCATAACACTAGTTTCTTTCTAAAATTAAAGGAAGACAAGAAAATTAGGATTGAAATAATAAAAGTATTCTTATATACATTTATTTACTGGTTTACTTTCTTTTGGCAGAATATTAAGCTATAATCCTTAAATTTAGAATAACCCCCTTTATCTTTCTTGCAAGGTAAATGCATTGTTCTTAGAAAACAAAAGATATTTCGTTTAGAAGTCATCACTATGAAACTCACCAAGCTACTCATATATGTTCCACAATAGAATATATCATACTCCTTTAAGCTAGCAAATGAAATATAATAAAATTTATTTTCAAATTAACATTTATTCTTTCAAAATGAATTGCACATTCTCTTAAATAAAATAATAATGACAAGTATTTATTTTCACCCCTAGTTATAGAGCCACAATTTCATACAAATATACATCACTTTCACACATATACACTTTTCTCTCACCCCTACCATAAAGGTAGTTACATTTTAGCGAGGGTATATTCGCCTCATAGACATAATGAAATAACAAAAAGGAAACCTTTCCAAATCTTGTAAGATCCTCATATCATCTCCCACCTACACAAATCTCACCATATTCTTCCATAGCCAAGGTAGTGCTCACCTCCCAACCATAGGTTTGCTCACAAACCACCCCCGAGCTAGGAGGAAACCGAGGGAACCAGGTACAAACAAAACCAAGGAAAACAATATTTACACACACATGATACACACAAGATTATTTTCACACCCACCCAAGGGATTTACACATAACTTTAGGATTCCATCAAAAATCCAAACTAGGGGATGGAGGGTGGACTACGCACTCCATATGGGGACTCATAATAGTAACCAAAACAAGTCAATGTCATACTCCCATCATTTCACATGCAACCCTTCTTTAATATCTTCTCTTTCTCAAAAACCCATACCACCAAAACCATTTATGCCATTTCACAATTATATATGGGTACTCATACCCTTTTTGAGCATCTCCTCTTGAGGAGGGATTAAACTTCCCCATGGAGGTTCCTACTTCATACCATCCCCAACAAGGGATGCTCTACCCAAATTTTGGGCGAGCCTATCCCTATACAACCCTTTTCCCATCACATTAACCACATTCAACAACATGAGAAAACAAACACCAAAAACATTTTGAAACAAATCTACCAACAAAACCCAAGGGATAAAATACCAAGCACATTTTTACATACACATGTAATCTTTCAAACCAAACATAAAGATACAAAAAGAGTGGTGAATCTACCTTAAAACCAAGCTTAGGGAAGGATGAGTTGAGGATCCACACAACTCCACTTCTTCCAAGCTTTTTCTTCAATCTCCTCAACCCCTAAAATTCAACCAAAATCAAGAATGCAAAAAGAATCCCATAACCCTTGTTTTGAGTTTTTTTAATAGGAACTCAAGTTTTAATTCCTTTATATAGGAAGCTGACACTTATCAACCTCCCATTCGCTCTCCCAGGCACACTCTCCCATGTTTTCTCACACATGTGTGAGAACTTGGGAGATTTTCAAGGCAACATGGAGAAGTGGGGATGGAAAGAGACTAGTGCCCATCCCACTTCCCAAAACCTCATTTTCGTCAAACCTCTTTAAGGCCTCAAGAAGAGTGCCCAATCTTGAGATTGACCCAATATTCTGAGCTAAAAAGGTACCTAACCTATAGGTACCTTCCCTAGGGACCTTAAACCCATAAAAATACTTTAAAAATATCACTTTTCAATCCCCAAAATTTGCCTAAAAGTTCAAATCCGTGTTTGTCCACTTGGATGGACAACTCGCCTCCTAGATGGAATGACATGACAATAAAAATCAATATAATAACACTCACACTTTACATCACAAATAAAATACATCACAAAATGAAACTATAGTCCTTTGAAATGGACTTCAGTTTGGTTTCACTAGTTAAATTACTTAGGGTTCCCAAGGGTCACCTCCAATTTCCATTGGCCATGGAAAGTGTACCTGCACACTTGATGCAAACGTTAATCCATCCAAGTAAATGATATTCATATAAAAATCAAACCATTGCATTTAAACAATTTCATAATTTACATAGCATAAAGATCCAATAACATAATTGAAAAATCATAAGCCACCTATCTAATCCCATCTTTATTATCCATAATTTTCATACTCATCTAATTGTAACATGATTGGTTCACATCACTCATTTCATTCATTCATCATTAAGTTTCAAGATTCAAATTAAACAAACTCAATAACCAACATAGATTAGATCAATCATCATAGTCGGATTACTAAGCATGTGGCATAATCAAAATCAAATCATCATATGAACTTAAACATTTAAGTGTCATGTCATTAATGGTATCAATAGGCATAGACAATAAGAAAAATAAAAATAATCCAAGTACTAGATGTAGCATAGGGGTGGGCCTCACAGATCTCCATCAAGTGAGCAACACTCAAAATGCAGAAACTATCTTGAGCACATTGAAAACACTTGCATCTTATTGTACCAAATGAATAAATCACTCCATATGATGAGTTATTCAAAACAACCTTAATGAACTAATTGCCACAATGCAACAATTCTAATTTCACAATTGTGGCAGACATGTCGAGTCCCCATGTGGCCCGACTAAAAAAAAAATCATTTTCAAACAAGTTTTACCCTCAACTAACTCAAATTGACTTCATGCAATGTCTGAATGCATCTAGAGTTGAAAAAACAAACTGGGTTCTCATTAAAACTTGCTTTCAGGCACATTTGGAAAATGGTCAAAACAGGTCAAGTTGCCTTAGGAATCAATTTGGGAAATTGGTCAAATGACGTCCGGGAGATATAAAAAATTGTAGACATGTAGTCATTTGACCTGGGAATACAATGCAACAAACGACTCAGAGAAATCAATCATGAGGTGAAAGATATTAATCAGAAAAGTTTCACAGCTAGGCCTATCTGAAACAATAGTTCTGAACGAATTGAAACTGACTCAACTACCAATTTGTAAAAATTGTGAATCACCTCTTGACGAGCTACCATTAGACATAGTGGAACATTAAGATACCCTAAGCACGTGTGCAAAAGGAATTTCTTTGAAATATCATTGATCAAAAGTTATTAATGATCAAAGTTGACCACTCAGAAAGGCTATCAGGAATGTAGATGTGAAATTGAACAAACTGCATTGGGTTTCAACTTGTTAAAAATAACAAATTAAATCACGAGGCTCTAAAAATTGACATGTGAGATCATTTAAGTGTGGAGAATACAAAACAACATTTGTTCTAACATGACAATCAACTGGTTGCAAAATTCAAGCTCAAACAAAATGCAACTTTGTAAAACCAATAGTCTACAAACAATAGAACAGTGTCAAAACCCTCCAGCTTCACTTTTTGAAACTCTATCAAAGCTCATCGTTGGAACCTGAAAATTCACATGCCATCTCATATAGGTCAACTGAATATGTATGCAAATGGGCTTTGCATGACAATCAACAGGTTTCAAAGTATAAGCCTCCAAAGTGGGTGCCCCAAACAAATTCTTCAGGTGCACTTCTGAAAGTGCAAAAGCAATTTTTTTGAAATGGGCATCTCAAATTTATAAAATTTGAGAGTGCCATTAGTGGTTTTGATTGGGGATGTATGCCCCCTATGGGCATAGCAAGATTCTAGATCTATGGAGAGTAGACCAAAAGTTGAGTCCACCAGGTGTCCTTAAACTGCTCCTTTATTCATCTTATTATTTTAACTTTATTTGATGACCCCAAGTCACCAAATGAAAAAAGAGGAGTCAACTTCTACCTCTGTCAAACAGAATCCTGTAGAAAGAGTTGATTCCCTCAACTTATGCTTGCCTTTGTCAAACCACAACAATGCTGGTGATTGTATCTTTGCAAACAACAATACCAAACTGCCCTTGTGCAAATGTGAACTTTCTCTCTATTTAGCTATGTTATCAAGTGTCAACCAAATCAAATAAGTCTCACCACTGTTACTTTCTTCATTCTCTGATTTAGTATCAAGTGGTAGCATTTGAAAACGGGGATCAAGACCATATGAAAGCATAGCTTGATCACAACCATCCACCTGATGAGACATGTTGGTATCTCCTACCTGACAATCATTCACAACATCATCAACATGTTCAAAATCACTATGCATTTAAAATTCAGACATACTTTCAAAATGTTGATTATCATGTGGCAACAATTGATTATATTCATCATTTAAATCATTCTCAAGCTGAAAACAACTTGCTTCAGTGTTTTTCACATTGCCACATTCTATGAAAAACTCTTCCAGTTGACAAAAATAACACTCACATTCTATTACATGGCTAGAACTATTGAGCTCAATTTGATTACTAGTTTACATATTAGAATTAAAACTATCACAAGAACTTACCAAAAGATCTTGTTCATCATACAAACCATCTCCAAGTTTATGCAAACAAATACACTCATGCATTAGCACAGTTTGTGACTATTTTTCATCATGTTGGTATTGAGAGTCATCAGAGATTTCTAACTCATCATCATCTATAATAATATAGTCATCCTCTGAACATAAGGTATCAACCTCTTCAATATCATAATTTTGCTCAACAACGAGCAATTCTAGTTTAGAAGCATAATCGGATTTCTAATCGAAATCAACATCTTCATTCTCACTCAAAGACTCGTGACTAGGCTCATTCAAGTCAACAAACACAGACTTTTCCAAATCTGCATTACAATATTCAAAATTTGGCTCATTAGATACACAAACCTCATGGTCATCTGCTATTTCAAACTCATCAAAAGAGATTTATGAACTTATGTCAGTGTTCATATCTTCATATTCATCATACACTGCATCATCACAATCAAGTTGTTGCTCCTCCTCATTCATATTATCATCATCATGATCAGCTGGTTCATAACTAGGAGGAACATCAGGAACACATGCATCATACCTTGCATCAGAAGGTCATCATTGCTGTCAAAGTCAATAAGGGCTGCACACAACAACTGAGAGTTGTCCTCATGTGCACATTTCTGATATCTTGTGGTCAATAGGTCTGAAATTTGTTCACAACTCAATAGATCACTATTTTGATCTATTATTTTAATCACTTCCTCTTTTTGACCTTCATTGGAATTAGATGCATTATCAAATTGCAAATCAGAACATATCAAAGTATCAACATCTTCAAACTTTGAGAGCTCAATGGGTTGATCATAAACTGGATCTCCCCAATCATAGGAAGTAGAATTGCTAACAACATTATCACAATAAAGGTCATAACTAGTCATAGTGAATAAACTTTCCACTTCTCCCTTCTTACTTTCTTCTTGGTTGTCATTACAACAATCCACATCACTTTGGATTTCAACATTAGATTGGGTGTCATCACTAAACTTGTCACTTGCATCCTCTTGAGGATAAACACAAATGTCTTCATTGTCAGACTAAAAACCATCAATGGTTTTCTCATTACAACTGCTTGTGGCTTGTCTTTCAAACTGAAATTCATCACATACTCTATCACTTGCAGCTGACACAATTATGTTCTCAAGAGCATTTCCTGAATCAACAAACTCCCTTGTCTCACTATGAAGACTTGTTTCAAAGCTACACTCAACACATGTGGGCTTGAATTGATCAATTGTATCATCATATTTTTTATCACATATCTCTTCTTCAAAGAGTAAATCCAATTCATATTCTTCTTCAGGTTCTTAGCTCGGAAGACTCAACTGCTGATTTGCAGTTGGGTACACTTCTTTTTTAAGTTGTTCAAAGACAAATTTATCATCATCCGATGATCCATTCTTCTCATCTTCTACCTTTACAAGTATGCACTTGTTTGAAAACATCTGATCATTTTCATTCACACTGCTGCTGATTTCATCAGCAGGTTTTCCCATAATTAAACAAACAAACTTTGAACATATTCATTCCTTTGTTTCTCCAAACCATCCAAAATTGTGTATGCCATTTGCATGCTTAGTAGTTCAAAATATTTTAACAATGCACTAGATCCTTCTTCATAAGCTTCAAAATACATATGGATATAGTCTGATGTACTAGGTCTGAAATTTTTTGGGATTAGTGAAAGAGAAACAACAAATCTATGACTGAAATCAACACTTGACTCTTCATTTTGTTTCTTGATTTGCTTTAACCTCATGACAAGGTCTGAGGGATCTTTTTTAAATTCTACTCTATAAGCAACCACTAATTTATCCCAGTAAGGAAATGACTCCTCAAGAAAGCTTAGATACCAATCCTGAGCTCTTGCTTCAAGAGATCTAACAAAAAATCTCATCCGCATATCTTGATATTTGAATGAATGTTTCTCCATGAATTTGGAAAAAATTTGAACATGTGCATCTCCTTCACATATGGTATACCCATCAAATCTAGGCATCTCCTTATAAAATTGAGCTAACATACTTTCAGTTTCATAATCAACCCATGACAAATCTAACTAAGCATACAATGGGTCAAAGAAATTGACAACAAACCTATAATGAATTCACAAGTGGACACAGTTTGATGGTCTCTTGACCAGGCTTTTTGAAACAACTGGTATCTTTCATCCATTTCTTTAAGTCCTCTTTCAAATACATCATTCCATTCAGGACTGAACCTAGGCTTATTAACTCTTGGGTTCTTACACTTTGGGGTACAAGATGTTTGAATATTATTATACTTTTGACACTTCTTGACAAGTTGAATCAAAGTGTTCACTGGTATAGCTACTTTACATTGGTGATCCATGGATATTACAAATTAAGGCTCATGAATTATGCATAATTACAAGCTTGACCAAATGATGGACAACAGGGATAATTACTGACATAATGACAACCTGGGCTTCAAAATTATGATGATACAAATGGATGGAAACTCATAAGATACACAAATGCATTCTAACCATCCAAACTACCAGATATTTGAGCACTAAACATAATTCTTTCAATGGAACTACAATTACATTCAACAGATCCAACAAATAGGAGTGTGCAAATTTGAATTTACTGTTCTTTCCCTTTGTAAGTGCTAACTCACTCAATAAGGAAGCAAAGGTTCTTCTTAGAAGTTCAAATATGGTTTTCATACAAGAATTTCTTGAAAACCAATAGTGAGGAATAGCTGGAAACTTTGCAGCTGCTGCAAGTTGTCTTCCTGAATGGTAATATTTGTAGATCTGGAACTTTCATCAACTTTTTAACAGGTTCTATCAACAGAGTCACCATTTTGTGTTCACAGAGGACTGAACTTCAAATAGTATGAAGTTCTTTCACATGTACACTTCTCTCTGAGTTCCTTTCCACCAACAAAGCACCACATATTACAAAACTGTCCAGGTTCACTGCAACAAATTCTTCTCCAGGGTTGAAATCCTTCAAACTTTGAACTAAATTTAGAATGACAAATCATTCGACTCTATGCAATGACTCTTAAGGCTAGATTATGCAATTAGAATTTTCTCAAATTCTCCACAGTAGAGTCACCATTCTGTTGGTGTTTTTTCCCACATAGGATTTGAAATTCTCTAAGAGGTAGCGAACTTCCATTATAAAGAACGACAAATGCT
Organism: Sequoiadendron giganteum; assembly: GCA_007115665.2. NCBI lineage: Eukaryota > Viridiplantae > Streptophyta > Pinopsida > Cupressales > Cupressaceae > Sequoiadendron > Sequoiadendron giganteum. The sequence continues at coordinate 518,028,060 of CM021100.1, read as the reverse complement.
AGTGGCCAACTGACAAGATTCAGTCAAAGACTGACATCTCCTACACTTTTGGCTCTACAGGACCAAGGTGGGTAAACCTAAACAATGCTCAAAACTTAATTCACTCATACATTGACATTGCTTTACAATGCAGATAATTCCCAATGAAACAACACTAAGGGAAGCATTGACAACTTTAAACTTGGCTAAATTCTTAATAACTCAACCCTCTCTCAACCATTGGAAAGAAGGACACACAACCAACTAAACAGTAAGATTACAATGATTTTGCATTTAAATTTGTTTCTGAGATGCATTAACTGCAAACAAATCAGTGCCAATTCTGGGCCATGGAGTCAAACACATAAAACAAATTTCTTTGCAAACAGTCTTCAACCAGTGGATTTAAAATGTTTGATTCTTTGCATCAACTATTAGTGTCTTGCACCAACAATCCTTTTCTTACTATCAATTAGATTCTTCTTATTAAATCTCATCTACACACTTGAAATCACAATCACCTGCTCAAAGCATTTAACCATTTTTTGAAATAGAACAATGAACAGATAAAACAATCTCATGAAAATTGAGATGATAAACTCAAAGACACTTTGTATTATTAGATTTAGATGACTCAAAGTGTACAAATAAGGATACAATCTGAAGAAATCCATGAATGTACAAACACTTTCATGATGTTATTTGCATAAAGTGGTTGTATTTACTCATAAATTCACAAAATTATAGCTTATAGACTCAAACAATGACTCAAAAATTATAATTCTCTATCTACCCAGCCTAAGACAAAACTCAAAAAATCTTCTCAGAACCTTTTACAATGAGAGAATAATAGAAGATATAGAAGAAGAGATGCAAGTAGGAGCAGCCCTAAATTCGATCTGGTGATGCCATCTAGAAGATCCATTTACTGTTGATCAAACTGAAAATAATATCTCCTCTTCCTTCCTTTGTAACAAAAAACATATTCCCTCAAAACAACATTTTCTCATCATCGCCCAGTAACTGAAAGCATGCCCATGTGGATTATAATCTTCAAATTCACCCACCTAGAAAATATCCTCTTTCTCGTGCAAAATTATATTTATGTTTCTCTTTAATTGTTGCACATTATACTTTGAAATATTTCTCCAATTTATAATGTTGTAGCTTTATTTTGCTTTCATATATTAAAGTTTAATAACTTTAATATTTTTGCTCTTTAATACTGCTGCATATAAAAACCCAACACATATTAACCATTTAAATATTATAAAATGAATATTAAATTCATTTTACCCATATCCCCTTACATTCTATTTTCCAACAAAGAGAATGTTTGCTCACAGTGATTATTAAGTTCACTTCTTACTGACCTGGGCAAATAAAATATTTACCCTCGGGCATTTCACCTTTAAATTTTATCCTCCTTTTAAAATAAGGAGAAATTCATGAGCACATTTTTTAAAATTATGAGGGCCCACCTCACAATTGATCATTGATTTATACTTTAGTATTACTCATGGAGTAAAATATTTATCTCACCCCTTAGAATAAAATTAAAATAGGTCCTCATCTTATACTTGCCCGTGCGTTATTTCACCTGGGCCCATGCCAATTCACAAACCATTTAAATTTTTGAAAAAATTAAAATGGGAACCTCTCGTGCATTCTCACACACCTCGCAAGAATTTTGATGTCATCATCATAATCCTACAAGGTCAAAGAAGTTGGCCGTAATATTTTCTTTTGCGAGCACCCAAGCTCTACACTTTGTTCCTGCTCCTGCATCGAGCTCCTCCCTGCTCACATGCTAGTTGCATATGTGGCCACCTATTGGAACCTTCCACATTGCAATGCATAGGTTTCCCCACAACATGGCACCATCTTCGTTGTATTGCGCAAGCCTTCCTTTGGTGGCTGCGGGTTTCCTTCCACTCACAGCTCCCTGTTTGGTTGGTGCATAGGTGCACTCACTCACTGCTAGCCACGCCCCATACTTTGCTTTCTCCTTGCAATGACTTTTATGCTTTGATAGATGTTTGTACCCCATTGCAAGTTATGCCCTCTAGCTTCTTCTTTGGCTGCGCCCCGTTCCCTGGTGACTTCCCTATTTTCCTCATGCTATAATGGACATCCATTCGCTATCTCCAGGTCACCCCTCATACACTTTCCAATTGCATTTGTTTGATAATCACCAATGCCTTTCCATTGCATCCATCCCTTGCATTACTGAACAACAATGCCTCATTCCAAGGATCCCTATCCTCCCACTCGAGCTTTTGAAGAATCTGATAATTTTCTAAATAAAAATTTTCCTTACTTGCGAATTGGCTGGTCGTGGGCAAGATAAAAGGCAATACAAATGCCAATTGCATTTTAAACAATCCATTTTGCACATATGTGTATCCATTTCCCATGGCGTTATTGGAGGTATAACATTCTCTTCTGAAGCTGCCTTGTAAAATTCTTGCATGCAGCAGCCTCAAAACATCCTTTTAACTTCTTTGAGACACTTCTCAATTTCTCCAAAGAGAACTTTATAATCAAAATATATATATATCATAGATTATATTTTGAGTCACTCGGCCCATCAAATCATTTTCCCTACACATGCTTCCATAATTCACTAGCATACTTCACAGAGAATTCACAATTATAATAAAAAATCCTCCAACTTATATGCTTTGATGGTTGTCCATACCTTGTTTAAGAAACCTCCAATGGCATCTCACTGTTATCCAAAAGACATCCTAGTTTCAAAGGAATTGATGGTCTACCAAATACAACTCTTTAATGTAACATAACCCACTCATGGGTTGGGCATTGGACAAGCTCCAAGAGTGTAAGCTGATTAAAAAATTCTTGTATATGCAATGCTCTCACAAGAAATTTATTTATTTGGTCATATCCATTAGAGCTCTATTGGATCTCCATCAGGTGAGCAACACTCAAAATACACAAAGTATCTTCAACAAATTTAAAAAACTTGCATCTCATTGTACCAAATGAAGAAATCACTCCATATGCTGAGTTATTCAAAATAACCTTAATGAAGTGATTTCCACAATGCAACAATTCTAATTTCAAAATTTGTGCTAGACATGTCGGGTCCCCATGTGGCTTAGCTAAAAAAAAATTTGTTTTCAAACAAGTTATACCCTCAACTAACTCAAATTGACTTCATGCAACTTCTGAATACATTTGGAGTTGAAAAAATGAACTGGGTTCTCATTCAAACTTGCTTTTAGGCACATTTGGAAAATGGTCAAAATAGGTCAAGTTGCCTCAGGAATCAATCTAGGAAACTGGTCAAACAACCTTCGGGAGACATCAAAACTTGTAGACATATAGTCATTTGACCCAGGAATACATTGCAACAAAGGACTCGGAGAAATCAATCATGAGGTGAAAGATATTAATCAGAAAAGTTTTCCAATCAGGCCTTTCTAAAACAACAGCTTTTCTTAACCAATTGAAACTAACTCAACTGCCAATTTGTAAAAATAGCAAATCACCCTAATGAGCTATCATCAAACATAGTGGAACATTAAGATACCTTGAGGACATGTGCAAAAGGAATTTCTTTGAAACATCATTGATCAAAATTTATTAACGGTCAGAGTTGACTACTCAGAAAGGCTGTCAAGAATGCAGATGTGAAACTGAACAAACTGCATTTGGTTTCGACTTGTTAAATATAACAAATCAAATCATGAGGCTCTAAAAATTGACATGTGAGATAATTTAGGTGTGGAGAATACAAAACAACATTCTTTCTAACATGACAATTAACTGGTTGTGAAATCCAAGCTCAAATAGGATGAACTTTACAAAACCAACTGTCTGCAAATAGCAGAACAGTGTCAAAACCCTCTAGCTTCACTTTTCGAAACTTTATCAAAACTCATTGTTGGAAGCTGAAATTGACATGCCTTCTCATATAGGTCAACTTAATATGTCTGCAAATGGGTTTTTCACAATAATCAACAAGCTTCAAATTATAAGCCTTCAAAGTGGGTCCCCTAAACAAATTCTTCAAGTGCACTTCTGAAAGTGCAGAAGATTTTTTTTTGTAATGGGCATCTCAAATTTATAAAATTTGAGAGTGCTATCTTCCCCTTGATTTTGCTTGCTTTACAGAGGTGGAATCAAGGTAGTGATCTAACGATGTCGAATGAGGAAACACATATCAAAGGGAATTTCCAAGTACCATGCTGCATAACAATAGGTGAGTGATGATGTAGCGCATGGAAATATTATTTTGACGAAAAAAGTGACATCAAAAATTGAGCTCACTAGCAGCCAGTATGTTGATGTGAATGAAAAGCACACTAAAAGTCTAACATGGTAAAAAGGTACAATGTGCACAAAATGAAAAAGTGAAATAAAGTAAAAGGAAAGAAGATGGAATAATTTGTCACCTACTTTCTCATGTACCTTTTATAGCATTGAAGAGTGACGAGGAGAGAACGAGAGGATGTTGAGAACATGCGGATTCACACCTGCTAGATTGGACGTGTTGCGAGATCAGGTAGCCAACGATAATCGACAACATGAGGTAAGTTGCTTATGGAGCCTTTTCTTTGTGATTTTTCAATTATGGAATAAATTTAATGCATATTTAGATTAGATTAGGGTCCTAGAATTTTTTTTTAGCAAAGTGTCCCTTTTTTTCGCAAAGTTTCCCTCTTGTTCGCAAAGTGTCATGTTTCTTCATGAAGTGTCCCTTTTGTTCGCAAAGTATCTTGTTTCTTCGTGAAGTCTCCTAAAAGTGTTATAAAGTGTCTAGGGCCTTAGTAAAAGCACACTAGAACAACATTAGCACACTTGCATGATGAATTGGAGTAGAATTGAAGAAATTAAATGATTTAGATAGCACATTTTGATGATTTGTATAGGTACCCACCCAATCTTGTCAACGTCTTTGCGGAAGACAACTAAGTTTCCTTAGAGACTTGGATCCTACTTTATCAGTAGTAGAGACATAACATCTTCAGGTGGTGGGGATATACTGGGCATACCTCATTCCTCCCATGAGGTATGATGATTCCATGCTGATGGTAGTGTGCGAGTGGTGGAATGTCGACACATGCACCTTCCACCTGCATATGGGTGAGATGACTATCGCCTTAGAAGACATTCACCATATACTTTGAGTCTCTATTCAGGGGGAGTGTGTGCATCTTCAAAGGGGTCATTATTTCTAGGAGTAGAGAGAAAACATGCAGTACTGCCTCGACATACCAGTGCATGAAGACAGGGTGGCAGGATGGATCGAGTTGGCCATGCTACTCTACTCACCAACGCTAGTGGTTTAGTAGATCATGATGTATACAGTAGCATTGGTCCTCCTACCATATGGATAAGCATCACACCTTAAGGGTGGGCTAGTGCACCTAGTACGAGGGATGGTAGATCATCAGACAGTTTACACCTCAGGATGGTGCATCCTGGCTCATTTGTACTATGATCACTTATGGAATAAATCCCAACAATGGTCTAAATTTACCAAGGTACCTGATTATAGGACAAAGACAACTAACAAGGTGAATTTTCCAAACTAGATTGTTGAGCTAGAAAGATTCACTAATAGGATAATAGTGACTAGGTTCAATGATAACGACAAATTAGAGCATGAACGTATCTAATGACGTAGAAAGTTGCTCTATTCTATGATATGCAACTTCCTATGGGATGTATAAATGTTTGCAACTTAGAATGACTATGGCTAAGATGTAAATGACACCTAATAATGAAAGGGTTTTGAGCAATTTTTCCCAGTTTCTATCCAAGGTTGATCATAAGAAATAGAGGCGAAAAAGATTGTTTTTCTTTAGGACTGAGTTTGCAATTTTTCAAAAAAATTTGTTGACAGTCAATTGCGGTTCGCGTCTCAGATGCATTGATGAATTTGATAGATGAATTTTAGTTTTTAGACATGGTTAATTGACCAAATTAGGTCCCGAATGTTGACAGAAAAATGCGACCTTTTCTGATAGATGTGGTTTATACTATGAAAGATGTGACTCATAAAGCAGATGTGACTCACAAAATAGATGCGACTCAAAATATAAACTCTGTGAAACCAAATCTATTGACAAACACATGCGGTTTTTCATTTAATAGTTGTGGCTCACAAAAACACATGCGGTTTTAAATATGACAGTTGCAACTTGTAAGAAACAAGTGGTGTTCTGGTGACAATGTTACGACTGACTCATTTTAATGATCAAGTTTCAACAAATAAAGAAAAAACAAGTAGATAATACAAATTATTTCCACTTTGATGTGTATGAATTTGTTAAAATCAAAAGACAAGTACAACCTAGACTGTGTTGGATAGTATTTACTGATTTCTTGGTTGGATTTCTCTAGCTATGCATATTCAAGGTGGATGACTAGTAGCTCTTGACCCCACTAGCTCCCCTCCACGAGACTCACTTATATTGGTAGCCAAGCTATTGTACCCATGAAACTACCATGGCATACATTTCATCTACACATGAACCGTAAGAATTTGAGATGACTTCATAGGTCTGACCTACTACACTAGTAAATAGATTGGGATTTCGGTAAAACTACAAGAAGGATTTTAGTAAGAGAATTTCGTTCATGGGGCACCATCTAGTATGGTGAGAGACCATTTTTTCATTTCTCGTTGGAACAGTGATCGTGATTTTTGGGGTTTCCCTGAAAAATCCATTTTTATATACCGATTGGAAGTCACTAGAGACAAGCATGTTACTGGTCTAAGCCGTCTTAGGGTGAGTAGTTTTTCCCACCAAGATAGGGCCAAGTTCTAGAGTCAGCAACCATTTCTCTTACACCTATGATCACACGAATTTGTAAGGGGAGAGGATACTTCAATATATTGAATCCTAAGGGGAATTATAAAGTGTGCTTTCGCACCAGACAAAGTAAACATTGGTTAATTTTATGCCAAATGACAATTATCTAACTACCAAACACAAAATTTTATTTTAAATATTTAAAGTATTTGACAACAGGTCCTACATGTAATTGATTAGTAGGTTATCAGTTGTCTTCATCATTAGTCTTACAAAAAAGAAAGGGTTTTGGTTTTTAAATTATTCTATGCTTCGGCCTACAAAATTGGTGTCATCCTTCTAAAACACAGCTATAAACAAAATATTAGTGAAAAATAAAACAAAAATGAAAACTATCAAAATGCAAAAATATGGAAGTTAAAAAAACTCAAAATTATTAGCAGCCAAATGTGTCATTTTAGTTCACAGATGCATCATGATATTGATAGTCAAATGTGTTGCGAGAGGTCTCGAATGCGGCTCGTGTCGTCAGATGCATCTAGATACTTGTCAGATGCATTGTGCGAACTCAAATATGTTGTTTCGTCAGTCAGATGTGGTTTTCCGTACGATACTTGTAAAACAAAAGATGAAAAAGTGGAATGGAGTTGCGAAGTTTGAAGTGTGCTTCATGTCGGGTTCACCAAATGTGACATAGATAAAATGAATTCTCCATAGTAAGATGGTTAAATCTAATCTAAACATCCATAAATTTAAATCAAACAACAAAGAATGAATCAAATGAATTAAAAAGAAATTAAAGCGAAAACATAGAATAGTCTCACCGAATATCAATCCATTTCCTCGAATTATCTTGATTCTCCTTCTCCATTTTTCCGTGTTGGTATTCTTGCCCTCAAATTTTTAGTATGTATGCAAGCATAGACTTGATGTATGTCTATGAAAAATATCAAAGATTAAGTTCTTCCAAAAAGGGCATTGATTTTGGGAGGAGGAATACTGACAAAGATCAGCCAATTTATATGAAGTTTTTTTTCGAATGATTGGCTCATATTCAAAACAGAGATCAATGATCTAGATTATTGAATGTCAGTCAATTGATATTTGTGTTAGCTAGAACGTGAGTTGGGAAATTTTGGAGGATAAAGATTAAATTAGAAAAATAATTTAATCTGGTGTTAAGACTATTAGAAAATAGAATGAATAGGAGTTCAAGATTAAATAAATAATTTAACCTTGAGTTGAAAGTCTTCAAAAATAGAAGAATTAGACTTTGAATGAAAAGGATAAAGCTAGAACTTGGAGAATGGTTTGTTCGAATGCACACATGAATTAATTAATTAAGTAAATATATTTAATTAATAAATATGTTCATGCATATGAGTTAAAACTAGTTAACTGGTGGGTTGTGACAAAAAGTCCTTTTGAAGAGATGATCAGTTATCACATTCGGAGATAACTGATGGATTTAAATAGATCTCGAGTCAGATGGTGAGTAAATAATTAGTTAACTGGATGATAGAAGAATGTGACATAAACAATTAGTTATGAATTAAATGTTAATTTAATTCAACATTCGAAATTAAAATGATTTAATTAAATAAATAAATAATACCTTATTTAATTAACTGAAAAGGTTAATTGAATAATTAAATAATTTGAAATGAATATTTAATTATAGTTGAAATATGATAAGAGGTAAATTAAATAATAAATTATTTATTTGAGAAAGAGAATTAATTAATTAGTGACGTAATTAAATAAATATGATCTATTTACATTCAATATTTTTGGATAAACTCTGTGCATATTTTTTCATAATTGTTGGTTCTTAAAAATTTTGTGTTTTATAATTTCCTTTTATCTCTTGTGTTTTTATCTATTTTCTCTTTTCCTCTACATCTTTATCAGTTGGTTTCTCTTGTTGTCTTTTATTTTATGTTTATTTTCATTATATTTTGGCTTATTACATGATTTAACCATTCTTTTGTTTATCATTTTTTCTCACATTTATTTATTTTTTGGTGTTATTTTTATGATGCTATTTCATTTGTCACTTTTTTTTTATCTTTTTTCCTTTTGGTGGCCTTTTGGTTTTCTCTTTATATTCTCTCAAATTCCAAATTATCAATCTTCTTTTGTTTGTCATTTTATCTTGTTTGTTTTATATTTTAATTTAGTATCTTCGCTATTTTTTTGTCTTTTCTAAATATCTGAAACCTCCACATTTTTCTTCTCTCCTCTTTATGATTTATTTTTGTTCTTTTGTTCATATTTTTTCTTTCATCTTCTTTTCAAATTTTAAGTCTAGGCGTTCTTTTTCCCTTCTTTTTGTTATATCTCTTAGCTAATATTTTTACTCTTGTATTATCTTGACTCTTTTATTTTACAATTTCATTTTGCATCCTTTCCTTTCTATATAATTTTTAGTTTATGTTTTATAACCTTATTTTGTCATTTTATTTTAATACATATTAGCACTTTTTTTTGTTTATGTGCTTCGCAACCCTCTCACCTCTCTCCTATTTATATCCAAGTCTACTATCTCATATGTCATTTCTCTCTCTTTCCTCTTTTCATCCTGATGATGGATCATGGAGTATGATCTGAAACATTTATTCATGTAAAAATATGCACATAGTTTATCCAAAAATCTTGAATCTAACTATCATGGACCATGAAAACAAAATGTTATGATTTATTTAGTTAATCAGAGTTGAATAAGGGTCATAATGAATTAATCAAATAATTAAAAGGGGGCAGGTGCATGGAAATGGGTTGCAATTCTGTGGACACCCTAAAAAAAGAAGTTTGAAAAACATAACGTGAGCACGTTATAACACGCTCACATTATGTCTCTGTTAATCCTAGGCTAGGTCTTGGAAAATACAAAGAAATAACGTGAGCGTGTTATAATGTGCTCACGTTATTTATTGTTAAAAGCAAAAAAATAAATGCAAATCTCTCGTTTGCGTTTCAACTGGTTTTTTTGTTGCACCCATGGCCAAAAACCCCACAATATCGCACTTGCATTCTAGGAGGAGAATCTCTTCACCAAAAATCCTCATTTCTTCACAACGATGGTGCCATGATGACGAGGAGTTGTGAGAGGTAAGGATTCTATGGTTTTTGTTTTGAATTTGTTAGTTTTAGGTTGAATTTGATAACTATTTGTTTGAATTTTTAGGAGATGCAAATCAACTTGCAAACCCTCAAAATCCTCAATAGGAAGACCAACCAAATCCTCAAGATCAAAATCAACCACAACATCAACCTCCTTCACCAATCACTCAATCCCCTCCTCGCACTCAACAAAATTTAATGAGTGAAATTGAGAACAACAAAAAACAAATTGAGGATTTGATCAATAGGTTGAGTGATCCAAATGGTTCAACCACAAAAAGAATCACCCTAGAAAATTCATTGAAATATATGTTAGAAAATGTAGATTCAATAAGCAAACAAATAACTGGATGGGAAGATAAGAGGCAGGCGGCTAGGGACTATTATGCAAATAAACTACCATACAAGGATGTGAAGGATTTAAAAATTACAAAAGGTGATTTGTGCTCATTATTCACCGACCCATGCACAAATCAAAATCTTACCCTCAATGCGAAGAGGTTTCCTATCCATTGGTTCCACCACTGACAGATTAGGGATCGATTTTATGATAGGTGGTACATGGTCTTTGATTACCCACCGTGCAAAAATTACGAGGTCCCACAATTTTTCCTTAGGAAACTATACAACGAGTTCATATTGAACAAAATCCCAACTTATTTTGATATGAGGGATTTCCAGGGGAGAGGTGGGGGGTCAGCTCAAGATAGAACTGGTGCACTGCCGGATCCTATGCAGAAAGGTAGACAAGCTCTCACTAGGCCACCTCGTGAGCACATTGTTATGCCTTCCATCGCGAAGGAAAGTGTTGATGTAGAGATATTGCAAGAAATCAACACTTTGACCCAAAGTGTCATCCATCATACTAGCCCTATTCTACAATGCCATCGAGGGGAGTCTTTGAGTGGTGGCCTTCGAACACATGTGTGTCAATCTTGCAGGGCTACTTGTTCACATGACCCCAATGACCCTTAGGAGATTGGTACGCAGGATCCACCTGCAGCTATGGAGATGGAGAGGGTAGCTGAAATTTTGCATGAGGCATATGGCATTGATAGTCAGCTAAAAGTTAGTGCATGTGTTCATTGAATTTAATTTATTAAATTTTGATTTGAAATGCAAGATTAACTAAAAATGTTTTATGATTTTAATAAAATTGCAGGGTCATAGTGTTGAGATTGGATACACCGGCCCCCCACCAATCTATTTCTATAGTACACCTATCACTAGGGTATGTAACTAGTAAACAATTATAAATTTATTGCATGTTAATGGCATTGTTTTATGAATGGTAATTTAATATGTAATTTTGGATGTTGAACAGACTAATATTGGAGGTTTTGATGGAACACTTCCCAATGGTGGAGGATTTACTCAAACCTTCACGTAGGTAATAGAATAAAGAGTTTAACTAATAATCAAGTACTTAATAGATTTGTGTAGTTTATACATGCACATTATTGATTACGTTGAATAATTTGTTGTTTTATTTTCAGTTGTTGTGAGATGATACACATTTGAATGTGACAAGGGCAATGTATATTGGTGTGACATTTGCTATACAATCCTCAATGACTCTGAGAGAAGAGGTATGAGGCAAATTAGTAAATTTCAATTTCAATTTATTGTTATAGATGTTAGTTAGTGAAAAATCAAACCATTATTGATTCATGTAGTTTAATTTCTATTTGTATGGTTTATACAGGGCTTGAGCATGCCTGAGCATGGGTGTGAGAATATTTCCCTTGTGGAGAGAGATCGTGAGATGGATATAAGTGATTATTTTGTCAAATATATTATTTTTTATAATGTAATTTCTATATATTCATGTCTTTACTTCTTATTGTAATAGTTAAAACTTCACCATGAACTAAACCCTAGGAGGAGTAGTAGGAGCACTCCATGAGCGCAGCAAAAAAAAGTGACAGACCTATCGCCATCCGAGCGAAAAGGAAAGGGAAATATTTTATTTCTAGGGCATGGAGAACAATGACTTTTGATTCTTGAGTCCTTTGTTGTATGCCTGCATGGCATTTTTGTACATATTTTTATTGGACAAATTTGACATTGTATGCCTAGATGGCATTCTCGTAAGCCTATATGGCTATTTTGTACATATATTTCATACTTATATCGACATATATTGATGTATGCCTACATGGCTATTTGGTTAATACAAATATCTTTTATCGATGCCTGTCCATATTTGCATTCTAAATTGATGGTTCAATAGATATGAGTTACGTGTATTCAAGTGTATACTTTACAACTTACGTGCATACTTTGTGACTTACATGCATTAAAATTTATACTTTGTGGCTTACATGTTTTCATGCATATACCTTGTATTCGTGCATATACTTTATTTTAATTTGTGTATACTATGTATTTGTGTGTATACTTTTTGAGGCTTATGTGTTTTTGAGTACTTGTACTTCCCTTATCGACATGTACATGTTTGACTTATTCACATGTATAATTATTAATTTGTTAGCCCTAGCATTGATCTATGTCACCCTCAATGCATTATCCTTGAGATGGAGTAAGAACACCCTCAAGGTCAAAAGGAGTTTCACACGAATTCTTCACAGGCTCATTTTGGTAGTGAAACCAAAAACCTCTTGCATCATTGAAATAAATTTTTTTTTCGTTTATAGCAGGTCTAAAGCCATTATCATTCTCCAGTAGTTCTTCATGTATCCACTCTCGATTAATGGTTGTATCATGACCTTCATGAAACCAAGCACTTATCTCATTTATGATAGAAGAAATGTATGAAGATTTATCTTCCTCCTTATGAACAATTCATTATCATAAGAGATGGGTTCTTGTGAACCACTACTGATGAATCATGGTCAATGAGTTTGACTTGTAAAACTACACGATTGAATCCTGATAGCAATATCACAATATTTATATATCTAAATGTGCTATCTCCTTCAGCTAAACTTTGTGCTTATACTTATGTGATTGATGTATGTTTGTGTATGGGATCATAGTAATTTATATTTGATGATGCTATTGTGTCTTTAAGGTTTATTTATTAAAGGGTGCATGAAACAAGTTTTAAATCCTTAAAAATATTTGAATTTCTTAGGTTTTTCTATTTGTCGAGTTTGGGCTCCAAGCTTGAGTCCAAGTCAAAAAATGGCTTGTCAAGTCCTAGTCTTGTAACACTGGTGTGAACACATCGAGGAATAATGTATATGTTAATGAAGAGAGAACCCAGTCTTGTTTCAAAACAAACCATGGTATAGATATGGTTGGTCAAGATAAAAAATCACTCTTCTAGATAGTTTGAACCATAATCTTTCATGGCTACAAACACACCTTCATTACATGTGTGTTCTTGATCCTACTAAAGAAATGGTGGAACATGTAGATCAAATATTCCAACCTTAAGTCCACAAGAAGGTTACTTGTCCTGATTTTTGCAAATGTCTTTAAGATGTTCGTCCTTCTTGGGTAATGTGAACTATTGATGTCATCTAGATCTTTGAAACTGTTTGCAATCATGTGCAATACTGTCGAAGCTAGAGCTATATCTAATACTACAAATGACTTCTCAATGGAATCCTGATAGCAATATCATAATTTGACACATTGTAGAAAATACCTCCTACTTATCAATTGATGAGCTAAAGGGGCTCTATAATGAATGTTTCGTAAGGCACAACACTTGTTGAAGGTTTTGTAAATGGGGTTGCAAGCTAAGTGGGCTTAACCTTGGGGAGAAAACTTCTTGGTTAAGTGCTTGAGGTGGAGTATACTGGAATGGGTGACCTCTCAGGAAGGCCTAGTGCCTCATGTCTGTGAGCATCACCTAGATGTAATGAGTGCTAACTGGGCCATTCAATATCATTTCAAATTTGCTGCTTTAAGCAACTTACAAATTTGCAACTTTAGACTCCTCCAACCTAAGGGATCGATCCAATGGAACATAGCTCAGAGTGATTACATGTATTTTGGTGCAAAAGGGGACCATGCCTAGTGTAAATATACCTATTTGGATGTTTTGGGATAGTCTTCTTGGTCACACAAGTTGCAGAATGAAAGTTGCACCACTTTGCACTGCTTGCATTTGATGCTTTTTCCATCAAGTGAAAATATGCCACCACTAGAAAACCACTCCAAGATAGCCAAAACCGAGAGAGGTTTTTGTAGACAGGATGAACACAATCCTTTAGGATCAGATGAGAAGTTTCTAAGCATCATAGTATCTGATTAATAGCATGCTGAAATTGGCAACCATTTCGCACTTTGGACCCTTAAGGGATTGATCCGGTGGAACATAGATCTGAGCAATTCCACGTGTTTCGGTGCAAAAGAAGACAATTCCTAGAGTAAACATACCTATTTAGACATGTTGGAATAGTCTGCTTGGTCACATGAGTTGTAGAGCAAAAGTTGCACCACTTTGCAACTTTGCACTGCTTGAATTTGACATTTTTTCCATCAATTGAAAATCCACTGCCACGAGAAAACCACTCCAAGATAGCCAAAACCGAAAGAGTTTTTCTAGAGGGGCCTAACACATTTCTGTAGGATTAGATGAGAATTTTCTAAGTGTCACGATATCCAAGTAATAGCATGCTAAAGTTTGCAGCCATTTTGCAATTTGGACCCTTAAGGGATCGATCCGGTGGAACATAGCTCAAAGCGATTCCACATGTTTTCGTGTGAGAGAAGACCATGCCTAGCATAAAAATACCTATTCAAACATGTTGGAATAGTTTGTTTGGTCACACAAGTTGTAGAACAGAAGTTGCACCACTTTGCAACTTTGCACTGCTTGCATTTGATGCTTTTTCCATCACGTGAAAATCCGCCACCACGGGAAAACCACTCTGAGATAGCCAAAAATGAGAGAGAATTTTGTAGAGGGGCTCAACATGATCCTATAGGATAAGACAACAAGTTTCTAAGTGTCATGGTATCTGAGTAATAGCATGCTGAAGTTTGCAACCATTTTGCACTTTTGACCCTTAAGGGATTGATCCGGTGGAACGTAGCTCAGAGTGATTCCATGTGTTTCGGTGCAAAACAACACCATGACTAACATAAACATACCTATTCAAATGCATTGGAATAATCTACTTGGTCACACATGTTGCAGAACGAAAGTTGCACCACTTTGCAACTTTGCACTACTTGAATTTGACACTTTTTCCATCAAGTGAAAATCCACCGCCACGAGAAAACCACTCCAAGATAGACAGAAATGAAAGAGTTTTTTCTAGAGGGTCCCAACGTTTTCCTATAGGATTAGATGATAAGTTTCTAAGTGTAACAGTATCCAAGTAATAGCATGCTGAAGTTTGTAGCCATTTTGCACTTTGGACCCTTCAGGGATCGATCCGGTGGAACATAGCTCAGAGTGATTCCACATGTTTTGGTGCAAAAGAGGACCATGCCTAGAATAAATATACATATTTGGACATGTTGGAATAGTCTACTTGGTCACACAAGTTGCAAAACGAAAGTTGCACCACTTTGCAAATTTGCACTGCTTGAATTTGATGTTTTTTCCATTAATTGAAAATCCACTACCACAAGAAAACCACTCCAAGATAGCCAAAACCAAGAGAGGTTTTTCTAGAGGGGCCCAACACATTTTTGTAGGATCAAATGAGAAGTTTCTAAGTATCACGGTATCCAAATAATAGCATGTTGAATTTTCAAGCCATTTTGCACTTTCGACCCTTAAGGGATCAATCCAGTGGAACATAGCTCAGATCGATTCCACATGTTTCGGTGTGAAAGAGGAGCATGCCTAGCATAAAAATACCTATTCAGATGTTTTGGAATAGTTTGCTTGGTCACACAAGTTGGAGAACGGAAGTTGCATCACTTTGCAACTTTGCATTGCTTGCATTTGATGCTTTTTCCATCAATTGAAAATCCGCCACCATTGGAAAACCACTCCAAGATAGCCAAAACCAAGAGAGGTTTTTGTAAAAGGGCTCAACTTGATCCTATAGGATTAGATGAGAAGTCTCTAAGTGTCACGGTATCCAATTAATAGAATACTGAAGTTTGTAGCCATTTTGCACTTTCGACCCTTAAGGGATCGATCAGGTGGAACATAGCTCAGAGCGATTCCACATCTTTCGATGCAAAAAAAGACCATTCCTACCATAAAAATACCTATTTGGACACGTTGGAATAGTCTTCTTGGTCACACATGTTGCAGAGCAAAAGTTGCACCACTTTGTAACTTTGCACTGCTTGAATTTGACACTTTTTTCATCAAGTGAAAATCTGCCACCACGAGAAAACCACTCCAAGATAGCCAAAATCGAGAGACATTTTTTTAGAGGGTCCCAATGCCTTCTTGTAGGATCAGATGAGAAGTTTCTAAGTGTAACAGTATCAAAGTAATAGCATGCTAAAGTTTGCAGCCATTTTGCACTTTCGACCCTTCAGGGATCGATCCGGTGGAACATAGCTTAGAGCGATTCCACGTGTTTCAGTGTGAAAGAGGACCATTCCTAGCATAAACATACATATTCAGACGTGTTGGAATAGTCCGCTTGGTCACACAACTTACAAAAAAATGTGTACAAATTGTTTACATGAGCTTTATATGACCTTTTTCACATTGTTTACATTTCAAAATTCAAAGTTTGCAAACTTTCCTACTCAAGGCATTTACAGAATAAGGTGCTACTACACCAAACATGAAATCCAACCTTAGAATATTTGAGTATATCTCATTATGTAATTAAATCTTATTACAATGCCTCTGGCACTTTGTTCTCTCAGATCTTTTACAATGTCACTCATACATTCAAGATTCTCTTTAAATGTCTACATCATAGGTGCTCATTATGAGGTTAAATTCAAATGAGTAACTTGAGATTCCCTCGCTAAAATTCACACGCTCTCTTTTATTGGCTTGAAATAAAAATTGAGATTTGTCAAAATCATCAAAATAAGTATGTTGCATTGCTTTTTTGGCTTAGATTCTCTTTGATGGCTCTTAAATCAGCATTTTGTGCAACGAAAGATCAATCAATTTTTAGTAGTTTACTTTCAAATACGCAAAATAAAAGAGAAAAAATAAAGAGCATGCAAAATGGAAATAAAATAAAAATAGATGGAAGGCACTTACATATGTTGCATGCAGGCATCAAAATAAGGATGTTGCATTGCTTTTTTGGCTGACATTCTTTTGGATGGCTCATATATCTGCTTTTTTTGCAAGGGGACACCAATCACTGTAAAAGAAGATGATAGCATTGGCATCAAACAAATTAATGTGCATACAAGTGTAAATTAATAAAAACCAATGTGAATGTACTTACAAATTAATCCAACAAACCATCTGGGGCTGCTCTACTCTTTGTTGTGTCAAGTATTGCCTCATGGTTAGACTCACGGACCTTCCATAACATCTTGTTCAAAGGTCTACCCCCATATTTGGTCAAATGAACATTCTATTCCATGACAAGGTTCGAGTAATGAAGAATCTTATGATGCATGTCAATGTCATGAAATAGCCAATGTTTAACACTTGAATGTGGGTACCTTCTAAGCCATGTTCTAGTAACCACAATTGAGCCTGTAGGGTATTCGATGTTTTCTCCATCTATAACTGGGGCATCCAATTTTTTTTTGGTCTCAACACAATGACACAACTAATAGTCTATTCCCTCTTCATTGTCTTCATCTGCAATAACTACATAAACATGCCCTACATTGATATGTGCAAAAAATCTCTTGAAATTTGTCAACATTACAAATACAGTACAAAGTAAGATAAGGATATGGAATTTCAACAACTAAGAAAGTAGATATATCAACTAGTTGAACTAGATCTGATACATGGTCAAAGGGGGCTAAGGGTGATACGTGTGAAGTGGGCTAAGATAACTTGTGAACCATTTGTCAACCCACTCCCCTAACTCACAATCATTCTAGGCTTGCACTGTACATGAAGAACAAAAGCATGCCATCTTTCGTGTATTGATACTCCATGAACCTAAATTTGAGCTAAGAAAAGAGTGTACCTCACTCGATCCTATTAGTGTACAACAATATTCATATGGTGAAATGTTAGTATCATCCATCAACCAAAAAAATCTACGAACTGAAGACGTACGTTCATTACTTGGACCCATCAAAACATTACACCACTCGATGATTGATTTTGCATCTGTCAAATTTGCACTGTCTTTATACTTTAACTCTTCTCATGCTAATGCTCTTTTCATGCATGCTCCTACACCATCATGCTCCCCCTTTCCATGTCGAGCCTCACAAAAGTTCCACATGCTCTTGAGAGAGTGGGAGAAGAGGAGAAGTGGAGAGTGGGAGACTAAGAGAGTGGGAGATAGAGAGGGAAGGAGAGATGGTGAGAGTGGGACAAAGATAGAGTGGGGGAGAGTGGGACAAAGAGAGATTGGGAGGGAGAGTGGGGGAGAGTGGGAGATAGAGAGGGAGGGAGAGAGGGGAGAG
>CM021100.1:517592627-518007745 GCA_007115665.2 Sequoiadendron giganteum | reverse complement strand
CTCAACCCTCAACCCTAATCCCTAATCCCTCAAACCCTATACCTTCTTAATCCCTCAACCCTCAACCCTCAACCCTTAAACCCTTAAACCCTAATCCCTCAACTCCTATACCCTCTTAATCCTTGAACCCTCAACCCTCAACCATTAAAGCCTAATCCCTCAACCCCTATACCCTATTAATCCCTTAACCCTCAACCCTCAACCCTCAACCCTCAAACCTTAAACTTTAATCCCTCAACCCCTATACCCTCTGAATCCCTCAACCCTCAACCCTTAAACCCTAATCCCTCAACTCCTAGAACCTCTACCCTATAACCTATTAATCCCTCATCCCTAAACCCTAAACCCTTAAACCCTAACCCATAAACCCTCTACCCTCTACCGCCAATCCTCTGCCCTCTACCCTCAACCCTAATCCCCCAATCCTTAAACCCACTTAGTAAACTCTCTACCCTAATCCCTCAACCCTCTTGACCCTTAAACCCTCAACCATTAAACCCTTAAACACTCAACCCTAAACCCTCGACCCTCAACCCTAACCCCTTAAACCCTAAACCATTAAACCCTTTACCCTCTACCCTCTACCCTCTAACCTCTACCCTCAACCCAATAATCTCTACCCTAAACCCTAATCACTCAACCCTTAATCTCTCAAACCCTATAACCTCTACCCTACATATTGGACCCTCAACCCTAATCCCTTGACCCTATACCTTAAAACCTCAATCTTCAACCCTCTACCCTCTACCCTATACATTAAACACTTAACCCTCAATTCTCAACCCTCAACCCTTAATCACTCAACCCTCAATGCTTAAACCCTAAACCCTCCACCCCTTACATTGGACCCTGAACCTAATCCTTCAACCATATACCCTCAAACCTATACCCTAAACCCTCTACCATCAACCAAGTAAACCCTTAACCCTAAACCCTTAACCCCAAACCCTTCAAGCCTAAATGCTTAAACCTTAAACCTTCTACCCTATACCCTCAACCAAATACCCTCTACCATCAAACCTATTCCCTCAACCCTCAAACCTTAAACCCTAATACCCTAGAAACCATCAAACTATAGGTCCTCCACCCCAATTTTTCAACCCTATACCCTCAACCCCTATCACTTTCTCTCTATCTATAGATCTCACCTCTCCCTCCTTCCCTCCCTCCCACCCTCTCTAATTGTCTCTATCTATGGTCTCCCTCTTTCTGCACACCTCTCATTCAATCAATCCCTACCACCTTCTCTCACTCCCTCTATCCATCTCTCTTTATGTCCCTCCCACTCCATCCCACTCTCTACAACTACCTCTCTCCCTCTCTCTCATGTCTCCTCCTTTGACCCCCCTCTCTCTAAGGTCTCTCCCTCTTGCAACCTACCTAGGTAACTCTCTCTTTGTCTCTCTCCCCTCTCTCAGGTCTCTCACTCACACTCCCTCTCTCTCCCACTCCCTCTCTCTCACACTCCCTCTCACTACCTATCTCTCAAGTCTCTCCCTCTCACCCCCTCACACTCTCAAGTCTCTCCCTCTCACAATCTCAAGTCTCTCCCTTTCGCACCCTACCTACATAACTCTCTCTTTCTCTTTGTCTCTCTCTCTCTCCCCCCTCTCTCTCTCCCTCTCCCTTAATTCTCTCTCTCCCACCCCCCTCTCTCTCCATCTCCCTCAATTCTCTCTCTCCTACCCCCCTCTCTCTCTCCCTCCCTCTATCCCTCCCACCCTACCTAGCTAAGTCCCCCTCAATCCAAACCCTTCTCTCCCACTCCCTCTCTCTTAAACTCTCACTTTGACCCCCTCTCCATCTCTCTAGCCTTTCTCTAAATTCTCCCTTTGTCTAAAGATATACATAAATGCATACATGCAAGCATAATACATATGTACATATAATCTTACATCCATATAAGCATACATACATACATGTACATAAAAATATATCGGAATACATTAATATATTGGCATTTAACATAAAGTAAGACATAACGTGAGCATGTTATAATGCGCTCACATTATGTGCTAGTAGACATGTTCCACGGAGAAGCAAAAACCATGTCAAAAGTGAGATATAATGCGAGTGCATTATAACGTGCTTGCATTATATCTTGCTTTAGAAATTCCTGAGCCTTAGGCTTGGTATTTTCCTTGGAATACCAACCCAAAGGCTTGGAGGGCATTCCCAATGACCAGACGCATGTTTTTAAAAAATCCACCATATTTCTCATAATCGAGTTCGTGCTCACCATCAGGATTGCACGTGGATCAATATCAAAAAAATCTAGCACATGGGTAATGTTGGGTTATCTCTTAGCTATCCAATGATGTAATTTTTTTCACTTTTTGAAAATGTTAAGTCTTTCATCCATAATTTTTTTTATCTGTATGTCTTTTTTTTGCCAAAAAGAAGTGTTTGGTATTTTTTTCGTTATAAATTAACCGTTCATCAATTTTTCAAATAAATTACATTTTTAGAAACTAGAATCCATTCTACAAAATTAAAAAATTAAAAAAAAAAACAAATCAATTAGTTTCCAAAATTTGTAGGGGTAGCACGGCCAAAATTCTATTTTCAAGATATGTCCACTTCGCAAATTAGTAAAAAATCAAATATTCATTAAAAAATTATCAGAAAAATCGTGCATCAACTACATACTATTAGCTAACTTCTGACCATTGCGATTTTAAAAATACTAAAAAAAAGTTCACCGTACGAGGGTCGTACAAGAGTTGCTATGTTATGTTTTTCTGACAAAAACAACACCAATTTGTGTACGTCCCTCATTTGAACCCCTTAATCTCAACCATTTTCAAAATAAATTAGTAGTTTACGAAGTAGAGTCAGAGAATTTGAATCCTTCTTTTTGTTCCATCTCAAAATTTTGAGTCTAAGTATCTTCAATTTCACGTCCAAGGTTAGTATTTCCTGATTTCAAAAAAAAGCTATCCACTTAAGTCCCCTTTTTGGGAACCATCTTGGTGCACTTATCCAAGTTTATTTAATTAATAGAAAAAAGATGTGTTTAGGAAATAATTAAATAATTAACATTATTTAATCATGACCATGGACATTATAAAATTATGTTGAAAGTGGTACTCGCGGGCCTAGACCAATTTTCAGTGTCTACAGTTTCAAATCAAGAATAACTTCTTTCGCCTTTAGTACTTGTTCAACTAATGCATTCTAATCCTCCTTTCTATGTGGATCCACATACTTTTTTGATTTTCCCTCAACCTCCCAAAAATGCATCATAATTTTTTTCTTCTTCATAACCTCCATTTCAATGTACGTATCTTCATATTTTCTTACATCAAGCCCGCTCACATCAATATTTGTGAAAGTGACAATCAAATAAACCTAATTAAATCCTTTATTAGGTACACCATTCATTATGGAATAACAAAAAGAATATTAAACAAATCACCTTTATAAATCATCTACCTAGCATAATACATATTGAATGGGGAGGGTGATCCCACAAGGCTAGTTTACAATTTCTGGGAGATTCTGATTTTTTCTGAAATCACATATTTTTAGAAAATATAATTCAATTTAAGCCTTAAAAAGTTACATTTTAAGGATTTAAATTGAAGAGTGTTTGATCAAACCACCTTAGATCAAACCCCCTTGGATAGAACCTTGCTAGTTTTAAACCATACCGACAACTGAGTGTCATTTACACCTATTTAAATGATCATGGTAGTCCTTGGAATGAGTTATCCAACAAATACAGTTTTAATATGTTTTGGTTTTATTATGTATGCATTTTTTTAGTTTTATTAAATATAGGTTTTTCACCGAAAATCAAGCTTTGTGTTTTACACATGAGGAAAAAAAGGAATATTATCAAAATAATTTTTTTTTAAAATATGCTCAAGTTGGGTATTGATGTCCTTGATCCATTAAAAAAATAAAATTTGAATTTTGACACATAAAAAAGAAGTTATGCTGTATACAGTCGGCAAATGTTTCAATTGTAATTCGTTTGACTTCAAAACTTGATTAAGGAAAAATTATTTAATAAAAAACTATGAAACCAAATGAAAGTGATATATATCATAGTTACAAATCTAAATGCAAAAAAATTAGAATTTTATCCTTCATACAAAAAAATTTATGTTGTATACGGTGAGTGTCACTCCTTAAAGATGTTGTTTTTTAAAAAAAAAAAGGTTTTTGAAGGAGATGGAAAAAGAAGTGCAATCTAATTCCAAATATTTTGAAAAAAATATATTTAGAATCTATATACAAAATTTCACAAATCACTAGTTTGCATCATCTACAAATTCCTCGCAGTTTAGCCGCTATAGGAGCCTAAAAGTGAAAATTTAGTTAAAAAAAATCAGTTCACTATCTAATTTGCCCAAAAATTCTAAATCAGTATTGTGGAATCACCCAGGAGTATATCCTTTTTCACAATTACTTTCATGTAAAATAAGCTCTTATATACCTTTAGAAATGTACCTTTCTAAACTGAAGGAAATAGGATTCCACCTTTTGGGAGATGGATCTAGGAGAACTTATTTCACTCTCAGTTCATTAAAGGAAACCTAAATGTTTCAACCCAATGATTCAATTGAGAGAAGCAATAAAGAAAGGGTGGTTTCCTTAGGTGCTATTAAAAGGGGGGGTTCAACACTAAGCAAATGCTTAGAAATAAAGAAATGAAAGCAATATGAAAATCTAGCTATGTGACCTAGAAAATGGAGCTTGAAATTAGAATAATAAAATGAGAGAAATGGAAAGGTACCTAGAAGATTAGAGATGATTAAACAAGGCTTGAAAAAACTTGAAAATTTCTACTTTTGAGGTGTATTGGGACTCATATGCTCGACTAGGTGATTTAGTCCTAGTATAAGGTTTTTAGGTAGGATTTGCAATCTCCAAATGATTGTTCAAAATCTTCAGAAAACTAGTTAAATGGTTGTACTAGCACTCATATGCCCAATCTATTGCAAAGTGTCCTTCTTTTTCACAACATGTTCTAGAAGCATAATTTTGAACTAAAACTTTGTGAGCCTTTGAATATGGATTAAATAAGAATTTCCCACTAGTTTCATGCAAATAGGTTGAATAAATTTCTCTAGATCTAAGTTTTTGTGAGCCTTGACAACTTTTTATGATAACATTTGAAACTTTGTCATTTTGATACTTTTGAAGGCTTCAAATCAACTTTTTCTTCAACCTATAAACCTACAATCACGCAAAGAGGGGAAAAAATGTTGTTTTGTTAGGGGATGAGGGTTTTCCTTGGTCAATCCCCATTTTGGTAATCAAACCTTGAAATGAAACATGAAATACAATGAAGGAATGATGAATGAACAATATGCAATGTTGCAACTCACAAAACCCTTGATATGAAGGCTGCAAACTTATGTGAAATGGCTAGTGTAGTGTAGAAAAAGGTAACCATTTTTCACACTTAATTTGGGAATAATTAACACTAAAATTAACTTAATCATGCATTGATTTAGGGTTGTAATGTGTTTTACACATTCATGAGCATAAGTCTAAGGGTCTCTTAACTAAAATGTACTTAACTTTTCCTTATTTATTGCATTGTAAAGTGTTGTATTACACTTCCACACTTATCTAGGGTTTCATTAATTAACTGAGCTTAATGGGCCCCTTTAATTTAGATTCAAGCCTTATTAATTGTACTTTTCAAGGATCTATCTCAATACCCATTGATCGTATTGCATGACATTTAACTTGGAAAAATTGGTGTCCTAGAAATCTATGCTAGGATCCATTTGCCTTTACTAGCGAACGAGTCCTCCTAATATAGGACACCCCTTTCTTTGCATATTTGAAATGGGTTTTTGATGTTATTTCATCTCCCCAAAGCATGGTCCTAGGAAATTGTGTTAGGACCCATTAACCCAAGGTGGTGAATGCATCCTCCTCATATAGGACACCCCTTTTTGAATATAATTATGACATTATTTTAATAATTTTCAATCCTAGATTTGATGTCGGCTTGGATTATTTGAATTTTGGTGTTAATTCTCAAGTTATGTATAAATATAAGGTTATTTTATATAATTTCAACTAGAATATTTCAAGCAAGCTAAGAGACAAAATAATTTTCATGAGATCAAGCATTCATATTCAAGAAGAAAGCAAGAATGATGTTTTGGAGCAACATTGTAAGTCTTCAAGAATCATGAGGGATTATAGGTTTTGGGAGATGCACAAGACATACAACCAAGCCTAAGGAATTGTTTCCTAAGTGATTTCATCTGCAATGATCATGCTACTTGCAACTTAAATATAGGTATATTAATATTTATGGCTTATTGAGAGGATTTTGGATCTTCTTTGGTAGGTCACTTGCATTGTCCATATTTCATTTTAGGGTTCTATTCTAACACAATTGAATAAAATTTCATTTACACTATTAGGGATCTTAATCTTAAACACACTTAAGGTTAGGATTGCACACACATTACATATTTCATATTTTCATTCATCGTAAAAGGTTTAATTATTGATGTAGAGCTAGGGTTCATTCAATAGGTTTGTACAAATTTTTCATGACTAGGTCTTGATTGTTCACCCACAACACT
This sequence comes from Sequoiadendron giganteum, assembly GCA_007115665.2. Classification (NCBI taxonomy): domain Eukaryota; kingdom Viridiplantae; phylum Streptophyta; class Pinopsida; order Cupressales; family Cupressaceae; genus Sequoiadendron; species Sequoiadendron giganteum. The sequence goes on along the minus strand of CM021100.1, from coordinate 518,001,182 downwards.
CCCAATGACCCTTCAATACAACAAGTACCCAAAGGCTCCAAAACACATCAATAACTCCAGATCTTCTCATGACCTTACTAATGAATCTAACAAGATTAAGATGATCAAGCAAACAAGATTTGATCACCCATTTAGACTAGCAAACACCATTCAATGACACTTCCTTTATACCAACACCCTAGCCTTGTAGTCCCCTGATGGGGTAAAATGAGCCTTCTTCCCAAATACTCTTCAAACCCATAAAAGACATTGGTTTTCAAATACCCTTTATGGAGATCATTTACATACATAGAAATTTCATAGGCTTCCTTCAGACAATATCTTCCTAAAATGGACTGTTCAACAATTTGAAGGGAAAATTAGCCTTGTTTTACAAAGGAGATCCTACCCAATCACCTTATTAACTTTAAAAATCTGCCTAGACCTTCTCCATATGTCTTGAATGGCCCAAAACAACAATTCCCAAGGTGTGAAACCTCCACTAAGACACCTAATAGAAAACCCTCACTTTATGTAGTTTTATGAGGGTTTATTGAAAAATAATAGTCCAAAACACTAACACCTTTTATAATTCTTCTAACATCCTTCAATATGTATGTACATGCTTCAGGGACTCTCCCACAACCTTTGTCAATGCTGCTCCACAAAAACTCCACTCTTAGCCATCCAAAATGACCTAAAACAATACCCTTTTAGCCTAGGGCATCACCACACAATCCATAAAATGCCTTCCTATTCTATAAAAATCACATTACACAACACACTAACCCTAATCCTATTAATCCACTTAGAATTTACAATATTTATTGAAGGATTGGCTTAATTTCATATTTTTATCACACCAAACCCTTGAACTTTGTATTTCTAGCTTCCTACAGAGAAAACACCATAACGTCTTTGTCTCTTCAAGAAATTAACTCCCAAAAGGTCTAAAATTCTCTTAAGAAATGTATATAAATGTTTCAATTAATTATTTATCAAAATTAACCTATACGTGCAAGTACATGGGTCTCCAATGCTATCGTGACCAAAAAATCATAGAGAAAATAGATTTTTTGCTATTATATTTTCTTTGATACAACCTCCAATCCCTTTCAAACATTTAAAAAGCCTTTCTAAATAAATTACAACCATGAACAATCAGTTTCTAACTGATTCCCAATGAGAGATACCAACTTGACTCTTCACCTTCCAAATTTTGCACTTTTACAAATTTGTATTGACAACAATTTGACACTTTTGTAACTTTTAACACTTTTCCCCAATTAGACTCAAATGACATAAAAAACACTAAGAATGTCCTTGACATGGCCTTATTACATCAAACGACTCAAAAATCTCAAGAACTCAAACTCAGACCCCTATTTCATTGACTTAAAATTGGTGCTCCTGCACCATACAACCAACTGAAAGAAAAAACTCATGTCCCATGAGGACTCTATTGCACCATGTTCCTGGCTCGATAAATTGTATTATTCATCTCCAAATGCTCTTTCACCTAGGAATCCCTTCCATTAGTTTAGGTTTTGAAGCTTTGCATCATCTTTTGCACTCTTAGGCTTATTTTAACCTTGACACTGCTCCATCCTTACAAACTGATCTGTTGAGGGTCCTCTAACCTTTTCACCATCACAAAATGATGTTGTATCTTGTTTGATTCTTGTAAACTAACTTCTATTAACCTTTCCCTTGACTGTCTTCATCTTTACACTTGAAACATACTCACACTCACCAACTTGTCTTTTCCTTTCAACCTTATATTGTTGCCTCTCTACAAACAAACATGCTTCAAGTCCTCTAACAATTCTCACATCAAAACTCAATGATACACTTGTCCTTACACTTGCAAAAATTCCTTGTTCAACTAATTCATGAACACTTTTCTTCATCATCTCAGTTGCATGCTTAAATCAGTCCCATTGTCCTTTCCAAACATACACTCTCACCTCATTCTTTATCTTCACAACCATTTTTAGGCTCTTCATTCTGCAAAACCTTATGCAATCAATTTTAATAACCTCTGTCATGGTTGAATACAACTTCCTACCAACCACTCTTTCATGTAAAGGACAAATCACTTTCCTTACCATAAAACCATCAATTTTCTCCAACTCATTTGAAGTCTTCACAATCAAATTTTCCTTGGCCTTCTCTTAGCCTTTCCTTGCCAACATCATATCCTTGGTCTCTTCCAACACTAAAACCTTCATCAAACTCACTACCTTTACCTCTTCACCTCTTGGGGTGACTGCAACCTCTATCTTTCTTTCATCCTCAACCTTCACAAAATATTTCTTTCCTATTATCACCTTAGCTTGCTTGGTCTATTCATCATCTACCTTTAACAACAAAGGTTCATTCACACTTGGTTTGATTATCTCTTCTTGTCTTTTCCACTACATAATCTTTTTGATTGGCCATAACACCTTCCTATTCACTGGAAAGTGTCAACTTGATGCTTTCGTTTCTAATTTCTCCAACTTCATCTTCAAATCCTCTACCATATTTTCTCTCAACTCTTCTAATTGTTCCATAGCCTACCTTAGCTCCTTTATCTCAAGGTCTATTGTCTTTTGTTTTTCCTTTTCTCCTTCCTTCATATTTTCTTCCCTTTCTTGTTTCCTCTTTCCTAAAACACACAAACACACACTACCAACTCAGTTTTCCTAGACCTTATGGGCTCTAATATCGATTGATGTAGAGCTAGGGTTCAACCAATAGGTTTGTATAGAGATTTCATGACTAGGTCTTGACTGTTCACCCATAAAACTCCCAACGACCCTTCAATACAACAAGCACCCAAAGGCTCCAAACCAAATCAATGTCTTCAGATATTCTCGTGAACTTAATAAGTCATATTAAAAGATTAATATGATCATGTAAACAATATTTGATCACCCATTTAGACTTGCAACACCATTCAATGAAACTTCCTTTATACCAACACCCTAGCCTTATAGGTCTCCTAATGGGTAAAATGAGCCTTATTCTCAAATAATATTCAAACCCACAAAATAAATAGGTTTTCAAATACCCTTTATGGATCTCTTGTACATACCTAGAAATCGCATAGGCTTCCTTCCGAAAATGTCTTCCTAAAATGGACTGTTCAACAATTTCAAGGGAAAATTAGCCTTGTTTTACAAGGGGCTCCTACCAAATCACCTTTTCAACTTCAAAAATCTTCCTAGACCTTCTCCATAGGACTTGAATGGCCCAAAAAAATAATTCCCAAGGTGTGAAACCTCCACTAAGACACCCAATAGAAAACCCTCATTTTGCCTAGTTTGAGGGTTTATCTAAAAACAATAGTCTAGACCCCTAGAAACTTTTACAATGCTTCTAAAATACTTGAATATGTTTGTACATGCTCCAAGGACTCTCCCACAACCTCTGTCAATGCTGCTCCACAAAAAATCCACTCTTAGCCATCCAAAATGAACTAAAATAATACCCTATTAGCCTAGGGAATCATCACACAATCCAAACAATTCCTTCCTCTACTCTAAAAATAACATTACACAAAAAACTAACCCTAATCCTATTATTTCACTTATAATTTACAAGAATTATTGAAGGATTAGCTTAATTTAACATTTTTATCACACCAAACCTTTGAACTCTGTATGTCTGGCCGGCTACATAAAACCACCATAACTTCTTTGTCTCTTCATGAAATAAAATTACAAAAAGTCCAAAATTATCTTAAGACATCTATCTAGTTATTTAAATTCATTATTTATTTAAATTAACCTATACGTGCAAGTATAGGGGTCTGCAACGCTGTCTTGAGCAAAAAATCATGGAGAAAATAGATTTTTTGGTATTAGCTATTCTTCGATACAACCTCCAATCCCTTTCAAACATTTACAAAGCCTTTTTAAAGACATCAAAACCACGACCAATCAATTTTCAACTAATTCCCAATGATATAAACCAGCTTGACTCTTCGCCTTCCAAATTTTGCACTTTTACAATTTTACATTGACAACAATTTGACACTTTTGCAACTTTTAACACTTTTGCTCAATTAGACTGAAATGACATGAAAAAAACTAAGAATGGCCTTGACATGGCCTTATTACATAGAAATACTCAAAACTCTCAAGAACTCAAACTAGGACCCCTATTTCATTGACTTAAACTCGATGCTCCTGCACCAATTACCAACATGGGGTTTGACTTAGGAAAACCCCTATCCACTAAAAAGCTTCAAAAAATTTAATGCAAATTTTTATTTGGTCTCGATTCAAAAGTAGGAATTTTAATTTGCAGGGAAGTTGTGCGGATCTGGAAGTTGAAGATTAGATTCAAAGTTTTTTGAAAAGGTCTAGTAGGATACATTCACCTTTAGTGGCAAATGAGTGTCTGTTAGGGTTTTAGGGGCAATAGATATTACACTGTGAAAGCTTCATTTCCATATTTAGAGCTCTCTAGATAGGTGTACCAGGACCCACTCACCTTTAGTGGTGAATGGTTACTTGTTTGGAATTTAGAATAACAAGATTTCATTAGATGCACAACATCTTATACTCTCTATTTTGCTACAAAAGTTATAGTTTCTTTTTTTTTTGTGTTAGATTCATGCATTGTATGTGATAGACCTATAATTAGGGTTAATTTGTTAAGTCCAACTTATTTCCCCAAATTTTGATTTATCTCACCACCCCATCCTTTTATAAAGGAGAGATTACCCAATCCCTAAATCTTGACTTAACTCACCTCTTGGGTTTGATAGTTACTTCAAGATTCTTGGATCTCATATTTTGAATGAAACTATAATGCGGAAAAGAGTGTTAGATATCATAACCTCCCCTTTTTCTATGTTTTTATTTTGGTGAACTTGACATCTTTGAACATCTTAATTTATGATTTGGAGTCCATTAAAACTCTAGATCCTATTTTGCATGATATTTGCATTGCATTTAGGTTTTCTTCATTGTGCATTAGTGAACATTGCATTTAGGGTAAATTTGCATGTTTGCATTGCTTATATTTATTAAAAATTAGAAAAATTTCCTTATATCTATTTTATTTTTGCATCTTGTTATGATTGAAATCCTCATTCAAATATTCAGATTCAAATTGTATAATAGATTTAGTCACCCTATTCAACATTTAACCTTATTAAAAGTTGCATTTAGAGACTTCATATTTGGGAATTTTGTTACAAATCCAACTGTTATAGATTTGAGACAAAAAAGTACATAGAAGTAGCTTAGAAAAATAAAACTCAAATTCAAAAAACCTTAAACTAGGACCCATTTGCCTTTAGTAGTGAATGATTCCGTATATACCCTGATCAACAAAGATTATGAGAATTATCTAGTTTTTTATCTATATTTCTATTATTTGTAGAAACCTAGACTGGGACCCATTCACCTTAGGTGGTGAATGAGTCCCTATACACATTGTGACAATTTATTTTGAATTGATTTTAAGTTTCTAATAATAATTTATGTTCCCATTCTGAGATCTGAGAAATAGTTGTTTAAAATAGATTGTATATACATTCAATTTCTTGATTATTTAGATAAATTTTACAACATTAGAAGAATTTCTTGCACATTTCAATTGAAGGTAGCATTAAAATTCTTCATTTTCAATAGTATTGCATCAATAGATTAGTTAGTTTACATTTTTCAACCATTAGAAAACAACATACAAAAGAAAAAAATAACAAAAACATCAAACAAGACCCTTAGGAAAAATATTGTTATTTGACTATGTCAAATCTCTTTTTCAAAATTAACCTATCCATCAAGCCTTTTACTTGTGATGAATTTGATATTTTAGATGACACCCTTGAGTACTTCATCTCACAAGGTTCATCCACTAAGGCTTGTTATGGAAAACAACAACACAAAGATTTTAACACAATCACACCACAACTTATAATTTACCCTCATTCGTAAAAACCTCAAGTTCAAAATAAACCGAAGCTTATCCTTGAAACATTGAAAAATAAGACATCACTTGATGATTGTAATGCTTCACAGAAAGTTGGTTATAATACCATTGCACATACCTACAATAAAAGGAACAATAGGAAACAACAAACTTATGTTTCATTACCCTTTCCTAACCCTATCTTGGCTAGCGCTCTTCGTTTACCTTTAAATAATGGATAGGAATATAATCTTGTTGAATAACTTAAGAATACTCCCACTAAGATATCCTTATGAGATCTTACTCAAACCCCATCTAATTATCATATCATTCTTCAAATAGCCTTGCAAAAAGTTATGATTTCTCCTAACACTAGTTCAAACAACATGGCAATGATAGTTCAAGGAATGAATGACATGAACTTAGATATTGCTTTTCACTAGAGAGAGTTACCTTCCTTAGAAATTCAGAAGAGACATGAAGATTTCAATATAAAAGTCTATGTAAATCAAACCACGATAAAAAAAAACCTTGTTGACAGTGGTTCAGCCCTAAATGTGTGTAGTGTGAACCTTTTGTAATAGATCAAAATGATTAGAAGTGATATTAAACTTGATTCTTTATATATTATTTGGATTTTACAACATAAGAAAAAAACTGCTCGAAGTCATCACATTACCTATTAATATGGGGAAAGTAACATTAAAAAATCTAGTCCACATTATGCTTGATGACCTCTCTTACAATCTCCTCTTAGGAAGACCTTGGATTCGTTAAATGAATGGTGTGCCTTCTACTTTGCATCATGTAATGAATTATGTCTATAACAATAAGGTTTATACACTAAAATCTGGTCCTGAACCCAAAAATTACTTGATTGCTGAGAGATAAGGATGAGATCCTTTAGAAGCACTAGATGAACTATTAAAAAGGAAGTTATGAAGGAAGAAGAGCATTATATGGAGATTCATGAACTTAATAAGTTATTAGAAGATGATTGAGGTTCCTTAGATTTAACACCAACATTCATGGGAGAATATAAAATTACAAAAAAAAAGAAACTAAAAAGAAAAAACAACCAATGGTAATGTCAACATAGAATTTGAAGGATAATTCACAAGAATCTACATAATCTACTCTAAAAGAATACACAATCTATACAATGGATTTTGATGAGATAGACTATCAACAACCACCAAACCAAAAATAAATGAAAGGACTTTATGGGAGAGGTTATCAGCTCATAAAACAACTTGGTTATAGTAGAAAAGGATATGGAAGGAAAGAACAAGGCATCCATATTCCTATCAAGACTACCACACAAGAAATAAAAAGTGGTTTGGGTTATTTCCCTTCTAAAATAATGCAAACCACAAAACAACCCTCACTCAACATCAACACTATCATATGTAATCCTAATAAACCAACTCTCACCTTAAAGAATCCTTAGTTGACTGGTAAAACTTGTGATGAATCATTGGACTATTTTGAGGATGATGAAGCTTTGAAATACATGTTAGGATTTTATGACAAACCATTTTACTCCTAAAAAAAATGGGTTGCATGTGTTATGGTTAGCACTAAACAAGAATATGAAGAAAAGGAAAGTAATGAAAATGATAGGGATAAAGAAGAATATAATCTTGAAATTTTGAAACAAAATGCACTTCCTTTGGGAGATAAAATCAACATACCAATGTATATAAATAATGAAGAAAAAATAATTCAAATAGGAAAGTTCCTTAATGAATATTAAAAAGAAGACCATGCAACTTTACTTCATAACTTTCTGAAACTCTTCGCTTGGACTTATTCAGAAATTCCAAGAATCGAGGCTAAGATAGTAACACACAACATAGTTCTTGCAAAAGATGCTAAATCAATATGAAAAAAATATGAAAGATGAATCCTAAGATAACTTTATTGGTTAAGACTAAAATTGAGAAAATCCTTGAAGCTAGTTTTATCCAGCCTATTGATTATTCTCCTTAGATCTCAAACATCATTTCAGTTGTTAAACCTGATAATCATATGAGGATGTGTACAATCATGATTTGAAAAGCATCTTTAAAAGATGACTTTCCCCTTCCTAATATTGACATGATAGTGAAATCAACTGCGAAACATGCTTTTTTGTCATTTATGGATGGATTTTTGGGATATAATCAAATATTTATCAACCCTCAAGATCAATACAAGTAAAATTTACTATAGCTTGTGGAGAAAAAAATTGGGTAGTCATGCCTTTTAGATTAAAGAATGCAGGTGCAACATATCAAAGAGCTATGAAATTGATATTTCATGACTACATACTGTAAAGAAATGTTTCCCTTAATCCTTTTTGGTTTTCATCTTTCATTTCTCAACTTCAGGATGACCCGCACTTAAGGTAAAAGTTTCTCCAAAAGAACGCTATGCACCACATGGTGGCTGCACAACTTTTGTTTATCATCTTCTTTTTGGAGCAAGCTAGAACACATGTCAACTCAACAAGATTTTTTTCTAAGGCTATTCTCACAAATCTGAGATTCCTTGCCCCTTCAACATGTCATCTCTTCGCTTCAGTCAAGTTACGCTTTTAAGGAGTGTTCTCTTTGGATGGATTTTTTCAGATCATGTTGGGTCTTTCTTTCTTTCAAGGTGGAACCTTCGAGTCAACATCATCAACCTATATGGCCAATAAATCAGATTTTTCCAAGTTGTTTACTAGGATTTGATTGTTTTTCAATTGCAATATTTTCTAAATATCTAAGGGACATTAATGAGGTAGTTGTGAATTAATGAGAAAGGTTTGCCTCAATCTAATCAGGATCTATGATCAAATCATGATTTGTTAGATGAAAGCATTTGGAAATATTTTCTTCTAGATGATTGGAGACGGTTTCCTCTCTTCCAACTATAAATTTTTATCGACAACATATGAACAAGAGTTCTTTTTTTATAGAATTTTTAGTTTATTTATTAAGAGTTTTAGAAGTTAGAGGCTCTATCCTTCAGTTGAAGAAATATTTTTCAATAGAAAGCTTTGTAGAACACTTCTATTTTATGGCATGTTATATTGTTTTAACTTAAACTATCATTAGATTGGCATCCAACCTTTGATTTTTAGTTCATTTGATATTTGAATATGATTTGTTTAGAAAAGATCTTTGAAATTTTGCATATAATGGCCTTTTTCAAGTTTCCTTCTTCGTGTTTTCATTCATGATAAAAACACTATGTCAAGCTTATTTTGATAGTTCAAGTAGTTTATTTTCATGTTCTAGGCTTCCATGAGTTAATGATAGCTTTCAAAAATTGGATTATGTCAATTAAACTTCTCCTTTTTATTTAGTCATTGTTTGCTCATATTATGTTGTTTCAAGAGAAAGGGTTTCTGTAATTTTTGAATATTTTTGTTAACTTTTGGAGCCTTTTTATGCTTGATCAGACCTTAATGAATGCTTCTCATGAGGAGATTTGATAGAATACAATGTTCTTTTACTTCACCTTTATTGTTAATTCTCTTTCCAACATGAGGGGTTGTGGCATTTTGTGTCTAATATATCATTCATAAAATTGAATTAAGGTTTGAAGTGTTGTAAAATGTTTGGCACATCACCATTTCTATGTTTTATATTTAAATTTCCTTTTACCTTTTCCCCCAACTCAAAGAAGAGATGACTTTCTATAAAATTCTCAAAGGTATTTAGTGAGCTGAAAATCGGTCCCCCACTCGTTGAATTTCCCACAAGATGATTAGAGAGGTGCAAGCTTTGATGATCAAAAAAATTCTTTTTGGCATGCCTAGTGGGACTTGATGTTTTCCAAATGTCTAATTAGAAGTAAAAAATATTTCTTGAATCAGACTAGGAAAGTAGGCTAGAAATTTCATGCACTAAATCAAAACAAGGGCATCCTTAAGAGGCCATTTCCATTACTCCTAGTTACTTGCCTTAGTCTCAAGGAGATGAGGACTTACAAGCTCTGTTTCACCTATAATAAGTAATAGGGAAAGAAGTAAAAATCCAAAAATTAAAAGCATTATCTACTTCACCAGGGGGAAATTTTTTCAAATCAAAATACCAATATACTTGATTCATAGGAATCTATTCTCGATGGCTCGTATAATTGCCCCGGCTCCTAGAAATTTTCTGACCTAGGATAGTGGTAGTCCACTACAACCACATACACCCCTGGATGTATGGCTTGCTATACTCGCTAATGCCCTTAAGGTTATTCCAAAACCCCCTCTGAACACTTCCAAGATGTAGCGAAGGTATGAAGAGTACATAACATAGTGGGGGAAAATATTTATCTTAGTTGTTCGCTACATTTTTTAAAGGAAAATCTCGAGATTGGTATCGATCCCCGACTTCTTGTTCTACCCGCTCTTGGGATTAGCTAGGTGAGAGACTTTTCAAAAATTTCTTAGAAAAGGGAGATCACTCCTTCCTGCTATGTCAATTAATCACCATCAAAAGGGCCCCATAAGAGGCCATAAGTGATTTCAACACAAAGTTCAATAAAATGTGGCAAATAATTCCTTTGACTATCAGGCCTCTAGCCATGATGGCGTTCATTTTTTATCTAAAATATTTCAACTTAGATATCACGGTCATGATAACCTCTATGGGTGGAGATATCTTACCCAACATATACGACCTAGCTTTGAAAGAAAAAAAAGTTAAGTATATGCTAGGAAACTCCCACCTTGACCACCAATGCCCGTGTTCATAGGAAAATATCTAGTGCCCTTGGGGAATAAACTAATCTGAGCACCTCTGCTCCACAAGCATCCACGTCAACCTCACTGCAATCCATGTATGTTTACCTTGATGTGCAACCAAGAACGTAGAGCTCCTCCTCACTAACAACAGACATCAACAATATGAAGATTCTCATGCAGTATTTTTCTAATGAGTTAGTCCTCATCAAATGGAAATAGGAAACACATCTAAAGTAGGCCACTCAGACCTATCGAGGGGGAGACCATCCTATCAACATAGCACATACCAATGAGCCTCAAAAGGAGGAGGCTAGAAAATGACATCCACCAAATAGATAGTTCTAGTTAATATACCGCTTCAAGCTACCAAGCGTAGCCCAAGTAGAGATCTAGTACCAGGCTATAAAAACTTAGCAAAGAAAGAAAAAACATGGTGCTTCCCATGCAGTGATAGTCACATGCACCAAAATTGTTTGAGGGGAAATCTATAACAAAAGATAGTAGAACAAAGAAATAAGGGTGTACTCCCAAATACAAAGGAACATCAACCTCTTGAAATGGAAAATGTCTCCTTTAGAGCTCAAATGCAAGGAATGTCTTTAGAACAAGAGCTGGATATTGTGCCGGAGCAAGCACTATTTTCATGGATGGAGGAAGATGATGCATTGTTTGCAACAAATGCTCTAAATACTAGCGCCTCACAACTAAAATCAAATTACAATATGAGGTCGAAAAGAAGGCTCACATGAGAATATGTACATCAAGCTCTGTCGTTTCCATAGCATATGTCAACCACAACCACAAGGAAATCAAGTTCCACAAGCTAGTGCCCAACCTACTCAATAGTTGGAAACTCCTTCGTTTCTAGTTAAGGAGATGAAAAAGGTACCAAGCTCATTCATGATGGATCAACTTCCCCAAAAGATAAGAGAGATACCACCATTCAAACCCAAAGCCCCGCTGATCAGAACACTCAATGTGGTGGAACAATTGAAGAAGGTTCCTGATAATGTATCTTTGTGGGACGTCATATCTATTCTTGAACAACAAACGTTGCTCCAAGAATTATTAAAGAAGGAATAAAAAATACCACTGATGGATGCGACTCTGCTATGAAGTCAAAATGAAGACAAAGAGCTTGCATCAAAACCTCAACCTTTAGGAGCCAAAAATTATGTGAACGACGCAAAAAATGTGAAAGAGAAATAGGTAAGCAAGCCAAAACCCACACTTTTCTTTTTATAACTAATTGTGGGAGATAATATTTTACATAATAACATGATTGATTCAGGAGCTAGTACTATGGTCATGCCTAAACAAGTGGTTGATTCCCTAAAACTTAAATATGAGCCCCTTGAGAAGGGAATTGTGCAATTATATGGGAAGAAGGTTCCAATTTTTGGCCGCATCAAAGACCTATCCTTAACCCTCTTCTCATGTCCAAGCCAAATAGTTACACAAGAAGTAGTTGTGATACACATTCCACCGGTATTCAAAATGTTCCTTTCAAGAGACTTTACAACAAATCTTGGCAGATATTTAGCGCTTAATTGATCTCGTATGATATTAAGAACCAAGCATGGGGTAAAGATGAAAATCTTGTTTGAATCTTTGCATCCTATACACATAATAGGCAATGCAGTCCTATGCTTCAAAGTAGCACATACCTCCTTCTAACATAGGGAGATGTATTGTGTTGACAAGTTGGAGGATGAGGAAGACACTAGTGATTGGAATCTTGAAGAAGAGGTCCTCCTCAAACAATTTATTGACTCTGACCCATTGAAAAAAATTCATGCGATCGGGCTAGGCACCTATGTGATCTTCAACGATGATAAACTTTTTCCAAAATTGATAAAGGATTGGGAGGAACATACAGATCTGGGTGATGATCATCTATGAAAATTATATTTTGATGGAGCCAAATGAAAAGTCGATTTTGGAATAGGTGTTTGACTAGTGTCCCCAACAATGTCAGAGACCCTCAAGGCTTTTCATTTTTAGTTCCCATGCTTAAATAATGATGTGGAAAATGAAGCCTTGGTTCATATTTTAACCATTGCAGAATGGATGGGAGTAAAGAGAATGCAAGCATTCAAAGATTTAGAATTGGTCATAAGCAAGGTCCATAGGCAAGTGAATATGAAGAATATAAGAATTAAGTTGTACCGACATTGGATATGGAATTTAATTGAGCACTTTGAGGCTTTTAACATTTAGGTTATCCCACGCTCCGAATTTTTTTTTTGATCGAATGGATTCTATCAATTCAGAGTCTAAACTAGTATTCAATTCAATGAAGAAGCATAAAGAAATAAAAATCATTGTTTGAATGACAATCCCTGACAATGATCAAAACTGGCAAGTATTCAAAGATGATGTACAAATCACCACATTTTTATAAAAATCAAGAGAAAATTTTGAACATTCATAGTTTGAAGAAGAGCTTTTTGAAGGGTAAGTAATCAAGTTAAAAGGAAATAAGCTTCATCAAGGTTTAATCTATCTTAAAAATATTATTTATTGTGAAGACGCAAGAAATAGAAAAAAAAAGTTCACTACGGATGAGAGGGACTACAAAGAGCTCGATATCAAAAGTAGTAGTAGGTTAAATTTTGGAAGAGATGTTCTGGAGAAGGATAAGGAGAGACCAAAGGGTCTATGTTCTAGATACGAAAGGGTCATAGCTTGGAACTATGACAATTTTAGAGGGTATGATCTAGGCATAATTCAACATACTATTGACTTGGCTGAAAGTTCAAAGCTCATTTGACAAAAAAAGGCTAATCAGCCCGAGGGTTGAAGCATTGATGACACAAGAGCTCACTAAACTAATCGAATCAAGAATCATATACCCGATTAAGCATTCCACCTAGGTGTATGATCTCGTACCAATTAAAAAAAAGAATGGTGATATTAGGCTCTGCAGGGATTTTAGAGATCTAAATAAAGCCTCGCTAAAAGATCACTATCCTTTTCCATCAATGGAGAAAATCCTACAAACTATGGCTAGATCAAAAATGTTTTCATTGCTCGATGGTTTCTCAGGTTATAACCAAGTGTATGTAAAATAAGGTGACCATAATAAAACAACATTCACTACTAAGTGGGGAACATTTACATACTCAAAGATGCCCTTCAAAGTTTCAAATGTTGGTGTGACTTTTCAGCGAGCAATGGATATCACTTTCAGAGGATTGATTAATTAGATTATGTTAATATATCTGGATGACTTGATAGTATTTTCAAAATCAAAGGATGATCACTTTGATCATGTGGAAAAGGTTTTCCGAAAATGTCAATGATTCAAGATTTCCCTGAATCTTAAAAGAATATGTTTTTTGAGTACGCCAAGGCAAGCTACTTGGTTTTCTAGTATCGAAGGAGGCTATAGTGATAGACCTTGAAAGGGTAAAATCTATAATGGAGTTTCCTCTACCAGTAAATCAAAATTGGTTGTAGTCTTTTCTAGGAAAGATCAATTTTGTTAGCTAGTTTATTTCAGACTTCACAAGCATTGCAAGACCTATCACCTTGATGCTAAAAAATAATCTAATGTTCAAATGGACCCTCGAAGGCAAAGAGGCTTTTGAGTGAATAAAGGAAGCCATCTCCACCACTTTGGTGTTGGCCAACCCAAAAATTTCTAGGGATTTTTTACTCTACGTATACAACGGCCAACATAGCATAGCTTCGGTGCTTAGTCAGAAGGATGAAGGAAATAACAAAGAGCATCCCATTGAATTTGACTCTAGGAATCTTAAAGGGTATGAAGCCAAGTATAACTTTGTTGAAAAATAAGCTTTTAATATTGTTAAAATCCTAAAGAAGTTTTGACGCTTGGTATCAGCCAATATAATCACCATTTTGGTCACACATCCAAGTGTGCAAGAGTATATCACTGAGGGTGAAATAATTGAAAAATGGGCCAATTGGATCACTAAGATCCTAGAATACAATGTGGATATTAAACCAACCTAAATTTTTTTGGGAAGAGGTATGTGTGAATATCTTGCATAGGAAGAAAATGGCTTAGTTGAGGAGACTGATCAGGTCTATACAAACAAGTTTGAATCCAACGAGTCCTAGGTGAAAGATCGAACATAGTATATGCAAAAGGGGTAGTACTTCACTAGCCTTCCACCTCACTAAAGGTGATACTACCGAATATAAGGCACCAAGTATGTACTAATTGAAGCTATCTTGTTTAATTTAGAAATTATGATGATGTCTTGCTTTGATGCTTGAATAAGCCACAAGCGAAAATAATTCTTAATGCATTTCATAGTAGACCTAAAGGAAAAAAAAATTCTTCCAATAATACTACTTGAAGATAATGAGATCATTAAATTATTGGCCCTCCATGTTTTCCAAAGTCCACCATTTTGTGCTAAAGTGTACTTAGTGCCAATATTTTTTTGGCAAAAGGAAGAATTTTTCCTTACCCCTAAGCCCTATTGTAACTGAGGAACCCTTTGCTCAATGAGGTTGGACTTTGTCAAGATGATAAATCCTATTTATAGTGTTGGCTATAAGTGGATCCTTACAAAATTGACTACTTCATGAGGTGGATGAAGGCAGACACCCTAAAAAATGCTACAAAAGGTGAGATCATCAATTTCGTTGAAGAGCTAGTATCAAAATTTGGTTCACCAAAAACCATCATGTCCAAAAATGCATGAGATTTTGTGTGTTTGGGGATGCCATATTTTTCTCTTAGACATGGGGTTTATCTCAAAACTTTGTCAAATTACTAACCATAAGGAAATGGGTTAGCAGAGTTAACCAACAAAAACTTAGTAGGTTAATCAGGCACATTAGGTTAGAGTAACAAAGGGATTGGCACAAACACCTATTAGTCACTCTGTGGGCTGATCAGATTATGCCCAAGTATATCTTGAAGGCCTCCCCTTATGAATTAGTATATGAGAAAGAGGTAATTTTACCTATTTCCATAGAGATCCCTCCCTTGCAACTATTAAAATCCCTAGAAGTTGAAGAAAGTAGAATAATGGAAATAAGGTTGGTGGAGCTCTTGAACCTTTAGAAAGATAGGGAAAAGGCTTATGAAGCCATTATTGGTCGCCAATAAATAGTAAAATGATGGTTCGAAAAAAAGACCACCAACCCAGATTTCAAGGAAGAAAGCCTGGTACTAAAGTACTATGAGTGTGTTGTAAAACTAGAACAACATACAAAATTTGAAGCGCTATGGAAGGGACCACTCCATATCAATGTATGCAACATAAATAATGCATATGAATTAGAAGATATGGAAGGAACTATTCTCGATATACCGCTAAACGATATTAATCTAAAATATTTCCATTAAAATGCACAAGTTCTTTAAAAAACATTCACAGTTATGTACCATATGTAAAAAAAATTGGAAAGTACGATTTAAATTTAAGAATAAAGCCATGAGAATAATGTTGGAAGAAACATAAAAGGTACTATATTATATTCATTGAGAAATTAACATTATAGTATGAGCCTGAGGCTCTGAGAGAAGCTAAATCTTCTTTTGAAAATCCAAAAAAGAGCTATACTGTGAAAGGAAAAAAGGAGATCCAATGACCAAAAAATAGTAAAATTCACAAGCCTCCAACCATTGCTAAGCAATCAAAAGTGGCTCTTCATCAAATTCTTCTTCTTCTTCTTCTTTCACAGGGTGAAAAGGATGTCAAAACAACACACGTAGGCCAAGTCCGACAACATTCTCCACACCAAACTCCTTCAACAGGAAGCTGACCACAGGATGGGACATTGAGTGGTGCCTCTCAAGGTCCATGGTTCAAAAATAAGTAAGAAGAGGTAACCAAACCACATCCTCTCCATATTCAACATTCTTGGGAAGGTCCATACCACTTGAGAAATTTTGTCGAGCCTATCCAACTATAGAGAGTCAAACATGGCATGACACAACACAATTATCTAAGGCTTGGATATATCTAAGTCAAGAAGGGAGGAAATGAAGTGGGAAACAACATTGGAGTTACATCATGGATAGTTATCATCCTTCACATAGTCCTTGTTGATCACCCACTTGAACACCACAATGATGAGGTGATAATTCTTCTTCACCAAGTACTTGATGTGGTCATTGGTAATTTTTTCCACAAAAGAGTATTGCATCCTTTGTGCAAGGAGCTAAATGGGAGTGCCTAGACTAGATGAGATGATCATAGTAAAAGCTAAGGCCAGTGGAATGTGAGATTGAAAGAAAATCTTGCTAAAATAAAAGGCTATTTTTGACTTAATATTGAATCAGGTGGCATACCTATTTATAGAAAAGATGTGCTAGTGAACCTAACTAACAAAAACACCATTTTTTCCAAATGAAAAATAGGTGAATTGTATGGGAAATCTACCAAGAGGCCTTGAGAAATAAATTTGAACATTGGGAGTAAATGATCATGTTGGATGATCGATGCCATGTGTCCTTTGTCCTCATCAACACCATATTCCTTGTTTGTATGAAAAGACATTGATTAATGCATTAAGTTCTAACAAATTAAATAGGCACATCTTTTCAAAGTACACCTCACATAGCTAAAAGCATGCTTTCCAATGTGTTCGGCTTATTTGTGATAGAGGTGGTAGAAAGAATGTACTATTTCCATTCTCATAACAAATTTGAGATTCTCGAAGGATATGGATCCCAAACTCTTACATATCACCTTAGTGGCAACATTTAGTGGATTAGTGGTAGTGGAAGAGCCTTAATTTTATGTATGTGAAATAGAATTAACTACACCCAAAAGCATATTTTCTAAGTAAGAAAACATCAAGTGGTTGTTTCACTAAAGAAACTCCCTGCAACTTCTCGACTCAACAATGGTGGAAGAATCAACATTTGGTAGAAAGGTTGGAACCCCATCCAAAAAGATAGGTTTTATTAATATTTTTGGGAGGGATTCATTCGTGAATGCCTCAGTGCCAGAAGAACGATATTTTGATTATACAAAATTAGTGCAATCAGGTGAATATGTCAAAAAAGAGGCGGTGCAAGATTTTGCAGACAACATTTTCGATCCAAAATTGACAAATAACCCTAAAAGCCTTAGGGAAGGGGAATTAAAAAGGATTATTAAACATGGATCAGCTAAAAATTTTGCATCATGGCTCTAGAATTGTGGTTTATCATAGTTCATGTTTCTTGTTGTACACCCATGCCCAGAGCTAGTAGACACATGTCCTAAAAGAGTTAGCAAGGAGGCAAGAGTTATTATCTGAAATAGCATAAAGGTTATAATATCTATGGTGTCCATCCAGGATAAACTATGTATACCTATAACTTGGGGCTCTGAGTGCTTTCACGAGGAAGAAATGAAAGGAACCTGGGAAAGTAGAACTAGGTAGGCACAATTTTATGAGGACGAAATGAGGGAAAGGCCAAAGGGAAATCAATTTCCTTTCCCTCTAGAATGTAGAAAATTTAGACAAGCTACACAATATATATTTTTTTATGTTGCCTTGGGTCTATGGTTTTGATGACGATGAAGAGGTCCATCCTTTCCAAATGGGCTTAGCTTTAATGCTTAAGAAAGAGATAACCCATAAGTATTATGATTTTTATGATGCATTAGATAAAAGCATGCTAGAGAAATTAACGACTTACAATACTAAATTTAAATTTAGGTATTCTTCTTTTTTGGTTCACTTAAGCTTGCACCAAAATTTTGAATTTCTGGAAAAAATTGTGTCATTATTTAGGTTTGATGTAAAGGGCTTTTACCAACCAATTTTGGGTTGGACCCATGTGTTTTCAAAGACATGGGATTACTATTATTTTTAGATTATTTCATGAGGCCAATGATTTGGTACTTCCTCCCACGCCCTCATGGCCATTTTTACCTCGAGGTCATGCAATGGATGAAAGGCTCGCCAATACCAATGAATTATTTTCTGGGTGAGCATTTCACTTTTATTAGATTTAATGGTTTTTCATTGGATCCTTTTAGGCTGCCTAAGTTTGTAATGGATCAAGTTTTCACTTTGGAGGCATGTCAATAGGAAACTATTTCTGACAACATTTATGGCTTTGGAGACACAAGACCGTAATGTTTTTGACCCCTCTGAATATTTCTAACTATCAAGTAACACTGGTAAAATGAAAGGCATAGGAGGTACTCACCAACAAACTGGCACACTTAGGCTTAGTCCTTATCTATGACAAATGGGACTACAATCCAAAAAATTATCTCCTGAATTTGAAACATAAAAGTCGGGAGTATTTTGAGTCAAGGAGGAATCTGCCCCAAGAAAGGTCAAAGGTATATGTTCATTTTTCCCACATACCATTCACCCAATCACCATGGCTGAATTTATATGTCTAGATAGTGAAGTATAAGAGAAACCTCCGAATGGGAAAATCACTCAACACATAATTAAATTTTTTGGGGTGGTCGAAGAGAAAGAAAGTTGATTTTTGGAGGTTTTGAAAATAAATGAGATGCTCCAATGCAATGTTTAGAGAGCTTCAACCACATGATGAAAGGTTTGATGAGATTTATGACAAGAAGTTTTATATCGAGAATAATAATCCTAAGACTACCCATGAGATCAAAGAGGAAGATCTTTTGCTCCATGCTTCCCAACTGGAGGAACTAGGTAGAGGAAAATAATTGAAACAAAAGGATTCACAAGTCACGTCCTCTGCTAGTGCCTGAATCAAAGGAAAAAGAGCTCGAAGGTCCTTAAAGAGGTTCACTATGGTTACAAAAGGCTAGGTTTTGGTAGAATTGATTTCCAAAGGGATAAGAATCTACCAATTTCAATCATGCAAAGAGGAGGAGATGAGTTCAAGATATAGGTAGATCGGGTGCATCAGTTAGAGATGAAGAAGAGGTGGAGTCTACCCCTCAAATTTTTTTAGCCACAACAGCCCAAGTAAGTCTCACTCCTCTCTTCTTTCTACCTCTGTATCTCTAGTTATTCCTTCGTCGTTAACTATGGATAAAGATCATTTGTCTACAGACTCTAATCTTTTTATTCTGAATAAAACCCTGACCATTTTTAATAATGAACCATGTGAAGTAACCCTGCATGTCGAACAAGCATCATCTATGTCAATGACGATTGAATTTTTAATAAACCTATCAAGGGTCCCCACTGAAAGAGATGAAACACCCCTATTTCCCATTACTCCAAGTCCATCATCTTCTAGGAAAATATCTCTCATTCCGCTCACTTCCATTTTTACTCCAATGAGTTTCCCCCCTGCTCAATCTGCATATGGTATCTAACCTTTTTCTATGATAACACTCCCCTTTTCCTCTTTGTAATCCCACACCTCTGAAGTTTCTCCTTCCATCACCTTATTTGGTCTCCCTCTAGGTGCTTCCATTACTGAACAAAGAAATAACACCCGAAAAAGTCTCTAAGGTCATTTCAATGCAACAAAGTAGGCTTAATAGGTGAGGAAACAAAAATGGAAGATACAATCCACCAAGCAGGCAGCTACTAAGAAGATTGAAGCTTGCTTCAATGAAGAGAAAAATTCTTTGCTAATTGCTACCATGAAGCTACTCATATGCAGGCTCGAGGGAGAGATGAAGATTGAGGATTACGACATCAGAGTCATGGGCCTAGATTCAAATGAAACTCACTAACATGAAAAGGTAGATCTAGCTAATGCCACCTAGAAAATAACATATACTGATTATGAGAGGCTAGACAAGAAATTGAAGAGGCTCGAGGAAGAGTTCATAAATGTAAGGGATACGATGAATAGGTTGCAGATAGAAATAAAGGCCAGAGATGTATAAATGGTTCACATAAGGAAAATATAGGATCATGAATGGGAAGCAAACTAGTTTCTTGAAGATGCCCAGGATGAACAAGTTCAGTTGTATGCTAAGATTTAAAGGTTAAGATTCGAGCTTGTTGCTAAGCACCAAGAAAACAAAGAGTCCTAACATATCTAGGAAAACATGTAGAGGGACCTGGATAGTTTATTATCCCAAGCTTTCAACAATTGAGAAAAGTCCAAGGTAGAAGCAGAAAGGGGAAAACAAGATAAACATGAAACTGGGTCCACTCTACAAGCTCACGACCAAGAGGTCAAAATATTGAACTTCAAATTAGCAAATTCCTTTCAGGAGAAAGGCCAGATAGAGGAAAATGTGAAAGAGATGGAATGTTAATTCCATCAACAATTGGTTGCGATGCAAAGATATGGGATCCTCCCAACATTGAAAATATTGATATCCTCATATTGGGATATGATCGTGGTCGTAGTCGCCGCTGTAAGTATAGTCTTGTAGTTTCTAAGGGATGCTTAAGAGTTCAATGAAAATTTTGGCCTAGTGGCTGACCAAATACTATAGATATATGCTCCCCGAGTTGTGGAATCGAAAAATATGATTTTTAGATTCTACAAGGCAAATGAAGAGGTTTTGAGAGATGTAGGGATTCCTGATCAAAGGGTCACCTCAAGAAGGGTAGGTGGATTCATCAACTACCATCAAGTTGCATAGAAAATAAAGGAGCACCAACCATTTTTGAACAAGAAGGTGAATGAGATTAAAAGGGAATTCAATGTATTACTCAATTCTAGGTTACTTTCCCTCTTCTCATTAGGTGGAGGATTATTATCAATTGAGAAGATCATTAACACAAATAGATAGAAAGCCCAGGCCTATATAGTACTCCCAAGTTTAAGCCCAATGCCCACAATTGATGAAATCAATAATGAGATCCTTCCCCTTGCTCAGGTCTATTACCACATCAGAGCTATCTCATCAAGGTAGGCAGGTGTTTCTTTTAAGGAATTATTTTATTTGGATCGAGCATATGATATTATTCACACTCTTATCTAGCCCACTAATTTGGAATGGGAGGAGTAGAATTCCACCTTCCTCAAACTCCATGAATTCCCAAAGCTCTAGGTTTGTGCCTACATAAGCAAAGGCCCCCTATGAGTTGCCAGAAGTGTAAAGAAATTTTTCCCTTAATCCTTTTTGGTTTCTGAATTTCATTTTTCAACTTCGGGATGAACCACACTTAAGGTAAAAGTTTATCCAAAAGCGCACAATGTGCCATGTGGTGGCTATGTGGCTTTTTTTATCATCTTTTTGGAGCAAGCTAGAACACGTGTCAGCTTGGTGAGAATTGTCTCTAAGGCTATTTTCACAAATCTGATATTCCTCGCCCACTCGACACATCATCTCTTTGCTTTGGGAAAGTTACACTTTTAAGGAGTGATCTCTTTGGATGGAGTTTGTCAAAGCATGGTGGGTCTTTCTTTCTTTCAGGGCAGAACTTTCGAGTCAACACCATCAACCTATATTGCCAATCAATCAGATTTTATTAGTCTATTTTCTACGATTCAATTGTTTTTGAATTGTAATATTTGCTAAATATCTAAGGGAAATTAATGAGGAAGTTGAGAATTAATGAGCAAGGGTGATCGCAATCTAATCAGTATCTACGATCGGATCATGAGCTATCAGGTGCAGGCATCTAGCAATATTTTCTTCTGGATGATTGGTGGCAGTTTCCTCTCTTCTAGCTATAAATTGGTTTCAACAAAATATGAACGAAATTTTTTTTTTTAGAAGTTTTAGTTTGGTTATTAAGAGTTTTAGAAGTTAGAAGCTCTTTCCTTCAGTTGAAGAAATATTTTTCAATAGGAAGCTTTGCATAACACTTCTATTCTCTAGAATATTATATTGTTTTAACTCAAACTATCATCTGATTGACATCCAATCTTTCTTTTCAGTTCATTTTATATTTGAATACGATCTGTTTAGAAGAATGTTTGAAATTGTGCATATAACGACCTTTCACAAGTTTCCTTCTTTATGTTTTCTTTCATAATAAAAACACTGCCAGGATTATTTTCAAAGTTTGAGTAGTTTATTTTCATGTTGTAGGCTTCTATGAGTTAATGATAGATTTATAAATAGGATTATGTCGATTAAACATCTCTTTTTTATTTAGTCATTGTTTTCTCATATTATGTTGCATCAAGAGGAAGGGTTTCTACAATTTTTTAATATTTTTGTTAACTTTTGGATCCTTTTTATGCTTGATCAAATCTTAATGAGTTCTTTCGAAGAGTATATTTGAAATACTACATCGTGCTTTTACTTATCCTTTCTTGTTCATCCTCTTTCCAACATGAAGGTTTGTGGAATTTTATGTCTAATATAGCATTCATAAAATTGAATTAAGGTTTAAAATGTTGTAAAATCTTTGGCGCATCAGTGCCATTTCTATGTTTTATATTTTAATTTCCTTCTACCTTTTCTCCCAACTCAAAGGAGACCCAGATTTCTATAAAAATACCAAAGGTATTGAGTGAGGTGCAAATTGGTCCCCCACTCACTCAAATTCCCATAAGACTATCGGAGATGTGCAAGCTTTGATGATCAACACATAGATAAGATTTTGGAAGATTATGTTGATGATATTCTAGCCAAATATTTAACTCAACAAGACAATGTGAATATCCTTCAATTTTTTTTTGAGAAAATGTTAAAATATAACATCAGGTTGAACCCAAAAGAGTGTCTTTTGTGTAGATAGTATAAAACATTTAGGTGTTATAGTATCTCATAGAGGCATTGAGGTGGACACGAAGAAAATTGATGCTATCATTAACATGCCACCTCCTAGAAATATTTCTCAACTACACACTTTATAAGGAAGAATTCAATCTATCCATCCTTTTGTAGTGTCCTTACTAGATCAAACGTTACCATTTACACAACTCCTTAACAAATAGGTCCAGTTTAACTGGAATGAGGATTGTAAACAAGCTTTTGAGAGTTTGAAAGATTATCTTGCTACTCCACTTGTCTTACAACCTTCTATGTAAGAAAAACCATTTATCCTTTATAAAATAACATTGTACCATGATCTTGCAACATTGTTGGCTAAAAAATATGAAAATTATAAATAACATCTCGTTTATTACATTAGCCAAACCTTGATCGATTATGAAACATGATATACAATGATTGAGAAACAATGTTTGACTCTCGTATTTTCTACTAGTAAATTGAGACATTATTTACTGAATGATGAAATCCATGTTGAAATAACTAAAAATGGATTTTCTTTCGTATGTTTAAGACATAGAGAAAACACACTTCCCAATCATTTCATTGAAGGGAAACCCTAGAGATCTCAATCTAAAGTATTCAAAGGAGAAAGAGATCTTGCAATAGGTTTTTCCTCAGGTCTAATTGTAAACTAAAAAGGGGTTCACCACCAAGCTAGGGCTTGGAAAGAAAAATGAAATGCACTATGTAATGTTTAAACCTAGTGCAATACAATATTTAACTAGATGACCTACAAAAGCATGTAAAATAGAATAGAAAGATGAGAGATGAAAAGTGTGCACCTAGAAACTTGATGAAGATTGGATGAAGGCCTAAAATGTTAAAAAAAATGATTTTAAACCTTGTTAGAAATCATATGCTAGTCTAGATGATTTAGTCCCAAATTAAGTTTTCTGGGAAAAAATGAAATATGGCAAAACGGTGTCTAGAACAACAAAAATCTAGAAAATGGCCTAAATGGGACTCATATGATACAAATGTCGTATTAGTATAGTAAGGGTTTTTTGAAACTTCAAATTCTAAATCTATTCCTCAATATTCGCTCTGTCCTTTCTAATTGATTTTTGAATCTAAAACCCTCATTTGCAACCTATAGAAGTCTTCTAATGATCTTCAATGCAAGGTGAGAACTTTGAAATATTTTAACACTTTGACAAGTTTCTCCAAACTTTATCTTTAATGCACCTTAACCAAAACTCACAAATCACACATTAAAGAGAGGGAAAAATGTTGTTTTCTTAGTAGAAAGGGGTTCTCCTTAGTCAAACCCCATTTTGGTAATCAAACCTTGAAATGAAATGAAATACGAATGGAGAAAGATGAATAAACAAAATATGATGTTACAACTCACCAAATTCTAATAATAAAGTGTTGCAAACATGTATGAGGTGTCTCCAATAGATGTATATGTCGACTCTTGCTTGAATAGGATGGGTCATGAATGGAATGCTAGCTTGAATCCTAAAACCCTACATCACAATTATTTGCTCCAAAAAAAACATGATGCATGATGGCTTTGATATGATGCTTGATGCTTGAATAATGCTCTAAAACACTTGATAATGTACCCTTGAATTCTCTTGTGAACTCAAATTTTCTATAAGGATGCTCATTCAACTTGCTAGTTTTAAAATGAGTGAAAGAAACTTGTATATATACTTTATTATGCAAAAGTTCCTGAAATTAAAACACTACAAGCCAACATCAGATCTAGGAGGATGAAATCCCACTAATAATTTGAGTTAAATTTGATTTTTGGCCATGTGGAACTCATACGCCCAAGGTGGTGTATGAGTCCCATTAGGCATAAATTATGGGACCATTTTAAAAAATTCTTAGAAAGATGTAAAATCTAGATCAGGACCCAAAACCATAGGTGTGATTCATATGCCTGAGGTGGTGTATGAGTCTCAGATCACTAAATTTTGGCCAAAACCTAAAAACACATGAATTATGATTGGATGTTGGTTTTTGTCAAGATTGTCCTTGAAAAGATGCATTAAATGATGCTTGTGGATGCAAAATAAGGCCAATTAAAGCATGAAGAAGCCTAATTATTTAATAAAACCATTGAAAAGTGTGAAAGTGTGTTACAACACTTTACAACACCTTAAATAAGGTACAATTAAGTTTATTTAGTTTGCAAGAGCCCAATACCTAATGTGAATATGTTTAGACATAATACAACACTAAATCAAGGCCATACTAGGGAGTACTTTTTCATCATTACATCTAGCCCCCACTTTAGTGAGAGGAGGAACTTGCTTCCAACTCACACTAAATTAGACCAACACACATCAAGAGGAGTCCAAATGTACCAATGCTAGTAAGACAAGATGACAACAATCAAGAGGGTTACACAAGTCCGTAGGACCAAGGTCCTATGGAAAACTAACATAGGCACAAAACAACAAATGTAAATCATATAAAGAGCAACACAAGGCACAAGCATACATTGCCAAAGATAAGAGAAAATAAAAATAGAATAAAAGAGGCATGGATCAATCTTCCACCATTTTTCCAACATGATGTGGATCAAACCTAGGTTGTTTGTCTGAAAAATGTATGCTCACTCTGAGGCAATAAAACTCTAGGCTATTTGTTGGGTGAGTAATCCAAGAAGGTGAGACACATACACACACTATTGGTATGTGCTCAGACTCACATGAGAGTGGCTAAGGGAAATTCATGCCTCAGATCAGATTCCTATCAAACCATACCAGAGTTATACCTCCTGATAAGTTTGAGAAGACCCGTTCAACACAAAAATGATCTTCGTGCTTCATGAGGCAAGAAAATATTTGTATTCTTGTAACTCATGAACAAACAAGTTGGCTCCATAGGTATGCAAAGTGTGTTATGTATGGTGGCCTATAACTGAAAATTCAAATGCAACAATAAGGAACATTCAAAGGAGTCTTGCTTAATTCAAAAAAAGGTATTAACTTAGGGAACATTTTTCCTAATTTCTCCACTAGAGAGGATCAATGAAAGAATAAAAGATTCACAACTTAGGGGATGTAGTGTGTCACATCAAATCACTAAGAGGAATATAATATGCTAAGATAGATCACACTCGATGTCACCAAAAAGTGAAAAGCACTTTGAATGAAGTAAGATTACTTCACCATGAAACATGAAAAAGAAGAATGTAAAAGAATAATGCCAATGTATGCCCTCACTTTAAAGAAATTTTTAAACACCATACCATGAGAAATTACTTTAAAGTAGAAAATGATAAATACTAATAGAGAAGAAGACATGAGAGCTAAGTTGGAGACCCTTATACCAATTCATATGTTTAAAAATAAAGTTACATCATGCGAAAGAAAAGAGAAAAGGTGGTTCCCCCCAAAATGAAACTCCAAAAATAAGAGGGATCTACGTATTTGGGGTCAATATTTTATCATTGCAATATTTTCATAGATAGCACAAAACTCTCATCATTCCCCAAAATACACATAGAACTAGAGGAATGACACAAAGAGAGTGAAAACAAAGAAAATCAATTCAGGTCAACATGGAAGAGACATGAATGTCTCGACACCTTGCATCATCCCTATTAGGAAAACAAAAGACAAAGAAAATAGATAAAGGAAAGTAAAGAAAGATATTTTGGGTCAAGATAGAAGAGACATTAATGTCTCAAAACCTTGCATCACCCCCAAAAGGAGAACACAAGACAAATGACAAAGATAAGAGGAATTTACATAAAAATATTTATGACATAGAGAAGAATGTAGATACAAATAGAGGAATATCACAAAGAGAGAGAGAACACCAAACATAACATCAGAAGGGACTGCGTTATGCACATGCAATCAGATGAAAGAGGATGAGAAATACTAGTAAGGAAAATGCGAGTCAGCCTAGCTAAAGGGACAACAAAAAATTTACTACTAGGACAAGACTATCTAATTCTTGCCCCCACATACTGTAAGAAAAGAATGACTCTGGGTAGGTGATGGGAAAGAGCTCCTTGCATATTGAAATTATTGGAAATAAATGTATAACATGTAATAGTGATAATGTTAAGATCCTACAACCATTACATGGAAAGGAGTGAAGGGTCCCACTTTAACGAATTATTTCTATGATATTAATTTTTTTGAATATATGTTTTAAATCATGACAGTCATCAGTACTATGTATAAGAACTCTATGATATCAACAATGTGGAACATTTGTATCTTTAGGATATAGTTTTACCTTTTTTTCTCTTGGGTGGTAATGCTATAAGTCCTTGGTTGAGAATTATTTGTAAAATTCTTAAAGTGGTAGATGGTAAACAAGGGAATTTTAGTTTATTTAGTTTGTAAGGTCTTCATTGCTTACTAGATTCACCAGATTTTTGAGTTGAATGTGGAGGAGGAGGACCTAAGAAAATCCCATATTTTGTGTTATTTTTACAAGACATGGGTTTTTATTGAGGAAGAAGGACATTCATATCGGGAAGAGGGTCTTAATATCCTAACCGTTTTGTGTCTTCAGTTGGTAATTTCTCTAAGAATTAATGAATTTCATGTTCACTTGCTTTATCACATCCTTGTTTACTCAAGATCGTGAATCCTTTTCCATATGTCTCTTCTAGGTTGATGGAAGTGTCTGTCACTTTGTTAATATAAAATGGTTGAGTGTTTTCTTGCTTAGCGGAAAGAGGTTCACCTATTTCAAGGAGCTTAGTTTTAATTCTTGTCTCAATTTTAGGATGTAAGTAACCAAACATATTAGGGGGTGGTATTATAGGGCATATTATTTGTTTCATTAATGGGTAAAAAGATGCATTATCTTCAAGGTTGTTAATGCAATCATTTAGGAATTTATTCATGGTGTCACCATCTTCTCTAATGATGTCAAAATCACGAGGAAATGCATTAGGAGTTGAGTGATCATGAGTAAGTACAATTTCATTAGGGTCATTTCCAAAAGCACAACTTGAAAAATCCACTAAGGACTTCAATCACATTCAAATCTTACCAAATCATATATCCATGATGGAATCTAATGCAAATTTTAGATTCTAACAAGGTAACTACGCAACAATCTTTAATGAAATGTTCTAAATGCTTTTTTTTTTTTAATTTAAGAAATGCACAAGATGAACCAAATTAAACTAGGTGCAATGAATTGAATGTAACAGAAAATCTGTAAACTTGAAAAAAAATTATAATTAGAAAACAAGAGCATAGAAAGATAGTTTTAAATTCTAGAAAATGCAGTTTAGAATCTTAATCTAGGACTAAATTGCCTAGAGAGGCGTATGAGTCCTAGTGAAGGTTTTTTTTCAAAATCCTCTAAATATTTCAAGTGATTTTTATTCTTTTTAGTTTGTATGATCCATAACCTAAATGAAAATACAGATTTTAGATGATTTTCAATGATTTGATATGCAAAAATGCAACCTATATGCGTTTTCACTAATGGAAGATTTAGAAAACATAGAATGTCAATTAACTAATGTAAACCCTAATGCAATATTAATGCAAGAAAAATATAGGATGATGATGGACTCCAAATAAAAATTATGATTTTCTAAATGAAAGTTCACCAAAATGAAATAATTGAAAATGGATTTTCTTTCGTATGGTTTAAGACACAGAGAAAACACACTTCCCAATCATTTCATTGAAGGGAAACCCTGAAGATCTCAATCTAAGGCATGCAAAGGAGAAATAGATATTTCAATAGGGATATCCTAAGGTCTAATTGTAAACTAAAAAGGGGTTCATCACCAAGCTAGGGCTTGGAAAGACAAATGAAATGCAAGATGTAATGTTTAAAACATGGTGCAATGCATTCTTTAACTAAATGACCTAGAAAAGCATGTAAGCAATAATAGAAAGCTGAGAGATGAAAAGTGTGCACTTGGAAACCTGATGAAGACTAGATGAACGCCTAAAATTTTGAAAACACTAATTTAAAAGGCTACTGGGATGCATACACTGGTCTGGGTGATTTAGTCTCAGATTATAGTTTTTGGGTAGAAACTAAAATCTGGCAAAAGGGTGTCTAGAACTACAAAAATATGGAAAATGGCATGTAATGGGAATCATATGCCAAAATTGGCATATTATTCCAATTAGGTTTATTTGGAACTTCAAAGACTGAATCTACTCCTTAATATCTGCTTTGTTCTTTCCAATTGATTTTTGGATCCAGAACCATGATTTGAAACTTGTAGAAGTCTTCAAATGATCTTTAATGCAAGGTGACAACTTTGAAAACTTTGAACAATTTGAAAAATTTATCCAAACTTTCTCTTTAATGTGTCTTCAACCTAAACCTACAAATCACACACTAATGAGAGGGTAAAAGGGTTGTTTTTTTAGTAGAAAGGGGTTTGCCTTGGTCAAACCCCAGTTTGGTAATCAAACCTTGAAATGAAATGAAATAGGAATGGAGAATGATGAATGAACAAAATATGATTTTATAGCTCACCAAACCCTAACAATACAGTGTTGTAAAAATGTATGAGGTGGCTCAAATGGATGTAAATCTTGACTCTTTCTTGAATAGGATAGATCTTGAATGGAATACTAACTTGAATCATGAAACCCTACATCACAATTGTTAGCTACACAAAAAACATGATGAATTTGACATGATGCTTGATGCTTGAATAATTCTCTAAAACACTTGATAATCTACCATTGAATTCTCTTGTACATACTTGAATGCTCTTGTGAGCTCAAATTTTCTATAAGGATGCTCAATCAACTTGCTAGGTGTAAAATGAGTGAAAGAAACTTGTATTTATACTTGATTATAATTTTTTTTTGGAAATTAGAATACTACAAGCCAACATCAGATCTAGTAGGATAAAATCCTATGAAGAATATAAATTACATCTGATTTCTGGAAACACATGACTCATATGACCAAGGTGGCGTATACATCCCATTAGTCATAAATTATGAGACCATTTTTAAAAATTATTAGAAAGGTGTAAAATCCAGATCGTGACACAAAACCCTAGGTGGGACTCATATGTCGAAGGTGGTGTATGAGTCCCAGATCAATAAATCTAGGCCACACAACCTAGAACACCTAAAGTATATGATTGGATGTTGATTTGTGTCTAGATTATCCTACAAAATATGCGTTAAATGAGGCTTGTGGATGCAAAATAAGGCCAATTAAAGCATGAAGAAGCCCAATTATTTAATAAAACCCTAGAAAAGTGTGAAAGTGTGTTACAACACTTTATAACACCTTAAATAAGGTACAATTGAGTTCATTTAGTTCACAAGGGCCCAAGACCTAATGCAAATATGTTTAGACATACAACAAAACTTCATCAAAGCCATGTGAGAGAGTGCTTTTTCGATCATTACGCATGTCATGACAAATTTTGATCTTTTAAAACACCTTTTTGCTAAAACAGATCTATCAGGATGCTTAGCTAAGTGGGTTATGTTGTTAACTAAGTTTGACCTTAAGTTTTTATCTCAAAAGGATATTAAATCCCAAGCCATGACTGACCAATGAACTGATGCTCCCTCTCCCCTAGCGTTATCAAATATCGACTCATTCCTTGATGAAAATGTGTTGAAGTCCTAGTCAATAACATAAAGAAACATGGGAATAATACTTTGATGGTTCTAAGTGTTGAACTAGCTCCATGTTAGGGGTTATATTAATCCATCCTTCGAGTAAGATTATTTCCTTATGTTTCAATTTAAACTTCCTATGTACAATTAATATGACAGAGTATGAAGCTTTAATATTTGGTATACATGTGTTAGCTTTCAATGTTAAACACATTTATATATTTGGTGATTCACTCTTAATTATTAAACAAATAAATGGTTCATATCAAGACAAGAATGATAAGCTTGTTTGATATAGAGACCTCACAATGACATAAATAGAAAAATTTGACTCATATATGATCGACAACATACCATGAAAGGACAATCGACATGTAGATGGAATGGAAAGTGTTGCTTTCCTTGTATCTCCCAATGATCCTCTTTCTGATTTTACATTTAAAGTTCAAATGATCCCCAAACCATCAATAGATGATAAAAACAAAGAAGTGTTATCGACCAACACTGATAACTCTAGTGAATGATATACAATGATATTTAACTATTTAATAGATGGTACCTTTCCTAAGTCTACAATTAAGAATACTTGAGCTCGTCTTTGGAAAATTGCATCGAAGTACATAATCTTTATAGAAATTTTATATAGAATATCATTTAATGTCCTTTTACTTAGATGTCTTAAACAGTGCAAAATCCCTATAGCACTTGAAGAAGCTCATGTAGGTGCTTGTGGGGTGCATTTCAGAGGAAGATTGTTAGTTCAGAAATTGGTTTGTACAGGATATTATTAGAGACACATGTAACAAGACTATTTTGAGTACGTGAATAAATTCCATAAATGTCAAGAACATAAAAATTGTATTCATGCCACTACCTCCAAATTTCATGCTCAATTTCCTATTTTCCCATTTTTGGTTTGGGGTTTGGAAGTTATTGGAAAGATATCACAAAATTATTTCACTGGACATACATTTATCATTACGAAAACTGACTACTTCATGAAATGGGTAGAATCTACCCATCTTTGTTCCATGATAGCTAATGCAATATGGTGTTTCATATTAGAACATATTATTACTCGCTTTGGTCTCCCTTACACATTATTTTTAGATAATGGAGCTTCATTTAAGAGTAATGAAGTGAAGAAATTATTGGAAACATTCAATATTCAACATCTTTTTTCAATACCATATTACCCACAATCAAATGGAAAATAAGAATCGACTAACAAGACTATTGAGAAAATTTCATGAAAAATAGTAAGTAAACATAATAAATATTGGGATACTCAACTGACTTATGCGTTATGGGCTTACCATATGAGCATTAGAACATATACTAGAAAAAATCCTTATAACCTAGTTTACGGTGTTGAAGCAATAATGCCCTTGGAGTTACAAATTCCCTTCCTTGAGAATTTCTCTTAAAGGGCTCATTTTTGACACTACTTACAAAGAGAAACTATTGCATTAACTTGAAATGTTGGATGAATAGTGTATCAATGATCTTGAATATCTTCAAGCTTATTGTAAAATAATGCAATGTGGTTACAATGATAATGTTATCCCCCATGAATTTAATAAAGGTGACTTAGTGTTATATGAAAATCAACGTAATGTTAATGCTCCCCCAAATGAAAAAGGAAAATTCAGCCCTAACTGGCTAGGACCTTATGTTATCAAGGAAAACTATAGATTTGGAGGCTACACATTGATAGAAATGGGTGGTACACCTCTAAAAGAACCTATAAATGCCATGCATTTGCATTGGTATTACATATAACATTCTATCTTTTGAATAGTGTGTTAGATCAATGTTGTTAGATTAAATGGATACTTTCTATTTTATCTAACATTGCTTCCTTCTTTGACACCTAGTAGCAATGTGTGTCTTAGATTCTAGGGTAATTGTTTGAATGATTTAAATAATTAATTTAGTTGCATACTATACCAAAATATTATGTGTTATGTTAATTTAATTCATTATCTAAATTTATTGACATTAGATCATAGGTGTATTTAAGTTAACATAGCATACTTAATCAAAATGTAGCATCTAACACAATCTAGAAAAGGATTAGTTAGATCACATAAATAATTAAATCATGGAGATAATTATTAAATATGCTTACAAAGGATATTTGATAAATCACATTGACATTTGAATTCAAGATAAGATCATAAAAACACAAATATCCATGCTCATATATATATATCATCATAATTTTAGGTACATTTACATCAATAAATATAATACTAATAGGGTCTATGATTGCCATACCCCTTAGGGGTTGGTGACCTCCATGGCCATTGCGATATAGTAGTATGCAATTGTGACCTGCTCAAGTTTAGCTATAGATCCTCCAATAATCTAGATGCTCTAGCTCCTCCTGTACGAGTGCCTCGATGTGCTCTCAGTCTATCCGCTCTCTTTCAACTTTTATCCTAGCAATCTCCTCTCGTAGCCTCAAGATATCTTCTCATAGGCCGCTCTTTGTCCTTCGTTAGTAGAATCTCGAGAGGCTAGAACTATTGAAAGCTCTGCCTAAAGATATTCGACATGACTAGTATCTCTCTTGTATGTTGCACCTAATCTCGCAATAGACTTGAAGAGGTTTGTGTGGCCCCATAAAAGGTGGGGGCATGTAC
This sequence comes from Sequoiadendron giganteum, assembly GCA_007115665.2. Lineage (NCBI taxonomy): Eukaryota > Viridiplantae > Streptophyta > Pinopsida > Cupressales > Cupressaceae > Sequoiadendron > Sequoiadendron giganteum. Next base: position 517,967,815 of record CM021100.1, on the reverse strand, counting down.
TCTGTAATTATATCATCCTCTACGCATAGCAGAGGCACTATCTCAGTGATCACTCATTGATAGAGATCACACTACTATCAAATGGATCCTACAAGATAGAAATCATAAGAATATCAATAAACATCATAGTCATACATAATTCATATGCGTAAAAGAAACATGCATAAGTGAATAACATAAATGTCAAATCATCACCTAGATATCCAATCTGCCAGCTGGGGTATGAATGTACAATGGTGGTCCCCCTCTGCGTTGGAGGTGTGGATGGCCTATTGCTACTAGCTTCCCCAAGACCATGCATGTAGATCTCTGGTCTAACCATGACATGTGATCCAGTGAATGTGGTAGGTGGTATCTCTCCCCTATCAGGGGCAACTAGATCCTCCTCAACCTCATTACTATCATCACTCATAATTTGTATCTCCTCCTACTCCTCCTCCTCATCCTCCTCATCCTCATCTAAACCTAGAAAGAAGTTAGAAACCATGTCATCCTCATCTATATCCCCATCTATTTTCTCATCATATATGTCATCTCTATGACCTGGAAGAGGTTTGGGAAAACCCACAATGTGGTGCAAAAGGAAGGCTAGAGCTAGTTTAGCTGCAACCCACCACTCGTCAAAGGCCTCAGTGGTACCTACGTCATCAACCTCGAATATTGGAGGAATATCATGGTCCTTTTCCTTTGAAATACTAAAGTATACATCATCAATAGTGAGACGGTGACTGTCCCCATGCCTAGGAGAACTCTGTGTTGATCGCTGGTGTTAGAATCCAAAATTTCCATAAAAAACCTAAATGATTTTCCCATTTTGAACCTAATATTTTCACTGATTTTTTCATAAAAAATCATTTTCTTCCTTTTAAAATGCTAAGAATGGCTTTTAACCTTGCATTGTTTCCTTATTTTTAGCCCATATAGCTCTTTCATGTTACCCCCATTAAAATTCATTCTCCTACCTTTGTCATGAAATAATTCATTTATTCCCCCTTTCATAAAGCCAAATAATGACTTATAATTTATACCGCTTCTTTACATTTGCATACCTAAAGTCCAACACCTTTTATCGCTATACCGTGGCCTTTTGCAAAGTGGCTTGTGGTATGGTGGTAGCGGCTAATGAACGAGAATAAAATGCTTACCACACCACCGCGCATGGTCAAAACATTGACCACAATACCACGGTGGTGGTTAACAACCGGCAAGGAAATAGTTTGAAGAGTTACCACAGTACCACTAGCAATCAAGCTAGTGACCGCAGTAGCATGGTGAATAGTTAGCAAGCGGCGATGGCGAGGTAGATGGTTAAGGGATTGGTTGTTGTGCAATCATACGTGGTTAGCACAATCATCATGGTATGGCGGTAGTAGTGAGTGGTGGTTGGTGTAACCTTTACCACTACACTATGAATGGTCACTGAGCAAACCATGATGGTGCGGTGATAGGGAAGCAATGGCTAAGCAATGGTTAGTAGGAGGCACCACGGTACCATGGTGAGGAAACAAACAAACCGTAGTAAAGCGGTTAACATTGAAAGAATTTGTTGATGTCAAGACACCGTAATACCACAAGAGGTAAAAATAAAGGTTGTGATTGAGCGATGATAGAGCGGACAAAGTAAAACATCGCCACACCGCAGGAGGAGATAAGGTTGACCACAGTTGAGTGGTGAAAGTAATAAAGGCCATGGGAAATATAAAATAAAGGCAGGAATTGATATAATGTGAAAAATTTAAATGTGAATTATAGTTTAAAATATTTGATTTTTCGACAAGACAACTTAATCATATATTTTATTTTCTGTTAGGAATAATAAACGGCTATAACAGGAAATTGAAGAGTCATGACTCTTGAAATGTAATTTATAAAATGTATTGAAAAATTAGTTGGGGAACAATAGTTAGAGTAGAATTAAATTTCCTCATAAATGAAGACTGGGAATGTAAACAATGATAGATTTTTCTTGAAGCAGGTCAATGGAGAAAATGTTTTAAATTGGTGAATTGTTTTTGGTGTTTAGTTTTTATGTTGTATTAATTTAAATTCTTTATTTGGTTGTCTCCAACTTGAAGTCCTTTAATTATTTAAATCAGCATATCAAGTATATCTCTGATTTATCAAAGTGCACTCTCATTTTGTGTGATTTAGTTGATTGGTGTCTGCAAGTTAGATTTAAACTCTTTTAAAAAAGTAATAGTGATTTAGGATTTCTTTTGGATGGTTAAAGTAGAACTAGGTTAAGAAACATTCTAGCACAATTTATGCAAGCCATAAATTCATTAAGGTTTTATGCCAGTCATAGAATTTTCAAAGTGCCTAAAAACTAGAGTTGAGCCAGAGAGGGAAACATATACAGTTTTTATTTTGACTTCATTGCCCATGTGGATAGAAGGCACTGACCTATCACAACAAAAAAAACACATTTCATATAAAATAACATTTTCAAATCCTTTCTTTTATGTAGTAGGAGTAGCAGTCGGTATTTTATCTATTCACTTCCATTTGCCATTGTGAATAGATTGTTTGAATAGGAAATACCTTTCAAAGTCTACATCATTCATTAGGTACACCTGCCTAGGCTTAGCAAAGTTTGAAGAGAAGAAGGTACAATTGCATCAATTGGCCTTGAACATTTGCCAAAAGCATTGTGAGAGCTTGGCAACCTCTCGTGGTTCAAACCAGCATTTTTGAGACCCAACAACTAGTACATCGGTATGGTTTGTGGTGGTACCTAGATTTGTCTGAACTACCTCATAACATGATCATAGTAGAATGGCCTAAATATGTAATTATGTCTACCTAGAAGAAATCAATCCATCTATAATTTGTGTAGCTCATGCCTATCATCTGTCAGGTGGGGAATCCAATGATATGGTCTCTAATAAATATCATCCTCATCCAATTGGTCAAATATAATCTACCAGTGTAGAAAATATCCCTCCTACCATGGTCATCTCAGTAGATAGTTAAAGACCCATGGCTCACCAATGGCTTCTATGATGGGAAATCCTATTAGCCTCATACATGTGATAGGCTCAAAACACTAATTTGTAGAAGTGTACAATGTATGATGTTGTCGAGCTCTCGATATACAAATCCACCCAGATCATAATACAAATGGGTGAGAATGTTGTGGACCCATGCATAAATGGTCCTCTACTCCTCCATTCTCCTAATAGTATGAACAATTCCACCATCTAAATGAGCTCCTCAATCACTGGGTAGTAATGTGAGCGCTATAGTCATGATCATGATCCGTCACAGAAGTGGTGATTGTGCATTCAAAAGCCATTTAAGCTCAATGCATGGTCCGATGCTCAAATGATGGATAGGCCACTCTAAAAAATATAAAATATCATCCCTCATCTATATGAAATATTTGTCACTAGCTAGATGTGTAGGCTCACTTTGTATGGGGATCTGTAAGATGTGGTGTATGTCCTCTAAAATCGCGTTCATCTCCCCGATAGGAAGATGAAAGGTACATGAGTCTGCATCCCATCTCTCTGCTAGGACTAGCAACATAAAATCATGATAAATCATCAATGGCATGAGGTATACCCAAAATAGTCCAACATCCTAAAGAAGCTCAATCTCCTCCTCTAGTAGCTGCATGGTAGACTCGTGAAGGAAACATACTTGTCTCCATCCTCAGTGATGTCAGGCTCAGGGAGGAATCTAAAGAAAAATCAAAATACATGAAATGGGTCCTAGATTAATCAATTCAATCACATTATAGTTTTTCTAGGATACCTATTGGCCAATATGGACACCTGGACCATTTTGGACAAGGTCCTTCAAAACTTTAGACAATTTCGGGATACTTTGTACCAAAGTGGGATACTTTGCACCAAAGTGGGATGCTTTGCGACAAAGAGGGACACTTTGCAACAAATATGGACGCTTTATTTAAATATTTTCCAAGGTCCTAAAATTACTCTAATTACATGCAAAAGTATAAAAAAAGGATGAAAATGATGACAAAGAAGAGCATAATCCACTCACCATGTGTCGAAGTATGCCCTGTGTTGCCTCGCTATGAATCACATCCAATCTCAAGGGCTTGTAGATCCTTTGGCTCAACATTTTCAATCACTCTGTACCAAGGTAATTTTCTAAAAGGGTAAATGTCAGATGAATAGTGAAAAGTTTCATTTTTCATTTGTATATAGTAAAACCCTAGTAAATAAAGCTCATTCATTTAAAGGGAAGTTCATTCAAATTAGCATATTGGGGGCTAGAGGACTCTATTTTTGACATTGATTGTTTTATTATATTCATAATTCCACCCCTAGCTTCATCAAATGTCTATCACTATGTGGTATGGTTCTTGGAAATACCATATGATACAACCTAAGTGATTCGATGTGGTTTCATATTCACCTTGATTCTACCTCCTTAAAGCAAGTAGAATCAGGGGGCATACATCTACCCTCGAATTCAATTCTCTCTAGAAGTTTGATAAGAGGATTTTTGAGTAGCTATCGAATCTATGTTATAGGATGTGGTTCCTAACATTGTGGTGTGTAGGTAACTACACTAGGGGCTTCATTATCCTTAATGAGTCCATATGAGTATCCTTTTTATAGTGGTTACTACCTTTAGATTGTATATTCACATAGTATCATATGGAAACTAAAGTGGGGGCTAAATGTAGTATAGAAAAAAGGTAACCCTTTTTTCACACTTAATTTGGAACTAAATAACACGAAAGTTAACTTAATTATTCCTTTATTTAGGGTTGTAATGTGTTTTGCAAATTCACACTAAGTCTAAGGCCCTCTTATCTAAAATGTACCTAACTTTTCCTTATTTAGGGTGTTGTAAAGTGTTGTATTATACGTTCACACTTATCTAGGGTTTAATTAATTAATTGAGCCTAGTGGGCCCCTTTAATTAAAACTCAAGCCTTATTATTTGCATTTTTGAAGGATTTATCTTGACACCCATTGATGATACTACATGAAATTTGCCTTGGGAAAATTGGTGTCCTGGAAGTTTGTGTTAGGACCCATTCACCTTTATTGGTGAATGAGTCATCGTAACATAGGACACCCCTTTCTTGGCATATTTGAAATGCATTTTTGATATTATTCCTCCCCTCGAAGCATGGTCCTAGGAAATTTGTGCTAGGACCCATTTCCCAAGGTGTTGAATGGGTCCTCCTCACATAAGACACCCCTTTTTGAATTTAATTGTAGTGGTATTTTAATAAATTTCAATCCTAGATCTGATGTTAGCTTGGATTATTTTAATTTCAAGGATAATTCTCAAGTTATGTATAAATATAAGGTTATTTTACATTATCTCACCTAGAATATTTCAAGAAAGCTAAGAGATAAAATAATTTTGATAAGATGAAGAATTCATATTCAAGAAGCAAGCAAGAGTGAAGTTTTAGAGTAGCATTATGTCTTCAAGCTCATTTTGTGTCAAAGATCAAGCATTGTTGAAGGATTGATGATAAATGTGTATGGAGAATGATGAGGGATTCTAGGTGTTGAGAGATGCACAAGACATATAACCAAGACTAGGGAATTGTTTCCTAAGTGATTCCATCTATGATAATCCTACTTGCAACATAAAGAGAGGTATATTTGTATTTATGGCTTATCGAGAGGATTTGGGATCTTCTTTGGTAGGTCACTTGCATTTTCCATGTTTCATTTTAGGGTTCTATTCTTACACAATTGAATAGAATTTCCTTTACACTATTAGGGATCTTAATATTAGACACACTTAAGGTTAGGAATGGACACACATTACATATTTCATATTTTTATTCATCATCAAAGGTTTAATTACCAACATGGGGTTTGACAAAGGCAAACCCTTATCCCCCAACGAGCTTCAAAATTTATCTTGCAAATTTTTTGCAAGTCCAGATCCGAAAGTAGGAATTTCAAGTTATAGGGAAGAAGTGCATATTTGGAAGTTGAAGATCAGATTCAAATTTTTCTAAAAAGGTCTAGCACGACCCATTCACCTTTTGTGGTGAATGAGTGCATGTTAGGGTTTTAGGGGCAACAGATCTTACACTGTGCAAGCTTCATTCCCAAATTCAGAGCTCTTTGAATAGGCGTACCAGGAACCATTCACCTTTAGTGGAAAATGAGACCCCATTAGGACTTTAGAATAGTGAGATCCACTTTATAAAATAAACAACCAATGTTGATCCAACTTTTAATCTTCAATCACTAAAAAGTGGCATATATGTTTTGAATTATGAAATGATGTAAACTAGTAAAAACTATATTTTTTAGTATATTTTTTGTTTGTATTTAAAAAATAAAATAAAAAATTATTTTTAAATAGTTTTTAATAAATTAACACTATAATTTAGTTGGTGATAAAATGCTCAAAAATGAAGTTGCATGGGATGTCAAACTTTTTATAGTAATTTTTTTTTTTTCTTTCAAATTTTTTATGTGTATTTATAACTTGAAACATGAGTGCATGGATATATATTTTTCCAATTTTGATAAATATATATTTTTAAATAAATATTAAAATTTGTGTGAATAAAATATAGTTGTCTCCATCGGACTTCAACTTCCATATTAAATATTTATCTAAAATGGAAAAAAATTGTACTTTCTTGAAATAGATTCTTTTATCTAGTCCACCATATTGTTTTCAAGTTTTTTTAATAAGTCTTAGTATTTTTCCTTGGCATGGTAATCAGCCTAATATTTTGTGCCAATAACCTACTTTTAGTGAAAATAAAAAATAAAATATAAATAATAATTAAACTACTATAATAAATATATTTTTTGAAAACTACCTATTAGAGTAAAAGGTTGTTTTTACTTAATTATTTAATTAAGTCACTTTTTATTCCTCTTAAGATAAATTTAGTTTGCATTTTGTATGCATTTAATAATTATTCTAATTATTAAATGTTCTCCTTTTAGGTTACACTTTAGGGTTTCTTGATCTCATTCATAAGGATTGATCTCATTGTATTATTACATTCCCTCTGATTAATGCATTCTTAGATTTCAGAGCACCATTTTATTTTTTGTCTCCATCTCTCCTTTATGTGACAGGTTATTTGCATGTAGGTGATCTTTAGGTTCTGTGAATTTGGTTTTCACAACTTCTACGTAGTATCAAATCTCTAGACCTGCTACTTGATGTTCGTATTTTGAAGGATTTTTGGAGGTTCAAGGGTTTGGGGTTTTTTTTTTTTTAATCTAGGGAATACCTCTTTCATTTGGTGCATTTTGAGTTAATTTGAACCTCACCATTGTGTCCAGAATGTTCAATTTGGTCAAGATTGACTTTTGTTTCGTCAAATTTGGATTCACAATGTCATATATGCAAGGGTTTGAAGTTTTTTGAGGGGTTCTTGATATAGAGTGTACCAACACTTTTGGAGAATTTTGAGCCCAAAAGGACCTCACCATTGTGTTCAGAGCACCCAAAAACCCCTAAATCAACTATCAAATCATTGAAACCGGACACAGTGACTCCGAGAGGAATTTTTTTTTTTCATTTATGGGTTGTACAGCCTAGTATGGAACGCAATCCAAGATTTAAAAAAAAAATAAAATAGTGTTAATGGTTGCCACCATTAGTAAACCAATAGTGGTTAATGCTAGCGATTAACCAAACTGCCAGGCTTAACCCCCAAACCCTTTTGGAGCAGTTTTGGTATTTTCATCATAACGTTTGCATAAAAAAATGGTTTTTCAAAAAAGAAATATCATTGGAAAGCTAGTTCCGAGCACTTTCTAATGGTGTTGGTTTGATTTTCTATTTTTTCCATTTTGATGTCTTTTTTATCAGTCAAAGTATGAACATGGTTTTTACACTTTCGGGGGCATAAATTCTGCGTTTGGACTCCATTTTACAAAAACAAGTAGGCATTGGAAAGGTGTTTTAGTGCTCTTTCTAGATCTACAACTAGTATGATTAGGTAATTTACCAAGTAAATTTTATTCAGTTTTGTGTGTTTTTACACTTTTCTTCATTACTTGGACATTCTGGCACCTACATGGGATCTATTTGTGTTGAATGGGTTATGTTGATATGATTTATCATTGCTGAGAGTTTTGGTATCTGGTTTTTTTATTAGAGTGAGTATCATGGGTTTTTCTACTCACCTGTATGTGATCAAGCTGGATAAGGACAACTATGAGTCTTTGCGTCACGGCATCTTGACACATCTTAGGTGGTAGCGTATTTTGCCTCATTTGTATGGAATCATACCTACACCAGACACATCAAGGATTTTATCAGCATGGGTTATTATTCAAGATCATATTCTAGGCGTTATTGGTTGTAGTGTTGGTTTTGACACTTTTGTGTGCTTTATCTGACATTTGTTGTCCTCACACACTTTGGCAATGTCTTTGGGATATTTTTGGAGACTCTAATATCCATCCATTACCAGAGGATCTCTCTACAAATTGTCTCATCCCTCTTGCATATGTAGATTTCATATCCTATGATAATCATACTCTAGAGGAGATTGAGTATATCATAGGTATTGCATGTGTTGATGGCTCAAAGACTTGTATTCATATTCCCAATCTTCATATTGAGACTTCATCAACATTTCCTGTTGTTCCTGATTCAATGCAACATGGATTCATTCATCTTCTAGACATAGCTACTTTGGACTCTTATGTTGCAGACATATCTTTCTTGTTTGTGGACTCCTATATTGCAGATTTGGAGGATTATTTTGAGGAAATTCATCTCCTCTTTGTTGATAACAACATAACCACTATTGGCCCATCATGTTCATCATCTTTGGAGCATATGCTTCTTCAGTCTTCATAGGTTTTAGCATTGGCCTTTTCTCTTTCCGACTTGAGAATGCTTGAGCAGTTTTCGGAGACACCTGCCATTTGGATTTGGATTCCAGATGCACCCATGTTTTTGGATTGGATTCACATTTCATCAATTGGCCTATTTTTTCCTAAGGGGAGAAATTTTGTTTGTAGGCAGTGGATCATATTTTTTCTTCAAATGTTTTCTAGTGATACAAGAGCTATTTCTTTGTGGGGGGATTCATATCCTCTTTTTCTCTCTCCTATGGGGGAAACATATTTTGTACTTGTGTGATAGAAGTAGTTCTTCAGGGGTCATGTTGAGACCTCCTTCTATCTCTCTTCTTCTTTCACTCTTGTATTTCCATCTCTTTTTAGAGAGGAGTTTTTCCCATTGGGTTTTGTCCTTTACTCCACTTTATAGAGATTTGGTTGTGATTGGGTACCTCATCAAGCCGAGTTATCAGGACCCAAGTTTTCTTTCATGAACTTTTTCTATAGCTACTCCCTAATTTCATCTTAAGAGGGGGTATTAGAGTAAAAGGTTGTTTTTACTTAATTATTTAATTAAGTCACCTTTTATTCCTCTTAAGATAAAATTAGTTTGCATTTTGTAGGCATTTTATAATTATTAAATGCTCTCCTTTTAGGTTACACTTTAGGGTTTCTTGATATCATTCATAAATATTTATCTCATTTTATTATTACATTATCTCTGATTAATGCATTCTCAGCTTTTAGAGCACCCTTTTCTTTTTTGTTTTCATCTCTCCTTTCTGTGACAGGTTATTTGCATGCAGGTGATCTTCAGGTTCTATGAAGTTGGCTTTCACAACTTCTACACTAAACTTATGGATCTACAAAAGGATATTTTTATATTTTTAAGAAAATTTTATTTAAATTAGCAGGAGTTATTGAAACTTTAAGTTTTTCAAATAATTTTTTTTTTTTGGTAAATTGGACTCAAAGTGGTGATCCATATATTTCTAGCCAATAATTTTAGTTGAAAAAGTTGTGGAAGTATCTAACTTAGCTAGAATGAATCTTACTAGATAATATTTTTGACCAAAATTGATTTTTAGTTAAAAATATTTAAATTCAGTTGTGGTAATAAGTTGGCTGAAAGTGTGACACATCTTTGTTATTTTACACAGTGTTGAATAAGTCCCTATTACGACTTTAGAATAGAAATATTTGATCAGGTGCACAACATCCTCTACTCTTTGTTCTAATAGGAAAGTTACAGTTTCTTTTTGTTTTTTGTTAGATTCATGCATTGTATGTGATAGAACTAGAATTAGGGTTAATTTGTTAAGTCCAATTTCCTCTCCCCAAATTATGATTTAGCTCACCAACCTATCCTTGTATAAAGGAGATATTGGAAGATCCCTAAATCTTGAATTAACTCACCTCTTGGATTTGATAGTCACTTAAAGATTCTTCGATCTCATCTTTTGAATGAAATTATAACTAGGAAAAGAGGATTAGATATCATAACCTCCCATTTTTCTATGTTTCAGCTAGCATGAATGTATATCTTGACTCTTGATTGATTATATGAGATAATGTCTTTGAATGATTGCTTGAATCACAAAAACCTACATCACAAATGTTATCTTAGAAACACACATGATACAAGATGACTTTTACATGATGCATGAATCTTGAATGTGGCTCCAAATTCTCTTGAATGCTCTCTTGAATACTTGAATTGCTACAATGCTTGAATTCTTAGATATTATTATGATTTCTTAGGTGGAACTATGAGAAATAACCTTGTAGTTATACTTGTTTATGCCAAATTTCACAAAATTACAACACTACAAGTCGACATCAAATCTAGGGGAATAAAATTTTGCTAAGAATTAGATTCAAAATAGGTCCAAGCTAAATCAAGACTCATACACTAGTTTGGGCTTATGATCCAGTAGCCTAAACTTGGGATGAAAAATTCATGAAAAGTTAAGTTCTATGCAATATTCTGAATCAGGCCCTAAAACCTAGGTGGGACACATATGCCCAAAGTGTCATATGAGTCCTAGATCACTAGATATAGAATACACAACCCAAAATCGTGAATTATGATTGGCCATTAGATAAGTTTCAGGATTATCCTTAGAAAGATGCATTAAATAAAGCTTGTGGATTCAAAATAGGACCAAATAAGGCATAAAAAAGTCCAATTTTAGTAAGGAAGGCCCAAAAAAGTGTGAAAATATCAAGGGATAGATTTTTCTATAGTAAATTAAGCCCCTAGTTTAGTGAGAGGAGTAACTTCCTTCAAAATCACACTAAAGTAGATAAACTCATATGGAGAGGGGTCCAAGTGTACCAATGCTAGTGAGATAGGATGACAATGATCAAGATCCTATGGTGACCCAACATAAGCGCAAACCAACACACATGTGAATAATATAAGGAGTAATAGAAAGGTACAAGCATACACTACCAAAGACATAGGAAGCAAGAAAAATAAAGAGAATGGTGGATCAAGCCTCGACCATTTGTCCAATGTGATGTGGATTAGATCTAAGTTGTTTTTACAAAAAAAGTTTACAAGTGGAACATTATTTACACTATTCAAACCAAACGCATGCTCACAAGGGCTAATGGAACCTCAGACCATCCACTAAGTGATCCCCCAGAGATAGATATGCACATGGCCGGTATGCGCTCATAAAAATAAGAAAGTGGCTATGGGAAATTCACACCTAAGTTCAAATCCCATATGCTAACCATACCAAAGCTATACCTCCTAAAAAAATTAATAAGGTGTCACACAATATGAACAAAAATATTCATGGGGCAATAAAAACTTTTTATGCTTGATACTCATGAACAAACATGATGGCTCCATAGGCAAGCAAACTATGTTATGCAAGGTGGCCATATAATAGTTATTATAAATGAAAATTAGTGTAAGTGTATGTTCAAAGGAGTTTTCTTAGTTCATGTAAAGTCTTAACTTAGGGAAAATTGTACCTAATGTCTCCAAGAGAGGACCAATCAAAGAATAGAAGATTCACAAATTAGGTGATACAATGTGACACATCAAGCCACTAAGAGGAATATAATATGCTAAGAGAGATCATGATCTTGAAGGAAATTACATCCAATGTCATCACCAAGAGAGAGAAAAATCACATGAGGTAAGAAGACCACACAATCAAACATGAATTTTAAAATTCAAAGTAATAATGCCAATGTATGCCCCCACTTTAAAGAAATTTCTAAACACCATGATGTGAGCAATTACTTTAAAGTAGAAAATGATAAATGCTAACAATAAAGAGGACATGAGAGCTTATTTGGATATTAATATTCCAAGTCATATGTTTCCAAATGAAGCTACATCATGAAAAGGGGTTTCCCCCAAAATGAAATCCCAAAATCACATAAGGGATCCATGGATTCAGGGTCAGTATGTCTTTCCTAGAATGTTTTTATAGAGCTCAAAACTGTGATCATTCCTTGGATACTCATGAAATAGGAAGAATGACACAAAGAGAGTTTAAAAAAAGAAAAACCTTTGGTCAACATGAAAGAGACCTAAATGTCTCGATTCCTTGTGTAATCCCCAAAAGGAAAACACAAGACAAAGAAAAAGATAAAGGAAAAACTTTTAGGTCAACATGGAAGAGACCTAAATGTCTCAATGCCTTGTATCATCCCCAAAAGAAAAACGCAAGAAAAATATAAAGATAAAATGTTTATGACATAGAGAAGAATATAGATAAAAATATAGGAATATCGCAAAGCAAGAGTTACGGTAGACAAAACTGCATGGGGGATGATATTACGTAAATGAAATCACACACATAACATGAAAAAGAAAACAAAGAAAAGACTAGTAAGTAACATGAAAGTCAACCTAAAGATGGTCATCCACATCCCAATTTTTTTATTGTATACAGAAGGAAGACAACTAGCCAAACAAACCACAACAAGTGTTGAAAGTTAAGAGTATCACCAAGTTCAACACTCTTCTCAAGAGAAGTGTCATCTAAGATCATATAAGAGGAAAATAATGTTTTCAATTCATTATGAACTTCCTCATAAATTTTAGCAATCTCATCATCATCTAAGTTAATCACAATGAGAGGGGGAATGATAATTTCTAAAGAGTGTGTTAGTCCCTATTGTTGTTGTGATATAGAATCTTTTTATTGTGGTGAAGAGGAAGACTCCTCGTGTATTGCTTAAATTATGTTTGGATATTGATTTTATTTGTTGTTATCTTCATTTAACCTTTGAGAAATAACATGTAGTCTACACCTATGCTCTCTAACATTTCTATTTATTTTAGTATGATTTTCAAGTTGTGTTTGTGTAGGAGCAGGTTTATTAGCCATAGGTTTCTTTTCTTCCCTAAGGGGAGGAATGGAAGGAACCATAGAAGGCTGTTCAACCACTTTATCTTTAGTTATTCACGTTGGGTTCACCAAATATGAATTGAAGAAAATAGGGTGTGCTCCACCTTTTAGGAGATGTAACAAACATACAATGGGGGTGGGTCCCTCCTTTCCTATTTCACTCTTAGTTCATTAAAGGAAATCCTAGAGGCTTCAACCTAATGATTCAATTGAGAGGAAGTGCTAAAGAAATGGTGGTTTCCTTAGGTATGATTAAAAGGGGGGGTTCACCACTAAGAAAATTATTAGAAAGAAAGAAATGAAAGGAATATGAAAATCTAGCTATGTGACCTAGAAAATGGAACTTTAAATTAGAATATTAAATTGAGAGAAACAAAAAGGTACCTGGAAGATAAGAGATTATTAAGCAAGGCTTGTAAACCTTGAAAATTATTGAATTTGACGTGTACTAGAACTCATATGCCAAACTGGGTGAGTTATTCTTAGTATAGGGTTTTTGGGTAGGATCTGCAATCTCCAAGTGACTAGTAAAAATCTTCTAAAAACTAGTAAAATGGTTGTACTAGGAATCATATTCCCAAACTGTTGCAAAGTGTCTTGCTTTTTCACAATGTAGTAGATGCAAAATTTTGAACTAAATATTTGAGCCTCTAAAGATGGATTAAATAAGCACTTTTCCATTGGTTTCATGTAAATAGGTTGAATATATTACTCTAGATCTAAGTTTCCATGAGCCTTGACAAATTTTTATGATAATTTTGACAACTTTTGCAACTTTGTCATTCTGGTACTTTTGAAGGCTTCAAATCCACTTTTTTTTCAACCTATAAACCTGCAATCACATAAAGAGAGGGAAAACATGTTTTTCTATTAGGGGATGGGGGTTTGCCTTGGTCAAATCCCGTTCTGGAAATCTAGCATTGAAATAAAATGAAATAGAATGAAGGAATGATGAATGAACAATATGCAATGTTGTAACTCACCAAACCCTTGATATGAAGGCTATAAAATTATGTGAAATGGGTTGCATGAATGTAGATCTTGACTCTTGCTTGTTGATATGAGATAATGTCTTTGAATTCTTTCTTGAATTAGAAAAACCTACATCACAAATGTTAGCTTAAAAACAAACATGATGCATGATGACTTTGACATGATGCTTGAATCTTGAATGTGGCTCCAAATTTTTGACAACTTTCTCTTGAATGATCTTGAATGCTCTATTGAATACTTTAATTTATAGAATTATTGAATGCTTAAAACTTATTGTTATTTCTTAGGTGAAATTATGTGAAATAACCTTGTATTTATACTTGTTTATGCCAAATTTCCTAAAATTACAACACTACAAGCTAAAATCGGATCTAGAAGAATAAAATCCTACCAAGAATTAAATTCAAAATAGGTCCAAGCTAAAGAGGGACTCATATGCCAATTGGGGCATATGAGTCCTTGTAGTATAAGCTTGGGCATAAATTTCAAAGCAAGCACCAAAACCTAGGTGGGACCCATACACCCAAGGTGGTGTATGAGTCCCAGATTACTATATTTGGAAAACACAACCCAAAATCATGAATTATAATTGGACTTTAGATAAGTGTCGGGATTATCCTCAAAAAGATGTATTAAATAAGGCTTGTGGATGCAAAATAGGACCAAATAAGGCATAAAGAAGCCCATTTTAAGTAGGGAGAGCCCAAAAAAGTGTGAAAATATAAAGGGATACATTTTTATACACTACACTTTTTTATACTACAAAGAACTTATGAGTCACTTACAGAAAGCTCAAAGATTTTGAACTCAGATGTTTTCCTATAGCCAGTTTTTCTTTCAAGACCATCTTAACTTTCCTTATCATTCTTCAACAAAGTATATTTTTCACACATTTCAAATCATCACCATTTTTTATGTAATCATTAACGATAAAATGTTCAAAAATTGAAATGTATAAGTAGGCATTGATCATACCATGCATCCACATTATTTAAAACAAAATCAAACTACTACTTACTCACTAGAACAAAACCATTTTAGGTTGGATTTTCATATGAATGGATCAATAAAGGGAAACTAAAGGGTATTATGTGCACCTCCACTCCTTATGTTGTTTGTATATTGAGTACCCTTTTATTACCTTTCCCTACAAAACTTCAATAACCTCTTATTCAAATTCTTACTGTAGCATAATAGATTCTTGGCTAATACACAAAGGGGTCCATTAGTTCTTAAATATCACTCTTCATAGACATAAATATGGGATCTTTCATTCACACATCCTACATCAAATCAATGATTCAACCACGTAGCGACCAACATAGCTATAAATATCTTAAACCATTGTAGACCCAAAAACAATCAACATATTACTATCTACACAATGCCTCCAAATGTCTATGCCATACCTCCAAGTTATTCCATCCATGCTTTGATACCAAATGTTGAAAAAATATGAAGGATCAAGTGTTAAAAATTGATTGAATTCAATCTGATGCTAACATTTAGGAATACATACAATATAAAGGAGAGTTATAGGTAACTTCCATAAATGTAGATGCAACCAAATAACTACCATAGACACATAACTAATTTTTTAGCAATGTAATATTGCCAACATGTATACCACAACCTAGAGTTTGAGGGGAGTAAGATATCAAATAGTGGGTAAAATTTTCAAACATTATATTAGCTAGATATATCCACTTTCCGTACATGTTTGAGCTTCATTATGGTATATATACATAGATTCATCCTTTACATCATAAACCTTACTAAGTTAGCATGTTGTGCACCCACTCCAAATTACTACTTAAATCTGTAGACAACTCATCACCAACTTGCCACTCAAGAATTTGTATGAACTCCTTTAGCATAGTTTCATAGATTTAAATGATAATGACGAAATGAATCATCTTTTAATTTAAACTTTTTATTATATATAACTCACTTCCCACTTGATTATTTTTCCAAAGTATATATTATCAATCTTCCATCAGTAAAGACGTATATATATCATAACCTAGAGTTTGAGGGGGAAGATAAAAAAATGGGTTAAAGTTTCAAAAATTATATGTTAGATCTATCCAAGTCATGAATACACACCTTAAAAATGTTACATTAGAAACCTTACTAAGTTCACATGTTGTGCATGCACTCAAAATTACCACTTAGTAGTAACTAATTTTTATTTTCAACTTGACACTCAAGAATTCATAAGGTCTCCTTTCTAGCATATTTTCATATATTTAAATGAGAATGATGAAATGGATAATCTTTTAATATAAATTTTTGATGGCATCTAACTTGATTCCCAATTGATCATGTTGATTATCTATTCTCAAGTTATTCCATTAGTACATGTAAACATATATCATAACCTAGAGTTTGAGGGGGGTAAGATTAAAAATAGTGGGTTAAATTTTCAAACAATATCATAAGTAATGCCACAATAATGAGTCCCACTTTTTGGCCAAGATGGACATTAATATCAATATTTTAACTAAATCTTCACTTTATGAGACCAATAGTAGCTAAACCATTAAGAATTTGAAGATGATGCAAACTAGTTAGTTGTAATGATTTGTGTGAAGATTATATAAATCATGAATATTTCTATGTAACTTTTAATAACTTGTTTTTAATAGCAAATAACATTTTTGAAAAGTAATTTGTATGTTGTCCAACATAAATTTTTTCTAGAAAGGTTAAAACTCTAGTTTTTAAAATATATATTTGTAACATCAATATATAGTGCATGGAAATTTTTATAAAATTTTTTGTTTCATATTTTTTTAATTAGTTTTTGAAATCAAGTAATTATAATTTGGACATAGGTGTATGCCATCAAGCATAGATTGTTGTGTATATATCGAAATTCAATTTTTTTTGGTAAAACAAGGACACCAGTACCTAATGCATATATATTTTTTGTCAATATTTTACTATTTTTCCATCTATGTACATTGAAGAACTTAATGTTTGGTAAAAAACCTATGTTCAATAAAAATAAAAAATTGAATACATAATAAAATAAAAATATATTAAAATTATACTTGTTGAAAAGCTTACTCTTATCTTGCAAATTATCTTGTAAAGTTAATTACATTCGAAGGTTCAATTTGTGGTTTGAAAATAGAATTTCTAAGGGAATTTTGAAGCAGAAACAAAAAGTATATTGCTAAGGCCCTTCATTCAAAGGTCCTTCAAATTAAAGAACCTCTATTCGAAGGTATTCAAGGACCTTTGTTTGAAAGTATTTCATTCCCATAAAAAAGAGTGAAAAATCCTTCGAGAGAAGGTAATTTCTAAAAATGGAAAATAGGGATCTTCGAACAAAGGTCCTATTTTATTCCTTTTCTGAATTTTTTTACGAATTGAATGAAAATGGACCTTCATTGGAAGGTCCCTTTTTATCCATTTTTTGAAATTACCTTTGTTCAAAGGTTTCAACCTTTGAAAAAAGGTCCACCTTCGAACAAAGGTCCACATTCGAACAAATTTTATTTTTGACATACCTTTTAACTAAGTTACCTTTGTTTGAACAAAAAACTTTGAATGAAGGTAGCTCAAACAAATATTTCCACTCCCTTCCAAAATTTTCATGTTCTAATTTTGGGACCCACTATTATGGGATTACCCATATATGTTGGATCTATCCAATTTATACATGCTTGATATTAATTATGGTATACATATGCATATATTCATCATTTACATTACAAATGTCTTAGTAGGTTCACATGTTGTGCACCCACTCCAAATTACTATTCATTAGCAACTTGACACTCAATAATTTTTATGATCTCCTTTAGCAAAATTTCATATATTTAAACGAGAATTTTATTAAATGAGTCAGTTTTTAATTTAAATCAATGTTGATGATATCTAGCTTACTTCTAGCTTATGTTCCATTAATATATACATATGTCATATTTAAAGTTTAAGGTGAGTAAGATAAAACATACTGGATTAAAGTTTCAAATGTAATTTATATGTTGGATCTATCCACTTGTTATACATGTACACATATTATATGAGATTCATTATGGTAAATATATATGAACATAGGTTTATCCTTAAACATCACAAGCCTTACTAAGTTCACATGGATTGCACCTATCCACTTCATTAGTACTTAAAATTTAACTTATTAGATATAATTCATTACCAACAACTCACTCAAGAATTTCTAACTCCACGTGTTCTAGAAAAGAATCATATTTAAATGACAATGATGAAAGGGATCATGTTTTAATATATGTTCCAAATAGATATCCAAGTTAAATACAATGTTTATGTATGTTCATGCATATATATGTATACATGTGTAGATGCACACAAACACACACATATATATATTGAAACATCAAAAAAATAGGTTGAGAGAAAAAGGGGTTCACCAAAATGATAATAGATAGACCTATTATCCTTTATTTCATTAGGAAATGAGATCCACTAAAATAATTGACTTAAAACCCTTAGGTGATTCAAATCAATGAGTAAATCTTCAGATTTCCTTATATCTGAAGGATGAGGGTCAAGGTCTAGCAATAATTTGGGGAGAAAAACTAAAAATAGTAAACTAACACCAAAATGCAATTTAAAACTTGAAAAAACAATTTTAAGCTTAATACTGACAAAACCTACAATCTAATTGTAGATCAATGAAGAGCAGATCTCAGTGTACCTTTCACCAAAAGTCTATTTTCAAAGGCTGACTAGGACTCATTCACCCAGGGGTGAATGGATGCATTTTCTGAGATTTTTTCAACTTAAGGGAGCCTCTCCTAGATATTTGAATCTTCCAATATGTCCAAGTGGTACTGTTGAAATGCCAAAAATAATTTCTATAGATGAGTTTCCATGAGATGACAACTTTTGCAACTTTCTCAACTTCTTCAAATTTTCTCTTCAAGAGATCTTTAATCTTTCTTCAACCTAGATCTACAAAAACAACATGAAAGGGAAAAAATATTTGTTTTTGGTGAATGGGGGTTCCTTGAAACCCCGTTTTGGTAATTAAACCTTGAAATTAAATGAAACATGAAAGAGGGAATGAAGAATGAACAAATCTATGTTACTAGTCACGAAACCATTGAATAAACCTTGGAATGTAAATATGCAACTTGGATGAAATGTCTTCAATGGATGTGGATCTTGAACTTTAATTCTTGCTTGAAATATTTATTTGAATGTTTGAATGGATCATGAAACCTACATCACCATATTAGCTCCAAAATCATGCATGATGCAAGAATACTTTGACATGACAATTGGATATTGAATGTTGCAATAAAACTTTGATAAATCTTACCTTGAATTCCTTTGATCACCACTTTAGATCTTGTAATTTACCACTTGAAAATCTAGCTTGAAAAATCTAGGTGAAACTTAGAAAATGACCTTATATTTATATATATGTAATCTCAATTTCTTGACATTCAAATATCACAAGCTGAAAGTAAACTACAAATTCGAAAATGTTAAAATATTGCAAAAATAATAATTTAAATTTAGGTCCTAAGGTCTATGGATGAACTGTTCACACATGGGAAAATGGTTCCCAGGTCCATAAACCTAGGACACACACTGCTCAAAGAGAAGTGTTATGTTAAGGAATTAATGAATGTCAGGTTTCCTCTTTGGAAAATGCAATTAAATGGGCTTGGTAAATGAATTAAAGGGGAAAATTAAGGTAAAAATAAGTTCAATTAATTAAAGGAGCCCTAAATAAGTGTGGAAGTGTAAAAAATACATTTTACAACATTAAATTAAGGCACAATTAAGTCCAAATTAAATAGGAGGGCCCAAACAAGTGAGGAAATATAAAGGGATACATTTTATGTCACTACGTATATATATATATATGTACATTATGTACACATGTATAGTATATATGTATGTATGTTCATACACACACATACATACATACATACATACATACATAAAGGCATACATACATACATACATGCATGCATACATCCATACATGCATACATACATACATACATACATACATACATAAGTACATACTATAACATAGAATTTTGTCTCCACTAGGGTTTTAGGACCTAAGACAGCAATATTATATACTTTACATTCAAGGATGCCCTAGAGATCTCACCCAAATAATAGAGGCAAACAATCTAAAAAAAGGGTTATCCTAGGGTATGATTTCAGATTACAAGAGTGCTTCACCACCAAGTTTGAACTTGGAAAAGATAATGACATGCAAGATGAAATGCGAAACCTTTTTTGATACAAAATTGAAGTAAATGAACTGAAAATGCAAGAAGAATAAAATAGAAAGATACAAAATAGAATGTGTGCACCTAGAAATGTGTTGAAGATTGGAAAGTGTGTTACAACACTTTACAACACTCCAAATAAGGCAATATTAAAGTTAATTATGATTAAAATTATGTTTATTATTCTTAGTTAATTGATAAAACCCTAGAAAAGTATGTTACAATACTTCACAACACTTTAGCAAGGAACCATTAAAATCCATTAGTTCAAAAGGTCCCAAGACCTAATGTGAATGTGTTATCCACATTACAACACTAAATCAAGGCAGCATTAAGCCAAAATCCACAAGGAGGACCTAAATGAGTGTGAAAATTTCCAAGGACCATTTTTTTTATACTACATTTAGCCCCCACTTTAGTGAGAGGAGGAACTAGCTTCAAACTCACACTAAAGTAGAAATTCAAGAGGGGTCCAATTGTACTAATGTAGATGGTCTAGGATAAAAAGATCAAGGAACCAGTGAAGCCCCCAGGATCCAAGATCCCACATCAAACAAACATAAGCACAAAATGAAACACACAAGATGTAAGATTTGCAACATCAAGATACGTGATCATGCAATGTCAAGAAAAATAAAGATAAACAAGTAAAGATAAAAATGAGGTGGATCAAGCTTTGACCATTTGTCCAACATGATGTGGATCAGATCTAGGATGTTTTTCAAAAAATGCATACTCACTTTGGGGTGATAGAACTCTTGGCTATCTATTGGGTGAGATGTCCAAAAAGGTGAGATACATACACTCATGGCTGGTATGTACTCAAAAACACACGCGAGTGGCTATGGGAAAAGTCATGCCTTAGATTGGGCTTCCTGATAAAACCATACCCAAGTTATACCTCCTAATAACTTTGATAAGGCGCCACACAATAATGAACTTCGAGCTTCATGAGACAAGAAAAAAATTGTATGCTTCGAGCTAATGAACAAACAAGATGGTTCCACAGGCATGCAAGTTGTATTATGCAAGGTGTCCATACAAAAATAAATGAAAAATAATAAATTTTCAAAGGAGTCTTGCTTATTTCATGCAAGGTCTTTAACTTAGGGAACATCGTGCCTAATGTCTCCAAGAGAGGACCAATCAAAGAATAGAAAATTCATAACTTAGGGGATGCAGTGCATCACATCAAGCCCCTAAGAGGAATATAATATGCTAAGAGAGATCATTCTCATGAAAGACATCACACCGAATGTCATCCACAAAGCAACAAACACATCGTATGAAGCAAGAAGGCTCCACTAAGAACCATAAAAATAAAAAAAGCAAAAGAATAATGCCAATGTATGCCCCCACTTTAAAGGAATTTCTAGACACCATGCTATGAGAATTTAATTTAAAGTAGAAAATTAAAAATGAAATTAAAAGAAAGACATGAGATCCAACTTGGAAATCCCTTATTCCAAGTCATATGTTTCAAATAAGCTACATCATGAAAAAGGTAGTATGTCACTTGCTAGCCAACTTAAGGCATGTCATCCACATCCCAACCTTGCTCTTATATGTTCATGAAAGGTGATAAACTATCCAAAAGAGATAATAACAAGTGACATATGAGTACAAGGCTACTTGCACCCTTGCCCCCACTTAGTGCATGACAAGGGTGAGCTGAAATGATTGATGAGTTGCATGCTAGAGTAAAAATCAATATCAATTAGAGGAATTAGGTGCCCCCCCCGTAAGGAAGAGCACCAAACCCCTTAAGATGTTGGATTTTACTACTCAAAGACTTACATTCATTAGTAGCATGACCATGAATTCTATAATATGCACAAAATGAAGTCTTGTAGTAAAATTTATTTTATGTTCTCGGAGGAAGGGATATCAAGCGATCTTGGATTAGTCTTGCAAAGATACTTTCTTGATCAATAGTAGAAGACGTTCCTTTATTTGGCAACAAATATATCTATTTCTTAGTATTGGTTATCATACTTACGCAAGACTCTTTAGATTGCAGGATTTTGTTCTCTCATTTATAGGAGGGTGTAAAATCTAATGAATTAGCATTCTGTGAGATGACATTGATATTAAGTGATTTCTTTATTTCTTACAAATGATAACAATAAAGACCACTAGTGTCTACTAGTTTAGGATGCATTACTCTTAAGGTTTGCTTAGAGGAATATTTTTTTAGAGTGTTTATATTGAGTGAATGCTTATTTATTTCTATCAAAGGACAATAATCTAGACCTCAAGTCATTTCTTGTCTGTTAGGATCTATAGGATTGTAGATACCTTGTTCTCTAGCACCACATCCTTTTCCACTATAGCCAAGTTATTTCATAAGCTCATAACCTTTTCCATAAAGTTGTTTCATTTCTTTTGGATTTGGTGGTTTCTCATTGTTAAATTCATCAAAGTTTGTTGTGTAATTTATTTTCATGTGTTCTAAAGTAGATGAGGTGGATTCTTTCGAAGGGTCTTCCAAATTTTGTGTTGACATTACTGCTTTGACATTTTCCTTTTCACACTCTTTGTTTATGATCTTTTATTCTCCCATGAATTTTGGTGTGAATTCCAAGGTCCAACCCAAATCATTTTCTAATAGCTTTGTGACTTCCTCAATGTGTTTTTCTTTGTATTTTTTTTGTGCAGGTTCCACTTGTGTGGTTGGTGTTAATGTTTCTAGAGGATTTTCCATGTCTTTCTCAATGGTCAAATTTTTTTTTGGGTTGAGGTCAGCTTCAAGTGTGTACACTTTTTTGTTGTAAATATAATTTATTTGGTGATGAAGAGTAGAAGGCACCCCAATCATTGCATGAATCCATGACCTACCTAGAAGGAGATTATATGAAAGATCATGATGCATAACGTGGATCAATGTTTCTAATGTGCCCTTTCCAACTGTAATAGGTAAAGTGATCACACGAAGTTTTTTTTTTCCTACATTTACAAATCCTATAATAGATAAATCATTAGGTTGAATGTTTTATTTATCAACACGAAGCCTATCCAAAAGTATCACACTACAAACATAAGGGTGGAGTCGTTATCCACAAGGGTTCTCTTTATCCCTTTTCTTTTGTATTGAGATATTATTATGAAATATTCATTTTGTTTTTGCACTTCCAAAAGGAGGGAGCTCACTTTGGTGGAAAACAATGTCAACATTGAGTCCTTAAATCATGTCTTCTATGTCATTCAGTTGCACATTAGAAGGGATAGGAACTTCTTGTAAGGAATTTTGAATCATGTTGTGGTAGTGAGGGGATGCTTGAATAAGGTCCCAAAATAATATCTTAGCAGACTATTCTTTAGTTGTTTGAAAAGATCATACTCCTTTCCATTAGGGGCACCTGGTAAGATAGTGTTAGGTAGGATGGGATTGGGCAATGGGAGGGATGTTGGAGTTGGTTTTTGTGGTTTATGATTGTTTCTAGTGTTATATGTATGAGCAATGATATTATGACTCTACTGCTATGAAACATTATGATTAGGTGGGTAAAGGTAAGTTGAGAGTGTTTTTGAGTTTATAGTTTGTGTGAAGGTGGGTAAAGGATGAGTTGAGGTTGAATAATATTAACATCCCTTAGTGAGTGAGAGTCCAATAGTACTTCATCATGTTTATCTAAGGGAAAAATATCATTAATTTGAATGTTTTCCTTTATTTGTACCATGATATTATCCCTAGGAGGAGATTTTTTAGGAGAACTACAAACTAAATGTTCTTGACATTCAAGGATTGGTTCTTCCAAAATGACTTCATCACACGTAAGGGAGTTATCAATGGTTTCATTGAATTTTTTAGGAGAAGTCTCTATTTGATTGTCATTTTTCTCTAAGGTCTCATTCTCTTGTGCCATATTATCTACCCTAGTAGGAGACCTTGTAAGATGTTCATCACATTCCATGGTTAAATTTTGTAAAGTACCTTCATCACAAGCAAGGGAGGCATCAAGAGAAGGACTACTATGGTTTTCATGATTATGAATGGTTAACTGCTTTTGTTCAAATAGGTCTTTCCAAATGTTAGGGACATTAGGAAGGAGAGAGATAAGGTTATCACTTTCAATCCACATGTCTTCTTGACAAATGTGATTTTCATGATTGTTCATGATTGTATCCTATTTTACTAAAGACTTCTTACAATTAGGGGAGGTATTGAGAGATGGATTTGAGACAAACCAAGTTGTGGTAAGGATCTCATCTTCTTTTTTTTTAATATCTTCTAAAGGGGGAGGAGAAGAGGGATAATCCAGACTCTCAATGCTTGTATTTTATTTCACCAAGATACCTTTGTCACTAATAGGAGAGGTATTGGGAGAAGAATTAGTATGATTATTATGATTGTCTACACTACCATCCTCACCAATGGGAAATGTAATATGAAGGATTGTGTCAATAGTTTGATCCACTTTCTCTAAGATGTTCTCATAACTATGAAAGATAGTGGAAGGATGACTAACATGTTTCTTAATGACCTCATTGTTGTAATCTAAATTGAACTCATAAGAGGGGATGTTGTACTTATGTAATATATTTATAACCATATCAAAGCCACATCTCTTGAAATAAAACATGGTATTATGGAAAAGTAAAGAAAGTGCAATTCTATGACCTAAACTGAAATGCAATTTTCAGATTTGAAACAAGGTAAATTGTTGATTATACTATGCAAAAACTTGAAAGATGAAATGTTGTAAATGAAAATTTGAATTTGAGCAATGAAATGCACTAATTTAAGCTAGAATTAATGAAATTCATGTAACAAAAACTCAACTAGCTGAAATAGATAGTTAATGGTAGGAAACAAAAGCTTAAAAACAAGGGTTTTAGTGTTGTAAAAGGCAATTTCAGGGGTACACTGGGACCAATTCACCCAAGGTGGAAAATGAGTCATAGTAGGGTTTTTTTTTAAAAAGAAAGAAATTTTCAATTGTTTTTAATTCTTTCTAGTTTGTATGATATGTATCCTAAATGCAAATACAGTTTTCAAATGATTTGAGATGCAAAAATGCAACCTATATGCACTTTCACTAATGCAAAAAACTGAAACCCTAGAATGCAAAATCACTAATGAAAACCCTAATGCAAAGTTAATGAAAGCTAAATCTAGGATGATGATGGACTCCAAATAAGAAAATAAGGTACTCTAAATGCAAGTTCACCAAAATGTAACATATAATTTTGACTCCACTAGGATTTTAGGACCTAGGGCAATAATCTTCTATACTTTACATTTAAGGATGACCCTAGAGATCTCACCCTAAGAATAGAGGCAAGAGATCTGGCAATAGGGTATCCTAGGGTATGATTTTAGATTACAAGAGGGTTCCACCACCAAGTTTGAACTTAGAAAAGATAATGACATGCAAGATGAAATGCAAAACCTAGTTTGATGCAAAATTGAACTAAATGACTTGAAAATGCAACAAGACTAAAATAGAAAGCTACAAAAGAAAATGTGTGCACCTAGAAATGTGTTGAAGACTAGAAACAACTCTAAAATTATAAAAAACTTGATTTATTGACCTAGTGGGACTCATTCGACACAATTGGGGGATCAGTCTTGTTTTATCGTGAAGAGCCCCAAGAGAAAAATCTTCAACTAAAACTTTGCAACCCTCTAATGATGGATGAAATAAGCACTTTACCACTGATTTCATGGAAATTGGATGGATATTTTACCATAGATCTAATTTTTCATGAGTCTTGAAAAATTTTCATGACAACTTTGACAACATTTGCAACTTTTTTATTTTTGTGCTTTTGAAGGCTTCAAATCCACTTTTCTTCAATCTACAAACCTGCAATCATACATTAAAGAGGGTAAAACTTGTTGATTTTTAGTGAATAGGGGTGTTCCTTGGTAAAAATACTTGTAGGTAATTAAACCAAATGTTGAGACAATGAAATGAAGGCATGAATAAAAGAACATGAGTCATGGACAATAATACCTTGAATGATGTCTTGTAGATGATGCTTTGTAAATATGCAACTCAACATGAAATGGCCATGAAGGATGTAGATCTTTATCTTTGATAGTAAGAATAAAATAATTCTTGGTCTTGGATCTTCAATGCTACATCACAACACTAGCTCAATAACATGCTTGATGCTTGATATTCTTGATGGATCTTGAATTTCTGCAATAATTGATGAAGAATTTTCCCTTGAAGACACTTAAATGCCCTCGTGAATGCTTGGATTCTCTTGTGAACTCAATTTTCTATTATGAATGCTCTCACAAAATTATTAGGTGAAAATGAGTGAAAGAACCTTGTATTTATACTAAATTATGCAAGAATTCCTGCAATTACAACACTACAAGCCGACATCAGATCTAGAAGAATAAAATCCCACCAAAATTTTGATTTAAATTTGAATTTTGGTAACATGAAACTCATTCACCCAAGGTGGTGAATGAGTCCCATCACACATAATGTATGGGATCAAAAAAGCAAGTGTCTAGAAATGTGTTAAACCTACATCGAGGCTAAAAAGACCTAGGTGTGACTCATTCATCTAAGGTGATGAATGAGTCTGAGACACTAAATTTGTGCCACACAAGCTAGGAACACTTGAATTATGATTGGTTATTGATTTTGGTCAGGATTATGCTCAAAAAATGCAATAAATGAGGCTTGTGGATGTAAAATAGGGCCAATTAAAGCATAAGAAAGCCCAATTATTAATGACAATCCTAGAGGAATTTGAAAGTGTGTTACGACACTTTACAACACTCCAAAGAA
This sequence comes from Sequoiadendron giganteum, assembly GCA_007115665.2. Classification (NCBI taxonomy): domain Eukaryota; kingdom Viridiplantae; phylum Streptophyta; class Pinopsida; order Cupressales; family Cupressaceae; genus Sequoiadendron; species Sequoiadendron giganteum. The sequence goes on along the minus strand of CM021100.1, from coordinate 517,940,661 downwards.
GGCAAGATTAAAGTTAATTATGTTTATTATGCTTAGTTAATTGATGAAACCCTAGAAAATGTGGGAGTCTGTTACAACACTTCACAACACTTTAGCAAGGAAACATTAAAATCCATTAGTTCAGAAGGGCCCAAGACCTAATGTGAATGTGTTATCCACATTACAACACTGAATCAAGGAAAATTTAAGCCAAAATCCACAAGGAGGACCCAAACGATTGTGAAAATGTCCAAGGACCCATTTTTCAACACTACACATACATACATACACAAATATTTATTAAATTGGGGTTTCAAAATAGTTATTTATTTGAGTAAATAGGAATTTTTCCTATCTAGTTCACTTATAGGTTTTATTTACATGTTAATTTTACATAGGGCCTAGGAATATTTCTAGAAGTCCTAGGTGTCATGTGATCTTATCTTATTTTATCATATTATTTAATACTTGCTTCCTAGGTCATTTAATATTTGGTGAGTTATTTGTCTCATGACATATAATTAAGACACTTTTCATGATATTGTTTAATCCTATGTCTCACCTTGGATATATAACCATGAGGTTCTCAATTGTAAATCATTTAATTTTATTCCATTGCATTATTTTGTATTGCATATTGATCACATTTGATCTAATATTATCTTGCATCTATTATTTCAAGTTTATTATCTTTCTTTTCTATCTCTTTTAGAAGGTCATTTTTAGTTTTATAGGTGATCCTAGAGGCTTGATTCCGTCAATGACTTTAACATGGTATCAAATTTTCAAATCTACAAATCTCCTTCCTAGATCTAAGGGTGATTTGAGCTTGATATTTTGATAGGTGCATATTGGGGAAAAAAGGACCTCACCATTGAGTGTAGAATGCCTAAAAACTTTAATTTTCATATAAAACACTTGATATTTGGGAAAAAATAATTCAGGATATTTCTAGGGTTTTTAATTTTTTTGTAGAATAAATTGTACACTCATATGAAATTCATAGGTTCATACATTTCCCTATTAGTTTTTAGAAATCAATAGAAATTTATCTATGGAATCAACATATTTGTGGCATATTCTTAGCTTTTCATAACGTGCTAGCACAATTTTGGTATCATTTGGTCAAATATTTGAGTATGGTCAGTATGTTTTATTTTGTCAGTAGATTTTAATATTTTAAAAGTACTTGTTTTGAAAATTATATGCCCGTTTATTTTATATAGTGTCCAATTCTTGGTTCCTTCCCAATGATCTTGTGAAGGGAATAAGGACTAAAGGCACATGGAGGGGGGTTGGGGAGTTGTCACCTTACCATCAAGCTCCACCTAGGATAGCTAGCCACTGAGCAACACCACAACCACCAATGGAGGTAACTATTTTTTAAAAACCATTTAGCACCTAGGACGAGTATTTTTTCCTCAAAGACCTAATAGTTTTTTTTTTTTAAATGCCACAACTTTCTACCAATGTATCAAAATTTTACAAACAAGATATCAATGAAGCGTTGGTTTTAAACAATTTATAATAGTGCAAGATTTTTTTTTATATTTTGATGTAGGTGAATTTAATTTCTAATTAAAGTTATATTTTTATTTTTGGACCTTTGAGCTTATAAAATTTTTCTATTTTATCCAATTTTCATGATTTTTTATAATTTTGGAAAGGTATTGAGGAGGTCTGAAATTCTATCCATACACTTTTCTAGATTCAACCCCAAGTATCCTTCACTTATATTTACATGCATATTTTTATTTTTCTTAATCAGTTGGACATACTAACACCTAAAGAAGGTTTATACTTTGAGTAAGGCTCCAGTTTTAATCTAGATCATGTTGGGAAAGTGTAATTTAAGTTTGAGGATCTCATTCTAATATATTATTCCATTTTTCCATCTCTATTTAATCTCGGCATTGTAAACTCTAGAAAAATTTCTTTGTCATTATAATTTCATTACATATATAAAGTTCCAAATCATAATTTTAGGGGATACTTGATTGATTGATTTGGGGGGGATCTCCTTATGCATTCTTTTGATATATTTTATAGTGCTCTTCTTTTCCATGGATCATTCTAAGGTTCATATTATAACATCATACAACTATTCAACTTGGTTTCAACATCCATGAACTACTTTAATGAATCAAGGTCACTCTCTTTATGTTAAGAATAAGGCACCTGAACCTAAAAGTTAAATGTAGAAAGCTAAAAATGGATGATTGAAAATTCTAAAGATATAGGATGTCTTCATGGCTTAATTTCTCATAACCTATTGTTTTAAATAGAATCATGTGAGGATTCTTTTAAAGATTTGAGAAAATTAAAAACATTGTATGAAACTATAAATGAAGTAAAATTCTATCAAATTGATAATGAACTGATGATCCTTGATACTAAGAACTTTGAAAACATCTAAGATTACATCACTAAGGTTTTTTGCAAGAATGGAAAAAGGAATGAAAGTGTTGTCATTGATGTCAATTGGTCAACTAGTTATCTACTAGTTGTTTACTATATATGATGAGGATATTGAGAAAAAATTATTAAAGGAAGATTATAGGTATTCAATTATTGCTCAGGATCATGATATGGTACGTGTCCCTATGTTTGTTAAGTTCAAATATCTTAGTCAAGATTGTTGAAGGTTGCTATATCTAGATTCTTGGATATTGGTTCTTTGTGAAGTTCAAGTTGTGTTCACCAATTGTAAACTATTCTTTTTTGTGTTCTGGTTGAGGTACGAGGGAAATCTTCATGGTCCAGATTTCTCTTTAATGAAGTCTTTTGACTTGTAGTTCTAGAGATAATATGTTATGATTGAATTGAATATATTTTTGGTTTTTGGAAGTTTTGAGCTTAATTATTGTGTGTTTTACACTAGTTTTTTTATTTGTATGTTAACCACTATCTTCAAAGTTGATGAAATGTGTTGGATGTATTATGGGTATCGGTGAAGCATGTGTTTGGGTCACTCTCATTCTAATTCCACCCTAGGATGTTTTGGTGTTGAACTAATTTGAATTTGAATTTGGATGACAAACTTTATATATTTTTAAGGTTGGAGATAGCATAAATACAAGATGAGCTAGTAATTAAAAATGTACACAAGAAAATAAGGAAGATAAGTAAAAGAGCAAAAGAAAATTTGATTCTATTCTAAAAGTGTGTGATTTGTGTGTGTGGTAGATTAGTGGGAAGCTAAATGCTAAGTTTCTGAATCTAGTGAGAAGAAGGAAAACTCTATCATTCATGCAAGTTGATCAGTGATTGTTGTGGAATCCTTTGTTGCATTGGGATTTTTGTCTCTCTATAACAAGTCTTCTTTGTCTTCTTTGTATTTCTATGGTAGTGAGCCCTTTGGGTTGTAGTCTTGTTGAATAATGAGTCCTTATTGTAGGTACTGAGCCTTATCTCAGGAAGTGAGCATTTTTGTAATCGGTTTTGATATTCTCTATAGTATGATTTAATCCTCACTATGGTTTTTCCCTCATTTGGTTTTCCACGTAAATCTAGTGTTATTGTGCTTGTGCATTGGATTTCAGTTTCTACACTGGAATTTGATGATTAATCATTTAAGAATTTTATGTATTAGTTTTGTTAATTGAATTAAAGGTTTAAATCTATCACAACTAATTCACCCCTCTCAGTTGTCCTATTCAAAGATTGGTATTAGAGCTTGGTTCCTTGGTGAAGAGCTTAACCTCTTAAGGAAGGTCTGGGATGACTACCAAAATGGCCTTTGATTATCTAAGGTTTGATGGAACTAATTATGGTATCTAGAAAGTATTATGGATATGATGTGGAGAAAACTTATAAGAAACCCTACAATCCTCTTGCTAATGGTTCGAGTACACTTAAATAAATTAGAGCACATGAAGCATTGACAAATAATAAGGTGAAGTTCATCTTCAAGAATAGTTTGGTATATTCCAAGTTGATTAAGGTTCAAAATTTGATGATAGCTAAGGAAGTTGGGGATTATTTAGAAAGAAGACATGATGGTGATGAAAGAGTTAAAGAGGTGAAATTACAGAATTTGGAAACACGGTTTGATCTTATACATATGTTTGAAGATGAAAATGTCAAAGATTGGATGAGATAGTGGTTGGAATGCGATCTCTTGGCACTACTATAGATGAAACTAGGATTGTAAATAAGAATGAAGGTAAGTGTTCATTTAAGTGCTTTAGTTGTTGAAGATTATCCAAAATCTCCTATTGAGATGGAGGACATGACCAGAGTGCCTTATGCTAGTGCAAATGGTAGTTTAATGTATGCAATGGTCTATATAAGGCCAGACATTGCCCAAGCAGTAGGAGTTCTTGCCTGATTTATTGAAAATCTAGGAAGAACACATTGGGATGTTGTGAAAAGAGTGTTTAGATATCTAAGGGAAACTTTGAGATATGCTCTGTGTTACCATGGAAATTTTGTTGGATCACAGAGGAATCTCAACATTCGTGGATATGTGGATTTTGATTGGGTAGGGGACATTGATAATAAAAGGTCCACTATTGGATATATTTTTATGTTGAATGGTGGTGGAATTAGTTAGATGAGCAAGCAACAAGCTATAGTTGCTTAGTCCACTATGAAGGATGAGTACATGACAAAAACTCACGCCTGTAAGGAAGCCATTTGGCTTAGAAGATTATGTTCTAATATTGGTTTTGATGTAGGGAAAATTATTATTTATGGTGATAGTCAGAGAGCTATTTTTCAGGCAAAAAATCTAACTTTTCATCCCAGGATGAAACATATCGATGTATAGTATCACTTTAATCAAGATGTTGTAAAGGATGGAAATGTCAGTTTAGATAAGGTTGATACTTTGAAGAATGTTGCTGATGCGTTGAAAAAGCCGGTGAGCATGGATAAGTTCAGATGGTGTGTGAGTTTGATGGGCCTTGGGGTCCATAATATTCAATGGCATTAGGTATTGAAAGGGGTTCAGTGAGTTTTTTGTCAAGTAAGAGATTATTGAGAATACGTGCCTCAAACTCACTAGTTGAAGCCCTGATATTGTCACCGAGCAGTAAAGTTACTTAAGTGTTTTGTTTATGCCTTTCTCGATATACCGTAGGTGACATGTTAATGAGGCATGGTAGTACGGGCATACCATCATACCATGGAGCCTCTCTTCGATTGCAGTGGTAAAGCAGTGGAACCGCCATACCATGAGGGTGTTCAAGATGGGTTGCGGTAACGCGATGGAACCATCATACCACATGGGCTGAAAAATTGTCTAGTGGTAGAGAAGTTACCACTATGCTGTTGGAAATATGATGCCATTTAATTACAATCCTAAAACATTAGTTATTTCATGTTTATCCTAAGTTCATGAAATATGTTTATCAACACTAGGATTAAGAAGGAAGTAATAATGGATGAAATAATCATGTTAATTGACATTTGTATGTTATTCTAAATGTTAGGAACATGTGGGGATTCCTTGGGATGGGCTCCTACAAAATAGGAGCACATGGGCTCACACATGGGAGGTGACACTTATCTTAAGTTCAGTTAACTAAGTGGTAAATTGAGTATACTTCAACAATACATCCTAGGTTCCTACAAAATAGGGATTTTATTTTATGCATGTTAAGTACCTATAAAATAGGTTTTGAAGTTTAGTTGAAGTTCAGTTTAGTTCAATTGAAGTTTAGTTGAAGTTCAGTTCAGTTCAGTTCAGTTATCTTTAGTTTATTTTAGTTGCATGTTAGTTGATTTCAGTTAACTTGGAATGCATGCCTAATAACTTGAGTTGCATGAAAGATAACAAGAACTACCTTTAGTTAATAGTATATGACCATTCTTGCATGAATGGTGTTGAGAAATGTTTTAGTTAACAATTAATATCTTGGACCCACTTTAGGCACGCAAGTTGGCTTCTTGGAATTAACACCTTTGCATTTAGAGATATTTTTGATTTCCTAGTTAAGTGGGGACCTCTTTTGGGCATCTTTTTTGCAGATAAAGCCTTAAGATATTTACAATATGAATACTAAATTGTGACTTTAGTTTGGTATGCCGAAATGGAAGAGGCAGATGGTTCGACATTGGTTTTCATGGTACAACTCCACTTACATGAAATAGGTGTACCTTTAAGGGTTAGGGGTTGAGCATTATTTGTGTAACTCATTTAGAGTTTAAAATGTTGGATAAAGTCTATATATCTCAAGAAAGTTGTAGAGAAAGTTTGTAAGTTCTATTTGCAGGTTGCGAAGAAGTTTGGTAAAGGCAAAAGAGGCATTCTCAAGCAAGAATTGAAACTATTGTAATCTACTTCAAGATTGGAATAATAGATCATTTCATGGTGGATTTTTTTACCCAAAAGGGTTTTCTCCACGTTACATGCTTGTGCAATCTTTCTAATATCCTATCTATTTCTTCTATCAAATTCTATCTATATTCTATAAATAGTAAAAAGGATTAATCAGATAATCACCCACAAAAAAATATAACAAAGGAAATACATATTTAGATCAAAAATATTAAAGTTTTACAAGTTATTAAACAATTAAAATACCTCAATTTTCAACATGTGGTCTCAGAGCTGAGGTTGGGTAGAGTATTGGGACACCTTTCTCTTAAAGATTGAATTATTTATTGGCTTAGTGGGAGCTTTTATAGTTTTGATTATTTTCTGATTTTGGAAAACAGTTTTGTTACAATGAATTCACATTTAGATATTCAAAAGTTCAATGGATCTAACTATGAAATGTAGAAATTAATAATGGAAGATCTTCTTGAAGAGAGAGATTAGTGGTTAGCTGTTAATAATCAGACAAAGACACCTACAACTATTTCAGATGAGGATTGGGCTAAGTTAGATAAAGAGGAAAGCAAATCTATTAGATTATGTCTTGCTAATGTTGTTTTGTTAAATGTTTTAGATGAATATATTACATATAAATTGTGGAAGAGAATAGGTGATATTTATCAAACAAAAAGTATTACAAATAAGTTATATTTGAAAAGGAAGTTGTATTCATTGAAAATGAAAGATGGAGATGTTGTTCCACAACATTTAAATTCATTTAATTTGATTCTCAGTTAGTTATCATCTATAGATGTAAAGCTAGAAGATGAGGATAAATGTATTTTATTACTTTTCTCCTTACCAGATTCTTGGGAAAATCTAATTGTTGCAATTAGTGGCAATGGTGTAGATCCAAAGATGGACAATATCATTCCAACCATACCAATAGAGGAGATGAGGAGGAAGTCTCAAATTGGCTCCCAAGATGCCTTGTTTGGTAGAGGTATTCCTAATGAGAAGGAATCTAAGGCAGACAAGAAAGGAAATGGTAAGTCTAAAGGACAGTCAAAAACCCTTGGTAAGAGTAAGGTAAAGTGTTGGAATTGTGGAAAACCTGGACATATTAAAAAGGATTGTAAGAGTATGAAAAAGGGATTTGAAACTTCTACAGAGAAATCCACAGATGGCAGTAGTGAGGCATTAGTTATTTTTTCTAATACTTTTCTTGATAAATCTTGGCTTATTGATTCAGGTTGCTCCTATCATATGACTCGTAGGAAGGAGTGGTTCACTAAGTATATTGCATATGATGGAGGGGATGTATTCTTTGGAGACAATATCACAACAAAGTTTTGTGGCAAAGGAGAGGTGAAATTGAGTTTCAGTGATGGTAGGGTTAAGAACCTTAATGATGTTTTACATATTTCGGGACTTGATAGAAATCTACTGTATGTCCATAAGTTCAATGATTCTAGAATGCATCTAACATTTGACAAAGGTGGTTGCAGATTGGTGAAAGGGAATATGGTGGTTTCTAAAGGATTTCGGATCAGGAATTTGTTGAAGTTGAATACCTCCAATCTAAATATTTTACCAAATGTAGTTGAAGCTGAAAATAAATGCATGTTATGGCACCATAGATTGGGCCATATAGGTGAAAAAGGTCTTAGGACCATTATAAATAAGAATTTGGTTGACATTATTCCTTTATAATATTGGAAAAAATGAATTTTGTGAGCACTGTGTGTTTGGAAAACAATCTAGATCTAAATTTCCCAGTGGTACAAATAGAGCTAAAGGATCATTGGAGATTATTCACTCAGTTGTAATGGACCATATGGATATTGAATCTATTGGAAAATCTAGATACTATGTCACATTTATTGATGATGTGTCAAGATATACTTGGATATATTTTATGCATAACAAATCTGATGTGTTTAATAAGTTTAAGGAATTTAAGGCTTTTATTGAGAAACAATATCATAAGATAAAAGTATCGATATTAGATAATGGTGGTGAGTATTGTTCTAGGGAATTTGATGACTATTGTAAACATGCAGGAATAGAGAGACTGAAAACTACTCCATATACACCTCAACAAAATGGAGTAGCAGAAAGGATGAATCAAACCTTAATGGAAAAAGCTAGGATTATGTTAAGTAGTGCTAAGCTAGATCGGTCCCTATGGGCTGAGGCAGTTTGTACTTCTTGTTATTTAATCAATAGATCCCCTAGTTCATCTATTGAAGATAAAACTCCTTATGAAATGTGGTTAGGAAAGAAGCCTAGTGTTTCACATTTAAGGATCTTTGGTTGTGAGGCCTTTGTTCAAGTGCCTCAAGAAAAGTGATCTAAATTGGATCCTAAAGAATATAAATGCATATTCATAGGTTAAGGTGAAAATGTAAAAGGGTACAAGCTTTGGAATCCACTAACATGAAAAGTTTCTTTATATAGAGATGTAATTTTCAAGGAATTTAGAGATTATGTAGGAGAAGAACAACCAAAAGAGAAGGCTACTTCTCGAACAGTGCATTTTGAGATTAATAATCAAAAGCAACAAGATGCACATGTTGAAGGACAATTGGATGGACTGGAAGAGGAGATTTGAGAGAGTTCTTCTAAAATAGAGGCTCAAGATGAGCATATTGAGGAACAAGAAGAAGCCCCTCTAATAAGATCCACAAGACAACAGAATCCTATTGAAAGGTATAGTCCACCGAATTTTTGTTGTATTTTTTCTATAAAGAGTACTAATTATGAACCTAGTTCCTATAGGCAAGCTTTGTCTTCAGATGAACACAAGCTTTGGTCACAAGCTATGCATGAGGAAATGGAATCCTTAGAAACTTGTAACACATGGGATCTTGAGAGTTTTAACAAAGGAAGAAATGCCATTGGTAGTAAATGGATCTTTAAAAAGAAGATTGGTGCATATGGTAATCTCGAAAGGTACAAGGCTAGATTAGTAGCCAAGGGCTACTCTCAGAGAGAGGGAATTGACTTTAATGAAATCTTCTCTTCCATTGCTAAACTTACCTCTATTAGATTCCTTTTGTTAATTGTTGCTGCATATAATTTTGAAATTGAACAAATGGATGTGAAAATTGTGTTTCTACATGGGAATCTTGATGAGGAAATTTATATGAATCAACGTGATGGTTTTGTTATAAACGGAAAAGAAGAATTCGTTTGTAGGTTAAAGAGATCTTTATATGGATTGAAACAGTCTCCCAGAATGTGGTACCAAAATTTTGATGCTTTCGGATTAAAAATTGGTTATGTTAGGAGTGAGGAAGATCATTGTGTTTACATAAAAATAATTGATGATTAGATTTTAATTATTATGTTATATGTTAACGACATGTTATTTATAGGTAATTGCAAGGTAATGATGAAAGAATTGAAAGCACAACTCTCAAGCATTTTTGAGATGAAATATTTATGGGCTGCAAACTATATACTTGGTATGGAGATCAACAGAGATAGAGGTAATATAAAGCTTTGCTTAAGTCAAAGAAATTATGTTGATACTATTTTGAAATGGTTTAGCATGCAGGATAGTAAACCAATTAATACTCCTTTACTAGATGGCACTAAGTTAAGTTTAGACACAAGTCCTAAATCTGATTCTGAATATGAGGAAATGTCTAAAATTTTGAATGCTAGTGCAATTGGTAGTTTAATCTATGCAATGGTTTGTACGAGATCAAATAAAGCCAAAAAAGTAAGAGTTCTTAGTAGGTTTATGTCTAACCCTAGTAAAGAACATTGGACTTATGTTAAGAGGGATTTTAGATATTTATGAGGGACTTCTGATTACTGTTTAGACTCTCATGGTTCTAATAACATTGATATTATGAATAGATCATTGGACATACAAGGTTTTGTTGATTCAGATAGGGCAGGAGATCTGGACAGACAGAGGTTGACAAGTGGTTATGTGTATACTTTGTTTGGAGCTATAGTAAGTTGGATGAGTAAGAGGCATCCCACGGTTTCCTTTTCCACCATAGATGTAGAGTACATGGCTAGTACACATGCCTTTAAAGAGGCAGTTTGGTTATAGAGACTTGGGAAATGTATGTTTTAATTGCAAGCAAGTTAAGCTTGAATGTGATACTAAGAGTGCTTTTTATTTATCCAAAAATCCTATGTATCATGCTCGTACTAAACATGTAGATGTTCAATATCACTTTTTGTGAGAAATGGTTGAAAGTGGAAAAGTATTAATTGAAAAAGTTGACAATTTAATTAATGTTGCAGATTATCTTAGGAAGCCAGTTCCTATAGATAAGTTCTCATGCTACAGGAAGGCCATTAGCCTTGAGTCCTGTACTTGATTTAAAATTATTTTTCCTTGATTAGAATAATTGCAATGTATAATTTCAAGTGGGAGAATGTTGGAAATCGGATGCCATTTTATTGCAATCCTAAAACATTAGTTTTTCATGTTTATCCTAAGTTCCTGAAATGTGTTTATCAACACTAGGATTAAGAAGGAATTAATAATTGATGAAATAATCATGTTAATTGATATTTGTATGTTATTATAAATTTTAGGAACATGTGGGGACACCTTGGTATGGGCTCCTACAAAATAGGAGCACAAGGGGCTCACACATGGGAGGTGACACTCATCTTGAGTTCAGTTAACTAAGTGGTAAATTGAGTATACATCAAGAATGAAACCTAGGTTCCTGCAAAATAGGGATTTTGTTTTATGCATGTTGAGTACCTATAAAATAGGGTTTCAAGTTCAGTTGAAGTTTAGTTTAGTTTAGTTGAAATTCAATATAAGTTCAATTGAAATTCAATTGAAGTTTAGTTCAGTTCAGTTATCTTTAGGTAGTTTTAGTTGCATGTTAGCTGACTTCAGTTAACCTAGAATGCATTCCTAATAACTTTAGTTACATGAAAGATTACAAGAACTACCTTCAGTTAACATGATATGACCATCCTTGCATGAATGGTGTTGAGAAATGCTTAAATTAACAAGAAATATCTTGGACCCAATTTGGGCACCCAATTTGGCTTCTTGGAATTAAATCCTTTGCATGCAGAGATATTTTTGATTGCCTTGTTCAGTGGGGCCCTCTTTTTGGTGCCAACTTTGAGGATAAAGCCTTAAGATATTTACAATATGAAGAGTAAGTTGTGACTTCAGTTTGGTATGCCCAAATGGAAGAGGCTCATAGTTTGACATTGGTTTTCACAGTACAAATCAACTTTCATGAAATAGGTTACCTTTAAGGGTTAGGGCTTGAGCATTGTTTTTGTAACTAATTTGTAGTTTACAATGTTGGAGAAAGTCTATATATCTCAAGAAAATTGTAGAGAAAGTTTGTAAGTTTTATTTACAAGTTGTGAAGAATTTTGAAGAAGGAAAAAGAGGCATTCTCAAGCAACAATTGAACCTATTGTAATATACTTCAAGATTGGAATAATAGATCATTTCTTGGTGGAATTTTTTCACTCAAAAGGGTTTTCTCCACATTACATGCTTGTGCAATCTTTCTAATATCTTGTCTACTTCTTCTATCAACTTCTATTTATATTCTACAAATAGTAAAAAGGATTCATCAGATAAGCACCAACAAAGAATATGTAACAAAAGAAATACATATTTAAATCGGAAATATTAAAGTTTTACAAGGTATTAAGGTATTAAAACACCTCAATTTTCAACATGTGGTATCAAAGATGAGGTTGGGTAGAGTATTGGGACACTTTTCTCTTAAACATTGAATAATTTATTGGCTTAGTAGGAGCTTTTATAATTTTAATTATTTGCTGATTTTGGAAATAAGTTTTGTTACAATGAATTCAGGTTTAGATATTGAAAATTTTAATGGATCTAACTATGAAATGTGGAAATTTAAAATGGAAGATCTTCTTGAAGAAAGAGATCAGTGGTTAGCAGTTAATAATAAGAAAAAAGAAACTTACAACTATTTCAAATGAGGATTGGTCTAAGTTAGATAAAAAGGAAAGAGGAACTATTGGATTACGTCTTGTTGATATTGTTCTCTTAAATTTTTCAGATGAAAATACTGCATGTAAATTGTGGAAGAGAATAGGTAATATTTATCAAACTAAAAGTCATACAATTAAGTTATAGCTGAGAAGGCTGTTGTATTCATTGAAAATGAAAGATGGTGATGTTGTAACACAACATTTAAATGCTTTTAATTTGATTCTCAGTCAATTAGCATTTGTAGATGTAAAGCTAGAAGATGAGGATAAATGCATTTTATTATTTTTCTCCTTACCATATTATTGGGAAAATCTAATTGTTGCAATCAATGGAAATGGTGCAGATCCAAAGATGGACAATATCATTCCAACCCTCCCATCAGAGGAGATGAGGAGGAAGTCTAAAACTGGCTCCCAAGATGCCTTGTTTTTCAGAGGTAGGCCTAAAGAGAATGAATCTAAGGCAGACAAGAAAGGAAATGATAAGTCTAAAGGATGGTCAAAAACCCTTGGTAAGAGTAAGGTAAAGTGTTGGAATTGTGGAAAACCTAGACATATTAAAAAGGATTGTAAGAGTACAAAAAATGGATTTGATACTTCTATAGAGATATCCATAGATGACAGTAATGAGGCATTAGCCATTTCTTCTAATACTGTTGTTGATAACTCTTGGCTTATTGATTCAGGTTACTCCTATCATTTGACTCGTAGGATGGAGTGGTTCTCTAAGTATACTACATATGATGGAGGGGATGTCCTCTTTGGAGACAACATCACAACAAATTTTCTTGGAAAAGGAGAGGTAAAATTGTTTTTCAATGATGGTAGGGTTAAGACACTTAATGATGTTTTACATATTCAAGGACTTGCTAGAAATCTACTTTTTGTCTCTAAGTTCAATGATTCTGGAATGCATATGAAATTTTATAAAGGTGGTTGTAGATTGGTGAAAGGAAATATGGTGGTTGCTAAAGGATCTCAGATCGGGACTTTGTTTAAGTTGAATACCTTCAATGTAAATATTTTATCAAATGTAGTTGAAGCTAAAAATACATGAATGTTATGGCACCATAGATTGGGCCATATAGGTGAAAAGGGTCTTAGGACCTTTATGAATAAGAATTTGGTTGATGGTTTTCCTAATTATAATATTGGAAAAAATGACTTTTGTGAGCACTGTGTTTGGGAAATAATCTAGATCTAAATTTCTTAGTGGTACAAATAGAGCTTAAGGATCATTAGAGATTACTCACTTAGATGTAATGGGCCCTATGGATATTGACTCTATTAGAAAATATAGATACTATGTCACATTTATTGGTGATGTTTCAAGATATACTTGGATATATTTTATGCATAACAAATCTAATGTGTTTAATAAGTTTAAGGAATTTATGGATTTTGTTGAGAAACAATCAGATCATAAGATAAAAGTATTGAGATTAGATAATGGTGGTGAGTATTTTTTTAGGGAATTTGAAGACTATTGTAAACATGCAGGAATAGTGAGATAGAAAACTACTCCATATACACCTCAACAAAATGGAGTGGCAGAAAGGATGAACTGAACCTTAATGGAAAAATCTAGGAGTATGTTAAGTAGTGCTAAGCTAGATGAGTCCCTATGGGCTGAGGCAATTTGTAATTATTGTTATTTAATCAATAGATCCCCTAGTTCATCTATTGAAGATAAATCGCCTTATGAAATGTGGTTAGGAAAGAAGCGTTGTGTTGCACATTTAAGGATCTTTGGTTGTGAGGCCTTTGTTCATGTGCCTCAAGAAAAGTGATCTAAATTGGATCCTAAAGCACATAAATGCATATTCATAGGTTATGGTGAAAATGTAAAAGGGTAAAAGCTTTTGAATCCACTAACACAAAAATTTTCTCTATCTAGAGATGCAATTTTCATGGAATTTAGAGCTTATTCAGAAGAAGAACAACGAAAAGAGAAGGATACTTCTTGAATAGTGAATTTTGAGAACGATAATCAAAAACAAGATGCACATGTTGAAGAAAAATTGGATCCATTGGAAGAGGATAGTTGAGAGAGTTCTTCTGAAATAGAGGCTCGAGATGAGCATATTTGGGAACAAGAAGAAACCCCTCTAAGAAGATCCACAAGACAATGAAATCTTGTTGAAAGGTATAGCCCACCTAATTTCTGTTGTATTTTTCCTTTAATGAGTACTAATTATGAACCTAGTTCTTACGGGGAAGCTTTGTCTTCAAATGAACACAAGCTTTGGTCACAAGCTATGGATGAGGAAACATAATCCTTAGAAACTTGTGACACATGGGATCTTGAGAGTTTTCCTAAAGGAAGAAAAGCCATTGGTAGTAAATGGATCTTTAAAAAGAAGATTGGGGCAGATGGTAATCTTGAAAGGTATAAGGCTAGATTAGTAGCTAAGGGCTACTCCCAGATAGAGGGAATTGACTTTAATTAAATCTTCTCTCTCATTTCCAAACTTACCTCTATTAGATTCTTTTTGTCAATTGCTACTACTTATAATTTTGAAATTGAACAAATGGATGTGAAACTACATTTTTACATGGGAATCTTGATGAGGAAATTTATATGAAGCAACCTGATGGTTTTGTCATAAAAGGAAAAGAAGAATTGGTTTGTAGGTTAAAGAGATCTTTATATGGATTGAAACAATCTCCAAGAATGTGGTACCAAAAGTTTGATGCTTTCGTATTAAAAATTGGTTATGTTAGGAGTGAGAAAGATCATTGTGTTTACATAAAAATAATTGATGATCAACTTTTAATTATTATCTCATATGTTGATGACATGTTATTTATAGGTAATTGCAAAGTAATGCTCAAAGAATTGAAAGAACAACTCTCAAGCACATTTGAGATGAAATATTTAGGGGCTGCAAAATATATCCTTGGTATGGAGATCAAAGGAGATAGAGGTAACATAAATCTTTGCTTAAGTCAAAGAAAAAATGCTGATACTATTTTGAAATGGTTTAGCATGTAGGATAGTAAACCAATTAATATTCCTTTACTAGTTGGCACTAAGTTAAGTTTAGACATGAGTCCTAAATCTGATTCTGAATATGAGCAAATGTCTAAACTTCTGTATGCTAGTGCAATTGGTAATTTAATGTATGCAATGGTTTGTACAAGACCAAATATAGCCCAAACAATGGGAGTTATTACTAGGCTTATGTCTAACCCTAGTAAAGAACATTAGACTTATGTTAAGAGGGATTTTAGATATTTACAAGGGACTTCTGATTACTAGCTAGTTTACCATGGTTCTAATAACAGTGATATTATGAATAGATCATTGGACATACATGGTTTTGTTGATTCGGATTGGGCAGGAGATTTGGACAATCGGAGGTTGACAAGTGGTTATGTGTATACTTTGTTTGGAGCTGTAGTAAGTTGGATGAGTAAGAGGCATCCCACGGTTGCTTTTTCCACCACAGAAGCAGAGTACATGGCTGCCACACATGCCTCTAAGGAGACAGTTTGGTTACAGAGACTTGGGAAAGGTATTGGATTTTTTTGCATTCAAGTTAAGCTTGAATGTGATAGTCAGAGTGTTATTTGTTTAGAAAAAAATCCTATGTATCATGTTCATACTAAACATGTAGATATTCAGTATCACTTTGTGTGAGAAATGGTTGAAAGTCAAAAAGTATTAATTGAAAAAGTTGAAAATTTAATTAATGTTGCAAATTATCTTATGAAGCCACTTCCTACAGATAAGTTATCATGCTACAGGAAGGCCATTGGCCTTGAGTCCTATACTTGATTTAAAACTATTATTCCTAGTTTAGAATAATTTGAATGTATAATTTCAAGTTGGAGAATGTTGGAAATAGGATGCCATTTAATTGCAATCCTAAAACATTAGTTATTTCATGTTTATCCTAAGTTTCTGAAATGTGTCTATCAACACTAGGATTAAGAATGAATTATTAATTGATGTAATAATCATGTTAATTGAAATTTGTATGTTATTATAAATGTTAGGAACATGTGGGGACACCATGGGATGGGATCCTACCAAATAGGAGCACATGGGCTCACACATGGGAGGTGACACTCATCTTAAGTTTAGTCAACAAAGTGGTAAATTAAGTATACTTCAAGAATGCATCCTAGGTACCTACAAAATAGGGATTTTGTTTTATGCATATTGAGTACCTATAAAATAGGGTTTGAAGTTTAGGTGAAGTTCAGTTTAGTTAAGTTGAAACTCAATTGAAGTTTAGTTCAATTCATTTGATGTTTAGTTCCATTCAGTTTAATTCAGTTCAGTTCAGTTCATTTATCTTCAGTTAGTTTTAGTTGCATGTTAGTTGACTTCAGTTAACTTGGAATGCATTCCTAATAACTTGAGTTACATGATAGATAACAAGAACTACCTTGAGTTAAAAGGATATGACCATTCTTGAATGAATGGTGTTAAGAAATATTTCAACAAGAAATATCTTGGAACCACTTTGGGTGCCCAAGTTGGCTTCTTGGAATTAACTCCTTTACATGTAGAGATATTTTTGATTGGCTAGTTAAGTGGGGCCCTCTTTCGGGTGCCAACTTTGAGGATAAAACCTTTAGATATTTACAATTTGAAGACCAAGTTGTGACTTCAGTTTGGTACACCCAAATGGAAGAGGCAAATGGTTTGACATTGGTTTTCACGATACAACTCCACTTGCATCAAATAGGTGTACCTTTAAGGGTTAGGGCTTGAGCATTGTCTGTGTAACTCATTTGGAGTTTACAATGTTGGAGAAAGTCTATAAATATCAAGCAAGTTATAGAGAAAGTTTGTAGGTTTAATTTGCAGGTTGTGAAGAAGTTTGGTGAAGGCAAAAGAGGCATTCTCAAGTGTGAATTGAAGCTATTGTAATCCACTTCAATATTGGTATAATAGATCATTTCTGGGTGGAGTTTTTTTTACCCAAAAGGGTTTTCTCCATTTTACATGCTTGTGCAATCTTTCTAATATCATGTGTACTTCTTCTATCAACTTATGTCTATATTCTACAAACAGTAAAAATGATTAATCAGATAATCACCGACAAAGAATATGTAACAAAGGAAATACATATTTAAATCAGCAATATTAAATTTTTACAAGGTATTAAGGTATTAAAACACCTCAATTTTCAACATGTGGTATCAAAGCTGAGGTTGGGTAGAGTATTGGGATGCCTTTCTCTTAAAGATTGAATTATTTATTGGCTTAGTGGAAGGTTTAATAATTTTAATTATTTGCTGATTTTGGAAATAAGTTTTGTTACAATGAATTCATGTTTAGATATTCAAAAGTTCAATGGATCTAACTATGAAACGTGGAAATTAAAAATGGAAGATCTTCTTGAAGAAAGAGATTAGTGGTTAGCTATTAATAATCAGAAACAGACACCTACAACTATTTCAAATGAGGATTGGGCTAAGTTAGATAAAAAGGAAAGAGTAACTATTAGATTATGTCTTGCTATTTTTGTTCTCTTAAATGATTTAGATGAAAATACTACACATAAATTGTGGAAGAGAATAGGTGATATTTATCAAACTACAAGTCTTACAAATAAGTTATTTTTGAAAAGCAAGTTGTATTCATTGAAAATGAAAGATGATGATTTTGTACCACAAAATTTAAATGATTTTAATTTGATTCTCAGTCAGTTAGCATTTGTAGATGTAAAGCTAGAAGATGAGGATAAATGCATTTTATTACTTTGCTCCTTACTAGATTATTGGGAAAATCTAATTGTTGCAATCAGTGGCAATGGTGCAGATCCAAAGACGGATAGTATCATTCCAACCCTCCTATCAGAGGATATGAGGAGGAAGTCTAAAACTGGCTCCCAAGATGCCTTGTTTTTTAGAGGTAGGCCTAAAGAGAAGAAATCTAAGGCATGCAAGAAAGGAAATGGTACATCTAAAGGACGGTCAAAAACCCTTGGTAAGAGTAAGGTAAAGTGTTGGAATTGTGGAAAACCTAGAGATATTAAAATGGATTGTAAGAGTACACAAAATGGATTTGATACTTCTACAGAGAAATCCATAGATGACAGTAATGAGGCATTAGTCATTTCTTCTAATACTATTGTTGATAACTCTTGGCTTATTGATTTAGGTTGCTCCTATCATATGACTCCTAGGAAGGAGTGGTTCACTAAGTATATTGCATATGATGAAGGGGATGTCTTCTTTGAAGACAACATCACAAGATGGTACGGTTAAGACCCTTAATGATGTTTTACATATTCCAAGACTTGCTAGAAATCTAGCTTCTATCTCTAAGTGCAATGATTCTAGAATGCATGTGAAATTTGACAAAGGTAGTTACAGATTGGTGAAAGGGAATATCGTGGTTTCTAAATGATGTCGGATGGGGACTTCGTTTAAGTTGAATACCTCCAATGTAAATATTTTATCAAATGTAGTTGAAGCTGAATATACATGCATGCTTTTGCACCATAGATTGTGCCATATAGGTGAAAAATTTCTTAGGACCATTATAAATAAGAATTTGGTTGATGGTATTCCTAATTATAATATTGGAAAAAATGACTTTTGTCAACACTGTGTGTTTGGAAAGCAATGTAGATCTAAATTTCCTAGTGGTACAAATAGAGCTAAAGGATCATTAGAGATTATTCACTCAAATGTAATGGGCCCTATGGATATTGACACTATTAGAAATTATAGATATTATGTCACATTTATTGATGATGTGTCAAGATATACTTGGATATATTTTATGCATAACAAATCTGATGTGTTTAATAAGTTTAAGGAATTTATGGATTTTGTTGAGAAACAATCAGATCATAAGATAAAAGTATTGAGATTAGATAATGGTGGTGAGTATTTTTTTAGGGAATTTGAAGACTATTGTAAACATGCAGGAATAGTGAGATAGAAAACTACTCCATATACACCTCAACAAAATAGAGTAGCAGAAAGGATGGAATTAATGGAAAAAGCTAGGAGTATGTTAAGTAGTGCTAATATAGATGAGTCCCTATGGTCTGAGGCAATTTGTACTTCTTATTATTTAATCAATAGATCCCCTAGTTCATCTATTGAAGATAAATCGCCTTATGAAATGTGGTTAGGAAAGAAGCCTTGTGTTGCACATTTAAGGATATTTGGTTGTGAGGACTTTGTTCATGTGCCTCAAGAAAAGCGATCTAAATTGGATTCTAAAGCACAAAAATCCATATTCATAGGTTATGGTGATAATGTAAAAGGGTACAAGCTTTGGAATCCACTAACATGAAAAGTTTCTTTATCTAGAGATGTAATTTTTAGGGAATTTAGAGCTTATTCAGGAGAAGAACAAACAAAAGAGAAGGATACTTCTTGAACAATGTATTTTGAGATTGATAGTCAAAAGCAACAAGGTCCACATGTTGAAGAACAATTAGATGGATTGGAAGAGGAGAGTTGAGAGAGTTCTTCTGAAATAGAAGCTCAAGATGAGCATATTGAGGAACAAGAAGAAACCCCTCTAAGAAGATTCACAAGACAATGAAATCCCGTTGAAAGGTATAGACCACCTAATTTTTGTTTTATTTTTGCTTTATTGAGTACTAATTATGAACCTAGTTCTTACAGGGAAGCCTTGTCTCTAGACAAACACAAGCTTTGGTCAGAAGCTATGCATGAGGAAATGGAATCCTTAGAAACTTGTGACACATGGGATCTTGAGAGTTTTCCCAAAGGAAGAAAAGCCATTGGTAGTAAATGGATCTTTAAAAAGAAGACTGGTGTAGATGGTAATCTCGAAAGGTACAAGGCTAGATTAGTAGCCAAGGGCTACTCCCAGAGAGAGGGAATTGAGTTTAATGAAATCTTCTCTCTTGTTGCTAAAATTACCTCTATTAGATTTTTTTTGTCAATTATTGCAGCTTATAATTTTTAAATTAAACAAATAGATGTTAAAATTGCATTTTTACATGGGAATCTTGATGAGGAAATTTATATGAAGCAACCTGATGGTTTTGTTGTAAAAGGAAAAGAAAAGTTGGTTTGTTGGTTAAAGAAATATAATTATATGGATTGAAACATTCTCCCAGAATGTGGTACCAAAAGTTTGATGCTTTTGCATTAAAAATTGGTTATGTTAGGAGTGAGGAAGATCATTGTGTTTACATAAAAATAATTGATGATCAGCTTTTAATTATTATCTTATATGTTGACGACATGTTATTTATAGGTAATTGCAAGGTAATGATCAAAGAATTGAAAGAACAACTCCCAAGAATATTTGAGATGAAAGATTTAGAGGCTGCAAAATATATCCTTGTTATGGAGATTAACAAAGATAGAGGTTTAATAGAAATATTTTCTGAAGTCAAAGAAATTATGTTGATAATATTTTGAAACGGTGTAACGTTCAGGATAGTAAACAAATTAATATTCATTTACGATTTGGCACTAAGTTAAGTTCAGACATGAGTCCTATATCTAATTCTGAATATGAGGAAATTTCTGAAATTTTGTATGCTGGTGCAATTGGTAGTTTAATGTATGCAATGGTTTGTATGAGACCAGATATAGCCCAAATAGTGGGATTTCTGAGTACGGTTATGTCTTACTCTACTAAAGAACATTGGACTTATGTTAAGAGGGCTTTTAGATATTTACGAGAAACTTCAAATTACTGTTTAGTTTATCATGGTTATAATAACATTGATATTATGAGAAAAATCATAGGACATACAAGGTTTTGTTGATTTAGATTGGGTAGGAGATTTGGACAGTCGGAGGTCGACAAGTGGCTATGTGTATACTTTGTATGGAGCTGCAGTAAGTTGGATGAGTAAGAGGCATCCCATGGTTGCCTTTTCCACCACATAAGTAGAGTACATGGCTGCCACACATGCCTCTAAAGAGGCAGTTTGGTTACAAATACTTGGGAAATGCATTGGTTTTAATTGCAAGTAAGTTAAGCTTGAATGTGATAGTCAAAGTGCTATTTGTTTAGCCAAAAATCCTATGTATCATGCTCGTAGTAAAAAATGTAGATGTTCGGTATCACTTTGTGTGAGGAATGGCTGAAAGTAGAAAAGTATTAATTGAAAAAGTTGACACTTTAATTAATGTTGTAGATTATCTTACGAAGCCAGTTCCTATAGATAAGTTCTGGTGCTACAAGAAGGCCATTGGACTTGAGTCTTGTACTTGATTTAAAATTATTATTCCTAGTTTAGAGTCATTGCAATGTATAATTTCAAGTGGGAGAATGTTGGAAATAGGGTGGAATTTAATTACAATCCTAAAACATTAGTTATTTTATGTTTATCCTAAGTTCTTGAAATGTGTTTATCAACACTAGGATTAAGAAAGAATTAATAATTGATGAAGTAATCATTTTAATTGACATTTGTATGTTATTCTAAATGTTAGGAACATGTGGGGACACCTTGGGATGGGATCCTACAAAATAGAAGCACATGAGAACACACATGGGAGGTGACACTCATCTTAATTTCAATTAACTAAGTGGTAAATTGAGTATACTTCAATAATGCATCCTAGGTTCCTACAAAATAGGGATTTTGTTTTATGCATGTTGAGTACCTATAAAATAGGGTTTGATAAAATAGGGTTTAAAGTTCAATTTAGTTCAGTTGAAATTTAGTTGAAGTTCAGTTCAATTTAGTTGAAGTTCAGTTCAATTTAGTTGAAGTTCAGTTCAGTTTAGCTAAAGTTCAGTTCAGTTCAGCTGAAGTTCAGTTCAGTTCAATTCAGATAAGTTAAGTTATCTTCAGTTAGTTTTAGTTGCATGTTAGTTGAATTCAGTTAACTTGGAATGCATGCCTAATAACTTGAGTTACATGATAGAAAATAGGAACTACCTTTAATTAATAGGATATGACCATTCTTGCACGAATGGTGTTGAGAAATGTTTCATTTAACAAGAAATATCTTGGACCCACTTTGGGCGCTCAGGTTGGCTTCTTGGAATTAACTCCTTTGCATGTAGAGATATTTTTTACTGCCTAGTTAAGTGGGGCCCTCTTTTGGGAACCATCTTTGAGAGTAAATCCTTAAGATATTTACAATATGAAGACTAAGTTGTGACTTTAGTTTGGTATGCCCAAATGGAAGAGGCAGATGGTTTGACATTGGTTTTCATGGTACAACTCCACTTGCATGAAATAGGCATTCCTGTAAGGGTTATGGGTTGATCATTGTTTGTGTAACTCATTTGGAGTTTACAATGTTGGAGAAAGTCTATATATCTCAAGGAAGTTGTAGAGAAAGTTTGTAAGTTTTATTTGCAGGTTGTGAAGAAGTTCGGTGAAGGCAAAAGAGGCATTCTCAAGCAAGAATTGAAGCTATTGTAATATACTTCAAGATTGGAATAATAGATCATTTCTTGGTGGAGTTTCTTACCCGAAAGGGTTTTCTCCATGTTACATGCTTGTGCAATCTTTCTAATATCCTGTCTACTTCTTCTATCAACTCCTATCTATATTCTACAAACAATGTATTTGCAGGATCATGATGGGCCAAAAAGTGGCAATATGTAAGTGATATGATGACCCATGTGGTTGATGACCTTTTTCTTACCCAAAACTGATGAAATGAAAAGGGTTTTTAAAAGAGATTCTTAGATTTCGACCATATAAATTATGCTTTACTTTGAATTTAATAAATTATTATTATTCATTTTCTATTTGAATTACGACTAAAGTGTTGATTGTTAGGCTGATTGAAAAACATCTATATCTTTCAAATGGTATCACATTTTTTGAATCTGAAACATGCGTCACATTCTATGCTTCACATACTATAGGATTTTAAAAAAATAATAATAATTTCATAAAGTTTTAACCAAGTTACGGTGGTCAGACATACAAGTTTTTATATTTTTTAAAAGTTGTAATAAAAAAATCATAACTAATTATTTACTTGGAAAAAAAATACAAAAAAATATGCATCACATCAGGACATGAGTCCTCTACTTTTTTCTAAAATATTATAAAAAATAATTATCATTTTATTGTAGTTAGGGTGGTTAGACAAACACCTATTTCTTATTTTTTCCCTGAAATTTAAGTACTACTACATTGAAATTTCAAATTTTTACCAAATAGTTTTTTTATTTTTTAAATAAACCTAGTATTTTAAAAAATACATTCAATTTGCTACAGATTCTATTCTTATATATTTTTGAAATAATATAGATAACTTATTCAAAATTTTACGTCAAGTTGCCTAACTCTGACTTTTTTGAATTTATTGCCACTTAAGGGCCTGTTTTTTCCACGATGATCCTCCACATACCCAACAGTAAAAAGGATTAATCAAATAATCACCCACAAAGAATATGTAACAAAGGAAATACATATTTAGATCAGCAATATTAAAGTTTTACAAGGTATTAAGCTATTAAAACACCTCAATTTTCAACATATATCACGGGTATCTTTTCCTTGGGCCACGGTGGCGCCCGCCATACTGTAGGAGCTTATCAGTCATCTAGCAGTGGAGTGGCTACCGCTATACCACATGGGGTCACCGAGTGTTGAGTGGTAGTGCAGGGTGTTACCGCCATACTATGGAGGTGTGCAAACTGTCAAGCGATAGTGCAATTACCGCTATACCACTGGTGTTGTCGGCCTATGCAATGGTAGCAAGGTAAACCGATATACCACAGGGACTTGTTGATTGGAAAGTGGTAGCATGGTATGAAAGGGAAAATCATGGAGCTACTGATTTCTTATGTGTACATCGTTCAGTGGAGGTTTTTGACTTGGAATGAGGATTTTTGAATTCCTCAAAAGATTTGATGATTGGTCATGGCAGTTGCTATACACTACAATGAGTAGGAACTATGAAAGGTTGGGTGATTTAGTAGTTCGATGGTTAGATGATCAATGAGTGATCAGTTTTGTGAATTTCATTATATGATGTAAGGAAGCATTTTAATAGTGATATTTTGTACAAGGTTGATTAGAGAAATGTTGTTGCTGTAAAATTGTCATCTAAAAGGAGAGTTTAAAACTTGTATGGAAATCCATTTACTATAATACAAGTGATTTTTCTTTGGTGTGGTGGGTTTTTCTCTCGTAAGGGTTTTCCCATGTAAATATGGTGTTAATTGTGTTTGAGTTATTTCTCTATTTTTTTATTTCCTTCATGTGCATCTTTTTTTTTTTTTTTATTAGACTGCAGGAATCGGGTAGCACGACCCCCTATAAACTGCAGTGCGCCTGGTAAACTTTTTAACGTAACCGGTGGCACTGGCGTGACACGCCCTCTGGTACCACGGGGGGTGGGGAGACTAGACCTCGTGACCAACCTCCTGCAACAGGAAAGATTTAGCCAACCGAGCTAGGGCCCCAACCCCTTCATGTGCATCTTAATGGACTATAATTGTAAACATTAAAAAGGCATATCTCTATTCTCCTGTAAGTCTTGGCATTAGGAAAATTTGTTCTGTAATTGAATTTTTACCAACAAAAATTGCTCACCTAGAACTCGAATCAATCCATCTAATTTGCCAGTTTATTTTGAACTATGGGAACAATAATTGTGTAATCGATGATTTCTTTATTTGTGTCAAATTTGGGTAATACCATGGTTGTTGTAGGCTCTGAAGTTACATCAAATGCACTCTCCATCAATTGATTCTTTTCTTTTTTTCAACAAGTCTAATTTCTTTTTAAACTCTTGAATGCAATCAAAACATGAAGATGCGGGAACAATAAAATTCTTGAATGGTGGAGGAATAGGAGTAATTTCAATTGATAATGATGTTGAAACCACACTAATTGGTAGTGGGGGAGTGCCTAGAAATAACTCCTTTGTGGTGGATCAACTAGTAGTGTGACTTGGACTTGTCCAAATCCTTTACTTCTTTTGTATGCCTTGATCACGTAGTGTTTGTGTGGTATCTTGTATTGTAGTCCTCTTGTTTGTAATTTTTTGTTGTAGCACATATTTATCACTACTAGTACTACTACCCATACCACCGCCACTAGTGGTAGTGCCAATTGCACTAAGCTCTCCACCATAGGAATTCCCTAGTTGTGATTGTATCTGAGCATGAGGATGAGCATTTGAAGCTCTAACAAGTTGACTTGTATGTGTTGAACAAACAAGGATGGACAATTGAGAGGGGAGGGTGAATGAGTTTTCATAGAATATTCAAAATTATTAAACTTTACTCAACTTATTCTCAGATCTGATGAATCAACATTTAAGCATAAACAATCACCACATCAGACATACAAAGAACACCAAGATTTTAATGGGGAAACGTTGTTAGGTTAAAAACCATGGTGGATGTCAGTCCATAATATTATACCATATTAAAAGTATAGAGATGAATAATGGGAATGCACATGCATTTAGGCACAATTCCTAGAGCTCACTACTTAAATACAAGAGGGATCGTTGCCCAAGCAAGACACACTATCTTACAAATATTTGGATTAGATCCATAGGGTGTTCAACTGAGAAATTATCTTATGCATAAAGCCTGATTATAGTTCCAGTTAAGCACAAAAACACTTCTTCACACTTCACTCCATCTTCTTCACACTCTTCTTTTCCTTCGAATGATCTAAACCTTATTCACACATAAAAATCATAGAATTTTCCCATACATATCTCAAATGAGATAAAAAATCACTCTTATATATTTTCTACATGGAATTACATCAACAACTTCATCAGCCAAAAATAAAATATGAAAGTATAAAACATGTACACACTGTCGACCCAATTTAACAAATGAAATTTCAATGCAAATCGATCACCATCGGTCACAACATAATGAAGACCTTAAATAATATCCTCAAACACACCAAACATTCAGCAATTAATCAACAAGGATCCACAACATGTTATAGCCACAATGTTAGCCAACAACATGAAAAACTCGAACATGCAAAGGGAAAATCTTTAATCATGAGCACACCGATCAATTCCAACATGAATAAAAGATAGAGAGTGATCTAGAAACATCCATGGGAATCAAGAATCATTAGAGAATCCTCTTCAACAAATAAAAATACTAGAATGACACCAACTTCGATCAAGAACACTAATTGAAGCCACATAAAAATTGTCAGAACACAACTGTTCATAACACGATCAAATCTTCATGCGAATCTCTAAAAATTATGGTGGATAAACTAGATACACTTAAAAATAAACCCTTTTATCTAAAATTTCCGATCACCAACACACTAAACTTTCCATCACATTGAACTTCACTACTTCACAGATAGCCTTCAACATATTTATTATAATTTTCTCAATATCCTCAACATATACAACCTTAAATGCATCAATTCTAATAGTGTCGACATCAATGAAAAATACATATTAGAAACATAACCACAACATCCAACAACCTCCCCCTTTGGCATTGATGGAAACACATGATGTGAAAAACACCATCAATGCAACTCTCAATGAACACTTACTCTCCCTTAGGTTCGGATTCTTGTCTCATGAATTCTTCTCCAGCTCTTCTCCCCTTTTTATAATTTTTGCACATTATTCTTCTCCCCCTTTGAAATCAATGGAAAATGTAAAAATAAGCTCTAAACCACATATCTGAATCATCTGACTACTCCCTCTGAGTAGCATCCACCACAACATCAATCTAAAACAAGATATGAGTGTAAATGCATGGATTGATGCAAAGACTTCCATTTTAGTTCTGATTAGGAGGGGAAATCACCCCTAACTTCCCTCTAAAATATTCAAAATTATCATTAGGAAACGACTTTGTAAAGATGTCTCCAATCTATTGCTTAGTAGGCACATACTCCAATCTGACTTCTTTATCACACACTTTGTCTCTCAAAAAGTGATATTTGATAGATATATGGTTGGTCTTTCAATGCAGCACCGGATTCTTAGAAATGTTTATTGCACTTGAATTATCAAAAAATATAGCAATAGGCACATCATATACAATTCTAATATCTCTCAGCATTCGCTTCATCCATATTACTTGAGTACATTTCTTTTTGCAACAATACCTTATGCCTCAACAGTAGATAAGGAGATGGAATTATTATTTTTACTTAACCAAGACACCAACTTCTTCCCCAAGAAGAAGGCATGACCACTATTACTTTTCCTATCATCCACATCTCCTACCCAATATGTATCAATAAAGGAAATCAGGGTAATATCATCATCTTTAGGATACCAAAGGCCAAAATCAACTATCCCTTCCAAGTATCTGAAAATTCTCTTTACAAAAGTCACATGAGATTCCTTTGGATCAACTTGATATCTAGCAACCATACATACAAAATTCATGATGTTTAGTCTGGTCTGACTCAAATAAAGCAATCCACTAATCATTGACCTGTATCTTGTCTAATTTTCCTTAAGAGAATCATCATTCTATGTTAACTTGCACCTAGTTACCATGGGTGTACCAAATGTCTTTGATTCTTGCATGCCACACTTTCTTAGTAACTCTCTTAAATATTTGGACAGTGATTTAAAAATTCCTTTATCTAACTAAGTGATTTGCAATCCCAAAAATAAATGCATCTCTCCAATCCTAGACATTTCAAATTCACTTTTAATTTCATTAGCAAACTTCATACATAAATCATAATCACCTCCAAAAATGATGTCACAAACAAAGACTTCAATAATCAACTCTTTATCATGATCCATCTTAAAATATAGATTAGTGTCAACAACACCTTTATTGAATCCAAGCTTCAACAAGTATTTATCCAGTCTAGCATACCAGGCTCTAGGGCCTTGCTTGAGTCCATACAGTGCTTTCTTCAATTGAAAAAACATATTTCCCTTATTAGTCAGTTAAATGCATTCGGTTGCTCAACATATACTTCTTCTTCTAGCTCACCATTAAAAAATGTTGACTTTACATCCATTTGATAGACTTTAGAGTTCTTAAAAGAAACATAAGCAAGAAACAATCTTACAACTTCAATTCTAGAATTAGGGGCAAAGGTTTCTTCAAAATCAATACCTTCCATCTATGAGTGCCCTTTACATACCAGTCTTTCTTTATTCTTGAGCATTTCACCTTGTTCATTCAGCTTATTTTGAAAGACCCATTTAGTTCCAATTATATTTTTTTTCTGATGTCTGGGAACAAGCATCCATGTATCATTTTTCTCTATTTGCATTAGTTCTTCCTTCATTTCTTCCATCTAGTGTTCATCTTTACATGCTTCATTGAAATTTTTGGGCTCAATCTTGGAAATTAGACATTACTCTTCTACAATTCTTCTTCTAGTTTGCACACCTTTGTTCTTATCTCCTATAATATGTTCGAGTTATTTAGCTTTACATACCTTGGAACTTTAGGATTCTCTCAAACTTTTGGTTCTTCTATTCTCTCTTCTATGTAGTTCCACTAGCCTCTCCTTCTAGACTCTCTTGATTCACCAGAACAATTTAAACTTGATTATGAGTTTGAGCATTCTTTCCTTTGTCATTAATATCATGCTGGTCATTTGAATCATATCCATAGTATCTGGATGATCTAGCAATGTCCTCATCAACTCTAACATTTTCATTTTCAACCATTTTCCTTAATCTTCTATTATAGCATCGATAGGCCTTGATTTTAGTAGAGTAACCTAGAAATATTCCTTCATCACTCCTAGCATAAAACTTGCCTATGTATTCATATCTCTTGATATAGCATCTACTTCCAAAGATTTTGAAATTTTGAATAGTAGACTTATAACCAAACCACAACTCAAAAGGAGTCTTACCAGAATTACCATTGGCATTTACATGGTTAAGAGTGTACATTACAGTGCTTACAACTTCTCTCCAATAGATATGAGGCACATTTCCTTCCAACATCATAGTTCTAGTAGCATCTAGAATTTTTATGTTCTTTCTCTCTACAAATCCATTCTATTGAGGGGTATGTGGAGCAGATAATTATCTCTTGATTCCATGCTCTTCAAGAAAAAATTAAAATCCTAGGAAGTGAACTCACCACCTCTTTCCGACCTTAAGAATTTAATCTTTAAACCTGTCTCATTCTTGGCAATAACTTTGAAACTTTTGAACTTTTCTAATGCTTCACATTTTTTTCTTAAGAAATCAACCCATATCATCCTAGATTAATTATCAATAAGCAACATAAAGTACCTTTCTCCTTGTAGACTTCCAATTCTAGAGGGACCACACAAATCAATATGCACCAACTCCAATAATCCATTAGAATTGTATTGTTTTCTCCAAAATAAACTCTAGTCTACTTTCCCATCTGACATTCCTTGCATATGGTGTTAGTGGGCTTCACTAGCTTAGGAAGATATCTTACTACTTGAGTAGAGCTTATCTTGACAATGTTATCAAAATTCACATGACACAACGTCCTATGCCATAACCATCTCTCATCAACTTGATCAATTAAGAAACTTTCACTAGCAACACTCAGGTGAAAAAAATACCTCTTTTCTTTGTAATTGAAGCAATTACATTTTTAGAACTTCCTAGTATCTTGCACTTTCCATCTTTGAACTAAAGATTGTATCCATTGTCAACCATCTATCCAACACTTAATAGATTATGCTTCAATCCTTCTACATAAAGAACATCACTAGTATTTTGTTTACCACCAAGAGAAATAGTTCCTTTGTCATGGATCACACTAGAATTATTGTCTCCAAATCTTAAAACACAACCATCATATTTCTCCAAGCTTACAAATTTTCTTTTGTAACCAAGCATATGATGTGAGCATCTGCTATTAATCACCCACTCATCCTTTTCTTCAATTTTGGCTGCAAGAGCTTTCTCAACATTCTTATTACTATCAGATTTAGTGGACACCAGACCATTTTCCTTAATAGCAATGAATACCCATCCATCCTCATTTCTATTTTCTTTATCAGATTCTTTATCAGTAACACCTTCTTTAGCATAATAACAGTTCTATTTAAATCTAGGCTTGTTAGGTTTGGACCTAGGAACTCTTTCAGGACATCTTGAAGCAAAATGACCTATCTTACTACAAGAGAGACATTTAATAGGAAACTTTTCTTTATACTTACCTTGTCCTCTAGCTTCTCTTTTCACATTCAATTCTTCTAGCTATTCTACCTCTCTTTCTTCATCTTCATACGTCAATGTATTTCTAGAACTTTCTCCCAGATCATATTTCTATTTTTTTCTTCCAGATATAGTAGCTTTAAATGTAGATTATGTCTCAGGGATAGATTAACCAAATTCACTCAACTCAAAGGTAACAATCTTACCAATCAACATATCTCTTGTCACATTTGTTACTATCCTTAGCTCTTCAATTGCATGAGCTTTCAATTTGTAGGAAGTAGGCAATGATTTGAGCACTTTAGCTACAATCTCTTGTTCATCCAAACTTCCACCGACACATCTAATACCCATCACAAGTTCATTTACTCTTTGTATAAAAGAAGAAATGTTTTCATCTTCTCCCATTTTCAAAGTTTCATACTTGCCTTTTAGACTTTGTAGCTTAGTAACTTTCACTTGTGCATATCCTTCATACAATGTTTCCAACTTCTTCTAGATCTTAAGGGCTATTTTTAGTTCCATCACATTTTTCATTTTTCTTCAACAATGCTTCTATAGCCCTGATATTATATTCAACTTCTTTGATCTCATCAGGAGTAGAGAGAACATTCTGAGGAATAACATATCTGTTCTTTGTAATCTTCTAGAAGGGTTCGCCAATGCACTTCAAATGACACTCCATTCTATCCTTCCATAGAGATTAGTTTGTTCCATCAAATCTAGGACTATACTTCTTGTATGATGCCATCTCGGATCACCTCAAGCTATTAAACTTCTTCTTGAGGAACCTTCTTTGATACCAATTGTTGGAGAAACAAGGATAGACAACTAAGAGGGGGTTGAATTAGTTGTCATATAATATTCAAAATTATTAAACTTTAATCAACTTATTCTCAGATTTGATGAATCAAAATTTAAGGATAAACAATCACCACATCAGAAACATAAAGAACACCATGATTTTTATGTGGAAACCCTATTAGGGGAAAAACCATAGTGGATTTCAGTTTGTAATATTATACCCTATCAAAAGTATAGAGATGAATAATGGAAATGCACATGCATTTAGGCACACTTCCTAGAGCTCACTACTCAAATACAAGAGGGCTCACTGTCCAAGGAAGACACACTATCCTATAGAAATAAGAGTTAGATCCGTAGGGTATTGAAATGAGAAATTAGCTTCTACAAAAAGCCTAATTACAGTTCTTGTTAAGCACATAAAAACTTCTTTACAGTTCTCTCAATCTTCTTCACACTTTCCTCTACCTTCGAATGATCTGAACCTTATTTTCACATAGCACTTGCACACTTCATTCATACATCTCTCAAATGAGATAAAAAATCATTATATATTCATTACATGGAATTACATCGACAACTTCATTGGCCAAAAATAAAATATGAAAGTATAAAATATTTTCACACTATCGACCTAATTTAACAAATCAAATTTCAATACAAATCAATCACCATAAGCCACAACATAATGAAGACCTTAAATGATATCCTTAAATGTTCCAAACATTCATAAATTAATCCACAAGGATCCACAACACGTTACAACCACCATGTCGACCAAGAACATGAAAAACCCAAACATGCAAAGAAAAAATCTTTGATCATGAGCACACCGATCAACGTGGACATGAAACAAAGATAGAGAATAATCTAGAAACATCCACGAGCATGAAAAATCATTAGAGAAGCATCCATAACAACTGAACTTACTAGAATCACACAACTACTCATAACACGATCAAATCTTCATGAAGATTTCTCAAACTTACAATGGATAAACTAGATACACTAAAAAATAAACCCTTTAATTTGAAACTTCTAATCACCAACACACTAAAATTTCCATCACACTGAACTTCACTGCTTCATAGACAACCTTCAACATATTTATTATAATTTTCTCAATATCCTCGACATATACAACCTTAAATGCATCAATGCTAATAGTTTTAACATCAATGCCAACCACATATCAACAACATAACCACAACATCCAACACTATGCCCTTGGTCTAATTTTTCACCTCCAAGCCCAAGGACAAATTTATCAATTGGTTTTCTATGCTCTACATTTATTACCATCTGAGGGCCTTGCCTTTGGGTCCCCAAAGGACCACCTTCATAACCCATTTTTTTAGCTATGGCTACTCCTGAGGTATATTGTTCTTTTGTGGCCTCACTTAAACAACACTTTAAATTGACATGGACTTGTTCTTCACTATCATCATTGCATTCATCATCAGTTTCTTTATCTTCATGTTCATCAAGATTCTCTATATTCCACAATTTTCTAAACTCACGATCTTCTTCATTATCTCCATACTTTGCAAGAACTCTTGGATTGCCTAGCTCCTTCATCATAGACCAAAAGGTAGTGTTTTTTTTATCATGACCAATTTTTAGTTGTAACTTCTGTATCAAGAGAATTTGGTATTTTTACTCTACTAGATTCTTTATGACTTTTTCATAAAAAATGTTGTACATGGGTATGTGCAAGATCATGATGGGCCAAAAAGTGGTGATATGTAAGTGATATGTTGACCCATGTGGCTGATGACTTTTTTTACCCAAAATTGATGAAATGAAAAGGGTTTTTAAAGGAGATTCTCAGATTTCCACCAATATAAATTATGATTTACTTTCAATTTAATAAATAATTATTATTCATTTTCTTTTTGAATTAGGACTAAATTCCTAATTGATAGGCTGATTGAAAAACATCTATAGCTTTCAAACAGTATCAATTTTTTAGAATCTCAAACATGTGCCACATTCTATTCTTTGCATACTATAGGACTAAAAAAAAATGAATTTCATGAAGTTTTGACCAAGTTAAGGTGGTCAAACATACGGGTTTTTATATTTTTAAAAGATGTAATCAAAAAATCATAATTAATTATTTACTTGGAAAAAAATTACAAAAAACATACATCACATCAAGACATGAGTCCTCTATTTATATCTAAAATATTATAAAAAACTATTATCATTTTATTGTGGTTAGGGTGGTTAGACAAACACCTACTTATCTTTTCCATGAAATTTAAGTACCACTGCATTGAAATCTCAGTTTTTTACCAAATAGATTTTAAAAAAAAAAAACCTAGTAGTTTACAAACTACATTCAATTTTCTATAGATTTTATTCTTACATATTTTTGAAATAATATATATATTCAAATTTTTACGTCAAGTTGCCTAAATCTGATTTTCTAAATTTTCATAACCACTTAAGGGCATATTTTTCCATGATGATCCTGCACATACCCACATCCTGATTGTCTTTTGATGCAATGCCATAATTTCTGCAAACAATTGTTAAAAATAAATACCTTTCTCAACAACACTTTTCTCCATTTCTATTTTGACCTCATCCCAACGTAGTGTACGAAAATGCATACTAGGTTGAACTTTCACACTTTTTTTGGCCCGCCTGGCTTTATTTGTTATTCTTTATGTCTTAATTGGCCTTATTTTGCATCCAAAAGCCTAATAGACTACATATATTTTTGGTTAATCCCAACATTCTCAAAGGGAAAATGAACATTTAATGTTTCTATTTGTGTCCCTGATTTGTGGACTTGGACTAAAATGCCACCTAGGGCATCTTTATCCTCCAAGGGTCTTGGGACCCTAATTTGGAACACACCTGAAGAGGTCCCTTTTTGGAGTCTATCCCCAAGAATTGAGCCTAGGGATGAAGACTCCACCTACGGTGTCTTAGTCCTCCTTGGCTTATTTTTTGAGATTTAATTTCAAATTCTGGCAGGATTTAGCCTCCTTTCATTAATATTTTCCTATGTCAGCTTGGTGTGATGTAATTTCAGGATATTAAGTATAGACAAGTATAAATATAAGGTTCCTTCTCTCATTTTAAGCCGAAAAATTCATCTAAGCATCCAAGAATTCAAGTACTCACTCAAGAGCATTCAAGAGTAGCTCTTCAAGCATTTTGGAGCCATCATCAAGATTCAAGTATCATATAAAAGGCTATTCTTGCATCATGTGTGATGTAGGGTTTTAATTAATGCAAGCTATTCAAGAAAGATCTATCAAAGCATTCCATTGATTCAAGATCTACATTCCAATTAGCCATTTCACATAAGGTTGAAGAATTTGCAACAAGGGTTTGGTGAGTTGTAACACTTCATGTTGTCCATTCATCATTTCCCTCCTTTATTCTATTTCATTTCAAGGTTTAATTACCAACAAGGGGTTTGACAAAGGAAAACCCCCATTTAATAATATTCAACAAGATTTCCCTCTCTTGTATGCTTGTGATTGCAGATTTAGGTTGAATAGTTGAAGATCATTTGGAGTGAAAAATTGTAAAGTTGCAAAGTTGCATGACAAAGTTGTCATCCTCATGGAAAATCACCTACAAGCCAAATCCAAAAGTTTAAAAACTTGAGATCTCAGAGGAAGAAAGTATAGACCTTGAAGCTTAGGATCACATTTAGAGTTTTTAGAAATTCAAAACGGGACTAATCCACCGCCTAGGGAATTTTAGTCCTCCCAAGGGTATTTTTCAAAGATTCTTTGAGATTCTATTATGAGATCTAAAGATTCCACATCTACCTCCAAAAATAGTAAGGGAATCTTAGTCCTCCTAGACATATTTGGACAATTTTTTCAAATTTCCAGAATCTTGACAACATCTCTAGACTTCCCAGGTACACACATCCTATCTTGTTGTTGCATAGTTTCATCATTTTTATCTTTCATTTAGCTTGCATAACTAGGTTTTGTAGGTTTAATTCTTATTTTTCTTTCCAAGAATTTTCTTGGTGGTGAACCCCTTACAAAAATAATAGAACACATCCCCCCCTTTCCTAAGTCCTCCTAATTGACAATTGACTCACCTTGTGAGGTTGATGGTCAATCCAACTAGGGTTCTTAGGAAATATTTGAATGTTTCTTAGGAAATATTTGAATGTTTTGTCAGAATGTGGAGTGAAATTTCATCATACCATATTTTACCTTAATTATTTTGGTGAACCCAACTTCTTTGAGAATTCATTTTTTAAATTTGGAGTCCATAAAATTCTTAGATCTAGATTGAATTCATTGCATCTTTCATTAGTGAAAGTGCATCTAGGGTTTCTTGCATCTTGCATTAGTTAAATTGCATCTAGGGTTTCTTATATTTGCAATAGTGAAAGTGCATATAGGTTACATTTTTTATTTATTGCATCATTTCATTTCATTGAAAAAATGAAAATTGCATTGTTAATCATTCCAATTGCATTTATAAACATTGTTATTCCATTGAAAATTGAAAAAAAGTGCACTCAAGTTTGTATTCAATTTCTTGTTACAAGTTACTTTTTCTTGCATTTATTTGCATAGATTTTTGTTTTCAAACCTTAGACCCTTGAATAGGAAACTTGTGAACTTTGTTAACAACTCATAATTTGTTGTTTGCAGACAAAAACCTATGCTATGACTAAAATCCTCTATGTGTTGTTTGTTGTCTATTTTAGTCCCTGGAACTTTAAAATCCCATCAAGAGGAACAAGACACCATTCTTGGCATCTTCATCCCTAATGACTTTGACTTTCTAGATTTCAGGGTTTCAAATTGGTTTTTTGTGGTTCTATTGGTCACTTTTAGTTTTTTGTTTTAGTTTCAAGAATTGTTATTCCAATTTATTTCATTTCAAGTGTAATTGCAAGCATAGGATATTATTTTCATTGCATTTTCATTGCATTTTCATTATTTCATCTCTTATATGAGCTATACTACTAATACTGTGGTTAGATGAAGTGAAGGACTCATGGAATCCTACAATAAAACACTTGTTGTGGATCTTGGGTTATCAAGCTCTCGTACTCCTAGTGTTGTTACTAGTTCACTAGATATAGACCATATCTTTGATAAAGATTTTTCCATGCCTACCTTACCCACAAGTGCTATGCAAAGTGTTCAAACAATGATTGACCATATTCCTCAAGAAAACATAATGAAAATGCCTGAAGACCTAGCCCATTTACAAGATAGTATGAGTACTAAAAAAATTTCCAACACTCTTATACCTTCCATAGATAGTCTTCACCATGTGATGGAAGGTGATGAAGGACTCAAAGTTGTGTGTAACATATCCCACATATTTGGAAAAAAAATTTCTTCCACCACCAATGGTGCTCAAAATTCAAACAATGTGCAACCCCAAGGAGGAAATCAAACTCCCCCCTCTTCAACCTAAAACACCAAAAAGGTATATTCTAAGAGGGAAAGAGGATTCCCCTTTACTAGGCCCCTAGGGATTTTCACCTAGGAGAACTTGGTTAGAAGAATATCAATATTTCACATGATGATATGCTCTTTTTGGTGATTGCATTCAAAGGGGTATGGGCCAAATAGCATTGTGTTGTGTGTGAGGAGTGTGGATAAATTTTGAAATGAAATGAAAGTGAGCTAACTATGAAACATAAACAAAAGCAAATGTAAACTATGTGTATACTAAACTAAATAACCTAAATGTATGCAATCTAGAAAGGAACTGGAAATAACAGAAGTGGTACACCTGGGAATGGAAAGTTGTAGAAGAGGAGCCCCAAAATGTTCTTGAATCTGCTGAAAATATGCATAGGGACACATATGCCATAATGGTTGACCTAGTCCTCTTCTCGAAAAACTTTGCCAAAATGGGTTTATGCTAATAGGGTATCTAAAAATGTCAAAACCCTTTTTTAGGCTTGGTATAGGGACAAGGTTACTAATGATGGTGACCTATTCCTCCTAGTACTTTCGAGAGTCTTGAGGTTTGAATCCATGGGTCCCCACTTGCACTTCCTTTTTCTGCAAAGATCTGTGACCGAATCTTCAAAAAACAACCTGCAAGTTGTCTTTTATCTCCTTCTAGGGTTTGATGTTTTGGATTGATGTAGGCATAGTGATGACACCCTTTTCAACACTTTAATCCTTGATAAATCTACATACACACCTGAAAAACACATGCAAAGAGAAGGAAAGGGTTAGGGTTAGAGAATAGGGGTTTTCCTTAGTCAAACCCTATTGATGGTAATCAAACCCAGATAAGAAATAATGAAAGGAAAAGATAGATTAATGATAAAGAAAATAAAAACACTTACCAAATCATTTGTTGTTGAAGTATACAACATCCAAGAACTAGCTCCAATGGAGGTTGCTTGAGATTCCTTGTGCTTGAATGTTTGCTTGTGAAGATTGAGTGCAAGAGTGCTTGTGAAGATGAAAATGAACTTAGGGGGGAGGAAATGATGGTTAAAACCCTTATTTATACAAGATATTCCCTAATTTCTTGAAAAAAAATTATGATAGGCTGACCTTACAGGTTTGGCTGAAAATTCTTGTTAGGTTTTTGTTTTAATTTTGAATTTTATGCCAAAAGGGACTAGGTCAACCAAGGTGGCGACCTAGTCCACTTGGACAAATTGAAGTGGTGTTAAATGATGGTTATTAGGATTTCCTCTTGAAACACACTTAAGTTGGGCCTAAAAGTATATTAAGGGACCAATTTAGCATAAGGGTTGAATTAGTGATGACAAGCCTAGGAAAGTATAAAAATGCATTACAATATCTTACAACACTTTGGCATAAGGCTAGGAAAGGGGTAAAAGGGGTTTGTTTAGGTGAATTATGTTGAAAGGGTATTAGAAAAGTGGGAAGGTGTGTTACAACACTTCACAATATCTTTGGAAAACACTGTTAGGTTGTTGTTGATTTGCAAGAATTCAAGACCAAATCAAAGCAAAACGAGGCCAAAATCCAAGGGAAAAGGCCCAAATGAGTGAAAAAGTGTCCATGTATACACTTTTTGGCAACACATTTTTCCCCCACCTTAGTGAGATTGTGAAATTCCTTCAAACTCACACTAAAGTAAATCAAGCATGCATATCGAGAGGGATCCAATGTGTTCATGCTAGTAAGATGAGATGACTTCAATCTAGAGGGATGATTAATCCCATAGGATCAAGATCCCATGGAAAACCAATCATAAAAACACAGATCACACAAGTAGGGCTATGTGAAAGGGAGTGAAGAGAAAAAGGAGATGAAAGTTGGATCAAGTTTTGACTATTTGTCTAGCTAGTTGTGGATTAGATCTAGGTTGTTTGTCCGAAAGGAAGATGTATTCACTCTGGGTTGATGAGACTTTCGGTTGTCCACTAGGTGAGAAGGACCTAGAGGATGAGAAACATACACTCAGTTGGTATGTCCTCACACCTAAACAAAGGTGGCTATGGGAAAATTCATGCCACTAGGTGGGCTTCCTGCTCAACCATACCAAAGTTATACTTCCTGATAATTTTGATAAGGTGCCACAAAGGACAAGGATTTGCAGTTCATGAGACAAGAAAAGCCTCAAATTAATAGAATTCATGAACAAGGGTGAGATGGCACTACATGCATGCAAGTTTTGTTATGCAAGGTTGCCAAATATGCAAAGATGTAAAAATGAAACATGTAAAAATGCAAAAATGTAAAATGTGAAAAGTGAAATGGTGTTCAAAGGAGTCTTATTATGTTCATGCAAGGTCATTACCTTGGGTAACATTGTGTCTAATGTCTCCAAGAGAGGACCAATCAAAGAATAGTAAATTCAAATCTTAGGGGATGCAATGTGTCAGATCATGCCACTAAGAGGAATGCAATATGCCAGGATAGGTCAATTTCATGAAGGATATTACATGCAGTGTCATCCACAAAGTGAGAAACACATCATATGAAGTAACAAGGCTACACTACAAACCAAGAAAGGGAAAATTTAAAAAGAAATAGTATTACGGTATGCCCCCACATTAAAGGAATTTCTACACATCGTTATGTGAGAATGTACTTTAAAGTAGAGAAATTTAAAAGGTATAAAAAGAAGAAAAGGACATGAGAGCCAACTTGGAAAGCCCTATGCCAAGTGATATGTTTCCAAGTAAGGATGCACCATGGAAAGGGTAGTATTTCACATGCAAGTGGGCTTAATACATGTCATCCACATCCCAAGCTTGCTCTTATATGGTCATGAAAGGTTAACAACGAGTCAAAAGAAACATTCAAGGACAAGGCTAACAAACCCCTTGCCCCCACTTAGTGTAGGAAAAAGGTGAGTCGAACATGATTAAGGTCCATATGAGGGAGATGAATTAGGTATCCCCACAGAAGGGGGAGCACCAAGCTGCATGAGATGTTTGAAGTTTATTGTTTGAATACAATGGAGAGAAGGGAGGTAACCCTAAATTTGTCTTGATAGAGTATGATATGTCGGTTTATGTCATGTGTTCATTGTATCCATGTGTAGAAGGGATATGGTATCTGATACCATAACAATATTCTAAGTTAAATGAAGGGGTTGTGTTCTACTGAGAAGGATTGGATTCTAGATAAGAACATAAATCCTTGTTAGTGGTATATTATGTTCGTTCATGAGGTATGGGAGTTATATAGCCCCCAACACCACCATGGGTTAATGTTATTGATGTAGAAACAAGTTGAGCATATAAAACATAGTGTTGTTTATGTTTAGGTTGTGATATTTCACACTCTCCTTTAAAGGGAGGCGTAAGGCCCCAATCGTTACTAGAACTTGTATTTGAAAATGAATTGTCTGTATATGGCTCTTTGGACCAAGAGGGTGATATTTTGGAAATGTTATTGAAAGGAGGTGTAGAATCTAATGACCCCCAATTATCATGAATTATTTTTATTGTAGGTGAAGGATTATAATCAAATTTTATAGGTTCAAGTGTTGATCTAGGAATGGAAAGATTAGGGTAGTTGGCAGTGTTGTGATTTGTTGATTCATAGCTTCGTTCATCTGTGTCAACCATGCATATCTTGTTATTGTACTCAAATTTCATTGTGTGATGAAGGGTAGATGGGAATCCTTTCATAACATGAATCCAATGTCTCCCTAGGAGAAGATTGTATGCAAGGGGTCCTTGTATGATATGGATAGAGGTAGGTAACACTATAGGTCCGACCTTAATAGGTAATGTGATCATCCCTAGTGGTTGCATATTAACATTGTCAAACCCACGAATATGAACATTGTTATGTTGAATGAGATTTTTGTCAATGCCAAGTTTGTTGAGGAGATCCATGCGACAAAAAGTAATTTCTTCTCCACTATCTATGAGAGTGTGCTTGACTAAAGTTTCATTAATGATCACCTTTATCATCAAGGGATCATTCTTTTTTTGAATCTCAATTGAGGGAAATTCATGTTTAGGGAATGTGATTTTGGATTGGGTTTACTTGCATGCGACAAGAGGGAGATGTCATATTGTTCAATTTTATGTAAGATTGTATCTCATCCATCTGTATTTGCAACATTTCTTGAAATAGCCACTTGTATATAGGTGATATTTGAATGAGTTTCCATATAAATAGACTAGAACAAGTCTTCTTAAGATCACCAACACTAGGGATTCTAGGTTGAGAAAAAGGATAATGGCCTAGGAGTGATCTGTGATCCCCTATATGTTTGAGTCACTAAGTGACAACTTAGTGGATGCAAAAATATTTTATGATTAGAGTGCATCATGGATTTCAAGATAGCTCTTAGTTTTTTGTGTGATTCACTAGTGGGAAGGGACTTAGGAGGCTCACTAATTAAAGGCAATCCCACTTATGTCGTCATAATCTCAATAATCTTATCTTTATTTGTATTGTTTGATGGTAAAGGGGATTCTAATGTTACTTGATTATCTTCACCTAGGGAAGGTTTAGCGTTTGAAGGATATGTGTCAAGGTTCACATGTTCTTGCACCATGATATTCTCCCTAGGAGGAGAGTTTTCAAGAGAACTACAAACTGAATGTTCTTCACATTCAAAGGTTGGTTCTTCTAAAGGGACTCCATCGCAAGTAGGATAATGATCAATGGTCGAATATTATTGTTTAACAAGTGGTTCCCTAGGAGAAGGGGAACAACTAAGATACTCATGACTTTCATTGATTGTATGTTCTAACAAAAAATTATCAATGTCACAACTAAGATAGTTACTAGGAGAAGGAATAAGGTTATTGTTGTCATCCCTTATGGTTGTGTTCTCATGTTTGTTAAGAGAGGTAATATGAGAGAAATAACTATGATTATCATAACTCTCATTAATTGGTTCTTCTAACCCCAAAATCTCTTCATCACCAAGAGGAGAGAGATTAGGAGAAGAACTAATATGATTGTTAGGAATTTATGAGGTTGTATTCTCTATCACTAAAATTCTCTTATAGGGAAAGGGTGGGGAAGGTTTCTTAGCATATCTAGATATGTACAATACTAACATTGTTTGAAGAAAAATGAAAAGAACTTGTACCCATTTCATGCAATGTTTCAGCAATTTGAACAATGTATATAAAAATATATAAAACATTTTTATTGAGTGTATGCTAAGTTTTAAGAATGTTAAAAATGTATATGAAAGAATGAAAAGTAATTTTAGCAATCTTATGCACAAATATATGAATGCAAACATTGTATAAGAAAAATAAAAAATTATTTGTAGCAATGTTAAGCACAATTTTAGAAATGTAAGCATTTTTAAGATCTAATGATGAAGGTATAGCAAGAATGACCACCCTAAATTGAAGATTTTGAGTTAGAAGCATAAAACCTACATTCCTAAAACTTTCCAAACTTATAGTATATGATGCTAGGAGGTCTAGGAAGAACATAAATGAGGTTTTTGCTACTGTAACAGGTAGTTAAAAATGTGAACTTGGACTAGGTCACCTAGAATGACGAATTAGTCCTAGTAGGGATTTTTTCAAAAAAAATATTTTTTTGATTGGTTTGGATGTGTTTCAGGCTGTCTGATGTATTAAAAAATGGAAAATGCATTTTTTTTTGTACTTTTTCAATAAGAAAAAAATGCAAAGTGCAAGCTAGCATGAAATTTTCACTAGTGCACTTATTTACAAATCCTAGGATGTAAACAATGCAAAATCCTAACGTAATGCAATATTTTTCCTAAGATGTAACTATAAAATCAGAAGATTAACAAGTGTTGTATAGTTGGGTTCACCAAAATGAACCACCAAAAAGGTATATTCTAAGAGGGAAAGATGATTCCCCTTTACTAGGCCCCTAGGGCTTTTCACCTAGAAACACTTGGTTAGAAGAATAACACTCTTTCACCTGATGATATGATCTTTTTGGTGATTGAATTCAAAAAGGTATGGGCTGAATAGGGTTGTGTTGTGTGTTAGGAGTGTGGCTAAATGCTAAAATTAAATGAAACTAATCTAACTATGAAACATAAACAAAAGAAAATGTAAACTATGTGTATACTAAAATAAGTGACCTAAATGTATGCAATATAGAAAGAAACTAGAAATAATAGAAGTGGTGCACCTAGGAATGGAAATTTGTAGAGGAGGAGCCCCAAAATGTTTTGGAATCTATTGAAAATCTGCACAGGGACACTTATGCCAAAATGGGCGACCTAGTCCTCTTCCCGTAAAACTTTGCCAAAATGGGTTTCTACTAAAAGGGTATCCAAAAATGTCAAAGCCCTTTTTTAGGCCTAGTATAGGGACAAGGTCACCAATGATGGTGACCTAGTCCTCTTGGTAATTTTTTGAGTCTTGAGGTCTGAATCTTTGGGTCCCCACTTGAAATTCCTTGTTTTATAGAGATTTGTGTCTGAATCTTCATAAAATGACCTTCAAGTCATCTTTTAGCTCCTCTTAGGGTTTGATGATATGGGCTAATGTAGATGGAATTATGACACCCTTTTCAACAGTTTACTCCTTGCTAAATTTGCATACACACCTACAAAAAACATGCACAAAGAAGGAAAGGGTTAGGGTTAGAGAATAGGGGTTTGCCTTAGTCAAACCCCATTGATGGTAATCAAACCTAGATGAGAAATATTGAAAGGAAAGGATATATGAATGATAAAGAAAA
This sequence comes from Sequoiadendron giganteum, assembly GCA_007115665.2. Classification (NCBI taxonomy): domain Eukaryota; kingdom Viridiplantae; phylum Streptophyta; class Pinopsida; order Cupressales; family Cupressaceae; genus Sequoiadendron; species Sequoiadendron giganteum. Next base: position 517,897,503 of record CM021100.1, on the reverse strand, counting down.
TACAAACCCTTACCAAATCCTTTGTTGTTGAAGCTTGCAACATGTAAGAACCAGCTCCAATGGAGGTTGCTTGAGATGCCTTGTGCTCGAATGCTTGCTTGTGAAGATGAAAATGAGCTTAGGGGGGAAATTAAGGTGAAAACCTTTATTTATACAAGATATGCCCTAATTTCTTGAAAAAAACTTATGATAGGCCAACTTTAGGGTTTTGGAGGCAAATTTCCGTTAGGTTTTTGTTTTAATTTTGAATTTTATGCCAAAAGGGACTAGGTCACCCAAGGTGGTGACCTAGTCCACTTGGACAAATTCAAGTGGTGGTCAAGAATTAAGTGGGGTTAAATCATGGTTATCAGGCTTGCCTCATGAAACACACATAATTCAGGACTAAAATTCTATTAAGGGGCCAATTTAGCATAAGGAAGGGTTGAATTATTGACGACAAGCCTAGGAAAGTGTGAAAATGCATTACAACACCTTACAAACTTTGGCACAAGGCTTGGAAAGGGGTAAAATGGGTTTGTATAGGTGAATTATGTTGAAATGGTCTTAGAAAAGTGGGAAGGTGTGTTAGAATACTTTAAAACATCTTTTTTAAACACCGTTAGGTTGTTGATTTGCAAGTGTTCAAGACCAAATCAAAGCAAAAGAAGACCAAAATCCAAGGGAAAATTCCCAAATGAGTGAAAAAGTGTCTAGGTCTACACTTTTTGGTGACACGCAACCATAAAATATATTCCAACCTATAAAACTCTTCAAGTGACCACAACAATGCAACCTACTAGCAATATCCCTCCTACCTCACACATTTCCACTAGTACTCCTTATACTTATGTGGCATCTAATCTCATACCTCCTCCCATAATAAATCCATCCATTTTTCCTTCCAACACATACACACAATCACCATATTCACCTCCATCTCAAACCATAATCAATGACCCTATCATTAACCACTTCTTACAAATGCTTTCATCCCTTCAACATCGAGTTTTTACCATAAATAAAAATAAAAATGGTCCACCTTCATACTATGTAAAAAGAAACCCATTATCCTTGGAGATATTTAGAACTCCGATGCCACAAGGTATAGAGATCCCTAGATTTGAGAAATATGGAGGAAAGGGAGATCCTGCTAATCATATAAATTCCTTTACTGCTTTATGTAGTGAATTTATCCTTGAGGAATTTTTTTTGGCTAAGCTCTTTCCCCGATCCTTGAAAGACGTTGCCTTGGATTGGTTTACTTCATTACTGAATAACTTAATTTTTTCACTTAATGAACTTGTTGAAGCATTTATTAACCATTTCCAAGTGCATATGGTTCTTGAAATGACATTATTTGATTTGATGAGATGTAAGAAAAGTTAGGGTGAAAAGGTCACTAGCTTTATTTCCCATTACCAATTGCTTTTTCCCCAAATCAGTGTGAAGGTTCTTGATTCTCATCTCCAAAATATGTTCATAGAAAATTTAAAAAGAAAAATATGAAACAAGTTTACAATACTGAGATTCCCTTCCTTCATGCACCAATGCACTACCCTTTGTGATTATCAAAATTCTGTAGGTAATAGTGAACAAAAAACCACTTCTACCCATCCTAAAAATTCTTAATCCTCAAACCAAAACACCTACCAACCTTTCTAGAGACAAAATAAAAGTTTCCTTCAACTAAACCCTACCTGCCAACCAATCCAACAAGTTGATACCCAAGTAACTGCTATTAAAAATAGTAATCCTTATATATTTGGGGATCCATAAATAAAATTAACACCTTTACTCGACACCCTTCACAATATCATGACTTGTCTATTAAACAAGAACATGCTTACCTTAGGGTTGTCCATCCAAAAACCTAAGGTTTTCCATCTAGACCCATCATTTTCCTATATTTCCATTTTAAAAATCATTCATTACCTTTTACGATATGCTTACATCTTTTACCGCTGCCTTTATATTCATTTCTATGTGTTTACTACCTTACCGTGGCCTCCCACAAAGGGGCCTGTGGTGTACTAGTAGTGGTTAAACAGGCTGGCATAAAGTGTTCACCATGGTACCACACGCGGTTAAACCACAGACCGTGGTGGCCGCAATAGTGGTCAATAGATAGCGAGGGAAGCAACAAGGACATATACCATGACACCGCGAAGGGTCAGAGTATAGACCGCGATAGAGCGATAGAATTTTAATATGTAGCGGCGGTAATGGCCGATGGAGAATAGTTAACAACAAAGTCGCAGACAGGTAGCAGTTACCGCAGTACTGCAGGGAGTAGTTGGATAGAGCACAGTGATGGCGGTAAGTCAACATTCAACAATGGAGGCAGCAAAAAACGATTGCTACCGCGGTACCGTTGGCAGTTAAGCCAGTGACTGCAGTAGCACGATAAACGGATAACGGTTTGTAGAACAGCCACCGCTGTACCACGGGTGGGTAAGGAGGAGACCACAGTGGTGGTGGTAAGGGGTGATAGTAGGAGATGGTAGGTGGGCCTGGTCAAAAGTTGACCATTTTTGAATGGCAGGAATAATAAAAGGTTACGAAAATGAAAAATCAAAGGCTTCAAAAGTATTAAATTAAAATCAAAGGCATAACTATTGTATGAAATATTTAATTTGCCAACAAGGCAATTAATTAAATATTTTATTTAACTGTGAAGAATGTAAATGACCATAATTAGAGAAATGAAGGGTCATAACCCTTGATCTATAATGTATAAATATTTGCAAAAATCTGAAGGAAAGGGTCAGGGGTAAAAAGAGAGAAAGAAAGCACTCGTTAGACTGTAGGAGTTAGAATTTTTCCTAGTAGGGAACTGGAATGTAAATAATGACAGACTTTCTTGAACCAGAATCAATGGAGAAAATATGTTAAACTGGTGAATTTCTTTTGGTGGTTAGTTGTTGTGATAAATAAAATTCATATTCTTTATTTTTGGTTGTCTCCAACTTGGGATCTTTTAATCATTTAAATCAGCATATCAAGTATATACCCGGTTTATCAAAATGCATTCTCAATTTGTGTGATTTAATTAAACTGGTGTCTGGAAGTTAGAATTAAATTCTCCTGATAAATCATAGTGGTTTTGAGATTTCTTTTGGATAGTTAAAGAAGAACCTGATAAAGGAACATTCCAGCACTGTTTATGCAAGTCATAGACTTAGTGAATTTTTATGCCAACCATAGAATTTTCAGAGTGCCTAACAACTAGAGTTAAGCCAATAGGAGGAAACACATATCATTTTGACTCCATTTCCCATGTGGATAGAAGGCACTGATCTGCCACAACCCAGAGATACAAATCCATATCAAACAATCTATTTAAAAAACCTTTCAATTGTAGGAGTAGGAGTAGTTGTAGTAATTTTATCTGTCCACTTCCCTTTGCCATTGTGGATAGATTGATCAACCAGGAAATACATCTTAAATCTACAACATATAGATAGGTGCACCCACCTAGGTTTTGCAGAAACTAAAGAGCAGAAGGTACAATCACATCAATTGACCTTGTCAGTTGGCCAAAAGCATTGTGAGAGCTTGGAAACCTCTCATGGTTCAAACCAGCATTTTTGAGAACCAACAAGGGTGCTGTCACAATAGTGGTTTAAATTTTTTGAGAGGAATTGATTTTTGCTAAAATCACATATTTTTCAAAACTATAATGATTTAAGCTTTTAAAAGTTCCATTTTAAGGATTTCAATTAAAGGGGGTCTGATCAAACCACCTTAGATCAAACCCCCTTGGATAGAACCTCGCTAGTTTTAAACCATACCTATAAATCAGTCTCCTTTACACCTATCAAAATGTTGATAAAAAATCACTTTTGATTTACCTTTTGGGGGATGAAATGAATTCATTTAAAATTTATTTCAAATGATTATGTTAGTCCTTAGAACGAGCTATCCAACAAATACAATTTTAATATGTTTTGGTTTTATTATGTTTTTTTTTTGGTTTTATTAAACATAGGTTTTTCATAAAAAATAAAGATCTATGTTTTGCACATGTAGAAAAATAGAAGATTATCAAGAAAAATTAAAAATAATGATTCCACTAGATATTGAAGTCCTTGATTCAAAAATAAAGATAAAAATTGATATATACAAAAAAATTACACGTTATATGGTTGTGCTATGTCTGAATTGTAATTAGTTTGACTTCAAAATTTGATTAAAGGAAAAATATTCAATTAAAAACTATCTAACCAAGTTGAAGAACTAGATATCAGAGTTAAAAATATAAATTCAAAAGAATTATAATTTTATCCTTCATGGAAACAAATTTATGCATTATATGGTGTGCATCACTTTTTAAAAATGTTGTTTTCTGAAAAAAAACCATTTATTGTAGGAGAAGGAAAAAAAAAAGTGCAATCTGATTCCATAATTTTTGAAAAAAATATATTTAAAATCTACAAAAGAAATTTGATGAGACTCTATTTTGCATCATCTCCGAATTCCTCACGGTTTAGCCGCTATAGGTGCCCGAATGTGAAGATTTAATTAAAAATAATAATTTAAGTGTCAATTTGCCCAAAATTGTAAACCACTATTGTAGGATCACCCCTTACCTCCATTTCAATCTCTTGAACCTAGAATCCTTTACCTCCAAGCTTTAGACACAATTCCTAGTGTGCTTATCACCAACAAAAATGACATGATACAAAACAATGCAAGAATCTTAAACATATTGTACAAGACTTCAATGATTCCAATCATATTCAAATTAGAGGTGTAAATGACAAAGTTAATAATTATGTAGCTCCTCTCAATAAAAACTTGAAAATCTTTACCAATCCCATGCCTAACCACAATATTTTAGTTGTTAAGGCTAGTGAAACTAAGCCCAATGTGATGAACGTCAACACAAATGATGATAACTGTGAAGCAAATTTTGCCTCTATGTATATTTTTATCTTTCAGCTTTATTTTGTCCTAAGGAGGATCCTTGCACAAGGAGTTTGTATTTATGACAAACACACGATGCACCATGTGGTGGTTGCACGTCTCTCAAGGAACATTTTCTTTCTTGTCATAAATTGGACCATGTGTTGATCCGGTGGGCGTTTTCTTATTTTCAATTTTTGTAGAGATGAAGTTGTCTACCCTTTTGACACATCACCCTTTTGCATTGTAGCTCTACAAAGGAATGTTCAACTTAGAGTCCACCAAAATGTGTTGTACCTTTTTCCAATTAAAGAGATATGAGTCGATTCCACCTAATCCACTTAGGTGATCGATAGTATTATTGTCAGACTATCTCTCTGGATCAAAGAAATTACAGGGGTTGATCATTTTGAAATATCTAAATAACATAAATACGATAGCTGAAAAATATCTAGAGCTAAACTTCCAAGCTATCAAATTTGGACATCTAGCAGTCATTAACTCTAAGAAGGTCAGTGTTTTCTCTTCTAAGGTGGCTATATATTAGAAATGAAAGTATGAAGCAAGGGTTCCAGAAAACTTCCCAAGGGAAAAAGTGTTCTTTAGTTTTGTTAGTTAGAAGAAGAATTTCTTTTAAAAGTTTATAGAATATTGCTTCACTCTGGCATGTTATGTCCATTTTATGATCAAACTATTATTGGATTCAGATCCAATCATTGTTTTAAAGTTCATTTGAGTCTTAAAAACAAGTTATTCTGAAGGAATACTTGAAACTATGCATGATATGGTCTTTTTCAATACTTTTTTCATTATATCTTTGTGCAGAATAGAGCATCGTGTCTTGTTGATCTGAATAGTTTTGGTTATTGGACTTTTATGTTGTTTGTGTATATGAAGGAATCATAAACTTTAGAAATTGGATTGTCATTGGACTTATTCATTTTCTTTGTAAGCTTATCATTTTTTCATAATATGTTATATTAAGAGGAAGGGTTTGTATTGCTTATAAAATTTTTTTTGTTAGGTCTTGAACCTCTATGTCTAATTTAGATCTTAATATGCATTTCCTAAGGGTTGACTGAATGAATGTATATGTGCTTCTATCAATCCTCTTTTTTTCATTCTCTTCCTGTCAATGAAGGGAAGTGGTGTTCTATGTCTCCCATGTCATTCATAGAGGGAAGTTTGTGATTTTGAAATGTTGTAAAAGTATTGGCACATCGCCATCTTTCATTTTTTACTGTTTACATTTTTTTTCCCTTTTGCCAAACTTAGAGAAGAGTTGGCTTTCAATAAAAATCCCAGAGGTATTTAGTGAAATGCATATTGTCCCCCCACTCACTGAATTTCCCATAATACTATCAAAGAGGTGCAAGCTTTTATGATCAACAAAAACATGATCAATAATAAAAAAAATCCTATGGATACTAATGACCAAAGTACTACTAGTATAATGATAGGAGTGATTGACATCAAGCCTTGTAAAAAAAAAAACTATATAATGCCTACTAATATTACTTTTAAGAAGAAATAATTGAACATGAACCTAATGGTCCTCTTTACATAGCTAGATGAATCAATAACAAGCCCACTCTTGGGATCTTAATTTATCCCATCTGTGGAGAGAATGTTATCATAGAAGAACTCTTATATGTGCATGAACTTACTCAAGATAGATATGATAAACCTAAAGCATGGATTAAAATGAATGATGGTTTTTCTCATGCTAAGATGGGCTCAATCACACCCATTATAGTAGGACCTAAGAAATCAAACATTTAATTCTCCATCATCTCTAATTTAGACCAATTTCGTGTGAAGTTAGGCTACAAATGGCTTTGCTCCATGAATGCAATCCCATCCGTTGTCCATAAGTGCTTAAATTTTCCAGTCGGCAATGAAATATTCACTGTGAAACATAGCAGCTTTATCCCTCTATCTTCCCATGGAAACTTTTCCTTAGACTATTTTTGGCTTGAGCCCATGGAACCTATAAAACTCTGTGATGACTTCCTTTTCCTATCTTACCAAAAGTTCAAAGAAAAATGCATAACCAAGTTATCCCTTGAAATTTTTCCTGCACCTATGCTTGAACCTCCACCCCCTAAAGAAAACAATAATGAGATTAAAAACATTCCATCTAACCAAGACCCAACCATGAAAATCCCTTACCTATTTCCTACAAACGACAAAGAGAAAATCAAACAAGTGCTAATCCGCCTCCTAAGAAAATTTATAAAGCCAAAGAGAAAGTGGTTGAAAAACCTTCCATGGCCTCTTTTGTTCTTCCCTCACAATATGAAAATAAACCTATAGTTGATAAGCCCGCTCCTACCCAAACACAACTTGAAAACTGTAATAAAAGAAAAAAAAATTCTTGAGAGCGTAGGCATAGAGATCGTGCCATTGCTTGAAAGATGACTGAAGAAAATAATATTGAAAATCAAATTTTGAATATGAAAAAATCAATAAATGATGACCCTCCTCTCTTACAAGAACAAATAGATCCTATGCTTTCAACACAACAATGACCAACACCTTCTATGGATATTATCATTCATCCTCTTGTTGTGGTTAATTTGTATGAGGATGAAGAAATAGCTGAAATTGATGAACAAGTACATAATGAATTGAATTTATTGTTTTCTTCTTCTATGATATTAGACGATAAAAAATTTGATGATCCTCCTAAACCAAGTGATTCACCATGTGTTGAACTTGGTGATTCTCCTAGTAAAACACTTGATGTGATCCCTCTCACTAGTGATTTGCATTCTACATATATTGAACAAGACTAGGACGTAGATGACCTACTGCATGGCTGATCTGCATGTGCTTTTCTAGTCTTTGTGCTTTCTTTTTGTGTGATTTCATGTGCATATTGTGATCCCATGTGATGTTTTATTTGATGTTTCTCTCTCTTTGTGCACTCCTCCATTTGTACCTTCATTCTTCTATATTTCATATTTTTTTCCTTTTTGAATTTCCTTTTTGTCTTGTGTTTTCCTTTTGGGGATGCCACAAGGTATGAACACACTGTATGTCTCTTCCATGTTGACCCAAAATATTTTTCACTATCTTTTCTTTATGCTTTCATTTTTTTCTTGTTTTTTCCTTTCCAGGGTGACGCAAGGAATCAAGACACCCTATGTCTCTTCCATGTTGACCCAAAAAGATTTCCTTTGTTTTTCCTCTCTTTGTGTCATTCTTCCAGTTCTATGTGTCTTTGGGAAATGATGAAAGTTTTGAGCTCTCTAATATCATTAAAATAAAGACAGGTACTGACCCTAAATCCATAGATCCCTTATGTGTTTCTAGGGGGAAACTCTCTTTTCCGTTTTCTTTTCCATGTTTTTCTACTTTAAAATAATAAATCATAGCATGATGTAAAGAAATTTATTTAAAGTGGGGGCATACATTGGCATCATTTTGGCATCATTTTATTTTCATGTTCCTTGTGTGATTTCATTTCTTCTTGTGATGTGTCCTTTTCTTAGTGGTGTCATTGGGTGCTGAATTTCTATGAGAGCATGATATTTCTTTGTCCTCTCTTAGAAACATTAGATATAATGTTCCCCTAGGATGAGAATCCTTGTACTTGTCCTCTCTTGAAAATATGATGAAAACTTTTGCACACTTGTCCTCTCTTGGAAGCATTGGGTATGATTTTCGCCAAGATGAGACCTTGTATTTATCCTCTCTTAGAGATGTTGGGCATAATGACTCCTAAGATTAAGACCTCGCATGAACTAATCCAAATCCCTTTGAACATCCTTCTTTATTGTTGTGTCTTGTGCCTTATTATTGCTTTGATATGGTTTCTTGGGGCTCACCTAGTGAACAACTAGCTTCACTAGCTTGTGTGAGTGTGCATTTTATTTCTGTGCCTTATTAAAGTCATGGAGGTATGACTTTGATATGGTTTTTTTTTGACTCACCTAGTGAATAACTAGATTCAATAGCTTGTGTGAGTGCTCATTTTCTTTTTGTGCCTTATTAAAGTCATGGAGGTATGACTTTGATATGGTTTCTTGGGGCTCACCTAGGGAACAACTAGCTTCACTAGTCCACGTGATTATGCATTTTATTTTTGTCCTTTCATAGTCATCAGGGTATGATGTTTATATATGATTCCTGGGGCTCACCTAGTGGACAACTAGCTCCCACTAGCCCTTGTGTGAATGCGCTTTTTTTTGTATAGTGGACAATGTACTCTAATTGTAAAAATGTTTAGACAAACAATCTAGACCTCGTCCACTATGTTGGATGAAAAGTTGAAGCTTGATCTTTTGTGTTTTCCTTTAACTTTTTCTTTTATTTGATGATGTATGTTTGCGATCTAATTATGGCTTCATGGATCATCCACAAGTGCATTCCTTTGTGCCTTTATTGGTTTTTCATAGGCTCTTTATCCTAGGGGATTGATCATTCCTCTTGATTATTGTCATACTATCTTACTAGCATTTATACATTTTAATCCCTCTTGATTACATGGTTGGCTAATTTAGTGTGAGTTTGAAGAAAGTTCATCCTCTCACTAAAGTAGGGGCTAAATGTAGCATAGAAAATGTATACCCTTGCATTTTCACACTTTTTTGGGCCTACCTTGCTTTATTTATCCTTCTTCATGTCTAAATTGGCCCTATTTTTTATATACAAGCCTAATGAGAATTTTATGTTTTTGTCTATGTGTCCCTAATTTGTGGACTGGGACTAAAATGCCACCTAGGGCATATTTTTCCTCCATGGGTCTTGGGACCTTGATTTTGAACACACTTGAAAAGGTCCCTTTTTGGAGTCTAAACCCCAAGAATTGAGCCTCAAGACTAAGACACCACCTAGGGTGTCTTAGTCCTCCTTGGCTTATTTTCAGGATTTAATTTCAAATTCTGGTGGGATTTAGCCTCCTTTTAATAATATTTTGCTATGTCAACTTTGTGTGATTTAATTTCAGGATATTAAGCATATTAAAGTATAAATACAAGGTTCCTTCTCTCATTTTCACCATAATCATTCATCTAAGCATCCAAGAATTCAAGTATTCACTCAAGAGAATTCAAGAGCAGTTCTTCAAGCATTTTGGAGCCATCGTCAAAATTCAAGCATCATATCAAAGGTTATTCTTTCATAATGTGTTTTTTTTGTGCTAACATGTGTGATATAGGGTTTTGATTCAAGCAATCTATTCAAGCAAGATCTATCAAATAATTCCATTGATTCAAGATCTACATTCCAATTATCCATTTCACACAAGGTTGTAGACTTTACAACAAGGGTTTGGTGAGTTGTAACATTACATGTTGTTCATTTATCATTTCGCTACTTTATTATATTTCATTTCAAGGTTTAATTACCAACAAGGGGTTTAACGAAGGAAAAATACCATTTACTAACATTCAACAGGTTTTCCCTCTCTTGTATTCTTGTGATTGCAGATTTAGGTTGAATACTTGAAGATAATTTGGCTTGTGCAAGATTAGAAAGTTGTAAACTTCCACGAAAAAAAATTCAACTTCACTGAAACTCACCTATAGGCCATATCAAAAAGTTTCAAAACCTAAGATCTAAGTGGAAGAAAGTGTAGACCGTGGAGCTCAGGATCACATTTAGAGTTTTTAAAAATTCAGAATGGGAGTAATACGCCACCTAGGGAATCTTAGTCCTCCCAAGGGTATTTTTAAGAGATTCTTTGAGATTCTATTATGAGGTATGAAGATTCCACATCTACCTCAAAAAATAGCAGTAAGAATAAGACAATAGTAAGGGCATCTTAGTCCTCCCAGACTTATTTTGACAACATTTTCACATTTCCATAATACCGACATCTCTAGACTTCCTAGGTACACACATCCTATCTTGATGTTGCATAATTTCATCATTTTCATCTTTCATTTAGCTTTCATAACTAGGTTTTATAGGTTGAATTCTTATTTTTCTTTCCAAGCATTTGCTTGGTGGTGAACCCCTTAAAATCCTAAAAGAACACATCCCCCCTTTCCTAAGTCCTCCTAATTGAGAATTGACTCACCTTTCTACCTAGGTTTATGGTCAATCTAACTAGGGTTCTTAAGACATATTTGAATGATTAGTGGGAATGTGGAGTGAAATTTCATCACACCATATTTCACCTTAGTCACCCAAGAATCTTGTTTCTCAAGTTTCCAAGCAAGGGTTTACTTTGTTGTTAACTTCTACTTGCGGGATTCTTATTGGCCATAATCATTGATTTAATGGTGTCACCTGGATCATATTGCCATTGACGGATAGCATCAAAATTAAACTATTTCAAAAGATCATGCACCACACTAAATTATTTTCTCTCGAATGTTAACCCTCGACATGAAAAAGATAAAGAAGGAAATAAGGTCTTCTTCTGCTAACTAACAAAGTGTAGTTCATCGATACTCTTCAACTGTCTTACATATTCCAATAAAAAAACCCTTTCTGTCACATGTATTAGAAGTTTTTATGGCTCTACTATCAATCCATAAAATCTTAGCACAATATAGTCTTCCATTAAGTACCAATCAACCAATTTTATTTCTTTTCCTAGTTGAATGCAATTTCTACATGACACAAGCAATCTAGGCATTAGAGTATTTGTAATTGCTTGATTCAATGAAACCAAAAAGTAGTATACAAAACTATTATAGTTCCTTTGAGAATTGTGCATCCTTATTTGTGTGGTCCAATAATATATTTGAGCCATTTTATTTTCCTCAACATTACTATAGGGTTGAATCTAAAGCATTTTGGTTTGAAATATTCATCTAAATTTGAATAGTAAAAGATAGCACAAGTAGGTTGTGAACCTAAATGTCCTGGTGGAACCTCCTTTAATCATTAAAAAATGTTTATGCATGGATTCTACAATGTTATCAATAAATTTATATTTGACATGTGGAACACCATAATGGATATTATATACCATTTCAAGGAGGCTTGCACCCACTTCCCAATTACTATCTAGTTTGAGGAAAAATGTTAGCATGGAAATATTATCTTGAACCCATGGTCTAAAAATATTAAAATCATAAGGAGGCTTATGATTACCTTTCAATTTGTTTCTAACTTATTTGGTATCCATAACTATTTTATTTATAAAATAATTTTTCTCCCTTTCATCCACTTCTTCATCATCACTAGCAAGCTTTTCTAGGTCAAAGTGGACATTTACAAATTCTTCGATTATAAACCCCAACACTTTTCTAAGTTCTTATACATTGGTGGATAACAATTCTTCTTTGCTGATATCTTTATTAACAATTTCTCTTTTATTATCATCACACATTTGGGCACAAACCATGATAAATTCTAGGCAAGGGAAAACCTCATGTAACATAATGCGCCCTAATCTAGTTACCCATGGTGCACTAATACTATTAACTTGCATTTTCTTTGCAAAATTATTTTGAGATGAAAATATAATTTCTTAGGTACACCTACCATAGATTTTAGGATCATAAATGTCATGGTATTCATTAGTGAAATATGGGATTTTAAGAAATCTAGCACAATGCATTTTTTTATCTGATAATGCTCTAGTGGTACTGGTGGCAGACATGCTTATACAATGTGAAATTATGAATTCCATATTAGTCCTTAATATTTCATAATTCTTAAGTCTGTCAACCCTAAATCCAAACTTCAAAGTTTGACAAAATAAGATTTTCAGAATGCCAAATGATGAAACATAGTTAGAGGAATAATTTCACCTACCCAGATATTGATTCTTGGAAAGATTAATGCTAAAAGATGTGGAAACTAGAATGGCTTTGTTGGACATGGAACCCATAATATCCCTAGTTCAAAGCTATGAACAATCTGAAATCTCCCATGTACTGACCCTATCACTTAAAAATAAAATCACTTAGCATTTAGAAGTAGAAAGTTTTCTTTTTTTTTCGAACATTAAAGTGAATGAAGCATTGAAACATCAATTTGTTTCTTTCAAACTACACATTTAGTACATGGATGCACTACATTGGTGTCAAATTCTAAAGTTAAACCATATATCTTTATAAATCTAACAATTATAGGGTAATTCTGGAGGTTTAAGTTCGCAAGCCTAGAGCTATTTGCATTTCATTCTAGAATTCAAATACAACCATATGTAAAATATTCATCAAAAGGTTGATAATTTATGATATAAATAATAAACATGTGTTGTAAAGTTGTTTTAAACTTTGGTGCACTAGGATTGACATCAAGGCCAAGGGGTTGGTAACTTAACTTTGCAAAGGACTTAATAAACTGAATAATGATATTGGGAGCTGGGGGAGAAGGTCAACAAAAAATTAGAAATCAATAACATTCTGGTAAACCCTAACAAGAATGACAAATTTTAGTGTTTATAATGTTTTCTATAGTGTCAATTTGATGGCAATTGGAAGAGACTGGGCTACTTTGGAGTGAAAAATTATCTTGTCTCTTCAAAAAATTATAGTATAGAAAAAATTTAATATTCTAAGGATGCTCAATCATTTTTGGCATTTAGGAAACAAGAGAACATCTCTCAAACATAAATGATTACTATCCAATAAGTGATGAATAGTTTTCAAAGTCAGGCAAGCACAAACATGATACAATTTCGAAGAGACTAGGCTACTTCAAAGTGAAAAATCATCTTGTCTCTCCGACCAATTATAGTAATTCATTTTTTTTATTCTAAGGATTCTGAATCATTTTTGGCATTCAAGAAACAAAAAAACATCTCTCAGACATAAATGATTACTATCCAATAAGTAATATTTCGAAGAGACTGGGCTAGCACTTTGGAGTGTAAAATAATATTATCTCTCTGAAAGATTACAATACAATTTTTTTTTGATATTCTAAGGATGTGGAATCATTTTGGGCATTCAGGAAACAAACAAACATCTCTCGAACATAAATGATTACTATCTAATAAATGATGAATAGTTTCCAAAGAGAGGAAAGCACAAACATGATACAATTTTGAAGAGACATCAATCTATTAGGCTAAGAAATGAAGAATTCCCTTTGACACCACTAAAAGAGTTGAAAATGAAATGTCAAGGAGACAAGCTTATGTTGATAGGGTGTGGGAAAAAGTCTCTTTGGTACCTCGACAATAGGAATATGGTAGTAAGGAAATAATTTTGAAGATACTATGGGACATCAAAGAGAGGTAAGGGAAGGTCTCTTTAAAACTCCAAAACTCTAAAATGGAAAACAAGAGATATCAAAGAGATACGTGTATTGGGAAGAAATGACTAAAAGTCTCAGTGAAGTTTAAAAAATGTAAGAATATTGGTATGTCTAAGAGACATAGTCTTATGAAAGGGAGATGGCCACAAGTCTCACCAAAATATTGATAATGAAAATGGAAAGAAAGAAAAGTAGTGAAAGCCCAAGGTATACTTATTGGAAAGACTTTACAATGTAAAAGAAAAACACTCACATGTCTCTTTGAAACTCCAAAAAGGAATGAAAGGTGAAAACATGTCAGGGGGAGAATAGGATATCAATGAAAGTATATAATCATAATATAATGAAATATTTTCTCACCCGGTTGACATGACTGGTGGGGATTTCAAAGAGATAACTAACATTAATCCTATGATTGATTAGAAATGTAGCACAAGTGTCATTTATTAACCAAATTTGATGCAAAAGAGTCAAATCTTTCTATATCGTCTCGTAAGATCTTGAAATCTCAATGAATTATAGCTAAAAATTGAGGACTCAAGGTCAAGCGATAGAAAGAAATTAAGAAATGATGACATTGATTCAAGTAAGTATTCAAGACTTAGCTAAAGATATTTTATCAAAGTTGTAGTGTCAAAAAATGGGTCCTTGGACATTTTCCCATTCATAAGGGTCCTCCTTGTGGATTTTGGATTAACATTTCCTTGATTTAGTGTTGTAATGTGGATAACACAAGTCTCAGGCCCTTGTGACCTAATGTATTTTAATGAAACCTTGCTAAAGTGTTGTGAAGGGTTGTAACACACTTTCACACTTTTCTAGGGTTTTATCAATTAACTAAGTATAATAAACATATTTTTAATCATAGTTAAACTTAATCTTGCCTTATTTGGAGTTTTTTAAAGTTTTGTAGCAAAATTTCACATTCCTCTAGGATTTTCATTAATAATTGGGCTTCTTTATGCTTTAATTGGCCCTATTTTGCATCCACAAGCCTCATTTATTACATCTTTTCGAGGATAATCCCCACAAAAATCAGTAACCAATCATAATTTAGGTTTTCCTAGCTTGTGTGGCCTAAATTTAGGGTCTAGGACTCATGCACCACCTTGGGCGAATGAGTCCCACCTAAGTATTTTTGGCCTGATGCAGGTTTCACACATTTCTAGACACTTTTCACTTTTTTTCCCATACATTATGTGTGATGGGACTCATTCACCACCTTGGGTGAATGAGTCCCATATGACCAAAATCCAAATTTAGCTCAAATTTTTGGTGGGATTTTATTCTCCTAAATGTCATATCATCTTGTAGTGTTGCAATTTTAGGAATTCTTGCATAATTGAGTATAAATACAAGGCTTTTTCTCTCATTTTCATACGTAGCATTCAAGAGAGATCACTTAGCAATTTTACAATCATTCACAAGAGAATTCAAGGAATTTCAAGGGAAGATTATCAAGAGCATTCTTCAAGCATCAATCATCATGTAAAAGATGGTGTTCTTCATGTTTTTAATTATGCTAGAAATTGTGATGTAGATTTCATGATTCAACCAAGCATTACATTCAAGATCTATCAATATCAAGCAAGAGTCAAAGACCACATCCATTGTAGCCATTTCAATCATATTCGTAGCACCTTATTGCTAGGGTTTGGTGAGTTGCAACATTATCTCTTGCTCATTCATCACTCTCCTTTCATATTTTCTTTCATTTCAAGGTTTAATTACCAACAAGGGGCTTGACCAACAGAAACCCCTATTCTCTAAGCACACAACATTTTTCCCTCTTCTTCTGTGTGATTTGCAGGTCTAGGTTGCAGATTTGTCAAGAAGAAAAGTAGGAGAAAGGTTGTCATCAAGCCTTTGAGAAGCTTGGAGAAGACCTATCGGTGGTGTTTTGTAGATTCAGATCTGAAAACGAGTCAAAAAGAACAGAGTAGACTCAAAGACACAAAATCTAGTTCATAGCTTCCAAAAAATTAGAAGTGGACTGATTCACCACTATTGGTGAATGATTCTCACTGTACAGGCCTCATCAAGATTTTTTATACATCTGGATACACTTATGGATGAAACTTGCTCCAGTATATTTTCCCAAAAATTGGATTGATTTTCCAAGCCTGACAAATGAGTCCCAGTCAACTTCAACAGTAGATTTTTTAGTGATCCAAATCTTCTTTCTACCTTATTCAATCTTCTAGGTGCAAAATTTCAGCTTCATAGCCTTTTACTACATTTTGTTCATATTTCTAGGTCATTTTGCATATCAAATTATGTTTTTCAATTCATTATCTTTTCCAAGTTTACACTTGGTGGTGAACCCCTTATTTGACATCATTTAATCCCTAGAATAGTCCCTTTTCAAGATTTCAATATCCTTTGCATTGAAATATCAAGGGCTTGTTCTTGAATGAAGTTTGTGAATATTTACCTCTCTACTTTTAGGTCCTAAACCCTAGAAGCAAAAGAGAGGCCCCCAATTTTCTTCATTTCATTTTGGTGAACCTGCATATAGAGCATCGCAATTCCAATTTGGACTGCATTTACATCCTTGATTTAGCTTGCATTAACAATGCCTTAGATTTTACATTGGTTAATTTGTATTCTAGGGTTTCAATTTTTTTATTAGAGAAAATATCATTTAGATTGCATTATTACATTTAATTTCATTGAAAATCAATCAAATTCTGCATTTGCATCTCAGGTCTATATTAGAAAATGTTAAAAGCATAAAGTTCAATTCAAAAATTATAAAAAAATTCAAAAAAATTAGTACCTGGACTCATTCAACACCCTGGGTGAATCAGTCCCCTTGTATATTTTTCCTTACATTTTCTAGCATTAACAGTTCATTTTTTGAGTTTCTATTTGTTGTTTCTGCATTTCATTTTTACTTTCCAAAATTTTAGTTATAATAATTTCCTTCTTATTAGTTTACATTGCATTTGCATTCACCTCGCATTTAGTAGCCTTTGCATGAGTGTTTGGTATCCTATTTCTAATACCATAGTGAGAAGAAGTTTGAGACTCATGTCATCCCACGATAGCAAAATTTTTGTGGATCTTCGGTTATCTAGAGATTCCACTCCTAATATTGACACTAGTACACTAGGCATGTATAACACGCTTAGTAACTCTTTTCCTTCAAGTAGCATGCAAGTTGAACCAAGGAATGATAGCATCCGACAATAAAACATAATCCACATTCATGTCAACCTAGTAAAATTAGAGCATCAAATAATCCTTGAAAAAAATTCAAATACTATAATTCCTAGCATAGAAAACATTCACCGTATGCTTGAAAGTGAATATAGCCTTGACCTTGTGAAAAACATAGTGCAAATATTCTGCAAGCATCTTCCCTCAACCACTAGTTGTCCTTTACCAACAAGCAATGTTCCAAGCCAAAGAGGAAATCAAATTCCTCCTCCCACAAAAATACCCTCAATCCCTACCTATACCACTCCCCAAGTCACAACAACAATGCAACAAGTTAGTAATGTGATTCCTTCCTTGGGTATTCCTACAAACATCCCTAGTTCCTTTGTGACATCACATGTTATATCTCCTACCTTACCACCTATAAGTATCCCATTCACTTGTCCCACAAACACATACACCCCATCACCACTTTCACTTCTATCTCATAACACAAGCAATGACCCTCTCATAACTTAACTTTTGCAAACTATGTCATCTCTTCAAAAGAAAATTTCCACCTTAAACCAAAATCAAAATGGCCCACCCACATATAATGTCAAAAAAAGTTTGTTATCCTTGGAGATATTTTAAACACCAATGCCACAAGGTGTAGAGGTTCCTAGATTTGATAAATATGGAGGGAAGGGGGATCCTTCTAACCATGTTAATACCTACATTTCCTTATGTAGTGACTTTCTCCTTGATGACAAAACTCTGGAAGAGCTCTTTCCTAGGACCTTAAAAGACACCGCGTTGGAGTGGTTCTCTTCTTTACTGAATAAATCAATTTGTTCATTCAATGAACTTGTTGATGAATTTACAAACCATTTCCAAGTGCATGCATATGACTCTCAAGATGACCTTGGCCGATTTGATGAGATGCAAGCGAAAAGAAGAAG
Organism: Sequoiadendron giganteum; assembly: GCA_007115665.2. Classification (NCBI taxonomy): domain Eukaryota; kingdom Viridiplantae; phylum Streptophyta; class Pinopsida; order Cupressales; family Cupressaceae; genus Sequoiadendron; species Sequoiadendron giganteum. The sequence continues at coordinate 517,879,342 of CM021100.1, read as the reverse complement.
AAAATATAATTGAATTTATCTCACACTACCAATTGGTTTATTCCTAAGTCAATGTCAAGAGCCCCAAACCACACCTTCGAAACATGTTCATAGAAAATTTGCAAAGAAAAATCCAAGAAAAACTTACCATGATGAAATTCCAATCCTTCATGCACTTATGCATCGCCCTTCATGATTATCAAAATTTGGTTTGTAGTCTAGATAGAAAGTCCACTTCTAGCCAAATAGAGAGATCCAAGCCTACACACCAAAACAATTCCCAACCTTTTAGAAAAAAATAAATGGTTCCTTCAATTCAACCCCCCTCAACAAACAACTCCATATGTCTATAACCAAGTAGCAGTTGTCAAATCCACGATGCCCTTTAGTTATGGAGATCGAAAAAGATAAGTCACTCCCTTACCTGATACCCTTCATAATACCATGTCCCAAATTATACACCAACAATTGATTACCTTGCTACTTGTCAAAACACGTGACCCTAATAAGCCTTTACCACCAAACTTTAAATCAAATTCTTATTGCCACTATCACTGAAAAAATGGGAATGAAAAGGAGTATTGCAAGCCTCTTAAACATCTTGTGTAAGAACTCATTGATTTTGGTCATCTATTCATTAGAGGTGTTAGTGATCAAGGTAATAAGTCCATTTCCCATTCGAACCAAAACTTGCAAATTTTTACCAATCCCATGCCAAAAAATAATATTTCATTTGTCAAAGCTAGTGTAACTCCAAAGAATGATGTGATGAATGTTGATACAAGTGATGACAACACTGATCATATTCAAACTAATGCTATTAATGCCAATCCTATAGATGAAATGATATGGGTGATAGAAGTCATCCCTCATAAGGGCTGACCCAAGAGTCCTCTTGATATTGCTTTCTCCTCTAGGGATATACTTAAATATTTTCCCAATGGTCCTCTATACATAGCCAACCATATATATGACAAGCCCACTAATGGGATACTAATAGATCCTTCTTGTGGAGAGAATGTGATCACTAAGGAATTTCTACTTTTGCATGAAATCTATCAAGATGAATATGATAAACCAAAAGAATGGATCAAGACACACAATGGTTTTGCATGCCCTATGGTTGGATCGATCACCTTACCACTACAAATAAGACCAAAAAAATTAGATGTTACATTCTCCATCATCCTGTAGTTGGAACAATTTTGTGTAAAGTTAGGCCACCCATGGCTTCACTCGATTAAAGTTGTCCCTTTGATTTTGCATAAATGCTTAAAGTTTCTCTTTGACAATGAGATATTTACTATTCACCATAGTGGCTTTAACCCCTTTTCATCTAAAGGAAACTTTTCCCTTGATGCCTTTTGGCTTGAGCCCATAGAACCTGTAAAGCCAAGAGAATACTTCTTTTTCTTGTCCTATCAAAAGTTCAAGGCAAAGAAGATAGAGAAACTATCTCTCTGAAACGTGTCCCCATTCACCTTCGAACCTCCCATCCTTAATGAAACCACGCTTGAACCTAAACAAGACCAAAACAACCAAAACCAAACTAAAAAATAAACTTCACCTACCTCTTACAATTGACCAATAAAAAATGAAACCAATCCCGTCGCACCTCCTAGAATAAAACAAGTTTACAAAGTAAAAAAGAAAACAGTTGAACAACCTCTACTGGTTCCTTTTGTTCCTCCTCTTAGGGAAGAAAAAGAACCAATGGTTGATCAACCCACTCAAAAATAATTTCAAATTTAAAACAAAACTAAAAGAAATAGAGGTGCTAGGGAGCATAAAAGTAGATGTTGTTCCCTTTCTCACAAGTTACATGATGAATTAAACAACAAAAATCAAGATGCAAACTTGATTGAAGCAATGCATGATGGCCCTTCTCCCCAACTGAAACAAGAAAATTTAGTGCAACATCCACAACAAAAATTGAAATCTTCAATGGACATTAACCTTAGACCTCTTGTTGTGATCAACTTAGATGATGATATGAGATTGAAAAAATCGACGACGAGGTTCATAATGAACTAAATACAATTTTTTCCTCTCCCATGAGTGTCAATGACAAATATTCTATAAAGAGTGTTGAGCATGGTGCTTCTCCTAGTTTGGAACTTTCTCTTGTCCCTCTAGCTAGATTCCCACCTTCGCTATACATAGACTATTATTGGGAGGAGGATGAATTTCTCATAGGTTGACTTGCATTTTCCTTACTATTATTTTGCATAATTTTCTTTTTTTGTGTGATTGCATGTGTGTAATGTGATCCCCTGTGACATTATATTTTCTCTCTCTTTGTGAAATTCCTCTATTTGTACCTACATTCTTCTTTATGTCGCGCATCTCTTTTTCTCTTTATCTTTTTTCTTTTTTTTTTTCCTTTTAGGGATGATGCAAAGCATCGATATATTCATGTCTCCTTCATGTTGACCCGAAAGGCTTTCTTTATCTTTTGAATTTTCATTTCATCTTTATTCATCTTTATCTTTTTGTTGTGTTTTCCTTTTGGGGATGACACAAGGCGTCAAGACACCCTATGTCTCTTCCATGCAGACCCAAAAGGTATTTCTTTTTTTTCACTCTCTTTGTGTTATTCTTCTAGTTCTATGTGTATTTGGAGGATGATGACAGTTTTGAGCTCTCTAAAAACATTTTAACAAAGAACATATTGACCCAAAATCCATAGATCCCTTATGTGTTTAGTGTTTTCATTTTGGGGGAAACCCCTCTCTTTTCTTTTTTATTGCATCACACAACTTTAGTTGAAAAGATATGATTTGGCATAGGGATTTTCAAGCTAGATTTCATGCGTTTCTTTTTGTTTTAATTTTTGATTTTCTACTTTAAATTACTTTCTGACAACATGGTGTTTAGCAATTTATTTAAAGTGGGGACATACATTGGCATTATTCTTTTGCATTTTTCCTTTTCATGGTTTTTGGTGCAACCTTCTTGCCTCATACGATGTGCTTGGCACTTTGTGGGTGAAATTGGGTGTAATGTGCTTCATGAGCATGATCTCTCTTAGCATATTACATTCATCTTAGTGGCTTGATGTGACACACTGCATTCCCTAAGTTGTGAATTTTCTATTCTTTGATTGGTCCTTTCTTGGAGACATTAGGCATAATGTTCCCTAAGTTAAATACTACACATGAACTAAGGAAGACACCTTTGAACATTTAATTTTTCTGTATTTTGCATTTTTTATATGGTCACCTTGCATATGGGTATGTGCAAGATCATGATGGGCCAAAAAGTTGAAATATATAAGTGATATGATGGCCCATGTGGCTGACAATTTTTTTTTACCCAAAATTGATGAATTAAAAAGGGTTTTTAAAGGAGATTCTCAACTTTCCACCAAATTAAATTATGATTTTTTAATAAATAATTATTATTCATCTTCTATTTGAGTTACGAGTAAAGTTCTGATTGATAGGCTAATTGAAAAAAATCTATAGATTTCAAATGGTATCACATTTTTTGAATCCGAAATATGTGTTATTATCTATGGTTCACATACTATAGGATTAAGAAAACTAAAATTGGATTTCATGAAGTTTTGACCAAGATAAGGTGGTTGGATGTATGAGTTTTTATATGTTTTAAAAGTTGTAATAAAAAAATAATAATTAATTATTTACTTTGAAAAAATTTACAAAAAAATATGCATCACATTGGGACATGATTCCTTTACTTATATCTAAAATATTATAAGAAAATATTATCATTTTATTGTGGTTAGGGTTGTCAGACAGACACCTACTTCTTATTTTTCCCTTGAAATTTAAGTACTACTGCATTTAAATTTTAAATTTTCACCAAATAGATTTTTTTTTTCTAAATAAACCTAGTAGTTTAAAAACTACATTCAATTTTCTACAATTTCTATTCTTACATATTTTTGACAAAATATAGATAACTTATTCAAATTTTTATGTCAAGTTGTCTAACTCTCATTTTTCTGAATTTTATTGCCACTTAAGGGCCTAGTTTTTCCATGATGATCCCACACATACCCATAATATAGGTTACATTCCTGTAGATCCATCCTATTTGTTCATGAGATCCAATCATACAAAGATTTTGTTGTCTCATGAAGCTTGAAAATCATTTTTGTTTGGCACCTCATTAAAGTTATCACGAGGTATAACTTTGGGATGGTTGAGCAGGAAGCCCAATTTGAGGCACAAATTTCCTCATATCCAATTTCATATGTGTGCACAAGTACATACTATTCATGAGTGTTTGTTTCTCACCTTTTAGGACTTCTCACCTAACAGACAACTCAAATTTTTATCACCTCAGAGTGAGAATGCTTTTTTCGGAAAAACAACCTAGATCTCATCCACATTGGTATGGAGAAATGGTTTAAGTTTGATCCAACTCTCTTTTATTTATTTTCTCTTTTTCATCTTTTCTAGTGTATGATTGTCCTTGTCATTGTTCTTTATATCATTTTCATGTGTGTTCCTTTGTGCTTATGTTGGTTTGTCATGGGATCTTTATCCCGGGGGCTCGATCATCCCTCTTGCTCATTTTCATCTCATCTTTCTATAATTGGCACATTAGAACCCCGCTTGGTGCATGTTTGTCTACTTTAGTGTGAGTTTGAAGTAGGTTCATCCTCTCACTAAAGTGGGGGTTAAATGTAGTGTTGAAAAATGGGTCCTTGGACATTTTCGCACTTATTTGGGTCCTCCTTGTGGATTTTGGCTTAATATTCCCTTAATTTAGTGTTAGAATATGGATAACACATTCACATTAGGTCTTGGTCCCTTGTGAACTAATATATTTTAATGGTGCCTTGCTAAAGTGTTGTAATACACTTTCACACTTTTCTAGGGTTTTATCAATTAACTAAGCATAATAAACATATTTCTAATCATAATTAAAACTAATATTTCCTCATTTGAAGTTTTGTAAAGATTTGTAACACACTTTCACATTCCTCTAGGCTTGTCACTAATAATTGGTCTTTCTTATGCTTTAATTGGCCTTATTTTGCATCCACAAGCCTCATTTATTGCATCTTTTCAAGGATAATCTTGACACCAATCAGTAGCCAATCACAATCCGGGTGTTCCTAGCTTGTGTGGCCCAAATCTAGTGTCTAGGGCTCATTCTTCACCTTGGGAAAATAAGTCCCACCTAGGTCTTTTTGGCCCCGATATAGGTTTCACACATTTCTAGACACTGCATTTTTGCTCCCATACATTATGTGTGATGGGACTCATTTACCACCTTGGGTAAATGAGTCTTGTATGACCAAAATCCAAATTTAAACTTGCTTAAACTTGCTCTAGTGTACTTTCCCATAAACTAGACTGATTCATCCAACTTGTTGAATTAGTCCCAGTCAACTTCAACAACAAAATTTTCAGTGATCCAAATCTTCCTTCTTCCTTATTCAATATTCCAGGTGCACACTTTGAGTTTCATATCCCTTTATTATATTTTGTTCATATTTCTAGGTCATTTTGCATATCACATTGTGTTTTGCAATTCATTGTCCTTTCAAAGTTTACACTTGGTGGTGAACCCCTCATTTGACATAATTCAATCCATAGAATAATTCCTTTTCTATATTTCAATCTCCTTTGCATTGAAATCTCAAGGGGTTGTTCTTGAGTGAAGTGTGTGAAGATTGACCTCTCTCCTTTTAGGTCCTAAACCCAAGAAGTTGAAAAGAGGCCCCCAATTTTCTTCATTTCATTTTGTTGAACCTGCATATAGAGCATCATAATTCCGATTTGGAGTGCATTTACATCCTAGATTTATCTTCCATTAACATTGCATTATATTTTGCATTGGTTAATTTGCATTCTAGGGTTTCAATTTTTGCATTATTGGAAAGCTCATTTAGGTTGCATTATTACATTGAATTTCATTGAAAATCAATCAAATTCTTCATTTTCATCTCATATCTACATTAGAAAACATAAAAATAATAAAGTTCAATTCTAAAATTCTAAAAAAAATTTAAAAATTTAATACCTAGACTCATTTGCCACCTTGTTTGAATTTGTCCCCTTGCATACTTTCCTTGCATTTTCTAGCATTTATGGTTCAATTTTTTAATTTTTTTTGCATTTCAATTTTACTTTCTAGAATTTTAGTTATAATAATTTCATTATTATTAGTTTACATTGCATTTTCATTCACCCCACATTTAGTAGCCTTTGCATGTGTGTTTGGTGTCCTATTTCTAATACCATAGTGAGAAGAAGTTTGAGACTCATGTCATCCCACGATAGAACAATCATTGTGAATGTTGGGTTATCTAAAGCTTCCACTCCTATTATTGAAACTAGTACACTTGGCATGGATAACACCCTTAGTAACTCTTTTCCTTCAAGTAGCATGCAATTTGAACCAAGGAATGATAACATCCTGCAAGAGAAAATAATTCACATTCATAAGGACCTAGTAAACTTACAACATGAAATAAGCCTTGAAGGAATTTAAACTATTGTAATTCCTACCATAGAAAAATTTCACCGTATGCTTGAAAGTGAGGATGACCTTGACCTTGTGAAAAAAATAGTGCAAATCTTTGGCAAGTATCTTCCCTCAACCACTAGTTGTCCTTTACCAACAAGAAATTTTCCAAGCCAAGGAGGAACTCAAATTCCTCCTCCCACAACAATAGGCTCAATCCCTACCTATACCACTCCCCAAGTCACAATAACATTGCAACAAGTTAGTAATGTGATTCCTTCCCTGGGTATTCCTGCTAGCATCCCTAGTTCCTATGTGGCATCACAAGTTATATCTCCTACCTTACCAACTATAAGTAGTCCATTCACTTGTCCCACAAACACATATCACCACTTTCAATTCCATCTTATAACACAAGCAATGACCTCTCATAACTCAAATTTTTCAAACCATGCCATGTCTTCAAAAGCAAATTTCTACCATAAACCAAAATAAAAATGGCCCACCCACATATTATGTCAAAAGCAGTCCATTATCCTTGGAGATATTATGAAAACTGATGCCAAAAGGTGTAGATGTGCCTAGATTTGAGAAATATGGAGGGACAAGAGATCCTTCTAACCATGTTAATGCCCACATTTCCTTATGTAGTGAATATTTCCTTGATGAAAAACTTTTGGTAAATCTCTTTCTTAGGACCTAAAAAGATATTGCCTTGGAGTGGTTCTCTTCTTTACCGAATAACTCAATTCATTCATTTGATGAACTTGTTCAGGCATTTATAAACCATTTCCAAGTGCATATGATTTCTAAGATGACCTTGGCCAATTTCATGAGATGCAAGCAAAATGAAGAAGAAAAGATAACTAAAATTATCTCATGCTATCAATTGCTTTATTCCCAAGTCGATGTCAAGATCCCTCACCAACACCTTAAAAATATGTTCATAGAAAATTTGAAAAGAAAAATCCAAGAAAAACATACCATGATGAAATTCCCATCCTTCATGCACTTGTGCACTGCCCTCAGTGATTATCAAAATTCAGTTTGTAGTTGAGATACAAAGTCCACTTCTAGCTAAATCGAGAGATCCGAGCCCACACACCAAAAGAATTTTGAACGTTTTAGAAAAAAAAAATGGTTCCTTCAATTCAACCCCCCTCAAAAAACAACTCCAAATTTCAATAACCAAGTAGCTGATGTCAAAGCCACGATGCCCTTTAGTTATGGAAATCCAAAATTAAAGATCACTCCCTTACCCGATACCCTTCATAATACCATTTCCCAACTTATACACCAACACATGACTACCTTACGACCCATCAAAACACCCAACCCTAATAAGCTTTTACCCCCAAGATTTAAAATCAAATGGTTATTGCCAGTATCACTGACAAAATGGACATTACATGAAGCATTTCAAGTGTCTTAAACAGCTTGTGCAAGACCTCATTGATTCTGCCCGTCTATCCATTGGAGGTATTAGTGATCAAGGCAATAATTTCATTTACCCCCCAAACCAAAAGTTGAAAATTTTCACCAATCCCATTCCAAAAAATATTATTTCATTTGTCAAAGCTTGTGAAACTCCAAAAAATGATGTGATGAATGTTGATATAGATGATGAAAACAATGATCCTATTCTAACTAGCAGTATCAATGTAAATCCTATAGACGAAATGATAGGTGCGATAGACATCATTGCTCAAAAGGGCTGACCCAAGAGTCCTCTTGATATTACTTTCTCCTACAAGGATATAATTGAAAATATTCCCAATGGTCCTCTCTATATAGTCGGTTGTATCTATGACAAGCCTACTAATGGGATACTAATAGATCCTTCCTGTGGAGAGAATGTGATCATTGAGGATTTCTACTTTTGCATGAACTCTATCAAGATTAATATGATAAACTAAAAGCATGTACGAAGACACATAATGGTTTTTGGTGCCATACGATTGGATCGATCACCTTACCATTACAAATAGGAAAAAAAAAAAAAGATGTTACATTCTCCATCATGCAATAGTCAGACCAATTTCATGTAAAGCTAGGCCACCCATGGCTTCGCTCCATGAAATTTTTCCCTTCGGTTGTGCATAAATGCTTAAAGTTTCTCTTTGACAATGAGATATTCATTTTTCACCATAGTGGCTTTAACCCCTTGTATTTAAAGGAAAATTTTCTCTATCTATGGCTTTTGGCCTAAGCCCATAGAACCTATAAAGCCAAGAGAAGACTTCTTTTTCTTGTCCTATTGAAAGTCCAAGGCAAACAAGATAGCAGAACTATCTCTCTGAAACATGTCCCCATCCAAATCTAAACCTTCCATCCTTGATGAAACCATGCTTGAGCCTAAACAAGAATAAAACAACCAAGAACAACCTAAAATAGAAACTTCACCTACCTCTTAAAATTGACCAGGAAAAAATGAAACCAACCCCACCAAACCTCCCAAAATAATACAAGTTTACAAAGTCAAAGAAAAAGATGTTTAACAACCTCATGTGGTTCCTTCCATTCCCCCCCTTAGGGAAGAAAAGAAACCAATTGCTGATCAACCCACTCCAACACAATTAAAAATAAAACTAAAATAAACTGAGGTGCTAGGGAGCATAGACATAGACATCATGCCCTTTCTCGCAAGTTACAAGATGAATTAAACAAATAAAATCAAGATCCAAACTTGATTGAAGCAATGCATGGTGACCCTCCTCTCCAACCAAAACAACAAAATTTAGTGCAACCTCCACAACAAGAGTTCAACTCTTCAATGGACATTATCCTTGGACCTCATGTTGTGATCAACTTAGATGATGATGAGAAGGTTCCCAAAATAAATGAAGAGGTGAATAATGAAATAAATACATTCTTTTCCTCTTCCATGAGCTTAAGTGACAAATCTTCTATAAAGAGTGTTGAACCTGGTGCTTCTCCTAGTTCGGCACTTTCTCTTGTCCCTCTAGTTAGTTTCCTAACTTCAGTATACACAGAACATGATTGGGAGGTAGATGACTTGCTCATAGGTTGACTTTTATTTTCCTTACTAGTATTTTGCATCATTTTCATTTTATTTTCTATGATTGCATGTGCATAATGTGATCCCCTATGACGCTATATTTTCTCTCTTTGTGACATTCCTCTATTTGTACCTACATTTTTCTCTATTTTATGCATCTCTTTCACTCTTTACTCTTTTTCTTGTGTTTTCCTTTTGGGGATGACGTAAGGCATCGAGACATTCATGTCTCCTTCATGTTGACCCAAAAGGATTTATTTTTTATTTTTCCTAACAATTTCATCTTTATATTTATCTTGTGTTTTCCTTTTGGGGATGACCCAAGGCATCGAGACACCCTATATCTCTTCCATGTTGACCCAAAAGGATTTCCTTTTTTCTCACTATCTTTGTGTAATTGGTGGATTATGATAGTTCTAAGATCTCTAACAACATTGTAGAAAATAAATTACTAACCCCAAATCCATAGAGATCCCTTATGTGTTTGGTGTTTTCATTTTGGGGGAAACCCCTCTCTTTTCTTTTTTCTCGCATGACACAACTTTACTTGAAAACATATGACTTGGGATAGGGCTTTCCAAGTTGGCTCTCATGTCTTTCTTCTTGTTCTAATTTTTCATTTTCTACTTTAAAATAATTTATCACAACATGGTGTTTAGAAATTTATTTAAATTTGGGGCATACATTGGCATTATTCTTTTGCATTTTTCCTTTTCATGGTTCTTGGTGTAGCCTTCTTGATTCATACGATGTGTTTAGCACTTTGTGGAAAACACAATTAAGGATAAGGGATCATTTGGAAGAGTATAAAACCATGGACACAAGCTACAAGAGATGGAAACTACTTCTACACATACCAAAGGACACAGGAAACCAACTTAAACTATTTTATAGTAATGAGAAACCCCCATTTTGTGTGGATTTATTTGATAAGTACTATCAATATACCTATTACTCAGCTGGCTAGATTTTAGGAGTCAATACTCCTACTAAGATGGCCATATTTCCCATGGTTTTTGCAACTAATGTCTAGATTCATGATGCTAGGTCATATGATTATGTAGAGTACTTATCTAAGGTTATTAATACCTCACTTGTTTCTATAAAAAATAATAGTAGTTCTGTCAATTTCATACAATACTCCTTACTCATGCAAATGATGGTGTATGAAGGACAAGAAGTGGGCAAGTCAGGAGAAGAGTTAACGATTAAAGATTTGGATGATGATAGAAACATAGGACTAGTCCAAATGTGTACCTCTATATGGAAAAATAGATGTGGGAGGTCCCACTCTTTGTATTTTGAAGAGTTTTTTGTGAAGCCCTTGTACAGATTGTTGGGCCATAATTGTGACTACAACCTGTCTCTAATAATACAAAAACTCAATAGACCCAAGGAGAAACAACCTGTAGGGAAGGTAAATCCCAACTAGGGGGACTAGTATGTATATGAGGATTGCACTGTGATAAGAATATATGGATTTGAGGCATCCCCATTCCTTCTGCCAAAGACAGAACCTAATAGGGTTGCATACTTGGAAATTGTGAGACAACATTTTGGCCTTTTCAGACTATATGCATCTCAAGAGCTATGAAAAATACTCTCGCATGCCTTCTAGCTTACATTTCAGTGATTTCAATGGGTAAAAGTACAAATTTGTGTCACACTTTTGGCCAACTTATAAGCATAAGTGAGTTTTAGTATTTATAACTAAATATTAATTTTGGTCAAACATATGATCTAGTAAGATTCATTCTAGATAAGTTAGATACTTATACAACTTTTCCAACTAAAATTGTTGGCTAAATGCATATGTATCACCACTTTTAGCCCAATTTACTAAAAAAATGGTATTATTTGAAAAAAATAATATTTCAACAACTCCTACTCATATAAATAACAATTTTTTTAAACGTAAAAATACCCTTTTGTAGATCCATAAGTGTTGTTTTAAAATATATATTTATTTTAAATATTTCAATTAATATTTATTATTTATTTATTCTTTTTTATTAAAAGTAGGTTATCAGCACAAAAATATTAGGTTGATTATCATGCCAAGAAAAATACTAAAACATTTTTTAAAAAATAAAAAAAATATGATGCCCTAGATAAAAGAATCAAGATTAAGATAGCATAATTTGTTTTCTATTTTGGATAAATATATAATATTAAAGTTGAAATTGATTGGAAACATTCATGTTTTAATTCACGCACATTCAAATATTTATTTAAAAACATCTATTTTATTAAAATTACATGAAAATATATCCATGCACTAAAGTTTCCAGTTATAAGTATACACAAAAAAATTGAAGGAAAAAAAGAAAATTTACTATTGAAAGCTTGACGTCTTATGTAACATCATTTTTCAGCATTTTATCAACAACTAAATTATAGTGTTAAAACTATATTCAAATATTTTTTTATTTTTTTCAAGAAAATACAAACATAAAATATACTAAAAGATAGACATTTTATTAGTTTACATCATTTCAAAATTCAAAACATATATGTCACTTTCTAGTGATTGAATTTTAAAGGTTAGATTAGTGTTGGTCGTTTCCTTTATAAAAGTGTGACACAACTTTATAATTTTACCCCATTGATATCATCTCTAAGAAAAGGTATGATGCAATTGGAAGCAAAATAGATTACTCTGGCATGCCACTAGGAAACAAGAGGGAAAATTTTGACCCCAAACATTTTATTCATAATGTCAAGATGGCACAAAAATTGAAGAGATATGAACATGATTTATTCGTAGATGATGTTATTAGAAATTGTAATGAGACTCATGCAACGAAGAGAAAGGCTACATACAATAGGATAGTTATTGCAAAAGCATGGAGGAAAGACCATGACCCATCATACATTGATGCCTTTCATGAAATATTGGATCCCATGGAAAAAATTGAACAATTGCTTTTGCATGAAGAAGAATTGACCAAAGATGTACCACTTGTAGCTTTTGAGAAAACAAGAGGAGCTTGTTCGAGAAGACAAGATGAAAACATAAAATGCTTGAGTCACTCATCACCACAACCCACCCTAGATGTCAGCTTCTTAATTGATACTCCTATCATAATTGAAGATGACATTGAAGAAGAGAATGAGGTCATATAGATTATTGCTCCTACCATTCCTCTATATAAAATACCACCAGAAAGGAGGGTGATCACCTTTGAGGACTCTAATAAGCTATCTGATGATGTCAGACATTGTGTGAGCTAGGAGTTCATTTAAGATGATGCATTTGTTAAAACTCTTGAGTTTAAAACATTCATTTATGAATACAAGGGAAAAATGATAAGAGAAAGGATGAGAGAGATTAGCCCTAAGAAGGAGGTAGATGCCCTAATATAACTTCAAGATGAAGTTGATAAGGAAATGAAAAAAATCACCCCTGAAAGAGGAGGAGCATTGCTACAAGAAGCTAGGGTCATGCTTCTTCTAGGGTGGGATATTAGTTTAACAATAGTCTTTGACAATTTTATGAAGAGAGAGAAATAAACTTTGCAGTTAAAAAATGATGCTAGTGACAAGATTTACACCAGATCATGGTATAATCCCGACAATACCACTTTGTAGATATGAGCCCTTTACCCACTAGGAAAGAGGCCTTCTATTATTGATAATCTAGATCAAGTCTTTGGAAACCTTCTAGTACAAAGAGTAGGGGATACAAACCCTATCAAGACAATTGAACTAAATGTAAATGTTTCTAAGTTAACCAAAGCTCGGGATGAGAAACTAATCAAACACAATAAGTGATTGGCTGCTGAAAATGAAAGGTTGAGACAAGATGTAGTCAATTACAAAGATAGATTCCCATCCAATTTTGGTCTTTACTCACCACTAATCGAATGTGAAAGGAAAGTTCTTGAATCAATGTTTGAAACTACATATTGGAATCACAAATATGAAATAATCCAGAAAAAAAACAAGAGGATTTAAAAAAGGAGTTAAAGACATTACATCTGAGATAGTATCAAAATTGGTCTGCAAAATATTTGAGAAGATGTTTGAGAATGCAGACAAGGTCTGGATTATCCACAATAGGACATTCATAGCTTTCTAAGAGCATGAAAGGTTAATCAACAAAATGATGGAAGAAGAGGCACAAATAAAATCCAAAGGGGATGGTGATGAATATATGATTCAGGAGTACCAAGAGTTGATGAAAATGCATGATCATATCCACAATGTCCTAACACAAGAACTAGGTTATTTCAATTAGCCATTGAGTATGGCTCTTCCAAATTTCTTCGATGAAGGAGAATTGAGGGATCAGAATGTGTAGAAAGATTACATCTCTTAGTATCTATCGATGGCTATTGATGAAGTTAATGATGAAGAGAAGGTTCTTGAAAAAACAAATATGTAATTGGGATGAATCTTTGATCGTGAGTATGAAATGAAAGACATCATCAACAATACAAAAACTTATGAAAAAGTGGGATATGTTGAACATTTATCAAAGATAAATCTATTTTTTGCACGTGCTAGATAAAAATATAGGGTAACAAAGTATCACAACATTGAGTACACTATCATGAAGTATGTACCTTGAACAGATCTTAAGTGATCATAGGTGTTTATCAAAGATTAATGGATTGTGGTGTATTTACCCGCGAGATTCTAAAGATTTCATGTTTATGTTTAATCAAGTTTTCAACATTTTAGTTATCAAGCATCATGATTTTTTGTAAAATGCCCGAAGCTTGTATCTTCCCACATATAAAATGGGAAACCAAGGCTTGATAAGACAACATAGAATAGGATTATCATTACAGCAGTAGCATTAGAAACATACTATTTCAGAAAAAGTGAGAATTTCATATATAATGTCTATCATTTTCAAGTAATATAAAATTGAGAAAGATAGCTAGTTTGTGTCCCAAAATTGGTGTCGATGTTTTTTATTATTACATGATTAACTGTCTATTTCTAATTTATTTCTTCCATATTATGTAAGTTGATGTGTCACAACTCAATTTATTGAAACACATTTGTTATTCTCATGTGGTTTCATTTATTGGTTTCTTCTAGAGAATTAAATATAATTTTAATATGATCACAATAATTTGGAAGTGTTATTTGGATCAATAAGAAGAGTAATACAATCACATTATTACATATATTTTATAAATGAGTAGAGCATGCAACTTGCAGGTTCCAAGCTCTTCTTTTGTATAAATAAAATATGTTACTTTACATAATACAAATATAAATGTAAGTGCCAAGCTTCTGTTGGACCGTTGGTGATAAAATAATACAAATCTCACTCTACAAATAAATTCATGGTGATGGGACTTGCCCCGTCAAGCATTCGCTCTTAAAATAAATATATGGAACTTGCCTAGTTAACTAGTGGAACTTAAAATAAAAGCATGAGACTTTCTGAGGCAACCATGGGATCTCAAAAAAATGCATACAATTTTCATGGTGAGCCATGCTAGGGAAAGAAGAGCTATGAAGATACAAAATGTACTTATCCCCTTTGAAAATACAAATGTGGCTCTAAAATTACAAATGCATAGGGATTGCCTAGAAAATAATGCAGAAGTTGAGATGGAGTAAAATTGCTCCAATATTTTATAAGCACCCTCCACACATTGGAACATCACTTATATCCATTAGAGCTCCTCATCTTGGTTCAAAACCTATCTAAGAAGTTGGGTCAACTAGATCAAATTCTTTCCAATTTCACCCATTCTAAACTTGAAGGAAATTTTCAATTGGTCTTTCACTTTGTAACTACATAACTGGAGGTAGGATAATTTAGAGTATCCCCAATAATACCACACCATCTTCATCCTAGATCCTTATTAAACCTACAAAATTAAAACCCTTATGACAATTCAAAACATTGTACTCAATAGTAAAGCCTTTAGCCTTCAATGAATGATTTCAATTGTGCTCACTATCCCTATTTATGGACCACCAATGCCACTACCAACCTGATTGCTATTTATTTGTGAGTATTACTCATGAGTCATGTCACGTGTGAGGTTGGGTATAATGATAATCATGATTCGTGCAAATGAAAAAACAAACTTAATCGATTCATGTAACTTAAGCATTACATTTACAATTAAAATTTTTAATTTGATTGACGTTTAGCTACATGCAAATAGTACCTCAAGAGGACAAGTTGTCAAAATCACCAATGCCACTCAAATTATATGAAATCATTACAAATCTTGTTTCACTAGATCAGTGTATTAATGACATCATCATCTATGATTCTATAATGCATCATACATTTTTCAATATAAAGTTATCCAATTAATTGCTTTAGATGTTTATATGGCATTAATCATTGCACGTAGTATTGCAAACACACTTTATTAAAAAGATTGAGAATTTCAATTAAATGCAATGTAGTACATCGATGCATTGAAAAGAGAGAATTAAATGGCATGTTTTACCATAATCATTATCAATGTCCACTAATAAGTCACAATAAATTTTAGCCCTGTTTAGCCTTTACATCCTTTGTGTAAAATGTTCTTAAGTTTTTAAGCCCCAATCCTATGTTCTTCCTAGGCAATCCCTCTTTTAAAATAAACTTTATGCACGTTCATATTTCTTCCACTTAAGTTCTTGTATCGCTCATCATCAAAATCCTTCAACCCATCGGGTTCATTACCAGGATGAGCGATGAGCCTTGATCTCGCTACGTGTCTGCATCTAACGGTTCTAGTGTTATTCTAGAGGTTTGAATTTGCAAGTCTAGTGATTTAGAGATTTACTTTTGGAATTCAACTACAACCATCCATAAAAAATTCACCGAACGGTCGTGGTTATATTGATTTGCGCTGACATTTCACCATTGATTTTTTTTTATTAGTTTGAGATTATGTTTAATTTGCCAAATTTTCTTCTTATTCATTTCAAAATAGGTTTAATTCACCAATGAAAATATGTTTTTGGTTTGAAAAAGTTTATAATCACCAACAAAAGTTTTTTTCTATTTTGAAAATAGGTTTAGTTTTCCAATGGAAATATTTTATTGGTTTAATTTTTTTTAATTCATTAGGATTTTCCATAGACTTCTAGTGATTAGAAAATATTTACTAATTGAAATTATTTTTTTTTTAAAATGAAAAGAATCGCCAATAAAATTAATATTTTTATCAGGAAGTATACAATATTCACCATGATTTTACACCTTCACTGAGTGGGGGGTTTCTTAAAGTTATCCCTAGGGATAGAAGACTCGATCGAATGATACAAATTTATTTTGAATAGAAAAATCATTAAAAGATAAAACAGAGGTGCTAAAATTGCAAAGTGTTGAAAAAATATAGAAACTATACTAAAATATAGGCCAAAGGCACTAAAAATATGTAGAAAAATTGCTAAAAGATTAAAAAAAACAATTGAAAACTACAATAGTGGTAAAATAACATAGTAAAAGCACTAAAAGCTAGAGCGAAGGAACTAGAATTGTAGAAGTGATAAAATGTCAAAAAAATTATTAGAACATACAAAAACTAAGAAAAAAATATATACTTTAAAGTAGAGGTGATAATTTGGAGGAGGGAAGTACTAAATTGACTGTATGCATTGATTCGTAGAGTAAAATTGCTAATCTAAGTGTATGCATTGATTCACTAGGTAAAAGAAATAATCTAGGATTCCAAGAGAAAAAACAGTTCTATGCAAAAAAAAAAGTCAGCAAAACACAAAGTAGAAGTTAGAATAAGGTTAGTCACAAATCAAATATAAATAAACTAAAAAAATGGCCAATAGATAAAAATAGAAAAGAACCTAAAAAGAAAAAGATGATAAACAAAAGTAATAATCCAAAGAGCATAAGCACTAAAGTGTGAAATTCCTCATCTATAGAGAAAAGGTGCTAATGTGTCAAATTTCTAAAGGTTCTTTAGATGTGCTAATACCAACTAAAAAAGTGCTAATCTAGATAGAGAAAAAGGCACTAATTCACAATCTAGAACATGAAAATCACAATAAGTCACACAAATGATGGGATTAGGAGATCAAACATGCAAAATATAGATGAAGAAAGATTTAAAATACATAAAATAGATAATACAAATGAAATATATAAGTTACCTTATCATTTACCTTTCCATCTCCTTGATTGAATTGAAGTATGCACTCTTTTTCACTTGATTTTATCCTTTTCATGTTGATGTGGGTGGAATGTGGTTGCTCATAATAGTAGTAGCATGATTTATTATTATGGTTAATACATGAGTAAAGTGGAAGCATAATGATATGAAGAAGGTGAATGATCAAAATGAGAGAAAAGAACTCAATTTATAGATTCTTGATGGTAAAAATAGAGGGTGAAGATCCTATGTGTAATGAATTGCTAGGATTGAATGAGAGTGAGAAAATAGATTGAGTGCTTAGCCTTGTGACAAGTGTCACAAGGTGGAGGTATGTGAATCACCTATATTGTAGGTGTAAGAGCTAGGTGTGGTCATAAATGTGTGAACAAACACATGGGGATGTTCATCAAAGAGACAAGTGAGGGAAGTAGGGTGGCTATCTTATGAAATGTATACTTGAGGTAGGGTGGCTATGAGGTGAAATTTTCATTCTCACACATGTGTCAGCATAAGGGGGAAGAGAAATATGTCACATGATGCAAATTTTATATCTTGATCAATGTAGATGATTTGGATGATTAAGATTGAATGGAAAGGATTGAGGGTGAGGTGGATTTAAATATTAGGGAAAATGGTAAGGTTAATTATCCTAAATTAATTAATTAAGTATATATTAATTAATTGATATAGTTAGAGTTTGGGAGGTAAGTTTAGAGTTAATTAAATAAATGCAAATTTATTTAATTAAAGGTAACAGGTATAGATTAAGGATGAATTAAATAAATAATAAATATTTATTTAATTGGATGGGATGGGTAATACTAAGTGTGTTCAGGTGTGGACAAGTGTAGTTTCCTACAATATATAAGTATTAATGTTAAAAATATATAGTGATTAGCATCTGTTAAATTGATAAGAGCTAAAACGATAACAAATAATAATATTTTAAATTATTTGGAGAAAAAGGTTAAAATTATATTGATAGAAGATAAGCTACATATATTTACAACATATATATGCCTAGATAGCTATAGCTATCAATAAAGGGGGGAGAATAAACAACAAATAGGAATTCACAAAGATCTACCAACCCCTCAAAACATAATAATCCTTGAACCAACTAGTCCCAATACATATAGAAAAAAATAAGCTTGATAATTTTGAATCAATTTAGGAGGAACCTTTGATTTAGACAAGGGAAAAGACCCCCAATAATTAACATTCTAGAAGAAGCACTAAAAGCTAGAGTGAAGGAACTAAAATTGTAAAAGTAATAAAATGACATAGAAAAAGTATTAAAACATAAAGAAAATAAGAAAAAAATATATACTTGAAAGTAGAGGTGATAATTTGGAGGAGGGAAGTTCTAATTTGAGTGTATGAACTAATTCATAGAGTAAAATTACTAATCTAAGTGTATGCATGATTCACAAGGTAAAATCATTAATCTAGGATTCTAAGAGAAAAAATAGTTTTATGGAAAAATAAAAAGTCAAAAAAACACAAAGTAGAAGTTAGAATAAGGTTAGTCGCAAATCAAATATAAATGAAAAAAAAATGGGCCAATAGATAAAAATAGAAAAAAACCTAAAAAGAAAAAGATGATAAACAAAAGTGCTAATCCAAAGAGCATAAGCACTAAAGTGTGAAATTCCTCATCTATAGAGAAAAGGTGCTAATGTGTAAAACTACTAAAGGATATTTAGAGGTGATAGTACAAACTATAAAAGTGCTAATCTGGATAGAGCAAAGGCATTAATTCACAACCTAGAACATGAAAATCACAACAATTCAAACAAATGATGGGATTAGGAGATCAGACATGTAAAATTTATATGGAGAAAGATTCACAATACTTAAAATAGATAATGCAAATGAAATATATAAGTTACCTTATCATTTACATTTCCATCTCCTTGATTGAGTTGAAGTATGCACTCTTTTTCACTTGATTTTCTCCTTTTCATGTCGATGTGGGTGGAATGCAGTTTCTCAGAATAGTAGTAGCATAATTTACGATTATAGTTGATACATGAGTAAAGTGGCAGCATAATGATATGAAGAAGGAGAATGATCAAAATGAGAGAAAATAACTCAATTTATCGATTCTTGATGGTAAAAATATAGGGTGAAGATCCTATGTCTAATGAATGGCTATGATTGAATGAGTGAGAAAATAGATTGAACATTTAGCCTTACGAGAAGTGTCACAAGGTGGAGGTATGTGAATCACATGTATTGTAGGTGTAAGAGCTAGGTGTGCTCATAAATGTGTGAACAAAAACGTGGGGATGTTCATCAAAGAGACAAGTGAGGGAAGTAGGGTGGCTATCTTACGACATGTGTACTTGAGGTAGGGTGGCTATGAGGTGAAATTTTAATGCTCACACATGTGTCAGCATAAGGGGGAAGTGAAACTTGTCACATGATAGGAATTTTATATCTTGATCAATGTAGATGAATTGGATGGTTAAGATTGAATGGAAAGGATTGAGGGTGAGGTGGATTTAAATATTAGGGAAAATGGTAAGGTTAATTATCCTAAATTAATTAATTAAGTAGATATTAATTAATTGATATAGTTAGAGTTTGGGAGGTAAGTTTAGACATAATTAAATAAATGAGAAATTATTTAACTAAAGGTAACAGGTATAGATCATAGATGAATTAAATAAATAATAAATATTGGATGGGATGAGTAATGCCAAGTGTGGTCTAGTATGGACAAGTGTAGGTGTCTACAATATTAAGTATTAATGTTAAAAATATTTAGTGATTATCATCTATTAAATTGATAAGAACTAAAATGATATCAAATAATAATATTTTAAATTATTTGGAGAAAAAGGTTAAAATTATATTGATAGAAGATAAGCTACATCTATTTAGAACATAGATATCCCTAGGTAGCTATAGATATCAATAAAGGAAGGAGAATAAAAAACCAATTGGAATTCACAAAGATCTACCAACCCCTCAAAAATAATAATCCTTGAACCAACTAGTCCCAATATATTTAGAAAAAATTAAGCTTGATAATGTTGAATCAATTTAAGAGGAAAATTTTATTTAGGCAAGGGAAAAGACCCCCAATAATTAAAATTCTAGTTACAAACAGTCTTAGAAGCCCATCTAGCAAACTATTCAACCACCATATTCTATTCTATAAGAATGTGGACAAACAAAATGAAACAAAAATTAGAAACAAGACACATAATATAATAAATAGGAGAATTCAACAATCAAGAAATATTATTAGATATTTTTTATTCAAAAGAGGCACCAAAATCATGGAATCGATCTTTAAAAGAGTTAAATTTCCATCTTAATTTGTAATTTCTCCTCACTGCCACAAAAATAATACATAAATCCATTTGATTGTTAGTATAAAATTCCATATATAACTAGTGCATAAGAAATGCATTGAACTTTACCTATTATGACCCACTCCACCAATCCTACAAACCCTTGGATTGTCCCTTAACCATCAACCATTATTAATTTTGAAGATACATAGAGGGGAGTAGCTTAGGTTATTAGAAATATAAGAAACAAAAGGTGATAGATATTATTGAAGTGAATAATTGGCCTCAATAATTTCCTTGACTGAAATATTTATCTTCTATGAAACCCAAATGGGAAGACTCTTATTCTCTTCAAAAATGCATCAATTTTTCTGCATCCAAGTCTACTAGAGAATGAAAAATTTGTCTAAGATCCTAAACAATAAAATAAAAAAACTATAATCTAGGGGATTTCCCATGCTAGCTCAAAAATTAAATATAAAATAGGTAGGCATAATAGGCTTATTTGATATTCTCCACCACACTCTCCAAATTATTAAGGTAAAAGGGCATTGCAAGAAAAGATGCAAAATATTTTATTTATTAGCATCACCAAAAAAATCTTTAGAGGGATCAAGAAATCCTGTTTTTATAATATTATCTCAAGTGAAGCATTTATAATAACTTAATAAATAGATAAAAATATTATAGTTAGGTCAACTAAATTTGTTCTAAAATTTTATTCACTAGAGAAAATATCTATTAACTCCTTTCTTTTATTCAAGTTACTAATTGCAAAGAGTAGTGAAATAAGTTCCTATATAGATAACTCTACAGTGCAAGGCCTATGAATTGGAATGGAAGCAAGTAGAGATAGATTCATATAAGATCCTAGTTTAACCATTTGGGCCCTTCCAATTATATATTTGGGATCTTGTGATTTCAGTAGAATTATTCAAATCCTTAACTTTAGACCACCCCACAATCTAGAAAATTTCACTAAGGATTAGAGATGAAAAAAATATAAAATAAGTGAAGGATAATATCATAAGAATCCTTCTAATAAAGAGATTTTTTACCTTTATTAATAACATAAAATAAAAATTTCCTTATCAATGAATCACCCTTATTTATAGTATCTCAAACTATATAAATTTTCCCAACCAAAACCATAATAGAGAAACCATTTTTACAAACCTGCCCCAAATATTTTAAATTAATAATTCTTTCTCATAATTGAGCTAGGTACTTACACCACCACTAATATAATTTGGTAGCTAGAGCCCAACAATTGAATTTAGATTGGTTTAGACCAAGTCCATCAATAGATATTGGATAGTAAACTTGATTTGAATTGGCTAAAGTCCATTGTTTGGATTCCCAATTCCGTATCAAGATAGATTTGCAAGAGATAGTAACAAAACATTTAAAGAATATTTTTTAAGAAAGTAAAATCATACATGTATAAATAGGGGGATCGTAAAGAACATATTTTAAGAGAGTCAATATTTTAGAAAAATATAACCATTTAAATATTTGATTACTAATCTTCATGAAAATCCTATCCAAACTATTTTTTAATTCTCATTTTTGGATACCCAAATTTAAAGGAATCCCCAAATAATTAAATGAGATAATCCGTATTATAAAATGAATAATAGGAGAAACTATTTGTTGAAGAGCCATATGACTATTAAACAAAAATATTTTAAGCTTATTCTCATTATTTTTTTCTTTAAAGTAGCCAAATAAATACCTAAGGATTTCCTAAAATTGATTTCTTTATTGATTTTTGTAGCGCCTATCATTGTTGTATCATTCAAAAGTTGAAGATGGAATTAAGCATCAAGGCCTTTAGTTCAATATCAACTAGGCTATATAAAACCCTTAGCACTTGGATCTTAATAAATCTTCCAAAATATTTTTTGATGAGAATAAATAGATAATGAGAGAGGGGGTCCCCTGATTAAATTCCCCTAGAATTTGTAAAATGAGAATAATAAACACCATTGTTAAGAATTGAGAAAGAATATGAAAGATATCTGCAGGATCATGATGGGCCAAAAAGTCGTGATATGTAAGTGATATGATGGCCCATGTGGTTGATGAATTTTTTTAACCCGAAATTGATGAAACAAAAAGGGTTTTTAAAGGAGATTCTTAAATTTCCACCAATATAAATTATTCTTTACTTTGAATGTAATAAATAATTATTATTCAGTTTCTATTTGAATTACGATTAAAGTCCTGATTGATAGGCTGATTGGAAAAAATCTATAGCTTTCAAACATTATCATATTTTTTGAATCTAAAACATGGATCATATTCCATGCTTCAAATACTGTAGGATAAAAAATTAAATTTAATTTCATGAAGTTTTGACCAAGTTAAGGTGGTTATACATAGGAGTTTTTATAATTTTTAAAAGTTGTAATAAAAAAATCATAATTAATTATTTACTCAGAAAAAAACTACAAAAAAATATACATCACATTGGGACATGAGTCATCTACTTATATCTAAAATATTATAAAAAAATATTATCATTTTATTGTGGTAAGGGTGGTCAGACAAACACCTACTTATTTTTTCTTTGAAATTTAAGTACTATTGCATTGAAATTTCAAATTGTCACCAAATAGATTTTTATTTTTTTTAAATAAACCTAGTAATTTAGAAACTAGATTCAATTTTCTATTAGATTCTATTCTTGTGTGTTTTTGAAATAATATAGATAATTTATTCGAATTTTTATGTCAAGTTGCCTAACTCTGATTTTTTTGAATTTTACTGCCACTTAAGGGCCTATTTTTTCCATGATAATCCTACACATACCCAGAAGAGAAACACATCATAATCCATTTAATTCACCCTATAAAAAATCCAAAAGGAAATAGTGGATTCTTGAGGAAGGACCACTTGAATCTATCATAAGCCTTAGACATGCCCAACTTAATAAACATTGCTATTTATTAAATGAAACCATTTGTTCACTCCTTTAAGAATATATAAATTGAAGTGGATATAGAAATAATTTGTTAGAATCATCAAAAGAATCTAATAAAATATTAATCATTATTAAGAATTAATTAATATTGTACGCATTCGATAAATTAAGTGAGAAATCAAATTCATTGTATTAATGACAATAATAATTATACATGAAATCAAAATACAATGTCCTATATCAATAATAAGTAAATATCAAATAAGTTTCAATAATTACAAGGCATTATAATCTTGAATCTCCATTATTGTTTATTAGATTATTATTGATGATTTAATGTCGTATTATTGAAGTCACAAGCTTTTCTCAATATTTTACTTCCATATTTTTGTGATATATTTAAATTTATATAAAAAATTCTTCAAATATAAAAGTCTGGACTATTTATTAATCACCACAAGTATTCACAAAAGATAATATGATTGAAGATAAATACTAGTACAATAGATCAAAAGAGAATACATAGTTTTTCCTAAATAAAGTAAAAATATGTTAAAAAACTAAACAACCAAGAAAATCAATAATAAAACATATTGATAAAGTTTAATAATCATTTATTCTCCTTGAATTTATTATGATAACACCCTATACAAAAAGAAATTATAAGTTATAAAAGACTATATAAAATGAATAAGTATTTCCAATAAAATAATCAACTCTAAAAATTAACAATCACGGCTGAATACTAAACCATGAGAAACCAAGAATTGCAATTTAAAATTTCACCTTAAATACCATTTTAGAGATTTAAACTTCTACAATATAAAATTCATCTTAACCCCTTGAGCTTATTCTATTTAAAAAACCCTGCCAAATGAAAACCAGTACTCAAATTTCGACTTCAATAGATTTAGTAGGATGCATACAAACTTATTTCACTAGATAGAAATGCTACAGAACATGCAAACGCCGCTGCTATAATGGAGGACATTGTAATTGAAGTGGGAATACGTCCTCTGTCTGTCCTCATCAACATCCCCTCCAATATAGGAAACCCATTCATCACTATAAAACTCGATAACATTAACTGCACGAAAAGACCCTCAATAGCTGGATACCCATCGTTTGCAAATTGTATCATTCCACTCAACAGTGATATCAAGTTGATGATTGTGATAGTTGCAGGAGGAATAAACATTATTGCGGCCACTCCAAATTCAAAGATTTCTGCCTCATATCTTTTGGCTGCTTCACTATCTGACACTTTGCTTGTCACCTCGAAACCCACTTCAGAAATACCCATCAATTTCCAAAGGACTTGAATCAATCCAAATGGATACGATGAGGTCCCCTTTATTGCCCACATCCTATGCTCATTCCACCAACTTTTCACTGAACCTCCAGACATCACAAATTCCACTATATTGTATGCATATGCAGATAGTGATAAAAATCCAAAGAGAAGGAACCATGGACTTGAAATCTGCCATCAACATAAAAGTGTAAGATAAACATTCATCAGTAACCTATATAAGCTCTGTGAACCTATTATTAAGATTCTGGTTGTTCGGATGTCTATAAGAGTTGGAAAAGGAAGAGTTTAAATAACCTGTATGTTATGTCAATTGTTTGTTTATGGAATTCAATTCCACATAAACATTGAACACATTATAGTCAACATGTCCATTGCTTGCTTGGGAGCTTGGGGCAAAATAAATAATGATCTATCAACTATTTACAGACAACAATGGAAATATACCTTAGGGAATATTGATATGCCACTGAGAGTTGATATAGCAGGAACCAAGCCGTAACAGAGTATATGCAAGCAGGTCAAAGCAAGTAAACAGTGATAGCTATAACACATTCTGAGTGTTATACTAACACGACCAATCCCATAAACTAATGGGCAGAACTTGCTCACAAAAATTTCAAACAGACCTGCTGTCCATCTCTTATGTTGAACTAGAGTGTCATTCAAATTAACTGGTGCATGCCCCTCAAAAGCGTTTCTTTGTGGAGTGCAGTAAGCAGATTTCCAGCCTCTACAATGTATTGTAAATCCAGTTAAAACATCTTCCACTGCACAACCATACATCATGCCAACCTGGAGTATAATCAAGAAATTCTTAAGTCTACAAAAGGGTTTTAATGGTCCATAATGATAACAACACAATGATAACACTATAATTTAGACGTGTATGTGATATTCTAGATATACCGTTTCGCCCCAAAGAGAATTCTCCTCGTAAGTGCAACTGGCTAGTGTTGTTGCTTCATTTAAATCTTTCTCTACTGTTAACATTTCAGATTTAATTAAATCTTGTGGCTCGCTTCCGCATAGAACATCCCTGCGGTGCAGGCAGCCTGTGCCCACATAGATTGGACCTTCTGCTCCATCTAGCCCCTTAATTTGTATCTGCGTATACAATGTAATCTGTGATTGCATTGGAGTTATGTGCATAAACAGGTGGTGTGTTTCGGTTAATATAATACGTACATCGCAAAGTCTCTTAAGATGATTGGCATACAAATCATTTTTTGTAATTCCATGAAACCTTTGAGGAAATTGGACGAACGCAAGCTGATGGCCAGTTTGAGGGTCCATGAAAAAGCACATAGCTTCACGAAGTGCTTCACAGTTGTTGGCATACATATCACAGTCCAATGTAAGAATAAATGGAGCATTGCTCATCAAACCAGAAACTCTTATCTGCAAACAGGTTTTAACCCCAATAAGAATGTTCTTATTCACTACACTAAAAAGAGTAAACATATGAGATGGAAGCAGGAAAAATACCAGAACATTGAGAGCACCAGCCTTAAAATTGTGTAGGCGTCCAGGTCGCTTTTCACGAGACACATATACAAGACTGGGCAAATCAAGGCCACCATCCTTCCCCTTCTCTAGCAAAATCTACAGAAAACCCAAGTGGTAGAGCAAATATATACTTGTAAATACAACTGATGAAGAATGTAATTGTAATGAGCTACATGAACATTATTGTGAAAGTCAGTATGATCTTAGTGACCTGAATTATACTATGATGGTCTCCTAAGGTGATCCCTGAACTCCATTCTCTAAACCCATCATGTCGATTGTAGATGGCTTCTGGAACAATGCCGTTCTCCACAGTCCTATTTACACGATACTTCATCTCCTCATACATTTCCTAGCAAAAGAAAAACAAATAAAACTAATTAGTATCAAGTTTTCAAGGTCTATACGATCTTTTCTAAATGATATTAATTTTTTCAAATAATATTATACTTCATGATTTTTTATTTATAAAATTACCATCTTATAATAATTTATAATAATAATAATAAATATGTCTTGAGGTTCTGTGTTTTGGAAAGGTTTTGGGATTATTAACTATGTAATGGGTTTTGTAACGGATGTAATCAATGCTTCGGAAAATGTATGGGGATTTTATTATCAACCATGGAAAGGGATATGTAACGGGTGTTATCAATCTAATTTGGAAGGGTCGATGGGTCAGATTTTTGGTATGTAATAGGGTCTGTCTTTTCTCATTGTCAAGTGACCTTGTCGTCTGTAAATGCAAAAATTAATATTTCAGGATGGAATTAGTAAGTGTCATGTACTTTTTCGAGTTATAATCGAAAGTTTTTTTTTTTTGATTTCTATTATCTATCATCACAGATTTCTCATCCTACAATAAATCATCGAATATGGTCTATGATAAAAAAAATTATTTTAAAAACTCTGACAATTAAAATAAAAGCATGTTTATTACATTTATCTTTCATACAAATCTTATTTGTTTTAATTCACAGATCAATCTGCTACCTCACCTCACCTTGAGCTCTTCCCACTCAGCTGCAAACAACGAATCCTTATTTTGGTGAGCATCGCTTTCTGAAAAGTATGCCTCTGGACACCTTTGTTGGATCAAATACTTGTGGCAGAAAGGAACCCAAATCTTTGCAAAAGCGGAGGCTTCAAACAGCGCGTAGAAGGTAAGGGCAGATCCTCCGTCATCAGACACATAACATGACAGTTTTCCGGTGGGATAATCATGAGCCAGAGTGGACAGTACAGTATTTACAACATTCATTGGAGGCTCTCTAATTGGATCAGCAGTACATATAAATATATCAACAGGCGGTAGGTCATTCCCAAACCTACCCATTTACGAACAATAGTGAATCTATAATTAGATTTACAGGTTCCACTAACTTTTAACCAAAGAAAACATTTTGTCCTATAGTCGTAGCTCTGTTTATTTGAACCCGACTGTAAATAGTGGAATAGTTACCAATTTATTCAAAGGAAACAACCCTTACCTCTTAGAAAGCCTATCTGGGAAAGTGTATCGACTCACAGGTCGCCACCTCGATGCCTGCTCTAATGCCCAAATGAAGGCAAAGCCCAACTCTGCAGCAAATACCATAATCCATTGAAAATAGTCTTCTCTTGGCATATGATTAATGCGATAGAATACCAGAGCCAAAATTGCAGCAAAATATATGCAGGCGAAACCTCTGGTTACTTTTGCATAAGGCGTTTCAAATGTTGTGTAAAGAGGGAAGTCTGATGACTCCATCTTGTTCCCACCTCAGTTATGAAATATGGGATATAATGCTTCACAACACTGTATTTATAAGTTTATGGTGCATTGTAAACACAACCGAAGACTTAACCGTGCAAAATTTTCCGGAGATTTATCTTATTTAATTGAGGAACAACACATACTTCGAAGTGATTGCATTCGGTCCCACTTCCTAGCTAAAAATGGAAGATTCTATGATCCAGGAAATAAAAACAAATTGCTACAGCAAACAGACAAAATTAGTTCTATTCAACATGTAAAACTGGATTAGATGAGATGTCTCGGTATGGACACTACAAACACAATAATATTTATAGAGAACGCAACCTTTAAATAAAACAGCTTGCAATTTTATTCTTTAATGCATTTAGTATGTACGATCAGTTTATGTCCTCAAAATAAATAGAACATATATGCATCTAAATGAAATTCCAGTGAACTATAAGTTGTATGGCAATGTCTGTCAGCATAATTTATCAACATACTTCTTTTTGATGTTGAGTAGACTCACAATATGATCTTGAAGTTTATGTGCTTTTACAACTCATTATGTCCTATGTTTTGTAACATTATCAACTTTGTTGCATCTAGTCTCATAGACCCATTTAGCACACTTTTATAAAATTAAGTATCAATTTTTAATCACTTTTTTCTGTCCTTGAAAGAACACATTTTGGAAAAAAAGTTGTGAAGACTTTTAATCTACCTTATTGCATTACACCTTTCTTTGAATCATAACAAACAATTATTTTCTTAAC
The DNA here is from genome assembly GCA_007115665.2 of Sequoiadendron giganteum. Classification (NCBI taxonomy): domain Eukaryota; kingdom Viridiplantae; phylum Streptophyta; class Pinopsida; order Cupressales; family Cupressaceae; genus Sequoiadendron; species Sequoiadendron giganteum. Next base: position 517,850,244 of record CM021100.1, on the reverse strand, counting down.
TCATATTCAAACCTTGTCTGACTATTATTTTTCTTGACATATGAATATTAATACGTGTACAATTTTATTTTTTATGTGTAACCTTTTACTAATTGGATGCACCACATTCATCCAAAATTCATATGCATACAATCTTTCACGGATTGTTTGTTCCACTCTCTGTTCCAAAATAATTTTTTACATAAAAATAAGATTCATCTGAACTATAAAATTCCGATATGTATGCCAGCATCACTTATAAACAAAAAATACCGAAGGAACTGCAGAGCCTGCTGTGTTATCGGAAAGAATATGTCGCAGGGCATTCTGAACGGCCGCTAGATGTCAACGACAAATATACAGTTTTAGTGAAGACACCCCTTTACCAGTCAGTTTCCATTTCAGCTGAATGTGGCAATAACAGTACGAGTAATGGCATCCTGACATTATAAACCGTAAAATATAGTAACAAATACAAGTGTTTTAAAACTGTTTAATGCCAAAATATCCTCACATCATGAGATTTGATGTAATCGAGTTCAAGATTCCATATTTGAATGACAGGCGAGAGAATCGAATTTTTGTATTTCATGATGTTATGAATTTGTGAAGATAAGTTTTTGACCATACGCTTATATTTTTGTATTTCATGATGTTATGAATTTTAAGGCACACACTTAAGTATTATTTTTTTCAGAGATTGTCAACTGACTTTTCACTTATTGTTGAAAATGAAAGGTTGATAAATAATTTATTAGAGAGAATGTTTTGTTGAGTGTAAGTTTTGAGATGCTTTCGAGAGATGAAGTCATGGTCATAATATTTTGGAATATCTCTTAACAAAAAAACATAATCATTTTCAATTGTTGATATATATATATATATTTGGTAAAATTTGAATATTTACAATTTATTATAATTTCTCAATTCATTTGTGAATTCACAAACTAACATAAGATTTTAGTTAATACTATTTGAAAAATCAAAATTTTAACATGTTTTTTTATTAATAAAGTTAATATTTTTTTTCTTGCCATTTTATAGAGTTCACAAGGATTTCACTTTTAATGAAAATAAATAAATATTGTTTTTCTATTATAATAATGTATTATTTCTAAAATTGTCAAAGAGATTCTAGTTAATTGGCAATATCTTTGGGTTCTCATATATGAGACCAGAGATCAATTATCTCCAAAGGCATATGAGCAATAGTAGGGAATGTTGAATTGATCATCCCGCTCTAACACTAATGTGTGGTAGGCCTATAAATTACAAAGAAGAAAAGAAAGTAAGAATGAATAATTGCCTTCAAAGATGAAATATGAGAGAGCATTCAAATAGTAGGAGTGAAGGATTTATAAGATAAAATTAGATGCCTTGTAGGAGGAGAAAGGAGGCAAGATGAAGGTGATATGATCAATTAGTAGTACCTTTTGGTTCTCATAGGAGACTAAAGTTCAATTGTCTCCAAAGACATCTAAGCAATAGTAGGGAATTTTGAATTGATCATCCCACTCTAAGAGTAATGTGTGGTAGGCCTATAAATTACATAGAAGAAAAGAAAGTAGGAATAAGTAATTTCCTTGAAAGATGAAATATGAGAGAACATTCAAACTATAAGAGTGAAATATTTATAAGATAAAATTAGATGCCTTGTAAGAGGAGAAATGAGGCAAGATGAAGGTGATATGTTCAAGCCAGAGGAGTATCACAAGAGAAAGAACAAGATTTTTAAATACAATATCAACTATATCCTTGCAAATGAATTGTATGGGATGTGGGTCTCACAAGAAAACCATCATAATTCAAGGTTCGGGCCCCAAATAGAACCCCAACTAATTAATGTAGAAAATTATATTATTTATAGAAGAATTAAGTGGACAATATAATTAGTTTAATATTTAGTTAAATAATAAATAGCTCAATAATAATGATATATTAAATGAGCTAAGAATAATAATTGTAAATGAGGGTTATAATATTGGTTAAATATTTGTTGAATTAAAAATATCAATAATAAACATTGTTTTTATCTTGTATTAGTCCATAAATTGTATCCTACATGTAGTGTAGTAAAATGCATACCCTTGCATTTTCACACTTGGTTGGGTCCACCTTGCTTTATTTATGCTTCTTTATGGCCTAATTAGGTCCTATTTTGCATCCACAAGCCTAATAAACTATATATTTTTATGGAAAATCCCAAAAAACCTCAAAAGATGAATGATCATTTAATGTTTCTATATGTGTGTCCTTGATTTGTGGACTTGGACTAAAATTCCACCTAGGGCATGTTTGTCCTCCATGGTTCTTGAGACCATATTTTTGAAACCTCTCAATTAGATCCCTTTTTGGTGTTCATGCCCCAAGAATTGAGCTCATTTTTTTGAAATTCTTCAGGATTCGGTTCTGGCATCCAAAGATTCTGTGTTTGCCTCAAAAAATTGCAATGAGACTAAATTGCCATCCTACGAATCTTAGTCCTCCAAGGCATATTTTTGCAAACTGTTTGCATTTCCAGACTAACTTGGAGTTGCTCATTTTTAGTATTTGTATGCTTCATTTAACTCATTTTAGGTGTTTTGCATATTATAGTGTTTTTTCAAACATTGTCTTTTCCAAGCATTTGCTTGGTGGTGAACCCCTTAAATCCAAAATAACACCCCCTCCTAAGTCCTCTTAATTGTGTATTGGCTCACTTTGAGAGGTTGATAGTCAATCCTATTAGGGTTCTCGGGACATATTTGAATGAACTAGATAGAATTGGAGGAAAAGGTACCACCTTTCTCCCCCCATTTTATATCTACATTTCACTAAAATACTAGGAGATATATTCTAATAACTACTCCAAGGGGAGGTCTATCTAGGTGATGAATCTCATCTGAATATTGTTGGTCATGGTAGAGTAAAGATCAAATTAATTTTGATGGTAGATTGAAGGGGATTGATAGCATCCTACATACCCCAGGTTTGGCACGAAACCTTCTTTTAGTGAGTAAATTGAATTATTCAGGTGTTAAAATTATTTTATTGAGTGGAGGACGTAAGATGATGAAGGGATTTTTGGTGTTGGATTATAAGGGTTTTTGGATAACCACCTTGTAGAATTTGAATGTGTTGGTTATTGTTTATGGGAACCAAAATTAATCTCACCACTTACCTGTGAATCAATCATAATTTAATGGTTAGTAAGTGTAAGGATTGTCCAACACTTAAGTAAAGGTTCTAAGGCCCTTACTTCTTCATTTTGGGTTCTAGGAAACCCAGGAAGTTGATCCCTATTAGTGCATTCATTATAATATCCTTATGCCATTTTTTATCACAAACACTGCAACAAGTATATATTATTCTCACAGAAATTCTCAATAAATGAATATATTAAAGAAATTGGTTGTTTCTTATGTATAATTCACACTTAGAGTGTGAGAATGACAAAACATCATAACTTTGTAACCCTTTTATAGAATTTTATTTGATGAATGGGTAATGACCGAGTAAATCAATATAGCACAATATAATTACTTATCCTAGTCTAGTGCCTAGTCCTTATAACAGAGTCAATATCACTACATAAACAACATGGCTTTAATTTTGAACCTAAAAATATATGAAGCTTTGAAATATTTCATTATAGTATTTCAAATTTGTGTTCCACCCCTTACTTCTTAATAGCATCCTAGTATTGAGTTCAAAACAAATTTATAGCTATATTTAAGTATCTACATTAATTCCATGAATTAACACACAAGAATAAATACATACATCCATTGGAAGATGACAGAGACAAATAAAATAACCTTGATTATATTATTCATAACTTGTGAAACTAGTACATAGGAGACCAAAATGGTGTCGAACTTTCTATATTACTATCCTAACTAGTAACCCTCCTTTTATCTTCGTGTGTCTAGAAACTTGAATATATCACTACTCTACTTCCCTATCTCAAGCCCTTGAATCTAATTTATAAAGACATGGGAGAAAACAAGCAACAAGCTGAGATACCATTACATTTTCACTTTAGGGAAAATTTGATCCTAATTTCAAAGATATTCCCTGGATGGTTACAGATAATCATTTCAAAATGAGGGGAAGCAAAATATGGAAAACCCCATGTAGTTGGTTGAAGAAGATGAGCCAACCCTCCAAAAGGCACCATTCGTTGATGCAACATCGTTGAAAACCTGTGTCCATGTAGACCAAAGAAGATTCTCCAATAGTAACAGAGGAAAAAACCTACACACTTCTTTGAAAAACCATATTTGTCATTGAGGATATGGAGACCAACCTTTTGCCATCACACCAACCAAAAAGATCTCCACGGACCAACACCAAAGAGAAAATGTAATATGTATTTTAAAGAGGACAAACCTGATGTAGTGGCAATGGTCTCATTGAAAACAAAAATTAGGCCAAGACACTACTTTGATTCGTTAGCATCAGAGTATGCTTGCCGTCTATGTGCTCACGTTGAAAATGGAGGAGAAAATACTCCTCCCTCGTCAGAATCATCATATGATACCAAAGAAAGCAGATAGTGGAACTATACTCTAGGTCAGTATCTCATCCATCACCCAAGGGGCTATAATAAATCTCAATAGGAGAGTCATGCCTCCCCATATAAGACTTGTGATACTTGTTTTTTTTCTTTTCATTCTTCTTGGTCTTAACCAACTCCTTCCCCTTAACTTTAATCAATTCTTCAGAACTAATTCGGCTCCTTAGATTGTAGGTGCTCATAAAACTACCCTTCTTGTTTTTTCCATGGGCTTTTCTCTTGGCCTTTGCTAGTGTGGAAGCCTCGGGTGCCTCATGCTCAATGACAAAAATGTCTTCTTGAAATTCAAACACACTGAGCCTTATTGAACTCCTAATGGGTTGATTAGAGACACCTGACTTGCCCATCTTCTTGAAGACACAAAAAAAAACTAGCAAACCACCAACGATGAAAAAAAACACTAGCCAGAAACCTAAAACAAGAACATAAAACCCTCAAACCCAGAAAATTGAGTAGACCCAGAGAATGAAACTCTCACACCAAGAAATGCATGAGGTAGAATAGAGCATACATGAAAAGCAACCTACAAGGGATAAAAACTTGAATACTTTTGCAATTGAAGATCAAAAACTCACATGCCACCTCATTCTGGCTCACACCTAATAATTCACGAAGGATAAAAATGTTGAAATAAATCGCCAAGAAATCTACATTAAGTAGAAAAATCAGGAGTGTGTAGTTATTAATGATCAAGTGGTGCCTTGCATGAGCGAGCTGAAAAATTAGCTGAAAAACTCTGAATCTGGGTCATCAATCCTTTCGGAATTAAAACATCATCAATGGCAATCATCAAGCATCTTTTCTTGCCTTTACAATCTATACCTCAAAAATGGTGATATTATCACAAAAAAATTCCACGTTTTACTTTAACTTCATTAGTCACCTTTGATCTGAAAATTACCATGCATCACCACCATGGTCTATATTCATTGATTCATATTGCCAAAGTACAATGAACTAGAAAAATAAGGAACAAACATTCACCATTCCATCGCCCATCGTGGATCTACCCTAACCTTCTAGGGTTCAATTATTGACAAGAGAACGAACGTGATAGAATTCACAACTGTTGGATTACTATGCTTCTCAAAGATCTTCATTTCACATCATGCATCATTGATACACTTTACCTCTCACAATTTCTAATAGCAATGTGAGCATTCACGTGATAATATCTCAGTCATCGGATCTAAGACCTGTGCTTGATCACATTCCATTTTCCATTACACATCAATAATTCATGCCTCGTTCTCCAGATTACATCAGTGACAAGACATAAGGTGATGGAGTAGTATTAAGACACATGCACCTACGTGAAAAATCAAAGGCACAAGATACATCACTCATAAGAGAAATTCAAATTAGAAAAAGAGAGCTTGAACAAATGACCCCATCGCTCATTGCCAATTTGAAACTCAAATTTTAAAATGGATCTCTAATGAGCAATAGGAGGAAAAATAAAGAGAACCAAAGGACATCATGCATCGCTAATCCACATTAAAAAACACATCAGCAATTAGTGATACAAGAGGTACTAGAAATAACATGTAGAACATGTTGAAAGAATGAAGAGGATCATATCCCTTGCGAACAGTTTTCTACATTTTTTGTTGTCATTGATGTCACCATGACATATGGGCTGAAATTGCAAGACACTAAGTCACATTAATCTAGTATTCTGAACTGGTAATACAAGTTTATCCTCCAGTATTTTCCTCTAGAATCCTCTCTGGTAAAATGGCCCTTACTTCATTTTTTGGGAAATGGTATGAGATAGGTAAATGCATGCTTGAACGTGATCTCGCGCATTCAGGTGATCGTGGTTATCGTCGGTATCGTTTTATTGATTATATTTTTTTTTAGTTCTTTTTTTGGCTGACCTATCAAGCGGATAAAGATGTGATGGATTGATTTTTGGTTGTGTAATCCATGCCGACATTCCACACAATTGAATCATTTTTGATGAATTTTTGTATTTGTTTGGAGCCGACCTGATTGTTAACTTATGGACAATCAGATATATATACAAGATGTTTTTGAAGAAGTGATATGCAAGTGTGTGTGAGAGATATGTGAAGTTTTGGTAGATTATATGGAAGCGATAAGAGTGAAGAGTGATCTGTTGGCATGCGAATTCCATTAACTACAAAGGAATTGAATCTCCACTTGTGGTATACTTCTATCAATTCAATTCTTCTGGTTAGCCATTTTGTTACTTAATTTTTGTAGGCAGCGAGCCTCCCAATTTTGGATAGTGAGTCATGGTAGTAAGCCACGTATTTTGTAATATCTTATAACCAGTTATACTATATTGTGAGTTAATCATCACCGTGGTTTTTAACGTTTTGGGTTTCCCATGTAAAAATTATGTTGTCTCTTGTTCTCTATGTTTCATGTTCTGTTGATGATTCTTCTTATCTTAATTATCATATGGTTTGGGTTGATTGGATGGTATTTTTTCATTAATTTTAAGAATATATTGATTCACCCCCCCTCAGTATATTCGATATTTAACAATTGGTATTGAATCTGGTTTCTCTAGAGAAGTCTATCAACTTGAGGGAGATCTTGGAAATTAAACAAATGGCTGATAATGCAAAGCTCTGAACTTCCCTAGATGATCTTGATAATGATAAAAATGAGAATAAATACTTGAAAGCGAATCTTGATGAAACGAATAAATGTGTCTAGAAGTTGAAGGAGCAACTAAGAAAATTCAAAGAAAGACATATAGAAGTTAGTGACCAACTGAAACAAGAAAATGAAGATATTACCTGACTAAAGTTGCAAGTGGAAGAAAAGAAGAGAATCAAAGAATGCTTGAATGCATAAATGAAGGAAAATTTTGATGAATTTTCTAGGCTTGAACAAGAAGTAGCGAATTTGAGAGAAAAACTAGAAAAGGAAAATTTATGTGAGGATAGTTTCAAGTCAAGTTCTACCAAGCTTGATGAATTGATCACAGGATAGAAACCCTCTAAAGATAAAGGTCGATTGAGATTAGAAATAGGTGAAAGTTATAAATAAGTAAATGATCAGAAGACTCAAGAAAAAGGGAAGCAAAAAATAAATTCTAGAAGGAAACCACCTATCAGACAACCAAATGCACAAAGGTACCCATCTTTCAATGGCACTTGTTTTCTTTCAACAAGTTTGGGCATAATGCATCTGAATGCAGAACTAGGATAAATCAATTCTCTAGTTCTTTCTATGGACAATTCTATGCCTCTAATAAGTATGGACATAGGGCTACTAAATACATAACTCAAATGGTGAACAAGTTTAATGGACGTAGAGTAAATTGGTCCTTTGTTGGTTATTGCTATACATGCAACAAATATGGGCACAAAGCGAATTAATGCAAAATAAATTTTAATGAAAGTCAATCAAGTCAAACAAATGTTGTCTGTTATAATTGCAAAAAACTAGGAAATATTTCATAGATATGTAGAAGCAAAAAGGCAAAGCAATATGTTCCAGAAAAGAAGAATGAACCTGAGAAGAAGGTTGACAAAGAAGAAGTTAATAAATAAATGAGTAAGATATGGAAAATAAAAGAAGAGTTAGGGACTACTAATGCATCTATACCCTCATCCGGTGCAGATGATTCCTCCAGTAACTAGACCCAACATGGTCTTAGGGGGAGGTTTAGGAGAAATATTTTTGAACCCCTTGTTTTCGGGCGTGTCAACTCTTGGCATGAAGTGCTGTTGTGAAGATTGAATAGGTAGAGGTTTTGAAAAATAAACTAGAAGAAAGTATTTATATATGCTCATTTGCAAAGCATATTAGGGTTTCTCAGTGTGGATGAAAGAGTTTATCAACTTTTCGAATTCCAAGTGCATTAAATAAAAATTAGGGCATTGCATTGATCTATAAAGTGGAATGATAAAGGGAATTTCAGTTACTTGTGTATTTTAAGAAGGTTAAAAGTGTCTTGGAGTGATTTAGAGTGAATTGAGGTGTGACTAGGACAAACCCTAGTTTCAGCGAATTGCGAATAAAGAGGTATCTCTCGATTCTATGTTATTTCGAGCTTGTGAAAATTATTTCTTAAATCCTTTTAAGAGCTCTTGAAGTATAGAAAATTGCAACTCTCATGATCGTGAATACAACAAAAAAGCCCAGACCCTCATATAGAAAATACTCGATGAAGGTCTTTGAGGATGACCCTATGGATACTTTTTATTCAGTTCCCCATGGTGTCATGTCGACAAAGGATACAAGGACGTACATTAGGGTTAAGCTAGAATAATTCAATCATATCAAATTGATTGATATGTGGATAAATGATCTCATTGATGATGAATTCTTAGTAAAACTTGAATATTTGAATATTGTGACGATGAATTTGGATCGTTGGAACAATTTCCCGAATTTTAGTTCTAGTGTGGATGATCCGTATGTAAAATTGGTCCTAAGAAGAATGCATGATCAGTTCTTATGGACCCATCAGCCACATTTGATATTAAAAGAAGCCATCAAAGCCATCACATGACTATGCAACACCGAACCAGTACCTATACTAAATGAAGTGAAGAATGAAATGATAACATGTCTCACCGGTGCAACTTATGATAGGAGGGCTCTTGCTACAAAACCTAGCACAAATCCAATTGTAAATTATGCATCCATCATGATTGGCCACAAAATTTACCTCACTAACAGGGAGAACTCTATATCTTCCACAACTATCTATACTAGTTATGATATGTTTGTGAATGGTAAAAATTATGATCTATGTGAGCTTCTCAGGAAACAATTGCTTGAGAACCTGAGAATTTCAAAGGAGAAGAAGTACCCATTTAAGTTTGGTTCTCTGATTGTATGTTTTCTATTCTTTTTTCTAAGGATGCTTCTGGAAAAAAATGGAACTATGTATTGGGATCCATCCCGACTTGTTGCACATCAGATTTTCGATCACATGAGTAAGTTGGGTGATGCAAATAATGTAGAAAATGCCTAAGTTACAAGTTTATTTCTTTTTTAAGAAGAATATGAGTGAGAGAGACAAGATTCTGAGGAAGATTGTTGAGAAATATAAAAAATTAGACTATATTTCATGTATCTTTTGATGAATGTATGATAGAATCAGTTGAACCCCGAACCATTTGGATTCAGCCTCTAGGATATGAAGTCTCATAAGATGATGATGAAGGATATGTGCAAATCTTTTTGAAGATTCCTAAAGGTGTGAATGAACCCTAGATTGGGACTTATGTAGTGAAATCCATGATAGTCCATTTAGAGCACAATAAGGTTAAAAGTCTGAAAAATGTGGTGAAAATGCTCAAGAAATGTTTCACAGGTGAAGAGATGGCTTGAGGAAAATTTGTTCAAGGACAAAATTCTAAATAACTACCTATTTTAAGGAGATCTGGCAAGACCCCTCCTTCCATACAAGCTTTTGGTCCTACTATAATGAAGCATGTACCCAACATTGCTAATAAAGGAAAAGGTTTGGTCCCTTCCAAACCTACAACCAAATTAGGAAAAAGGAAAAATGTTCCTCTCATATCCCCTATCAAAAGAAGAAAAGAAAAGGATACTAAGGAGAATAATATGAGTGTTACTGAAGATCGGGAAGAAGAGGAAGAAGACCCTGCGACAAGATTGACAAGGAAGAGAAGGGTGAGTATCTCCTTCGGTGAAGGTGCATCACAGGAAACCAGTGTTGGCTCGAGGAAATTTCACTATGTGTCATCCTCTGAAGACATTGATGAACATGATGTTAATGATGCAAAGAAGGCCAAAATTTAAGAGGACGTCTCTTTGGACCAGGGAAAGAAAAAATTCTCCCTGGTAAGTCCTGGTTCGCCTCTTAAACTTGATGTTTTGGTGAATAATCTGATGAGTCAAGACAATATGATGAAGTCCATAGCGGAAGTGTACAATTTAGTATGAGAAGAGGATAAAGAAACAATAATTATAGCCATCATCAAATATTTCATTATTTTGGAAGCCAAATGGGATAACATTATATGTGATGTTCCTTAAAATTTGTGGGAAGTTCTTATGAAAAGAAGAGTAGAGGAAATTGAGCTAGAAGAGAACATAAGGAACTAAGCATATAAAGAAATTACATCCTCTCTGTCTTTAGATAATTTAGAATCCTTGAAGATGATTTGTGCTAAAAAGTTCAGGGAGAAAAGAAGAGCTAACACTCTAATGTCAAAAGAAAAGAAAGAAATCAGAGAAATTAGGAAGGAAACAATAAGTATTGTCAAAGATACTATGAAAAGGTATGGCATGATCAGTGCATCTAGTTTGGCATCCAAACCTAGAAAATAAACATCTATAGAAGTTGTTGAAGAACCCCCTTCTAGTGATGCTAATGATAATATACCTCTGGAAGTGAATGACATCAATTTCCCTCTAGAAATAGGTAGTATAGATATACCAAAAATTAATGTTGTTAATAAGGATCTGAAAATTGAAAAACATGTTGAAGAAAATGTTGAAGTAGAGGTTCACGTTGTTACCCCTTTGGTACACCCTAAAGAAGTAGATAGAGATAAGGGAGAAGAGGAGAAGAGAGAAGAAGAAAAAGAAGAAGAGAAAATTGAAGAAGAGAAGATAGAAAAAGAAAAAATGGAAAAAAAAATTGCAGAAAAGGAAATGGAAGAAGAAAATGTAGAGGAAGAAAAATAAGACGAAGAAAAACAAATCAAAAATGATAAATTAGATAACATTGCTGGAAGAAATGAAGAAATAGCTCAATAGGATATGGAATCACAAAATTGCACTTGAGAATATTCCTCTAATGATGGCATTTTGAAAGGACTGTTGTCTAAGTAGATAAGATTCTAACTAATAATTCCTTCAGAACTCATGCAGCTTCCAATGAATCAAGGTTTTGTAAATCTGAAAAAAAAATATTCGGTACATAAAATGGTATTAGGCTATGTGTTTCATGCATCTGGTAGGAGAGAAATCTTAGAGATGAATCAAAAAGGAACTAAACTAATTGAAGATGCCATTAAGGCCCTGCGGGATGTTACACAAAATACATATGTTGATAGATCTCTCTCTCCCGTTGAGAATTTGAAGCTTCTATTGGAATCCTTCAAGGAGAATGCCTCAAGACTTGTTGAAAATGCAAAGTAGAATGCGGAAGAGAAGTTGAATGAGAAAAGGTTATTTATTCTTCATGACAAATGTACCTCAGCACATACCAATGTAGAGAAGAACCTTGAAGTCATGGAGGCTTGTGAAGCTGAAGCTAATTATGTGTTTGCATATTGTATAAGGTGGTCTGATGCCACTCAAAGTCTAAAAGATCTTATGGACTCCATTGGGTCCTAGTTGACTACTATCTCAAAAACCTACAATATATCAATGGACAAAGATAGATCAACTTGGAATGCTATTTTTGCGTATAGAAAAAAGTTATTTATACAACAAAAGCAAAAGGAAGAGATAATTAGGAAGTTTGGCTTGACTAGTGATAACGTGAGAATCGAGTATGCTCTGGTAGAAAATGATTTGGGAAATGCTGAGAATTTGGACAAGATAAATCTAACTCTAAAATCTTCGGATGAAGCTGAAGAAAATTTTATTTCTTTAGAATCTTTGAACAAGTTGTTGATATCATCTAAGAAGAGTTGGGAAAATGGCAAAGCAGTCTGGAAAGGCATTCTTTAGGAATTGAGAAGTGCTTCCTCCTTCGAGTAGGATCTTTTTTTTTGTTTTAACATTGTCTGGGATAACTCCTCAGGGGGAATGTAAAATATTGGTTTTATGAGTTTTTCAGACCATGTGTACATATCTTTCATATTTTTGTTTGACCTTTATCCTTGATTTCAAAGAGGGAGAAGAGGAATGAGAGATAAAATATTTTTTGTATAGTTTAAATGTATATTCTTTTTAGCACATGTTGCCATCCATTACAAAGGGGGATAAATTTGGAAGAATGAAGAAGATCATATCCCTTGCTAACATTTTTCTACAATTTTTTGTTGTCATTGATGTCACCATGATATAGGGGCTGAAATTGCAAGACTCTAGGTCACATTAATTTGGTATTCTTAACCAGTAATACAGGTTTATCCTCCCGTATTTTTCTCCAGAATCCTCTCTAGTAAAAGGGCCATTACTTCATTTTTTGGGAAATGGTCTAAGATTGGAAAATGCATGTGTGGATAGGATCTCATGCATTCAGATGATCATGGTTATTTTTGGTATTATTTTGTTGATTATAAGTTTTGTTGTTAGGTCTTTTGTTGGCTGACCAATCAAATGGATAAATATGTAATGGATTGAATTGGGGTTGTATAATCCATGCTGACATTCCACACGATTGAATCATTTTTGAGGAAGTTTTGTATCTTTTTGGAGTTTTCCTGATTGTTAACTTATAGATAATCAAATATATATACAAGATGTTTTTGAAGAAGTGATATGCGAGTGTGTGTGAGAGATATGCAATTTTTTGGTAGATTATATGGAGGAGAAAAGAGAGAGGATTGATTTGCTAGCATACAAATTCGATGAACTACAAAGGAATTGAATCTATACTTGAGGTGTACTTCTATCAGTTCAATTCTAGTAGTTAGCCACTCTGTTACTTCATTTTTGTACATAGTGAGCCTCCCAATTTTGGATAGTGAGTCTTGGCATTAAACCACCTCTTTTGTAATATCTTTTAACTAGTTATATATTATATTGTGAGTTAATTATCACCATGGATTTTCCAATTCTAGGTTTTCCACATAAAAACTATGGTGTCTCTTGTGCTTTGTGTTTCATGTTTTGTTGATGATTCTTCTTATCTTAATTATCATATGCTTTGGATTGATTGGATGGTATTTTTTCAAGAATTTTAAGAATATACTAACTCACCCTCCTCTCAGTATATCAGATATTTAATAGAACAAGTGCATCGCACATCACTAATTTAACATCGATCATTCAAAACCTATATGTGATGTGTGAAATGAATGAGACATCGCTCATCACTCATCACACATTTGAACTTAAATCTCAAAAACTATCAGTGATGATCGATAAAGGAGACGATGGATGGGGCTTTAAGTGAAGAATTTAAGCACGTGCTCAAAAAAGTTCAATCACTTAGCCTTGTAAAATAAACGAATTTTAGACCTAGGCACAAGGTGCTAGTAAATTCATGAGCTTGAATAATATAAGATGTTTTAGGATGACTAGGAATGGACAATAGGAGGTCAATGATAGAACATAACACTGACCAAGCCAAAGGCTGAGGATTTCAAAATAAATAAAGAAAATTCCAAGGCAACAACCATGAGAAAAACCCTTAGTTTGGGCACACTTAATCTTGCTAAATTTTAAAGAGTTACTAAGATGGAACCAAAAAATTTGGGGTTTCATCAGTATCTCTAGTTGGGGACATCTATTCCTTAGGGATAGAGTGATATTCCCAAATTTTAGGTGAAGCATACTAGATACATAGGACCAAAAGGCAAGAAGTAGCCCAGATTGAGCAAGAAAACCAGAGAAAAGTGAACCACATATGTACAAAATTTACATAAGTTACAAAACCATGCTAAGAGGTCCAATTTCCATTTTTATTGAAGCCTTGTCTGATATGCAAGCTTTCACTCTACATCCTTTAATGTTACCAGACTTCAACTTTATCCGGTGGCCCCAAGCCACCATACATTAGGACTAATACTTTCCTTTGTAATAAACTTTGTTTTCCACTATCTGTACCATGCCGAGGCTAAGAAAATTCTCATGAATTATCAACTTTCTCATCACACTATAGATACTTAAATAACCAGTATGGACATATGTTTGAATCTATTTTTACTCTTATTATTCATATCTAGTTGAGAACTATAGTCGAGCATTGATTGGAACACACAATTAGTGTAGAACTCTATCTAATTCAACTTACAACCATATTCCACTGAATTTCCATCCAAGTGCATAGGAAAAGTGAAGTATTCATATTCCATATGATTATTGACATCAATTTAATTTTGACCTTTAAAATGAAAACCCTTATATATACCCCTTTCAAGAATCCCATCTAGGGGCACATATTCTGACCCTTTGAAATGATACTACACTTTCATTCCTAGTATTCCAAGGTCATAATCATCTAATTTCTATCTCACACAAAACACACATTCATTTTGTGTAATGAACAATAAATGTTCATATACAGGATTTTTTTCAAATTGGTGTCCATGTTCCTCAGAGCAACATAATCCAATTATTCTATCATTTGTTCTATTTTCTTGGGAAATTGATTCATCAAAATCCATAGTAATATTTTTCTCATTTTTTTCATGGATGTCCCCATAAGTAGCTCTATCCAAACCATCCCAAGTGTCAAAGAATAACTCCATTTTATGTTCATTAATATAGTTTAGTTTACCTCTTGTATCAACAACCATCTCAAAGCAGTATGTCTCTTAAGATGAGCTGAATATATGAGGAGTGAAAAGGCCTATAACAAAATGCCCATATGTTTCCTCAATTAGTAAATACACTTGCTCTGATATAAAAAAAAAATTAGTGGCTGAATGTTGCTCATTTGCAACCATACACGTCTCTTGATTTACAACCATGTCCATATTTGCTAAGAAATCCACATATTCCCTTTTTTTATATGGACATTGATGAATAACCAGAGCTTGATGCTATTGGTTAGTAACACGAATCTCATCATTCTTAACAACATATCTAGAATAAGGATGTTGAACACACATGGTAGATTATCTATGAATTCATCACCAACCACACTATTAGCATCTTCTAGTTCTGATATAACCAAATTGCATTCCAAGAATTAGGGTATGTGCGAGATCATGATGGGCCAAAAAGTGGCAATATGATGGGTATGTGGCTGACGACTTTATTTTTACCAAAAATTGATGAAATCAAAATGGTTTTTAAATGATATTCTCATCTTTCCACCAATATAAATTATTCTTTACTTTGAATTTAATAAATAATTATTATTCATTTTCTATTGAATTATGACTAAAGTCCTGATTTTTAGGCCGATTGAAAAAAATCTATAGCTTTCAAATAGTATCATATTTTTTAAATCCAAAACATGTGTCACATTCTATTCTTTTCATAATATAAGATTAAAAAATAAAAAAATTAATTTCATGAAGTTTTGACCAAGTTAGGGTGGTCAAACATACGAGTCCTTCTAATTTTTAAAATTTGTCATAAAAAAATTATAATTAATTATTTAATTGGAAAAGAATTACAAAAAAAATGTGCATCACATTGAGACATAAGTACTCTAGTTATATCTATAATATTATAAAAAAAATATTATCATTTTAATGTGGTTAGGGTGGTCAGATAGACACCTACTTCTTATTTTTCCCTGAAATTTAAGTACTAGTATATTGAAGTTTCAAATTTTCACCAAATAGATTTATTTTTTTGGTAAATAAACCTAGTAGTTTAGAAACTAAAATCAATTTTATACATATTCTATTCTTGCATATTTTGGAAATAATATAGATAACTTATTCATAATTTTATGTCAAATTGCCTAATTCTGATTTTTCTGAATTTTTTGCCACTTAAGGGCTTATTTTTTCCATGATGATCTTGCACATACCCATTATCTGCATGTATGTTGTTCATTTACTGGTAAGGAAAAATATTTGTAAGAAATGATGTTGTTACACCCCTTAGATATGAAGAATTCCTCTAGATTACCCTCGCAAATAGATTCACATTCCTCATAAGAATGATCAAAACTCTCATTTTCATTATATTTGGGTTATAAATTTACAAAGGTACAGTAGTGGTATTTGCAGATCTACCAATGTCTTCATATGAATCACTTGACAAATGTCCATCCTCTAAAATACCCCTATCCATTACTTGGATAGAATTTTGATCCTTATCCACAAGGTGAATACTACTATCTTTCTGATCTTTTAAATTTTGCATGTAGTCATACTTGGCCTCCTTAGCAATTTTGATCCAACAAATTATTTGATCAAAATATTGAGGGTTCAATTCCTTCGGTAGGGTACTAAGCCCTGGCTCATAAATGTTAGAAAATAAGTCAATACATACTGAATCTACAAGTCTCAACCCTTTAGGAATTTGTAACAAGGCATCCAAGAACCTTGCTAACAATTCATATTGTGATTTCCCATCCCATCTTTTCATCCTAGACATTTTTTTAACAAAATATAGCTAATCAACATTTCTTAAACTTTGTTGAGATTCATTATAGATTTGTCTATGATCATCATGTTGCAATGCTGAATTTTTTTCAAAAGCATCATCAGCTTGATATCCTTTTTCATTCCTCTGAATTTAATTTCTATGATGTGCTTTAGGACAACTAACACTTGCAACCATATATCCCTTAGCCATTGAATATATCATATTATTTTCAATATATATTACTATTTTATATGCATTCTACAATGTTAAGGGCTCTTTATCTCTTAATAGGTAGCCCATCTTACTATCAAAGGAACATAGATACACAATTAAAAATTTTGCATCACTAGGTCTCATATTTTTAGCAATACTTCTTAATGCCTTTGTAATATGAGGTTGAAGGATGGAATCAATTCCTCTAGATCCTTTTGGATTTCCCTAAACAAATTCCTTAATACATTAGTATTAATCTTTTTTACTGAATTGTTCAATGAATTATACCATTAAATCTTTCCATGAAGGGATAGAACATATTGATAAATATGAAAACCAATCTCTAGCATCTCCCTTTAGAGATTGAAGAAAAAATTCCATGATGACATCTTCATGATCTATCTCATAATCCTCCAACAAATATAAGAGCTCCTTTAGATGGTGAGATGCTAATTCTAAGCTTTGACACTTGAAGTTTGGAAAATGTTCCCTAACTTCATTAAGAATATGATTTGGGAAACCTTGAATACCATTGAAGATTAATTGTGTATATCCTCCCATAGAAAAATTTCTTGGATAATATGACAAGGGTTACATAATATTAATGCTTAAATTATGCAACCCATAGGGATATATAAGTGGATGATACATTTTCTTACAACCCCCTTAAAAAATTTAAAAATCAACTCTATAGTTGATCACTACCCCATTTCTTGTTTTTAAAATATTATAATGCACAATATCAAATACATCCTTATTTGCAATTTTCTCTAATGGGAAAATTTTAAGAACAAGCATACTTGTTCTTAAAACTTTAAATTATAGCTCACAAGCATGAAAATATTACTACTACCATTACCTTTCTTAGTTCTTAACTCACTTAATAGGGAATCAACATTCTTTCAAACTATTACATACAATTTTCATAATAATTTTATACTCCATGAAAATCCAAATATTAGGAATACGTAGATGTATTGTAACCTACTAGGAGACTTTGCAGATCTGAGACATTCACCACCTCTTCATCAGGTTCATTTAATAGAGTTGCCACCTCTTCTTCATAGAGGATCAAGCCTCGAGAAATTATGAAGCTCCTTCAAAGATGAATTTAATTTTGGTTTTCTTTGAACAACATGAGTCATATAGAGATTTATTATTATTTCTTAGTAACTTCTTGTTGTTACACCTCAGATATTTTACATTGGTGCAGAGATCTTGGAGTCACCACCCACAGTTAATGAGATTATGAAAATATTTTGGAGTTATAGTTGATCTCCAAAAGGGTTTGCAGTTTAAAATACTTAGAAAAACATTTGACTCTTCATTACTTGCAATCTCTAGTAACAACTAATAGTCCAAGACTTTTATAACTGTTCTAGACAAGATGATCTTCTACCAAAATTTTCTCAAATTCTTCCCTAACGGAGTCACCATTTCTGTTGGTTATTTTTTATGGGAACCAAACTTAATCTGACCACTTACCTATGAGTCTACTAGAATTCAATGGTTAGTAAGGGTAAGTATTGGCCAACACTTAAGCAAAGATTCTGAGGCCCTTACTTCTTCACTTTAGGCTCTATGAAAACTAGGAGGGTGATCCCTGGCAGTGCATTCATTATAATATCCTTATGCCATTTTGTCTCAAAAACACTACAACAAGCATAGATGATTCTCACAAAAATTCTCAATAAGTTACTATTTTAAATAAATTGGTTGTTTCTTAAGTATAATTCAAACTTAGAGTGTGAGAATGACAAAACCACATAACTTTTTAACCCTTTTATTTGATAAATGGGTAATGACTGAGTGAATTACCACAAAACAATATAATTACTTATCCTAGTCTAGTGCCTAATCCTCAGAATAGAGTCAATATCACTACATACACAACATGGTAGTAAATCCAAACCTGACAATATATGAATCTCTAAAATGTTGTATTACAATATTCCAGCTTTATGTTTTAACCCTTACTTCTTAATAGAATCCTAGTATTGAGTTCAATACAAATTTACAGCTATATACAAGTATCTACATTAATTCCTTGAATTAACACACAAGAATAAATCCATACATCCATTTGAAATTGATAGAGACAAATAAAATAACCTTGATTATATTATTCATAACTTGTGAAACTAGTAAATAGGAGAGAAAAATTGTGTTGAAATTTCTATATTACTCTTATGTATTGAAAATATTACCAATGATATTACATATGCATATTGACAAACTAGAAATTAAGATAGATTGCTAGACTAACCAGTAACCCTCCTTTTATCCTTGTGTGTCTAGAAACTTGAATATATCACTACTCAACCTCCCTATCTCAAGCCCTAGAATCCAATTTATAAATATATGGGAGTAAACAAACTTCAGGCCGAGATACCATTACATTTTAACTTTAGGGAAATTTCATCCTAATTTCAAATATATTCCCTAGATGGTTACACATAATCATTTCAAAATGAGGGGAAGAAAAAGATGACAAAATCCATGTAGTTGGTTGAAGAAGAGGAGCCAACCCTCCAAAAGGCACCATTCATTGATGCAACATCACCAAAAACCTACGTCCACATAGACCAAAGAAGATTCTACAACAATAACGAAGGAAAAAACCTACACACTTCCTGGAAAAAGCATATTTGTCATTGAGGATATAGAGACCAACCTTTCACCATCACACAAGCCTAAAAGATCTCCACATCAGCACCAAAGAAAAAATTAATATACACGTTGAAGAGGGTGACCCTAATGTAGTGGCAATGGTCTCATTGAAAGAAAAAATTGGGTTGAGACACTACATTGATTCGTCAGCATCAGGGTATGCTCGCCCTCTATGTGCTCATACTGAGACTAGAGGACAAGCTACTCCTCCCTCGTCAGAATCCTCATATGGTACCAGGGAAAGTAGATAGTGTTTATACTCTGGGTCAGTATCTCCTCCATTCCCTGAAGGGTTGTTAGAAATCTCAATAGGAGAGTCATACGTCCCCAGACAAGCCTTGTGATACTTTCTCTTTTTCTTTTCCTTCTTCTTGGTATTAATCATCTCCTTCCCCCTAAACTTTGATCAATTCTTTAGAAACAATTCGGCTCCTTAGATAGTCGGTTCTCAAAACACCACCCTTCTTATTTTTTCCATTTACGTTACTCTTGCCCTTTGGTGGTGTAGAAGCCCTAGGTGCCTCATTCTTAGTGACAAAAAATGTCTTCTTGAAATTAAAACACACTGAGCCTTCTTGACCTCAAAATGGGTTGTTAGAGACACCCAACTTACCCATCTTCTTGAAGACAAAAAAAACCTAGAAAACTACCAATGTTGAAAAGACACACCAACTAAAAACCGAAAACTAGAACAAAAACCCCTCAAACCTAAGAAATTCGGGCAAACCCAGAGAATGAAACTCTCACACCAAGAAATGCATGAGGAAAAATAAATCATACATGAAAAATAACTTACCAAGGATAAACATTTGAATACTTCTATAATAGGGGATGAAAAACTCACATGCCACCTTCTGGCTCACACCTCACAATTCATGAAGGCTGCAAATGGTGAAATAAATCGGTAGGAATTTTTCATTAAGTAAAAAAATAAAGAGCACATGTATCCATGAATGATCATGTGGTGCCTTGTGCAAGCAAGCTGAAAACTTAGCCAAACATCATTGAATTTGGGTCATCAATCTTTTTGGATTTACAACATCATCAATGGTGATCATCAAGCATCTTTTTTGGCCTTTACAGCCTATGCCTCAAAAATAATGATATTATCATAAAACGTTGCCACATTTCACTTTAACTTCATTAGTCACCTCTAATCTGACAATTACCATGGATTGCCACCTTGGTCCCTGCTCATTCATTCATATTGATGAAGTACAAGGACCTAGCAAAATAAGGAACAAACATTCACCATTCCATCACTCATCATGAATCTACCCCCACCTTCAAGGGTTTAATCAGCGACAAGAGAAATGGTGTGATGGAATTCACAACTATTGGATTACTATCCTTCTCAGAGATTTCATCACACATCAAGTATCACTAATACACTTTACCTCTTTAGAGTTCTAATAGTGATGTTCAAGCGTTCAACCAATAAGATCTCAATCATCGGATCTAAGATCCATCCTTGATCACATTCCCTTTTCCATCAAACATCAATAATTCATGCCTCATTCTCTAGATTACATCAACAACAAGAGATAAGGTGATGGAGTAAGATTAAGGCATGTGCACCTACATGAAAAATTAAAGGCACAAGATACATCACTCACAAGACCAATTCAAATTAGTGATAAGAGGAAAAATAAAGAGAACCTAAGGCCACTGTGCATCGCTAATCTGCATTACCAAACACATGAGCAATCGGTGATACAAGAGATATCAATGATAACATGTGGAAAAATTCCATCGCATATCACTAATTTAACATGAATCATTCAAAACCTATCCACAACGCATGAAATGAAAGAGACACTACTCATCGCTCATTGCACATTTGAGGGTATGTGTAGGATCATGATGGGCCAAAAAGTGGCGATATGTAAGTGATATGATGGCCCATGTGGTTGATGACTTTTTTTTTACCCAAAATTGATTAAATGGAAAGGGTTTTTAAAGGAGATTCTCAGCTTTCGACCACTATAATTTTTTTTTTACATTGAATTTAATAAATAATTATTATTCATTTTCTATTTGAATTATGACTTAAGTCCTAATTGATAGGCTTATTGAAAAATATCTATAGCTTTCAAATGGTATCACATTTTTTGAATCCAAAACATGCGCCACATTCTATACTTCACATACTATAGGATTAAAAAAACTGAATTTCATGTAGTTTTGACCAAATTAAGGTGGTCAAACATACGAGTTTTTATATTTTTTAAAATTTTTAATAAAAAAATCATAATTAATTATTTCCTTGACAAAAATTACAAAAAATATCTATCACATAAAAACATGAATCCTCTACTTATATCTAAAATCTTATAAAAAATTATTAATGGGTGGTCAGATAGACACCTACTTCTTATTTTTTCCTTGAGATTTAAGTACTATTGCATTGAAATTTCAAATTTTCACCAAATAGATTTAAAAAAAAAAAAAAACTAGTAATTTAGAAAGTACATTCAATTTTCTATAGATTCTATTCTTACATATTTTTGAAATAATATAGATAACTTATTCAATTTTTTACGTCAAGTTTCCTAACTTTGATTTTCTGAATTTTCATCATCACTTAAGGGCCTATTTTTTCCATGACGATCCTGCACATACCCTTGAACTTAAATCTCATAAGCTATCAACGATGAGCGATAAAGGAGATGATGGACAGGGATTTAAGTGAGGAATTTAATCATGTGCCTGCAAGTTGTTTTGAAAAAGGGAACTACCCAGGATGACGAATAAATTCCTTAGTGAGCATTAAAACATTTTTCAAAGGATGTAATGGCCAAACAAGGTCAATCACTTAAACTTGTAAAATAAAATAATTTTAGACCTAGGCACAAGGGCCCGGTAAATTTATGAGCTCGAATGACATAATATGTTTTAGGATGACCAGGAATAGGAAATAGGAGGTGAATGATAGAACATAACAATGACGAGACCAAAGATAGGATTTCAAAATAGAGAAAAAAAATTCCAAGGCAAGAGCCATGAGAAAAAACCTTAGTCTAGGCACACTGAAATTGCAAAAATTTTAAATAACTTTATAAAGATGGAACCAAAATTTTAGGGGTTCCATCAGGATGCATGCATTGTCTAGTGCAATAGTTCCTCTAACAAGTTGAACAAGATACCTTTGGATTCTTCATCCTCGCTCTCAAATCGAGCATTGAAGAACTGTGTAGCATCTACATCTCATGGTCATGCATTTTGAGTACCTAAGGGTGATCATTCCTTGGAAATGAAGATTCATGTAGAGAAGACAATGTTGTAGCACCGACAACTTAGTTAGATTGGTGAGAAGGTTCTTAGAGCCCTAAATTCTAAGAGCCTTATTGAGGGCCTAGATGATTGTAATCTCAAGTTCAAATTTTGTGAAAATTATGTATATGGAGAGAAACACCATGTTTCTTTTTTTTCAAGTTCTCATAAGTCTTCTAGGGTTTTTTAACTATGTGCATGCAAATGTGTTAGGTCCTATGAATTTTCATTAATTTTCTATATCTGTGTACTTTGTCTCTTTCATCGATGATCATAGGAGAATGATATTTGTTTATTTTCTTAGAAATAAAGTTGAAGTCTTTAGTTGGTTTAAGAAGTTTAAGGATGTTGTTAAAATCAAACTAGTATAAAGATTAAGTGTCTGAGGGCCAACAATGGTGATGATTTTTGTTTGGTATAATTTTAAAATTTATTTAAAGAGAATGAGGTTGAGAGATGTAGACATGAAAAATTGACATCATCCATTGCTCATATTTTCATATTCGTTGATCAATTAAATAAATCAGGTTTATTTGAGTAATATCCTAAGGTTATCTCTTTAAATTAAATAAATTATTTCATTTAATTATCTCATAAATTTTCTTCATTTAATTAAATCAAATGTATTTAATTAAATGGCTAATATCCATTATTTCTTCTCATTTTGATTTATTTTAATCCAAAATTCTAAATCAAATAGGTCAAATCATCAAATCCCTCATTAAATTAATCAAATCCATGATTAAAACTAAGCCTAACCCATGTCCCATCCTCTAGCTTTTCCCACTTGCACAATAAATCATTTATTTTGATTTATTAAAAGCTCTATTTTCCTCACAAATCATATTCCCAAGGAATATGCCCTCATTAACTCCATTTGTTTGAATTTTTTATCCAAACAAATTTCCCCCCAAAAGCTCTCAACCATATGCATTTAATGCTATTTTTAAATTTGAAATTGACACATTGATCAAAATGTGCACAACCCTCATCCTCTCACATCTTGAAAAGTGGCATTTTGTCATTGGCTCGTGAATGATCCCACATTCATCCAAATTATCCAATCTTCCAACCTTGAATCTATAAATGCAAAGCATTTCTACTCCAAATACAACTACAACTACACAACCTGAGGCACAATCTCATGTATTTTGCACTATCATGTTGATAGTCTTGCTTATCAAGGATTGGGAAAGGGCTCTTTTTTTACATCAAGGGACACCAATCCCCCTATGGGATGGTGGTTGGTTAACTTATATTATATTTATATATTTTAGGTTGCTCATCCATTGCTTCATATTTTTCTCTTCTATGTTTGATCAATAATTTCATAGGGAGTTGTTTATTTCAATTTACTAAAAATGGCTAATCCATCTATTGTTAGGAATTGCAGATTTACCTCTCACTTTTTTGTGCTAGAAGGATGGTTGTAAACAATTGCATAGTATTCTCCCTGAATGGAAATTGGGTGATGTCTTTGTTTGTTGTCCTTCTAAGCATTATTTTATTTTATGTTATTTCTTTTCAACATTAATACTATTATTCATAAATGATGGTTTAGTTTGTTACCCCTCAGCCACACAAATGGTCATTTCCACCTTATGAACTATGAAATTTTTGGGTTCTTTATTGCTGGTATTAATGGAATGATTTTTGAGTATCTGTGATATCACTATTTGAATTTTGTGTGATGCCTTTGTGGGAAAGTGGGTCACTTTTTTTGTTTTCTTGTTATTTGTTTCCTTGTTGAGGCCATTTGCATAGCTGCAACACCTTTTCTCAACAACATGTACTCCCTCAATCTAATTTCTCATGCACCAGAGGTGATCTTAGTAATTTTCCTGCTCCATGCACTCTTCATTGGTCTCATCAATTTCACTGGTCAATTCGCTAGGAAGGCTACGCCACTAGTTATTGTGGTTTCAGGCCAAATCACTAAGAAAAGTAAAATGTCACCATTTAATTCCCCCCTTACAATCTGATGTTAGTGACTCACATTATGTCTGAATCAAAAAATCATGTTATTTATCCTTCACCTTTTAATCTTCTTTTCCTCGGATCGAGCAGATTGAGGCAAGATTATTGATGCTCTTATATTATGCATTTATCAACTCTATTTGGTTGCATATAGGAGATGGATGCAAGTTATATGTGTTAATGTTTGATTGTGCCTTTGTGAAAATCAACTAGTTTCCATTGTCAATATAGGATTTTCTACAATCGATATAGAAAACTTCACCCCAAAGCATAGAAGCGGTTCACCTTGTTCATTCAAGAAAGTAGTCGGTAGATTTCACTAGAAGAACCGAGTAAAGAAAAATGTACTATAAATTATATATCACCTTTTCTTGAATCTTATTTTACTTGTAGAGGGTGGGAATGAAGCATTTATGAAGGGTCCGATGCATGAAGACAACACTGGGAAGTTCAAAACAATTATCTTTTTTGTTGCACCAGTCACTTTCTAGCCTGTTACTTTGTTGGTTGTAGCTTGTGAAGGTGATTTGAAAGGGAAAATATAGCCTAGAGTATTAAATCTAAAGCCTCCCAAAGAATATTGTTGTGGATTTGATGGTTTTACATGTCAAGTAATGAGATTATGCCAGGTAAACACAACAAATGCATCAACAAGTAGCCGAAGCCATGAGCAACAGAACAATAAACACGCTGGTCTCAAGTTTTTTTATCTCTTTCTATCCATTCAATAGCATTGCCAGGGAGGAAGATGGAGAAATTTCATTTTTGAATAGAACATGCAAAATTGAAAGATCAAAAACAAAGAAGACTTGAATTGAAGAATTGAGCACTAAATTTAAAACATGAAAAAAGTGTTTCTTAATGCTTAGTGTTATAATCTGAGGCTCCATTTCCTTCTTTCATTTTCTATTTTAAACCAACTTACATTTCAATTTGGGTTTAAAATCAATCAATGATTTGATCTTTTCAAAGTTGGATTAAAATTGAACATTAGAAACTTATTAAATTTCAATCTGGCTTCTAAAATTTGACAAACAACCGTCACATTTTGATTTTGGGGCTTTAAAAGGAACTCAATTTTTCCTTTGGAAATTAAAAAGAACATGTGAATTTGGTGTTTTGTAATATTTTTCACAAAGTAATATCATTAAAAAGACATATGCACTTCTCTCATGCCTCATGACAATCTTGAGAATCAAAATTCTTTTTTTGAGATTAAGTTGTCAAAAAGGTTACCTCCACATTTCAATTTGGGTTTAAAATTGAACCAAAGTTTGTGAGTGTGAGTGTTCTCCCTTTATTTTTCAATGAAGTTTGATTGAACTATGAATATGCTTGCTCACTTTTGTTTATCTTAGAGGGCTTTCCTTGTGGGAAAAATTACTCACCCAAGGGAATGACCCAACTGGTAACACACTAAAGCCAAGTGTATTTCCAGTCGGGATATAAAAGTGGGTACTGGAACAAAGGCTAGTATCACACATTTGGTCTTGATGAGAAGGGAAACAATGGTCTCTCGCCACATGGGTCAATCTCCACAAATGGAAAGTCTGAATTAAAACCCCTTGTTTAGCAAAGGCCAAAATCCTATCTACTTGTTGGTGCAAAAGGTCATGTCCTTTGAAGCCACCCCACATATACATGTGATTCTAATGTAGAGATGAAAAGTATGCCATGGGAGATTCATGGGTATTGGTGCTTGGCTGACCTGAGATGTGTGTGTCATGGAGGGGAGCCAATGTGGTCAAGCATCTAATCATCTACACTGAATATGTGCAGTTGGATTCATCCAAGTGGGAACCCAACAAATATTATCTTTTCAGCCTAGGATTGTGCATGTTCTTGGAATAAAAACACATTTCTTTGATTGAAGACATTTGAAAACAAACATTCACAAAATCTTCAAATTTCAAACCCTTTAGGAAGGGAAAATACCTTTGACCGAATCCAAGTGTTGTTTCTTTCCCTAGGGATTCATATCCTTAGAGGCTTGTAAGCATTTGGATTTCATCTCAATTCTCTTACTAAAGTCAACAATAGGTAACATTTGCCTTGATTACCTTGATTTCCACATAATGCACTTTATGGGATGAAATAAAATTAGGACATTGGACATTCAGTTTGAAAAACTAAGAAAGAAGTGTTTGTGGTAAAAAACAATTCATTAATCAAGATTAACTCCAATTGAACCCCACACATGTGCTTGCAATCTTTTGTTTTATGGTTTTTCATGTGAACATTGACCTTTTGGTTTGAAATACTCTTAGGTAAAAGCATGTTCTTCAATATCTTGGTCCAGTAAATAAGTCCTCTTAGGTTCATCTAGGATCAATTCAAACACTTCACCCATTTCAAACATCAATCAAACATCATGTAACCAACAAATTCTTGGAAAATTTGAAAATATCATTCATCCTAGACTTCTAGGAAAAATCAAAATCACTTTGTTTGACTTAATACACTTAGTAAAATTATTGAATCCAAAATCACCTTGTTTGACTTAACACACTTAGTCAAATTATCCTCTTGTGTACGAGTTTACTATAGGATAACACAACTTCCTATGGTTTACAAGTTCATTATCCAAAATCACCTTGTTTGACTTAACACACTTAGTCAAACTATCCTATTGTGTATGACTTTACTCTAGGATAATACAACTTCCTAGAGTTTTCGAGTGCATTATCATTTTGTTTGCTTAACACACTTAGTCAAAGTATCAACCAATCAAAATCAAATCAAATCAAGTCCTAAAGTCTAGTATTGATCCAAAGTTCCTAAAATTTTAAACACCCATATAATTCACCCCTTTCATCCTTCATCTCATCATTGGTCCTAAACCTCTAAGAGGTCAATAAGGTCAAAACACAAGAAAAACATGGAGTTTAAAATTGACTCGCATATCATGAGTAATCCAATTCAACCAAGCTATCAAAGCCTTACAACACCAATTGATTATCTAAACTCACATTTATACAATCCATACATGGGATCATTGTATCCTACAAACCTAAATAGTACAATGAATGTGAGTAGGCCCGACCTAAGTTGTGGACCACCTTTCCCTATGATAGATCTAAATCAAAGTCAAAACCTTAAAATCTATCAACCAAATAATCAATACATGAATCCTCAAGAAAAAAACACTATCCCACTGAATCCATACATGCCAAATGTGAATATACCAAGTACAAATTTACCAAACATGACCATTTCAAATCCGCACTTGGTAAACTTTGGGGTAGATATGTTTGCAAATACCATCAATGTTGTTCAAAATTAAGGCAATATGTTGATAACTCCATGTATAGATCCAAGTCAATGTAACCCAATGCAAAATAAAAGCAATGTGTTTCCCAACCACAACAATATTCAAAGTCAACCTATAATGCCAAATCTAAACATCACACCGAATCAGAGCATTATCCCGAATCAACTTGTTGATGATCCATGAAAAACACCACAAGGATGCATTCCAAATCTACTTTCTAAACAACCAAGTTAATCATATCAAGACTTTCAAGGTCAAATCTTGCAAAGTAAAATTGCTACACTCAAAAAAATCACTGATTTATATCACCAAGAGACATCTCCATCCCAAAATTAATACACTCTTCCATTGGTTGAACCATGTCATCAAAGCATTGAGTTGTCTCCACAATCACATCAAGAACAGTATCTCCAATTTCAAGAAGTTGGATATCAAGATCAACAACATCAACAAAAAACCTAACCTCCACATCTCAAAGATCAATCACCTCATCTCCAAAATCAATTGCCACAAGGTCAATTTAAAGTGAAAATATCACAAGGTAACAAATGAAAATACAAACCACTTGGGGAAATAATCGTATCAGTCATACAATGGTTGATACAAGAAAATATCATTAAAACCCCCATTTATGTGAATTATCAAGATCCCATCGTGAAACTACCAAGGTATAATGAGAAGCACTTTTGTGATTTTCACAAAGTAAAGGGACACACAACATCAAATTATATTTGACTCAAAAATCTCATCCAAGATCTGATTGATCAAAAGCTAATAGCTATTGGGGACAATAATCAGAGTTCAACCACTAGCGATAGCATTAAAAAACTCCCCACAATAATTGCTGAAAACAATGATCAAGATCTATCCATTAATAGGCACATTGAAGATGTTTCCACCTCAAGCAATGATCAAATCAACACACGCCAAGAGCCACTTTTCAATCATGATCAAAAATCACCAATGATGCCCAACAATGATCTAATCCAAGAAATTTTAACATCATTTGATCCCATGGTTGAAAACATTGACAATCTCTCCACCATAACTATTGAAGACAATGATAAAAATCAATCCATCAATGAGCACTGTGAAAATATGTCTACCCCATCCAGTGATCAAATGAACATTCATCAAGAGCCACTTTTCAGTGATCTATTTGAAGATGTGTTGACATTATTTGATCCTATTGACATAATCCATGATTCATCGACCAATGATCATATTGAAAATTTCTCTACATCACCTTATGAGCTAGAGGACATATCTCAAAATCCATTCCAAAGCATTATCAACATCTTCCATCAAGGGCTAGAAATGGTCTTTCCAAAGACATATTGAAATCCTTTGACCTCATGGTTACAGATATTGAATGAATCCCTAGCTCAAGAGAATATTGATCCACTTCCCATTCCTAATAAAAAATTCCAAGAATCCCTTGTAGACAATCCATGCTTTGAAATCACTCAAGATCAAGAATTTATATCTGTAAGATACTACAATGATCTACTGGACACTCTCCTATCTATACAAGATGTCACAAGAGATGACCATATCCATATAGCACGTACCCATTTGTCTACCCATGAGATGCTTTCTTTGGATGGACACGTAGATGATCTTCATTCAAAACAAGAGTCTCATACTCTTGACATTATTACCAAGATGTAGAAAAATATAGACATATCCAAAATGGATCATGAAGAAGGCTTCTAAAAAAGTTGTGAATCAGAGACATCATGTGGAGGCATATCAGATGGCTTCTAAAAAAATTGTAAATCAAAAACATCCTATGGAGACATAGAAAAAATAGATCATGAAGAAGGCTCCTATAGAAGTTGTGAATCAAAAACATCCTATGAAATGACTCAAGAGGAAGACTTTTATGTGGACAGTGAATCATCAACACCTCTTCAAGAAGCATTAAAATATTATAATTCACAAGATCAAGCCAAAGATATCAATAAAGAATTTATCCCACATATGGAGGATCCTATCACTTATAAACTTGGATCACTTACAACTTTTGAAGATCCACCAAAGAGTAGAGAAGGATTAGCACCTTGTTTCCAAGGTAAATCATATCCTATTGCACATAAAAAAATTGAGAACATGAATTATCAAGGCAAAGGATTAGGTCTGCATGAAAAAGATATCTTAGAGCTAGTGTAGATTATTGGAAATCCTAAGCATCAAGGCCTTGATTATTCGACAATCAAGGGATATAAACATATTAGTGATACCTCTATAAAACTAGGGGTAACTTCATCTCAAGAAAATGTCAACATAGGGAACATAGAGAATCCTTATGATGAAACCAATTCCAATACTACAACCTGCCATGTCATGAATCTTCATCCACCCATCACCCCATCTACGAATTGGGACCAACATCAAAAGAAAGAGTTGAATCAGAGAAAAAATAATTATTTCAAATAAAATAAGTAGCAAAGCATGAAGGAAAAATCAAATACAAGTGGATACCAAAGAATACAAAGAATTATTATCCCTATCAAACTTCATCTATCAAAGAAACTATGGGGAAAAATCAAAAAAGGGAAAAGTATCCATCAAATATGTGCACAAAGGCAAAATCAGGCTTCTCAAGAAATGCACAAAGTGTATTGAGTTGTTGGTCCTAATTCCATGCACACTTTTGTATCCACTCATCATGGCTCATCTTCCCAAGTTTGGACAGTCAAAGGTTCCAAACTCTTAACCAATCCATCTATTATTCCTAAACACACTCCATCCACACCTCCACACATGATATCCAATTCTTACATTGACCATGTTTTGGTAATGACCCTTCATCATAAGGATTTAGAAGGCAATCTATCGTGATGTGCGCACAAAGACAAATTTAACTCCGGTGTCAACAAAGAAGATCAATAATCTCTAAATTTTCTTTCAAATGCACGTATCTTGGCAAGGCAACTTCTTCAAATAAAATATTGATGGAACATTATGAAATAAGCATCTACATCGACAACACTAGCTGGCTCAACATGAGCTTAAAATCTTTTAGCAAAAAATAAAAATTTAAACATAAAAATCTAAAAATCTAAAAAAACTAGAAAAAGGATTGAAAAAAGTAAAGAAAAAATTTTAAAAAAAAATAGTCCTATAGTGAAAACCACTTTCCTGGCACTTTGGATAGGTACCATGATGAAAACCTAGCAAATAGGTGTCATGTTTAGAATCGAGCATGTACGTGTGCCATTTTAGGAGAAAGCATCTTATCAAATCCATAATAAATCCAACATTCCCTCCATCTTATCCATAATAAACCCATTAAAACATGAATCATTTATCCAGCCCATTGCCATCTATCCATCTTATCTTGATCTTGATAAAATTTTGGTGCACGCTTTACACTTGTTTATGGTAAACATCTTGACATGGGTCATTTTCATTGATCCTATCCAAGACAACACTATCTGAGACAAGAAGCACTATCAAAATGAGAATCATTTGTGTGAACACCTTATCTTATCACAAGATAATACTTGGCATCCTTTGCATGCTTACCATATCCATCCATCAAAACATTTATCCAAGTGTCCACTCATGGAATTCCATACATTGCTAGACACTAGGGGCAGATATTTACATCTTGCTTTAGGAATAAATCTTTACCTATATCCTCCAACTTATGTGGTGATTCAAACATTGACAAACATGAAATCAAATTGGTCAAAGAATTTGTGAGCACGAATCCAAATCACTAGCCCATGGCATATTTTGACGAGACAATGTTCCTTATCAAGCTTTATCTTTCATCAAACCTCAATCCAAACAATTCATATTAGTTGCATCTAATGTGTACTTCAACGTCACATCAAATCATCAAAATAATTTTGTTTGAAGCCAAGCCTCAAAATCCTGATCAATGAAAATCCAACCAATCCACCTCGGGATATCCTTCCCAATCCTTGTGTTGCTTAAACATTATCTCTGCATTCTTGTGTATCCTCATCAATATTATCATCATCAATCCATAAATTTGATTAATCAACCTTAGCTTGGTTTTCAAAAAAATCCCAAAAACGATCGCTGATATCATCACATATCTATATCCAAATCCTCAAAATCATGCAAAAATCCAAAAATATCCAAATCCATCAAAAAACAAATTTCACAAATCTTGAAAATACCAAAATATTGAAAATGTTTAAAATCAAAACAACCTCAAAACATTTTCAAAAAACACCAAAAAAATCCAAATATTTGAAAAAACCCAAAATGGTGCACCCATCTCGTCTCGCTTTCACCCATAATAATATCATTCCTAATAAATCAATCACCATCTTCATCCTTTGGTAATTCAATCAGAAGAAAGTCTAGCAAGTTCAAAAGTGAACACCTAATTGCCAAAGCCTCAAGTCTAGGTCAGTAAGGAAGAAAGTTGGTCAACTTAGAGTATCAATAGCTTATCGTCCAAATCAAATCACATCAACACCTGATCATAACATGTCCTAGGAATGTGATCTTTTGGCGAAGGACATCGACATCAGGTACCACCATAGTTTAGTCTTGCCTAGTTGTATGAAGAACATTAGCTTGTTTGTTTATTTTATTTGGTATTTTTTACTTATCTTATTTTGCACTCATTCTAAGGACCTTTCGATGATTCCTAAACAAAACGGGTTAAGAGAGAAAGGCATGGGGCAATGATCATTATCTTTTTGTCTTCTATGCTTGTTGGACATTCTTGTAATATAACTTGGCGAATAGTTTCTTTGTAAGTTCCATCCTAGCAAGGTTTTGTATGTCAAGTGTGAACAAGGACACTCCTATCTGATTGGCGAGTCAAATTCCATCATAGTAGGTGCAATGCCATCCTGGTTCTTTATACCTTGATGCTTCATACCTATGTGTGTTATCAAACATAAGGAAAAGTTATGCTCTTTATCTCTCCCATCCCTGGATAAGCAATACATCATCATCATTCATCATCATATCTAATAAATTCTTGACGACTAATGGACTTGTTGGACTTCTACATCTTCTTGGATTCAAGGATTGATCCCTCTCATTCTTCTATCCTCTTTCATGCTAACGTAATGCATCCATCCTGTATCTGCACTCTCATTCAACATAATCACATCATATCATCATAGGACAACATCATCCATCTCACATGCATTGCATAATCACTTAAGTTGTTTAGGATAATATAGATTTGTTATTCTAAGCATCTTAGAAACATCTCATTTACATCATCATTATCATATAGATCTATTAGTCTAACCAACCATACATCCATTTTGAACCTCTTTATCATGATATCGACCCTCAAATTGAACTTCTCACTCGATCTCTCGAGGGGGCAATGTACTAACGTACTTCTTTCTATTGGGGTATTCGAAAAAATAAGATTTTTTTTAAATTTTGATGTTGGCGACATCATTTTTTGAACCAATGCAACAAGCACATTGCTTCAAAGAGGGAAAAAATGTAGACATGCAAAATTGACATCATGCATTCCTCATAATTTCATATTCATCCACTAGTTAAATAAATCAAGTTTATTTGAGTAATCTCCTAAGGTTATCTCTTTAAATTAAAGAAATCATTTCATTTAATTATCTCATAAAGTTTCTTCACTTAATTAAATCAAATGTATTTAATCAAATGGCTAATATCCATTATTTCCTCTCATTTTGATTTATTTTAATCAAAAATTCTAAATCAAATAGGTCAAATCATCTAATCCCTCATTAAATTAATCAAATCCATTATTAAAACTAAGGCTAACCCATGTCCCATCCTCTAGCTTTTCCCATTTGCATAATAAATCACTTACTTTGATTTATTAAAAGCTCTACTTTCCTCACAAAGCATATTCCCAAGGAATATGCCCTCATTAACTCCAATTGTTTGACTTTTTTGTCCATACAAATTCCCCCCCAAAAGCTCTCAACCATATGCATTTAATACTATTTTCAAATTTCAAATTGGCACATTGATCAAAATGTGCACAACCCTCATCCTCTCACATCTTGATGAGTGGAATCTTGTCATTGGCTCATGAATGAATCCACATTCATCCAAATTATTCAATCTTCCAACCTTGAATCTATAAATACAAAGCATTTCTACTCCAAATACAACTACAACTAAAACATTCTACAACTACACAACTAGAGGCACAATCTCATGTATTTTGCACTATCATCTTGGAAATCTTGCTTATTAGGGATTGGGAAAGGGTTCTCTTTTCACATGAAGGGGCACCAATACCCCTATGAGATGGTGGTTGGTTAACTTAGATTATATTTATATATTTTAGGTTGCACATGTATTGCTTCATGTTTTTCTCTTCTATGTTTGATCAAAAATTTCATAGGGAGAGGTTTATTTCAATTTACAATGGCTAATCCATCTGTTGTTAGGAACTGTAGATTTAACTGTCACAAGAGAAAATGTGAAGTGTCCTTTCCGTTGGAAAAAAGTGATGAGGATATTGTGACTAGATTAGGCTTGTAGGGATTGACTCAAGTCCTTGCGAGTGTCAGAAGACAAAGGAGAGCAAAAACGAAGGTCCAAAGGGACGATTGATGGTTGCCTCCTCTAGTAGATTTCTTGAAGATAAATATTGATGGGTCATTTAGAGGTAACCCTAGGCCTGTTGGGATTGGTGGATTTGGCATAGATTCTTCTGGTTCAGTTATATTTCTTTTCTCCTTCCATAAGGGGTGGCATTCTAACAACCTTATGGAAGGGCTAGTGATTCTCAGGCTATTGAGTGTGCTTATGCCTTGGGTTGGCGTAAGATTATTTGTGAATCTGATTCAATAATTTTTGTTAATATGTTGATTGAGCAAAGGGTGGCTGGGGTTAATTGGAAAATTATGATGGTGGTTCGACATATTTTATAGAGGTTCTCTACTTTGGAATCAGTGTCTTTTGTCCACATTCCATGTGAATGGAATAGGGTGGCTGAGTATTTGGCTAAGTGGGCTTTTGAGCATGAGGATGGTTGGAAGATTGATGGGTGGAGACAATTACCCCCTGAGTATGTTCAAGTTCTTGAGAGGGTCCTTGTTGATGATATGGAAGGATAGGTTTTTGGTGGCCATTTGGATGGTGGCTTTGTTTGTGTTGGTAGTCTGTGGCTTTCCTTGGTGGGAGCTTATGGGTTCCCTGATTTTTATGTACTATTAACTTCTTGATTTCAATAAAGTTTTTACCCCCTTCTTCTATAAAATTAAAACCCATTAGAGAAGACGATGCCTAGTTTCTAAATATATAAGTTTTATTAAGAATGGATTTTATTTGTTATTTTTTAATTAATTTCTAAGAAAACTAGTCCTTCAACTTGAAATATCAAGATTTTTTTTCTTTTTAATAAGTTTTTTTTGGTTAAGTTTATTGAAAAAAAATTTATATGGCATCAATATTCAAACAATTCCCTGCACAATGAAAAAAAAATTTCAAAAAATCTTTAGTTTAGGTCCAATTATAATGTTCATACACGCTGATTTTTAAAAACAACAATTAAGGCCAATAAAAATTCAATAAAAAAAACTACAAAAATAATTCCTCATCAATCTTCATGTTGTTAGATCTCCTTCCCCAAAAGGAATTAGAAGCTTTTATTTGGGTCAAAAAGTGGTGTCCGATCACATGCATGGTATGGTATAAAAAAAAGGACTTTTAAAAATTGGTTTTTATACATCCCTATCAAAATTTAATTTCTATCATCTCGGTATTTGAATGAATTAGATGTTTGGAAACTAGACTCAAAATGAAAAATCTCATATTATTGACTTTTTAAAATATTCATTGTGTAAGTGCCTCAAATTTTCAGTCCATCTGTGACAAATTGTGAAAAACAACAAAAACACTTCCACTTTTTGAGCTTTTTGTGGACCCAACTTCTTTCATCAACCTATAAATCCCCTAGGATGTTGTACCAAAAATTTGACACTTATCTATTGGCTTTGATATTTTTGAGATCTTAATCTAACCATTCTGTTTATTAAAAACATGATAATGGTTGCATTAACATAATTTCATTATACATAGACGATATGTTATTTTTAGGATGATAAAAAAATTATTTTAGATTTAAAGTCCCAATTGTTAGCACAATTTGAGATGAAGAATCAAGGTTCAACAAGCTATTTTTTGGGGATGGAGATAAAAATATATGAAGCTAATAGAAATCTTTGGTTAAGCTAAAGCAATTATGTGAATTTAATGTTGGAGATATTAAACTTGGTAACTTGCAGATAGTTAGTTGTTCATGTACTAAAAGGGATAAAGCTTTATGTGGAGGATTTTCCAAAATATTCTACTAAGATGGAGGACATGACTAGTGTACTATATTTGAGTGCTATTGGAAATATTATATATGCTTTGGTTTGTATGAGGCTAGAAATGGCTCAAGTAGTGGAAATATTTATTTCTAGTTTATAGCTAATCCTCCATGGATTTGTTGGGATGCAGTGAAGAGAGTGTTTAGATATTTGTGGGTTACTTTCAACTATTCCTTATATTTTCATGGTTAGATCATATTAAACCTCGACACTAAATTACTATTTATGGATATGTGGATTTAGTTTTTGTAGGTGACATTAGCAACAAAATATCCACTAATGGCTATGTGTTCATGATACTTGGTGTTGTTATTAGTTGGATTAGTAAGTAGTATGTTGTAGTTGCTCTCTCCACTACAGAGTATAGTACATGGAAGCTACTCATGCTCATAATGAATCCATTTGGATTAATATATTATGTTCAAATATTGGTTTTGATGCAGTAAAAATTACTATCTATTGTGAAAGTCAAACTACAATTTTCTTATTAAAGAACCCTACTTTTCATGCTAGAGAAAAACACATTGATGTTAAATTTTATTTTGTTCATGATATGGTGGATGATGGAAAGGTGAAGTTGGATAAGCTTGATACTTTAGAGAATGTTGCAGATGTATTTAAAAGGCTAGTGAGCATTGATAATTTCACATATTGGTTGGAGTCTTTGGGTCTCATGGCCTCTAGTAGTTAAATCCTAATTTTATTGTTTCATGAAATATGCTTAACAAGTGGGAGAATGTTAGGAAAAATTAGGTGTCTCAACCTTCAATTATTTTTATCATGTTTAATTATTTAATGTTGAAATTGTATTTGATAATAATCCCATGTTGCTTTGTCAGTTACTATAGTGTAGAAAATTATATGCTCTTGAAAGCAGTGTAATTTCACACTTAATCTGGACCTATTTTGGAATCCTTGCATTAATTACCCTTTAATATCATCATTAATAAGCTTCTAAGACCCATTATCTCAGATCTTGAGGGTTATTTCACATAAAAACCTAACCAAATCATTTAAAACATCAAAAATCCTGAAAACCCACCTCAAAAAACTAAGGTGGGGGACTCATTCACCACCTTGGGCGAATTTGTCCCCTTAGGTGGAACCCATTTTCCAAGGGTGGTGAATAATTTAATTAGGTTTTAATTCCTATATAAGTAAGTTTCTAAGTCATTTTTATCATCTAGCTAATCTATGCAAGCATTCTCAAGAGCAATTTTCAAGATCTAAGCATTCAAGATTCTTCACAAGAGCATTCAAGAGCAAGCAATAAACAAAGTTGAAGATTGGGAGCAGCATTAAACTATTTTTGGAGGTCTTCAAGCTCACTTTTATTCAAGATCTAGCATTTTCAAGGGTTGATCATGGTTGTCTATGGTGAATCATGATGAATTCTAGGTTGGGGAGATGCAACTAGCCATCAAGCCAAATGTAAAGACTTGTTTCCTAAGTGATTCCATCCTCCATTATCAATCTAATTTCAGCCCAAGGAAGGTATAAGAATCATTAGGGCCTATTTGGGCTATTTAGGGATCTCTCCAAGTGAGTCATTCATCTTCATATTTCCATTATTGCATCATATTCTTACACATTATAATAAGATTGCATCATGTTTCAGATTTCTTAGTCTTAGACTCACTTAAGGCTAGATTTTGCATGCATATTTCATCAATTATATCAAGGTTTAATTACCAAAAGAGGGGTTTGACCAAGGAAAACCCCCATTATCAAATCAATTTTATACTATGTTTTGTAGGTATTTTCATAGATTTGGGTCTGGAACTCACATTGGAAGGAAAGATCAGGTGTTGAGTTGCAGTTCAAAAATTTAATTTCTTGAAAAAAAAGAATGAGACTAATTCGCCACAAGTGGAAAATGAGTCCCACTATAGTTGTTTTCTAGATTAGTTTTCAGATTTAGATACCCTTTTCCTAAAACAAGATCTCGTGCAGAAACCCAGATCTAGGACTGATTCTCTCAAGTTGGAAAATGAGTCCCACTTGGTCAAAAAGTCAAATTCTTAAGTGTTTTAGAATTTCTTCTAGTCACTTCAAGGTTTCTAGCTGCACATCATTCATTTTACTACTTTTCTATTCTATATTGTTTGCATTTCTAAGGCATTTTCTAGGCCATTGCATTGAGTTAGAGTTTTTCATTATATCTAGCATTCAATCATATTTTCCAAGTCTAAACTTGGTGGTGAACCCTTATTAGATCATAATGAGCCCCTAGAAAAACCCTTTTGCAAGATCTCAAGGGTTTGTTCTTGAGTGAAAGTGAGGAAAATTTTCTCTCGAGGACCTAAACGACTAGGGTGAAGAGAGACCCAAAAAAAAATTCATCCTTTCATTATTGTGAACCTACATTTAGAACATCATAATTCTGATTTGGAGTGCATTATCTAGCTTGCATTAACATTGCATTAGGATTTGCATTAGTTAATTTGCATTCTAGGGTTTCAAATTTTTCATTAGTGAAAACTCATATAGCTTGCATTTTTTCATCTTACTTCATTGAAAATAATTCAAAATTTGCACTTGCATATCATATCTAGATCATACAACATAGAAAACATAAAAATCTACCAAAACTTTTCTTAAAAATCTATAAAAAAATCCCCACTGGGGCTCATTTGCCACCATGGGTTAATTAGTCCTAGTCCAAATCCGTCATTACATTTTACAGAGTTAAATTGTCTACTTTTAAGCTTTTGGTTGTTGTTATTGATTTTTTGTTTCAATTTTCCTACTTTCTATTACATTAAAATCATTAAAAATAACATCATTTACATTCATTGTAATTGAGGATATAATTAAATTTTTGCACTTTCCATTTTCAAAATTTAGATTATATTACATTGGACATAGATCGGCAAAACAAAAAACCAGAAACAAGAACAAAATACCTAAGTCCCTTAGATAAAGTATATAATTTATTTGACTATGTCAAATCACTCTTTCCAGGTCAACTTAATCTTAAAGCCTTTTAGTAATGATGAATTTGACATGTTAGTTAAATCCCTTGAGGATTTCATCTTACAAGGCTCATCTACTAAGGCTTATTATGAAAAACCAAAACCAACTGAAGCTAGCATGATTCAACCTCAACTCATCCTCCATAGCCTAAAAGTAAGCCCAAGTTTACTCTTTACCCACCTAAGAACATTGTTTTGTAGCAATAAAGTAACAAGACCATTTCTCATACATACAACACTTAAAACAACAAAGGAAAATAGCTCCAACAACATTACCTTTGCATAATCCCATTTAACTTTGCATAATCGGAAGGAGTATTATCTTGTTGAACAACTTAAAAAATACTATTTAAAAGATATCCCTATGGGACTTAATTCAAAATTCACCTATCACACTATACTTCAAATGCCCTTACAACAAGTTTTGATCCCTCCTAATAAAAATGCAAATGATATAGCAAATCTAATACAAGGAATGAATATAGTCAATGTAGACATCACCTTTCATCAACATTAGTTGCCTCCTTTGGAATTGGGAAAGAAAAATGAGGCCTTCATGATAATCACCAAATACAATAAAACAAGAATAATAAGGACCCTTTTTTTATAATGGCTCAACCCTTAATGGGTGTAGTGTGAAACCTTCAAATAGGTTGTGCCTAGATAAATAAAAAATGGAACCTGACTCCTTATTGATTAGACGATTTGACAATGTAATAAAGCAACCTCTCAGTGTGATTACTGTACCCATCACAGTCGAAAAGGACACCCTCTAAACTTCTATTCATGGTATGCCTCATGACCTTTCATACAATATTATTTTTGGAAGACCATGGATTCATGATATGCATGTGGCACCTTTTACTCTTCATCATATCATGAAATATGTCTATAAAAACAAGGTATACCAAATTGAAATAGACATTGAGCCTAAAATTTTCTTACAAGTTGAAAAAGGAATGACTAGTCCTCTAAGAACATTGATTCCAACATTGCACATAGAACCTATAGAATAATAAAAAAATAAATATAAATAATGTCAAAGTTAGTTTATGATGATTGGGGTTCCTTGGATTTCACACCCTCATTTATGGGAGAATACATAATCACAAGAAAAGAAGA
The DNA here is from genome assembly GCA_007115665.2 of Sequoiadendron giganteum. Lineage (NCBI taxonomy): Eukaryota > Viridiplantae > Streptophyta > Pinopsida > Cupressales > Cupressaceae > Sequoiadendron > Sequoiadendron giganteum. The sequence continues at coordinate 517,809,744 of CM021100.1, read as the reverse complement.
TGAAAAAAAAAGCAACTAATAGTCATGTCAACTCAAAACTCGGAAGAAAATTCACAAGCATCTACCTCATCCACTCTTTAAGAAGATACAATCTATCCAACAAACTTTGATGAGATAGATTATCAACAACCACCAAACTCGAAAGAAATGGGAAAACTTTATGGGAGAGGTTATGAACTTATGAAACAATTGGGTTATATTGGTAAAGGTTGTGGAAAGAAAGAACAAGGAATTTGTGTTCCCATAGATCCTAACATGCAAGAAATAAAAAATATTTTTGAGTATTTCCCTTCTAAGATTACAGAAACAACAAAGAGACCATCTTTAAACATGAACACCATCATGTGCAAACCAAAAATCAATCTCACCTTGAAACATCCTAAATTGCTCAATATCGATCCTGAACCATCATGGGAATACTTTGAGGATTATGAAGCCTTGAAGAAAATGCTAGGAGTTTATGATAAACCATCCACTACTCCTCAAAATAAAAAGGTGACATGCACTATGATTAACACCAAACAAAAAGATGTAGAAGAGGAAAGTAATGAAATAGATATGAGTAAAGAAGAGTACAACCCTAAATTTCCAAAGGCAAGTGCACTTCCTCTAGCATATAAAATTGGCATACAAATGGACATCAATGATAAGGATAAAGTCATTAGGATAGGAAATTACCTCGATGATGAAGAACAAGAGGATCACACAATGTTACTCCATGACTTTCCCAAACTTTTTGCTTGGAAATTTTGGATATGCCAAGAATTGATGCTAAGATAGTGACACACAACATAGTCCCCACTGAAAATGCTAAACTACTGAGACAAAAGATACAAAAGATGAATCCTAAGATAGCCTTGCTAGTTAAGGGAGATATTAAAAACCTCCTTGAGGTTGGTTTAATAAGACTTATAGATTAATTTGGATCTCAAACATTGTCGTAGTTGAAAAACCTGATCATAGTATTAGGATATCTACAAACTTTTGTGATTTGAATAAAGAATCTCTAAAAGATGATTTTCCCCTTCATAATATCAACATGATAGTTGAATCGACTGCGGAACATGCTTTGTTGTCATTCATGGATTGATTTTTTCTGGTTATAATCAAATCTTTATTAATCCTCAAGATCAATATAAAATAAAATTTACAGTAGTTTGGGGAACATTTTGTTGGATCATGATGCCTTTTGGATTGAAGAATGAAAACAAAGCATATCAATGAGCTATGACATTAATATTTCATGATTACATATATAATATTTTGGAAGACTATATTGATGATATTCTAGCCAAATCTTTAACAAGACAAGACAATGTGAATGTCCTTTAGAAAATATTTGAGTGAATGTGAAAATATAACATAAGGTTAAATCCAAAAAAGTGTGTTTTTGGAATAGATAATGGAAAAATTCTAGGTTTTATCATACCTCACACAGGAATCAAGGTGGACATGAAGAAAATTTATGTTATAGTTAATATGCCATCTCCTAAAAACATATCTCAATTGTGCACATTACAAGGAAGAATTCAAGTTAATCATCATTTTCTAGCATCTTTATTTGGTAGAATGGTAACATTTACACATATTCTAAAAAAGGATGTATGCTGTGATTGGAATGAGGATTGTAAATAGTCTTTTGAGATTTTGAAGGAGTATCTTGCAACTCTACTTGTTTTACAACCCGCTACATAAAAAAAAAATATTCATCCTTTACATAGCCGCATTAGCCCATGCTCTCATAGCACTGTTGGCTCAACAAGACAAAAGTATTAAATAGAATCATGTTTATTACATTAGTCAGACTTTAAGTGATTATGATAAACAATACACAATAATAGAAAAACAATGTTTGGCTCTTGTATTCACTACAATTAAACTGAGACCTTACTTACTGAATGCAGAAATATATGTGATGACAAAATTCAACCCTCTAAAACATCTTTTCAGTAAAACAAATTTATCAGGATGCTTGGCTTAATGGGTTATGTTGTTAACAGAGTTTGACCTTAAGTTTGTTTCATAAAAAGCAATTAAAGTACAAGCCTTAGCCAACCACTTAGCTGACACTCCTTCACCCTTAACATTACTTAATGTCGAAACATTTCCTGATTAGAATGTGTGGACTATTCAAAAAGATGATGAAGCATGTGAATTATATTTTGATGGATCCAAGAGTAGAACATGCTTTGATGCTAGAGTTATAATAATTATGCTCGTAGGAAAGCATATTCCCTTATCATACTACTTAAAATTCCTATGCACCAACAACATGGCAGAATATGAAGGATTAATTATTGGGTTACACATAATTTTAGCTCTAGGAGTTCCAAATATCAAGATATTTGGCGATTCACAGTTAGTCATTAAGAAAATAAATGGAAATTATCAAGAAAAGTCATGAAAAATTATTGAAATACAAGGATCTCACAACTAATTTATCAAAAAAGTTTGAATCATTAACCATTGGCAACATCCCACAAAAGGATAATTGGCATGTGGATGCCAGGGAAAGTGGAACCTCACTTATATCACCTCAAGATCCTTCAAAGGATTTCACATTTACTATTCACCCAATTATGAAACCATCGATTGAGTCCAAGATTGAAGATGTATTAATAAAAACTATGAAAAGATCTAGTGAATGGTATTCACCAATATTTAATTATTTAAAAGAGGGTACCTTTCTTGAGCCGCCAACTAAAAATACTCAAGATTGTCTTCGCAAGCTTGCAACTAAGTTTATAATTCTTGTTGATGTCTTATATAGAAGATCCTTTAATGGAATTTTATTAAGATGTCTTAAAGAATCTAAAATCCCCATAGCACTTGAAGAGGCTCATGCAGGTGCCTATGGAGGTTATTTTGGAGGAAGATCATTAGTTCAAAAACTTGTTCACATGGGATATTACTAGAGACATATATAAAAATATTTCTTTGAATATGTTATGAGAGGTCACAAATGTTAGGAACATAGCAATTTTATTCATGCTCCTACTTCTGAGCTTCGGGCCCTAATTCCTATTTGGCCATTCTCAATATGGGGAATGGATCTAAATAGAAAAATCTCACCACCTTCCTCTACTAGATATACCTTTATAATAACCGCAATAGATTATTTCACAAAATGGGTAGAAGTTATCCCTCTTCAATCAACAACAAATGATGTAATATTTTTTTTCATAATGGAGAACATTATTTCTTGCTTTGGACTTCCTTCAACATTGATTTCAGACAATGGGACACCATTTAAGAATAATGACGTGAAGAAATTCCTAGAAACCTTTAATATATGACATCAATTTTCAACACCTTATTACTCGCAATCTAATGGTCAAGTTGAATCAACTAATAGAACTCTCAAACAAATTCTAAGGAAGATAGTAAACAAACACAAGGATTGTCATACACAATTGACATATACATTATAGGCTTACCATACTAGTATATGTAGATGTTATTAAAAGTCTACAAACAATCTTACACTATCCCACATATTAGTATACTTAGTAAACAAAATCCAAATTAACATCCCTATGAAATACTACAACAAGCCTCATAATGCAATCAAAATATCAACTAAACCAAATGAAAGCATGCAAAGAAGAATAGTGCATACCTATTCCATAGTGGATTGGTGCACCTTTGATATGAAAAGGAGCCCTTTCCCAATGCTTGACAAGCTTCAAGATGATTATAAACAAAGATGCAATCTGATGAACTCAAAATGCCTATAGTGCAAATGCTCAAACTATAGATGAAAATGAAGTAGAAGAGATTTCTATTTATAGAAAGACAAGATGGGGGAATGAGAAAAATGAAGCAATGTGGGACCATTCAACATCCAATGGCCAAGTTCCACTTGTCAAGGTGTGAATGGAGGAAGCTTGAGCACATTTTGGTCATTGTGCATGATAAATGTTATTAGGTGGATTTGAAATTTGAAAGTTGGTTTGTTGGAGGGAGAAAAAAGAGAGTCTTAAATGCCAAGTTGGAGAGATGTAAGAGAGGAGTTAAATGATTTGTTGGAAGGAAAAATCCCATTTCGAGGGATTTTCAAATTTGGAGGAATATTTCCTTTTGATGCCATGTTGAGGGAAAATAGAGGATTTAATAAATCAATCAAATGATTTTCTTGTGCAAGTTGCAAAAGCTAGAGGATGTGATGGGTTTTGATTAGATTTAATCATGATTTGATTACTTTTAATGGAGGTTAGTTGATTTTGACATTCAACTTAAATATTTGGATTTATTTAAATTAAATGAGAAGATAAAGAACATTAGAGATTTAATTAAATATTTGGATTTATTCAATTAAATGAAGGAACTTTAGGAGATTAATTAAATAAAATTGATTTATTTAATTATAGAGAAGAATATGATTTAATCAGCTAAAATGATATATTTAATTAGATAAAGTTTAGTACAATGGAAAATATGGTTTAATTAAATAAAAATTGATTTATTTAGTTAAAAGAGGAAATATGATGAATTTTAATCAGATAAATATTATTTGACTAAAATGGTTAGGAGATAGATAATTAAGGACAAAATAAAATTAGAGATTTTAGATTAGGTGCGTGTATATTTTATGTGCCTAAATTTTTCCCCTATTTGAAGCAATGTACATGTTGCATTGATTCAAAAAATGATGCCGCCAAGATAGAAATTACATTATTTTTTAATTTTTTCAGATGCGCCAGTGGAAAGAAGTACGTTGGTACATTTCCCCCTCGAGAGATCCAGAAAAAAGTTCAATTTTAGGGTCAATATCACAACAAAGAGGTTCAAGATAGATGTATGGATGGATCTATATGGCAATGATGATGCAAATGAGATGTTTGTAAGATGCATAGAATAACAAATCTATATTATTTTAAACAACTTAAACGATGATGCAATGCATGTGAGACGGATGAGATGGTTGATGTTGTCCTATGATGATATGACATGATAATGCAGGATGAGAGTGCAGATGTTGTATGAATGCAGGATGGATGCATTGATGTTGTAGACATGGAAAATATACACGCACTTGATCTTGGTTTACTAACATCATTTCCTCCTAAATCATATTCTCAGCTTGTCATCACCTATCATCTCTTAATTAGATGAATCATTATTTATCTAATTAGGTTTTTTCCCCTTTGTTGATTAAATTAATCAATTTAATTTAATTAACCCTAAAAATCCCTCTTTAATTAAATAATTCATCTTATTTGATTAAATCCCTAAAGTCTTCTTATTAAATTGAATAAATGAAACCTTAATTAATTTAATCTAATATTGTCCCCTTTAGTTAAATTAAATCTTTCTTCTCAATTCTTGATTTAAAGTAACTCATAAATTCAAGTCGAAGTTGTCACATCTCCTAATTCTTCATTAAATTAATTAAGATTTGATTAGTTTAATCCTAATCTATGTCACATCCTCTAGAGAATGCAACTTGCACAATAAATCAATTAATTTGATTTATTTAATCTCCTATTTTCCCTCACATGGAAGAAAAGGGGAATATTCCCTCAAATTTGAATTCAAATTCAAGTGGGCTTGGTCCTTACAACAAGGCATTTAATGTCTCTTACATGTCCTTGTGCATTGAGCCAAGTGACATTAACTCCATTTATTTCTTCCTCCAACATGTCACATTCAAATTTAAAATTTGAATCTCATACAATTTATCATGCACATTGACCAAAATGTGCTCATTCCTCCTCCAATCACATGTGGACAAGTGGCCTTCTCTCATTGGTTGGTCTTTTTTCCCACATTGCTCAAATCTTACTCTTTCTTCCAAATTGAAATCTATAAATGAGAGAATCCTCCTCTCATTCAAACATCCACAACTTGAGTAAACTTACTCTACTCAACTTTATCCTCAATGCAAGATCTTAGCTAGGTTATTGCAAGTTTTCTCAAGAACTCATCTTGTTCTATATCAACAAAGTAGATCAATCACTCATCAAATCACAAAGCTTACAAAGGAGTTGGGAAAGGGCTAATTTTGACATATCAATTGGTACCAACTCCCCCATGGGATCAAGAGTTTGCATTTTCTTAATTTAGGATTTCATCTATATTTCATGTTTGTTCTTGTTTCTCCTATTTTGAGTATTTGTAAATGGATTTCATGGGGAATCCTTGTTTTATCTTGCACATCAACTAACTAATGTGTTTGTTTGTCATTTCTATGCAGGAATATGATTGGGGTTCAAAGATACAATGATACTATTTAAGCGTCCAAGAGGATAGAAGAATGAGATGGATCAGCCCCTAAATATAAGAAGATGTAGAAGTCCAACAAGTCTATGAGTCATTGAATCTTTATTAGATATGATGATGAATGATGATGATGTATTGCTTATTTAGGGAAGGGAGAGATAAAGAGCATAACTTTCCTTATGTTTGATAACACACATAGGTATGATTTATTAAGGTATAAAGAACCATGATGGCATTGTGCCTAGTGAAGGGAAAAATTAGCAGGATCTAGAGAACCAATAGTGTGGAATACATTCCCTTAACACTAATACAACAAAGGAGAAGAGCATAAATAGGTTGCAATAGCATCTAAAATACTTGCTAAAAATACATGCAGCAAAAAATATTGCACCAAATAGAGCATTCACAGATGACACAGGTATTTGACGTGGGAAAACCTTTCGAGGTGAAAAACCCACCACACCAAGCAAAGAATTTTTTGTATTACAGTAATAACAATATTACATACAAATAATAGTCTTGCTTCTGTTCAGCTCACAGCAGCACTTACATAATTATCTCATTGTTACAATTTTTATTCAACATACAATTCGAAATGGAAAACCCTCTCTCATCTTGTAATCAAGTACTCGACTTACTTAAGTCATACATTTCTTTCAATTTTGTCAATTAACCACCGATCACAAGGTATATTAATCTCTGATCCAATTGCACCAAAGATCTACCCATACCGATCTTTCTGCATCGAGCCACCTAAGCCATAACTTCTTTACCCAAATCGAGTCTTGTCCACCACCCTGAGTCGACCTGCAATAACTGCTACTATGACTTTGGCCTCTAGCCAATTATCACTCAAACACTGAGCCACGTGTCCAAACCCCATTCATCTACTGCTTCTGCCATCGAGTCCAACTCGGTCAACCTAGTTAATGAGTTCATCTGAGCTCTCCATAGACCTTATTGCACTACCGTAGCCCTGGCGAGTTCAACCCAAGGTATGGCGGTCAGCTCAATTGAGCTCACCCCAACATCATCGAGCCCAAACAAGCCTTCCCACCACACTACCATAGCCAGCTTTAGGACTCATCGTGGTATGGTGGCAGATGCCCTGGCTGACCACTAGCGGTCTTACCGTGGCCACCGCGGTCAATCATTTGACTGGCTATGGTATGGCAGTAACCGCTAGCTAGGCCGCTGTTGCTCTTACCATAGCCACCGCAACCATGATATGGTAGTAACCGCCAGCCAGGCCATTGATGGTCTTACCGTGGCCACCGTAATTAGTCATTTGACTGGCCGTGGTATGGCGATAACCGCCAGCCAAGCGGAAAGACCGATATTGTGGCCATTGTGGTGAGGAACGAGGCTGCGCACTGTAATGAGGTAACCACCAAACCCCTCACCGTGGTACCGCTAGAATAGAATGAAAGACTACCACAGTATGGCAGTAAAGGTAGAGAAACTAATTTTTTTTCCAAGTCTTTTTTTGACAGAGGATCAAGCTAGTAATTGAGGCATCATTTCTCAACAAGCTCCCACTTGATGAAGATTCCCAGCTTCCTCCAGACTCTAAAAAATTGTTGTCTATCATAGGCCCCAAGGCCCATCGATTCTGTACACCATCTAAACTTGTTTTTGCTAACCAACTTTGTCAAAGCATCTACAACATTCTTCAAGGTATCCACCTTTTCTAGACTAACCTTGCCATCTTCAACCATATCCCTCATGAAGTGATACTGCACATCAATGTGCTTGGTCCTGGCATGAAAGGTCGGATTCTTTGCCAAAAAGATGACACTCTGACTATCACAACAGATTGAAATCTACCCAACATTAAATCCAATGTCTAAACATAGATGCCTTATCCAAACAAATTCCTTACAAGCATGAGTTGCAGCCATGTACTCTACCTCTGTCATGGATAAAGCAACTACATTCTATCGCTTGCTCATCCAACTGATTGCTCCACCATTAAGCATGAAAGTATATCCACTAGAGGATCACCTGATGTCAATGTCCCCTGTCAAATCTGAATCAACATACCCATGAATGCTGAGAGTCCTCTGTGATGCAACTAAATTGCCATGGTAACATAGTGCATAATCTGAAGTTCCCTTCAAATACTTGAATACTCTCTTCATAACATCCCTATGTGATCTTCTTGGATTTTCCATAAATCGGCTTAAATCTCCCACTGTTTGGGAAATTTCTAGTCTTGTACAGACCATAGCATACATCAAACTATCAACAACACTTGCACAAGAAACACTAGTCATGTCCTCCATCTCAGTAGCAGACTTTAGACAGTCTTCAACAGACGGTTTGTTCCATGCATGATTGGAACAACAAGCTTCTTGCATTCATCCATGCTAAACCTCTCCAAAACTATTTTTACATACTTACTTTGACTGACCCAAAGCTTTTTGGTTGTTCTGTCCCTGGTTATCTCCATTCCAAGAATGTACCTAGCTGCATTAAGATATTTCATTTCAAACTTTGTAGAAAACCGAGATTTAAGATCATAAATCATAGTCTTGCAATTACCAATGAATAACATATCATCCACATACATGGTAATAACAAGCACACGACCATTCTCATATTTATAATAAATACAATGATCATATTTTGATCTCACAAATCCAATTGACAACACAAACATGTCAAAGTTATGGTACCACATTCTAGGGGATTATTTTAAACCATAGAGAGATTTATTCAATTTACAGACTAGATTTTGTTTACCTCTTTCAACAAAATGCTCAGGCTAGGACATGTAGATTTATTCTTCCAGCTCACCATGGAGAAACGTTGTCTTCACATCCATCTGCTCAATTTCAAAATCATACACAGTTGCCAATGATAATAGAAATCTGATGGATGTCAGCTTTGCTACAGGGAAAAAAATCTCTCCATAATCAATTCCCTCAATTTGAAAAAAACCCTTTGCAACCAACCTAGCCTTATACTTCTCAACACTGCCATCAAGACCTGTCTTCTTTTTTAATATCCACTTGCAGCCAACATGATTTCACCCTTTAGGTAGTGTTACCAAATTCCAGGATTTATTCTTTTTCAAAGAATCCATTTCTTCATTCATGGCTTCCAGCCAATACTTTGAATCAGCCATGTTGATTGCTTCCTTTACAGTCCTAGGCTCATTAGTGCTTGTAATTAAAAAATAGGCACGGTTCGAATCTAACATAGATAAACCATACCTTTCAGGTTGTCCTTTTTCTCATGTAGACCTTCTTATAGGCTGAGGTTGTTCTTCATAATGAGCTATTTGAGCTCTCCGTAGCCTCAGGCACACTATGTAGCTCTTCCCTTTCTAGAGTTTGGAGAATCTCAACTGCATCCTTCTTCTTGTCACTCTGATCTGTTCCAATCTGTTGATCACTTATTGAAGGTTTTAGTGCATGAAATATCATGCTTCTATTGTATAAAACCTTCTTAGTAACAGGGTTCCAAAGCTTGTATCTTTTCACACCAACTCCATAGCCAATGATAATGCATTTGATAGCCTTGTTATCCAATTTAGATCTCTTTTCATTTGGCACATAAACATATGCCTCACAGCCAAACACATAGACATGCCTCAGAGAGGGCTTCTCACCACACCATGCTTCCAAAGGTGTCTTGTCAACAAGAGATGAACAAGGAGATCTATTTATTAGATAATATGTTGTAGCCACAGCCTCAACCCAGAACTTCTGCTCTAGACTAGCACTGCTCAACATACTCCTTCCCTTTTCCATCAGCGTCATGTTCAACCTTTCAACAACTCCATTTTTTTGTGGAGTGTAAGCCATTTTCTTATGGCTTTTAATTCCATGATCAGTGCAATACCTTTCAATATATGCAGAACAAAATTCATTGCCATTGTCTATCCTCAAACATTTGATTTTCCTTCCAATCTGATTCTCTACCAAAGATTTAAATTCTTTAAACCCATTGAACACTTCAGATTTACTTTTAATAAAGTATACAAATTCCCTTCTTGAACAATCATCAATAAAAGAAACATAATATCTAGAATTTGATAATGAAGGAACATTAACTAGACCAAACACGTCAGAATGAACATAATCCAGTATACCATAAGATTTGTGAGGACTAGAATAAAATAAAACATAGTGTTGTTTTCCATAGATACAATGTTCACAAAAATTGAATTCAAGGTTACAATCATCAAGCCCTTCTACAAGATTTTTATTCTTCAATGTTTTTAAATCTTTCTCACCAATGTGACCAAGTCTATGATGCCATAGAATAGTCTTCTCAGTCGGGATTTTTACCTCCAAAGCATTTGCAGCTAAAGAAGTGTCTTCATCTTTCTTAATAGGTGCAACATTGCATTACTTTACAGAGACACTGTTGCAAAGAATAGGTCATGCATCCAACTTGTACAGAGTGCTAGTACGAACACCCTTATCCAACACCATTGCACCTCTAGCCATTTTATATCTCTTACTTGAAAAAGAAACTTCTACACCAGCACCATTTAACTTACTAACAAAGAGAAGATTTCGAGCTAGACCTGGTATGTGAAGTATGCCACTAATACCTTTGAATCTCCCATCAGGAAACTAAATTATGACTCTCCCTCTATGAATTATCTCCAGCATTGAATCACTTTCCATGTATACCTTTCCATCGTCATACTTCTCATATTTAGAGAACCATTCTCTATTGGATGTCATGTGAAAAGATGCACCTGAGTCAACCAACCAGACATTATCTGATGCCTAAGTTGTCAAGGCTGCTGTAATGAAGGCATCTATATCACTTTGAGAAGATTCATTGTCAGAAGCATTCTTCTTCTTCTTCTCCTTGCAGTCCTTCCGAATATGTCCAGGTTTCCCACAGTTCCACCATCTCACCTTGAAATTTTTACCAAGAGACTTTGATCTCCCTATAGATTTGGATTTCGACTTCTTTTCCTTCTTCTTGCCTTTCTCATTTCGTCTACCTCGAATAGCAAGAGCCTCTTTGGCCATCTCTGAAGACTTCCTCTGCATTTCTTCAGATAGCAATAAAGCAACAACGTCTTTCATCTTGAAAGCAACAATAGTGCTTCCAATGGCCATCACAAGATGATCCCAACTATCAGGTAACAAACACAACAGGAGCATGCAATGATCCTCCTCCTCTATCTTTACACCTACAGATGCCAACTGAGTAACACTCATGTTAAACAACTTCAAATGGTCTGCAACAGATGCACCTTCTTCCATCTTCAAAGAGTACAACTTCTTCCTTAGGAATAACTTATTTACTAGAGACTTTCCTTAATAAATATCACCAAACTTTTTCCATAATGAAGTTCTAGACTGCTCCTCATGGACATTTAGGAGTACATAATCAGTTAGACTCAATCTTATCAAACCTCTTGCTTTTCTATCAACAAGATCCCAAGCTTCTTGCATCGTACTTTGTGGCTTAGTTCTAGGCACTACAATCCATAGGTCTCTATCCATAATCAAGTCTTCTATCTTGAGTTTTCATAACTCAAAGTTATTTCCATTAAACTTCTCAATATCTACTTTACCTAATGTACTCGCCATCTCAAATAGAAACAAGTTTCAACAATGCAAAACTCACACTGAAATAGTATTAGCACAAAAATTGATCTTTCCTACAAGGATAACACAAATGGTCAGGCTCTAATACCACTTGAAGGGAAAAACTGGCAGGATCTAGAGACCCAATAGTGCGGAATACATTCCCTTAACACTAATACAATAGAGGAGAAGAGCATAAATAGGTTTCAATAGCATCTAAAATACTTCAGATAAAATACATGCAACAAAAAAGATTGCACCAAATAGAGTATTCACAGATGACATAGGTATTTAACATGGGAAAACCTTTTCAGGTAAAAAACCCACCACACCAAGAAAATAATATTTTGTATTATAGGGTATGTGCAGGATCATGATGGGCCAAAAAGTGGCGATCTGTAAAGCATATGATGGTCCATGTGGCTGACAATTTTTTTTTTACCCAAAATTGATGAAATGAAAAGGGTTCTTAAAGGAGATTCTAAGTATTCCACCAATATAAATTATGCTTTACTTTGAATTTAATAAATAATTATTATTCATATTTTATTAGAATTATGAATAAAGTCCTAATTGATAGGTTGATTGAAAAACATCTATAACTTTCAAATGGTATCACATTTTTTGAATCCAAAACATGCATCACATTTTATGCTTTGCATACTATAGGATTAAAAAATAAAAAATTGAATTTAATGAATTTTTGACCAAGTTAAGCTGGTTAGACAAACGAGCTTTTATATTTATTAAAAGTTGTAATAAAAAAATCATAATTAATTATTTACTTGGAAAAAAATTATAAAAAAATATACATCACATCAGGACATGAGTCCTCTACTTATATCTAAAAGGTTATAGAAAAATATTATCATTTTATTGTGGTTAGGGCGGTCAGATAGACACCTACTTCTTATTTTTACCCTAAAATTTAAATACTACTACATTGAAATTTCAAATTTTCACCAAATAGATTTTTTTTTTAAAAATAAAGGTCTAGTAGTTTAGAAACTACATTCAATTTTCTACAGATTCTATTTTTACATTTTTTTGAAATAATATAGATATTTTATTCAAATTTTTATGTCAAGTTGTCTAACTCTGATTTTTTGTCTTTTTATTACCACTTAAGGGCCGATTTTTTCCATGATGATCCTGCACATACCCTACAGTAATAACAATATTACATACAAATCACAGTCTTGCTTCTATTCAGCTCACAGCAACACATATAGAATTATCTCACTATTACAATGTTTATTCAACATACAGTTTGAAATGGAAAACCCTCTCTCATCTTGCAATCACGTACTCAACTTAAGTCATACATTGCATTCAATTTTTTCAATCAACCACCGATCACAAGGTACATTAATCTCTGATCCAATCACACCAAAGAGCTGCCCATACCGATCTTCTTGCATCGAGCCACCCAGGCCATAACTTCTTTACCCAAATCGGGTCTTGTCTGCCACCCTAAGTCGACCTGCAATAACTGCTGCTACGACTTTGGCCTCTAGCCAATTATCACTCTAACACTGAGCCACATGTCCAAACCCCATTTATCTACTGCTTCTACCACTGAGTCCAACTCGGTCAACCTAGTCAATGAGCTCATCTGAGCTCTCCACAAACCTTACCGCACTATCGCAGCCCTGCCAAGTTCAACCCGCAGTATGGCGGTGAGCTCGACCGAGCTCACCTCGACATCACCAAGCCCAGATAAGCCTTCCCACTATGCTACCATAGCTGGCTTCAGGACACACCGTGGTATGGTGGTAGCTGACCGCTACCAGTCTTACCATGGCCACTGTGGCCACCAAGGTCAGTCATTGACTAGCCCCTATATGGCAGTAACTGCCAGCCAAGCCGTTGGCGGTCTTACCGTGGCCACCGCAGTCAGTCATTTGACTAGCCACGGTATGGCGATAACCACCAACCAGGCCGCTAGCGGTCTTACCGTGGCTACCGCGGTCAGTCATCTGACTGGGTGTAGTATGGCAATAACCACCAGCTAGGCCGCTTGTGGCCTTATCGCAGCCACCGCAGTCAGTCATTTGACTGGCCGCAGTATGGCGGTAACCGCTAGCTAGGCGGAAAGACCGATACCGTGGCCACCGCGGTGATGAAGGAGACTATGCATGGTAATGAGGTAACTACCAAACCCCTCATTGTGGTACCACCAGAAGAGAATGAAAGACTACCACGGTATGCAGATAAAGGCAAAAAAAGTGAATTTTTCACCAAGTCTTTTTTTGACAGAGGATCAAGCTAGTAATTGAGGCATCATTTTTCAACACCTAGTGTGATGGAATTTGACTCAAAAAATAGATAGGAGGATCTTGTTCACACCTGACATACGAAAACTTGGCTAGGATGAACTTTAGAAGTTTCAAACATCTGAGACCAAAGCATGGAAAGGCATAACCTATTAATGCATTAGTCAAGCTATTCAAAACACCTTCCATACATACCTAACAAAGCAAGTATTTGCCAAGGTTATTACAAGAACATCCAAAAAGAACAATAGAAAAAAAGATAATGATCATTTCCCCATTCTTTTCTCTCTAAACAATTTTGATTAGGCATCATCGAGAGGTCATCAAAATGAGCACAAAATAAGATAAGTAAAAAAGGAAAAGATAAAGTAAACAAACAAAGTAATTTTCTTTGTACCACTAGAAAAAACTAAACTACGATGATGCCATATATTGATGTCCATTATAGGATAGATGCATCCTAAGACATGTTGTGATGATGAGATTGATTGGATGATAAGCTATTGATACTTCGAGTTGATTAACTTACTGAATTACTAACCTAGACTTGATATTTGGCAATTGAGCTCTCACTTTAGAACTCGCTAGAATTGATTATGATTTCTTCACCAAAGGATGAAAATGATGATTGATTTATTATGAATGATGATTATTGTGGGTGGAAGCGAGATGAGACAGATGCACCATTTTGGGTTTTTTCAAATATTTGGATGTTTTTGGTGTTTTGAAATGTTTTGAGGTTGTTTTTGGGATTTTGAGATGTTTTACAAATGTTTTGATTTTCAAATTTTCTAATGTTTTTAGTTTTTCTAAGATTTATGAATGTTTTTGGATTTTGTGTCTTGAGGGTTGATCAAATATTATCCTTGCCTACATTTAAGCTCAGAGATGACGTAGTTAGGATACCATGTTTTTTACGTTTTCTAATTTTTTTGACCTACTTTTGGTATTTTGATATGATTTGGATGTGGGTATGTGATGATATTAGTGCTCTATTTTTGGATTTTGTTGAAAACCAAGCTAGGATTGGTTGATTATATTGATGGATTAATGATGATAATATTGTTAAAGATACACAACAATGCAAATATAGTGTTTAAGAAACATGAAGACTCAAATAATAATTGATTGATTGGATTTGACAATTCAAGATTGATGATAGAATTGTTGAGGATACACAATAATGCAAGGATAGTGTTAAGAAACACATGGATTGGGAAGGATATCTTGAGGTGATGATGAATTGATTGGATTTTGACTGATCATGATTTTGAAGCTTGATTGGGTACAAAATTGTTTTGATGATTTGATGTGGCATTGAAGTAAACATTAGATGCAATTGATATTGAGTTTTTCGATTGATTTTTGATTAAAGAAAATTCTTGACAAGGAAAATATTCTCATCAAAATATGCCATGGGCTAGTGATTTGGAATTTACTTTTGCTCATAAATTCTTGACCAGTTTAATTTTACATTTTCCAATGTTTGGATCACCACATAAGTTCGAGGATATAGATCAAGATTTATTCCTAAAACAAGATGTAAATATTTGTCCCTAGTGTCTATCAATATTTGAAAGGCCATGGGTGGATGCTTGGATTGGTATATAAATGGATAGATACAGTAAGCATGCAAAGGATTACATGGATTATCTTGTGATAAGATAAGGTGTTCGAACAAAGGATGCTCATTTGCATAGTGCTTCATGGCTCAAATAATGTTGGATTAGAGAGGATCAATGAAAATGATCCATGTCAAGATGATTACCATAAACAAGTGTAAAATCTGCACCAAAATTTCATCAAGATCAAGATAAGGTATATAGATGGAAATGGGTTGGATAAATGGTTCATGGATGAATGGATTTATTATGGATGGGATAAGAGGCTTCAAACTGAACTAGCGTACACAAATGCTCAATTCTACACATGATGCATGTTTTCTATGTTTTCATCATGGTACTTGCCTAAAGTGCCACCAAAGTTGTTTTCACTAGACGATTTTTCTCTTTACTATTTTTAATCCTTTTTTCTGATTTTTTCTGGATTTATATATATTTTTGGATTTTTTGGATTTTTTGAAAATATTTAAGTTCATGTTGAAGCACCTGGTACTATCGATGTAGATTCCTCTATCATAATGTGCCATCTATATCTTATTTGAAGAAGATGCTTTTCCAAGATACATAGACTTGAAAGTAACTTTTGAGAAAAAAAATTATGATTTGTTGATACCGGAGTTAACTATCTTTGTGCACACATCACAATAGAGTGCCTTCTGAATCCTTATGATGAAGGGTCATTGCCAACACATGGTCAATGTTAGAATTGGATATCATGTGTGGAGGCATGGATGGAGTGTGTTTAGGAATAAATGATGGATTGGTCGACTGTTTGGAACCTTTGACTCTCCAAACTTGGGAAGATGAGCAATTATGGGTGGACACGGAAATGTGTGTGGAATTAGGACCAACTATTCTATATACTTTGTATGTTTCTTAAGAATCCTACTTTTTCCTTTGTGGACATCTTTAATGGATACTTTTCCCTTTTTAATTTTTACCCATAGTTTCTTTGACTAATGGATTTTGATAGGGATAATCTTTCTTTGTACTAGTATCCATTTTTATTTTATTTTCCCATTATTATTCTTAGCTTATTTTTCTTTGATAACATTCTTTGTTCTTTGATTCAAATCTTTATTTTGATGTTGGTCCCAATTCATGGATAGGGTGATGGGTGGATGAAGATTCATGACATGGTTGGTTGTAGTATTGGCATTAGTTTTATCATAAGGATTCTTCATGCTCCCTATGTTGAAGTTTTCCTAAGACGAAGTTGCCCCCAATTTTATAGAGGTGTCACTAATATGTTTATATCCCCTTTATTTTCCAATAACCAAGACCTTGATACTTAGGATTGCCAATAATATGCAATGGTTCTAGGATACCTAGTTCATGTAAGCCTAATCCTCTACCTTAATAATTCATTTGTAGAAACATTTTATTTGCAATAGGATATGGTTTTATCTTGGAAGTAGGGTGCTAATCCTTTTTTTCTTTGTTGTGACTCTTCAAAGGTGATAGCTTCTTCCTTGATAAGATAATTTTCCCTTAAAAGGGTAAGTGATCCAATTTTATAAGTGATCAGATCCTCTATATGTGGGATAACTCCATGAATAATAACTTTGGCTTGCTCTTGTGAAATAACAGATTTTAATGCTTCTTCAAGAGGTGTTGAAGATCCACCATCCACATAAAAGTATTCCTCATGATTCATTTTACAAGATGTTTCTGATTCACAACTTCTATAGAATCCTTCTTCATGATCTATTTTTGATATGTCTCTAGATTTTTCTATATCTTGGTCATCTATACAAATTTTAAGACTAAGAGACTCTTGTTCCTTGGTAATGATATCAAGAGTATAAGACTCTTGTTTTGAATGAAGATCATCTACGTGTCCATCCAAAGAAATCATCTCATGGGTAGATGGAGCAGTATGTATCATATGGATATGATCATCTTGTGTGACATCGTGTATAGATAAGAGAGTGCCCATTAGATCATTGTAGTATCTTGGAAATACAAATTCTTGATCTTGATCAATTTTGGAATGGATTTCGATATGCTTTTGATAAAGTTCTTGACATGGGTCAGTTTCAAAAGATGGATTTCTTATAGAGGGTTCTTAGACCTTGTCATTAGGCATGGGAGGTTGCTCAATATCCTCTTGATCTTTGAATTGGTTTGGATCTAGTGAGGAGTTGAGGATTCCTCCACTTTCTGTAACCATGAGGTCAAAGAATGACAATATGTCTTGGAAAGGACCATTGCTAGACTCTTGTGAAATATGTTGATCATGATTTGGAATACATTCTTGATATATGTCCTTTAATTTTTTAGTTGATGTAGAGACATTGTCAACATGATCATTGGTGGATGGATCATGGATTGTGTAGATGTTAAAAATATGCAAACAAGCTTAAACTATCCCACACATTAGTATAGTTAGTAAAGAAAATCAAAATTAGCATCCCTATGAAGTACTACAAGCTTTATAATGCAATCAAAAGATCAAGTAAACCAAATGAAAGCATGAAAATAAGCATAGTGCATACCTATCCCATAGTGGATTAGTGCACCTTTGATATGAAAAGGAGCCCTTTCCCAATCCTTGACAAGCTTCAAGATGATGATCAACAAAGATGCAAGATGATGAACTCAAAATTGCTATAGTGCAAATGCTCAAACTCTGGATGAAAATGAAGTAGACGAGTTTCTATTTATACAAAGACAAGATGGAGGAATGAGAAAAATGAAGAAATGTGGGATCATTCAACATCCACTGGCCAAGTGCCACTTGTCAAGATGTGAATGGAGGAAGCTTGAGCACATTTTGGTCATTGTACATGATAAATGCTATTAGGTGGATTTGAAATTTGAAAGTTGGCTTGTTGAAGTCAGAAAAAAGAGTCTTAAGTAGATATTTGGAGAGATATAAGAGAGGAGTTAAATGATTTGTTGGAAGGATAAATCCCATTTGGAGGAATATTCCCTTTTGATGCCATGTTGAGGGAAAATAGAGGATTTAATAAATCAATCAAATGATTTTCTTGTGCAAGTTGCAAAAGCTAAAGGGTGTGATGGGTTTTGATTAGATTTAATCATGATTTGATTAATTTTAATGGAGGTTAGTTGATTGTGACATTCAACTTAAATATTTGGATTTATTTAAATTAAATGAGAAGATAAAGAACATTAGAGATTTAATTAAATATTTGGATTTATTCAATTAAATGAAGGAACTTTAGGAGATTAATTAAATAAAATCAATTTATTTAAGTACAGAGAATAATAGGATTTAATCAACTAAAATTATATATTCAATTAGATAAATTTAAGTACAAGGGGAAATATGATTCAATTAAATAAATATTGATTTATTTAAGTAAAAGAGGAAATATGATGAATTTTATTCAAATAAAGATTATTTGATTAAAATGGTTAGGAGAGGGATAATTAAGGACAAAATGAAATTAGTGATTTTGGATTAGGTGCATGTATATTTTATGTGCCTATAGTATCATAAAATCCACCAGGACTACTCCCTATAACTTTGTTTATGGTACCAAGTCGATTATGCCCTTGGAGTTAGAAATTCCTATGTTAAGGATTTCTCTTCAAGGACTTATTGATGGAAAAACTTATAGAGAACAATGATTGCACCAACTTGAGATGCTTGATGAACAATGTATCAATTCTCTTGAACATCTCCAAGCTTATGCTAGAAAATTATATTGTACATATAGTGATCATGTCATTCCTTGGGTATTCAACAAAGGTGACCTAGTCTTATGTGAAAATCAATGTAACATTAATACCGACCCAACTAAAAAAGGAAAATCCAGTCGTAATTGGCTAGGTCCTTGCATAATTAATGAAATTTATGGGTTTGGTGCATATACATTAATAGAAATGGATGACACACCCCTCAAAAACCCTATTAATGTCGCACATTTGTGCTAGTATTATATCTAATCCTCTTGAATAGTATGAGGTATAAAGCAATGGTTTCAGAGTTAAAGGATAATATTCTATGTGCTCTCACATTGCTTCATTGTTGAAAAGAAGTTATTTGTGTGTCTTGAATACTAAAGTGGATATTAAAATACCTTTTAAGTGATTATTTTAGGTTACATATTATTCAAGTTCATTTTGTATGTTGTGCTAGATTAGATCCTTATATGCATTTAATATTATTTAATCAGATCATAGGTGCATTTAATTTAGCATAACGTACTTAATCAAAATGTTGCATCTAAGAGAAACTAGTATAAGTTTTAACTAGATCACATCAAACATTGTAAATCATGGAGATATTCATTAAATAGTCTTACAAGGATTATTTAATTAATCACATTTCCATTTAAAATTCAACACATAAACACAAATATTAAAACATAAAATGCTTATATATATCAAAGTTTGGTGTACATGTCATCAATATATACAATGCTACTATGGTCTATGACTACTAGATACATGGAGACCCAGTTCTTGCATTTGTCTAGTTGTGGTTTGTTGAGAGATAGTGGTATACAATCGTGATTATGATCCGATGAATGTACTAAGAGAAAATTGTAAGCCTTGTATCTGTCCAAGGGCCTCCCAATGCTCCCTTGCTATTTGATCTATCCCTGCCTATAGTCTAGTTACCTCAGACTGTAGTCTCTTAAACTCTAGTGGGATTCATGATGACTATGCATACTTAGAAGCATCAGCTCGGTGGATGTGCCTCCTAAGACTCTCATACGCTTCATGCAGTCTAACATATGGCTTGAAAACCTTTGGGTCCTTCTCTACAATGGGTAGGGGCACATAGTCTGAGTCATTGGCTTCCTCATTGACTGATGGAGGCACTATCTCTATAGCCACCTGATGATAAAGATCATGAAGATCTCTTACAAATATTGTAAGATAGAAACCATAAGAATAATCAATATAAATAATGATATATATAGATATAATTAAACCATAAAACATAAGAATAAGCCTAAATAATAATAGTAAATAAAATATCATAACCTAGCTCTCAGGTTGGCTATGAGAAATCAGCTTTGTCATGTGCAGGGGGCATGAAGGATGTGCCAACCTCTCCATGGATGTGGGTATTGGTGCCTGTTGTAGCTATTTCTCATGATCTAGTAACAAGAATAGGAGATGAATCTCCTCACTTGTGGCCCACTAGATCCTCATCTGCTACCTCACCATCCTCACTCATGGACTGCTCCTCCTCATTTTCCTCCTTGACCTCCTCCTCATCATCCCCCTACTAGCCATCATAGTCAAGATTTGCAACCTCATCATGCTCCTCATCTATCACATTTGTAAATATGTATACAACCCTATAGAATGTCTCCTCAACCCTATCCTCTACCTCCTCTCCATCATCTAGGAGTGGACCGACATCACCAATCGACTCGTCCATATGGAATACAAGATCTGGTCATGATGCTATCCAACACTCCTCATAGTCATCTGTGGCATCGAAATTGTCAACATCAAATTCGAAGGCATATCATGGTCTAAGTACTCACAGTCACTGTAAATGACATCCTCAGTAGTGAACCATCTAGAATCATCAGGTATTTGGGAATTTCATACTAACCTCATAAAGGGTCATGCCTTGGGTGCTATCTAAACTTTACAAAAATGTTAAATGATGCGATCATAGTAGAAAGCTCATACTATGTAATTGTGTATTCCAATCAAGAACCTATCCATTTGTAACCTCATCATCTACTGAGTCCCATTTGACCACTATAGCACAAGTTTATAAGGTCTCCAAAGGATCTCATCCTCCAACAATCAGTCAATGTAGACTCTCTAGAAGTGTGAGTCATCATTAAGCCAAAGCTTCTATAGAGGATAGCTGAAAGCCCGAGGATACCCCAAGGTTTTCAAAAATAGGAACCTTGTCAGTTTGGTACATGTGATATGATCTAAGCACCAAACCTGAAAAAGCGTATAGTGTACCATGTTGTCCAACTCTCAAAATACAAATCATCCAAGATCATAGTATAGGTGCACTAGGATGCTACATGCCTAGGTGTATACTATCTTGTGTTTTTCCATCGCTCATATCAAGTGTACTAGTCCACCCTCCATATGCACTCTCAGCCCATCAGGGATGCCTACTAGTGCAACTTTCATCATCATAACCCTCACCACCAATGGAGCCTATGAGTATAGTAGCATCGCTAAATTTATTTGTGGTCTTACCTTCTCATCATGTACTAGGCCTCTCAAGAAGACTTGCATGTCATATTTCATCTTGTGAAATGACTGCTCTGCTCAGAAACATACTCAATCACCCTAAATCGACACTTAGAGTATAAAGTGTACGTCATCCAGTGTGATAGTCATCTCACCAATAGGTAGATGAAATGTACACATACCTTCATTCCATCGCTCTATTGAAGCCATCAACATCGGATCATGGTACTTCATGGGAAGCATGAGGTATGCCTTGTATAATCCTATGGTCTTGAAAATATATGTATTCTCCACTAAAAGAGTGGGGGCTAAGTCTTGAAGGAAGCTAATCTGTTTACAACCTAGACACTACCGTGAATGGGTGGACACCTAACCAAAAAAAAAAAATATGTCCTATAAGTAGTCTAAAATGTTAAAGGATTACATCAACAATCATAAAAGTGTACTAATTTTTTTCTAGTGCACTTTCCTAGAGTTCCTAGACACTTTACACCCCTTTTGGGACAATTTGTGAAGAAATCGGTCACTTCATGAATAAATGGGATAATTTTTGAAAGAGTGGGACACTTCACAAATATAAGGGATACTTTATGAAAAAAAGGGGCTCTTTGTGAAAAAAAATTCCATGGACCTAAATTAACCTAGAAATTCATAAAAACCATCAAATAAATGTTTAAGGACTAAGCTAAGATAGAAAAATAAACTCACCTCATGATGGTGCTCACTGTAGGCCACTTGGTCTCACAGGAAGTCTAGTCTCACAATTTTGTAGTTTTGTTGGCTCAACATTTCTAGCTACTCTTCAATCACTTTCAAGCTACACAAAGGTAAATGACAAAATAGTTACACTTTACTTAACTTTTTTCTCTTATATAAGTTAAAATTAGGTTTTTTACTATATTAGGGTTAAAAAGTTCCTTTTGATGGTAGGATGTTGATGATGTCACAATTACTACTCATTTAATTTATTAAATGTCAACTCAGGGGTGTTTGAAGCTATTTGCAATAATAGTTGGATCAGTTTTGGGGGGGGGGGTTTGTTTGTTTGTTTGTTTTGGCTTGATTAGGAGCATTTGAGAGTTATTTTTGCTCAATCGAGAGTTTTTATATGCTATACCTATTTAATCAAAAAGTGGTCCTATTCTATTCTTCTATTTCTTGATCTATTCTAAATAACCTTTAAAATCGAAGTTAAACTGAGAGGGTTCATTATAGGATAATTTAGATTATGAAAGAATGGAAGATTAACGTTATCTACTTTTCTAAATCTTGAAATTTATTTAAAACTTAACTTAAGTACTTTAGAAATAAACTATTCCATTCCTCACTTCACTAAATTGACAAGTAATTGTTCCTCTTTTCATAGACTCCATTAAAATGATAATTTAGGATATTTGAGATATGTAAATGACTTTTAACTAAGAAATAAACCATGGAAAATATAAATAGTAAAATAAAATTTGATCTAATATTCTTCCCAACAAACAAGGATGAAATGATTCTAATATTTAAGATAGAATATAAAATCGAACATTTACCTAACAAATGAACTTAATATCTAAAGGATTGCCTTCTTTTCAAAAATGGACTATTCTACTTCTGGAAAAATAGACCACAAAGTTGAAATCAACTTCTTTTTATTTCCATAGATTTTGCCCAGATATGGACGAAGTACAAAGAAAATAATTCTTACTTAAAACAAAAAATGAAATTAAATGAGAAGGATCAAAAAATTGATACAATATAGCATCCAATTGTGTTGGGAATGGAAATAAATATCCATCTTTATTTCAAAAGTAAAAGATAAGCGGAAGACTAATTTTATCCTAGTCTAAAAGATATCCTAGCACACAGGAACATAATTGTTGTGGATCCTTGTAACTTCCTTTAGTTGCATTGAATTCCATATTTTTGAACTGGACGTGCTTTGTTGGAGCTTTGGTTGTGGTTGGTAGAGTCTTCATTTAGCATGATGAGTCAAAATTAGATTAGTGGATAATAACTCATTTAAGAATGAGTCACAAACAATCCAACCATTCATCACTTAACAAAAAAAACAATTATTATTTGGCTAAGAAATAAATATCAGTTCTAGTTGCACAATAAAGGTGCACGTACCATAAAACATTGATAGATTAATCACCACCTTAATCATGCATTTAACATAAATAAGCATTGAATTTTAACCATTCATATTCTAAGTCTTTATACATCATTAAGTTCATAAAAGCATACATAAAGGAAAATATTATGAGTTTTGAAGCCAAAATATAAATTATTAAAAAGGTATAAACCTAGTGATTATGAGGTCTTTACTGGGCCTCATCTTTCTCCTCCTCCTTATTTTAACCATGCCCTCATTGTTTAAAAATTAGATGGAATAGGAATACCCCTATTGAGTGCTTCCATCCAAAGGGAATAGTCAAAAACTCCTCCTCTATATTCCATTATAGTTCTTGTAGACACAAAAAATCCATTATTCTTCTCTAGTTTGTCATACCATGATTTGAGAACTTCATATGGTATCTGTGAAGATGCATTTATCTTAAGTGTAGGGATGATGATTATAGGAAATTTGAATCTCATAGCAATCCAGAAATCTTGCTGTTGATGAATTGTATTGAACACATGCCTCACCCGTATTAAGCTCCACCTGATATGTTTTGGTGATATTGGATCTCTCCTCTTTAATGGTTCTAGAAGTGATCTGAATCTTTATTCACATGCTTGCAGAGCTATAGGAGGAATATTTCCTTCAATATCCTCAAAATTTGCAATTCCTTTTAGCAAATTAGTGACATAGAGATGAGTTAAATCATTGAGTCTTGTAATGGACCTGCATATTTTGATGTAATAGATTGACTTTGGATATTCAAGCCTCACTGGTAACCCATAGGTCTATTGTATATTTTTGTGTTCCTCCATTCTAGTTGACAATTCAATATGATTTTTCAATATTGAAACAAAGGATTTGATTTGAAGTTCACCAATGTAGGAATTAAGTAATGAATCATCATTATTACCCATGAGAAATCCATGTTGGAAAATCTCACACATTTGATTTTGAATGCTTGGGTAATTATTAAAATAACAATCCATGAAGTCATAATCTATCCAGAAGTCAATAGGTATTTTTATCACAATCTGATTCAATTTCCATTTCAGGAACAACTCTCTAAGAAACAATCCACACAATCCAGAAGGTTTCCTAGTGCAAAATAAGGAAAATTCTATATCTACAGTCTTGACTATCCTTTCCTCTGCTTCTTCCTTTTCCCTAGTGACTTTATCCAATTTTTTTTGGAGTTCTTTATTAAGTTATTTGTATTTCATAGCTTTTAGGGAAAGGTATCTAGGTCATGTAGTTTTCTCTTTATGTTCTTCCTTAGGTGGATGGAGAAGTAGTAACATATTATTGAGTAGCTATGGTTGTACCTTCTCTTATGTCTCAATACTTGTTTCCATCTCTATCTTCAACCTTTGAATTTCCCTATCTTTTTGCTCATTTTGAATAGTTATTTTAGTTAGATTTTCCTCTGTTTCCTCCAATTGTGAAGAAAATTGACTAACTTTCTTTTCAAACTATTCTTTCAATTCATTTGTTTCTCTCTGATATTTTAATGCCTCCTCATCTCTTTGCTTTAACTTTTCTTCTAATATTAGATTTTTCATTTTAAACTCCTCTAATTCTCTTTCTAACCTGGATATCCTAAGAGTAGTTTGATTTTGTTCTTCTTCTTTTTCCTCTAAATTTTAACTATCTAAAGGTGCTTCTTCCTCCTCTATGGGATGCTTCCCTTCACGATGGAAAAATTCTTCTTCATTGTGTTGAACTATCTCTTCCTGTTGAAATTCAATATTTGGTATTTCACTTTCCTCAAAAATATCTATATTTGGTACTTCAACTTCTTGTTGAATTTCCATATTTGACATATCAACATCCTAAAAAGGGGAATTAGGAGTTGAAAAATTAACATCCTGAATAGAGGAATTATGAGCTGAAAATTTCTCTTTCGGAGGAGTACATGCTAGGCTTTTCATTGGAGGTTGTGACTCTCCTTCCTTTTCTGACTCCTTTTCGAGCTCCATTTCTTTAAGTTACACCTCCTTTTTAGGCTCTTCTTTTTCATGTTCATTTTTCTAGAGTCATCTGTTTCAAGTTTCTCTACCCTAGATTCATCAAGATTGATGGTGGGAGGAGTCTATTCAGATTCTATATTTTCTTGTTCAATCCTTGGTGTTTATGACCTAGTCTTTCTTTTGGTTAGTTCAATCTTTGCATTTTTCTTATTTTTGGAACTTTTTCTCTTAGTATCAAAACCCTCTGAATTTTTCTTTTCCTTTGTTTTTCCCTTCTTTATTGAAACCTAATTTTCCGATTTTTGCTTCCTAGTTCTCTCTATTGGTTTAACTAGGTTTTATGTCAAAACCTCTATTTTTCTTTTCTTTGTTAGAGAAGAACTCTTTGCTTTTTTCCTTTTTGGTCTCCCAATAGGTTTGACTAGGTTTTTCATCAAAACCTCAATTTTATCTGTCTTAAGTGTTATGCTCTCAGAGATTTTAGGTTTTCCCTCTTTCTTATCAGTATTCAATGAAAAAATTCTCCATTCCTCTTCCCAGTTAGGTTTTTGAATGAAATTATGTTTAACTATTAAATGTATTAGACCATGATGAGTCACTCTATTTTCTTTTTCCTTGCATTTTACAGCCATTTCAGTAAGTTGAGAGAAAATAAAAGTAGGTAGATTAACCCTTACTTCAGGTTTAGTCATACCATGTTGGACATGATTCAATTATTTGAGTGGCAGCCCTAAAATAATGGAAAACTGACCTTCGTAGGTGAAAAAATTTATAATGCAAAGTGAAATGGATGCTGAGGGTTCTTGCAAACTTCCCTGCTCAATGCCCTTATTCTTTCCTTTGTGTATATGAAAGATTGGCAAAGGTTCAGGTGGAACGTGGAAAATTTCAAGAAAATCCTGTAAATTAGAAAACCTAGGTTGAATAATATCACCTTCTATCAAAATTCAAAACACAACACTGATCACGATGACAAATACTTCAATGGGTTTTCCTCTGACCACAGTGAAATTGATATGGAATTTTTTAATAAACTCCAGCACTATATCCCTTTTATATCCCTCATATTTCAGTATGAAATCCAACCATCCAGCTTGCTCTAATTACTTCCTTGATTCATTATCCAAGGTGTTTCCCTTTGGCTCCTCCATTCTTTTGTACCCCATTTAAAAAAAAAATCTATGAAAATCAAAAGCTTAGCAATGTCAGAAATCAATTTCCAGAAATGGAAATTCCTTTCTATTTTGAAATAGTGGTGTTAAATTCCATTTATAATGAATGAAAAGATATAACAGTGAATGCAATATTAACTGATTGTACTTGCATGCCTATTATGTCTCGTCAATGTACTGACACTAGCGGTCATGTATGTCTCAACCTTATTTCCCATCACTTCACCTTGAAAGCCATCTTGTCATATTTATTACCCAATTAAGTAATGAGGTGTTTATTTGTATGTTTAAAAATAATTATATTTGGCTTTTTAAATAATAATAATTTAATCCATTTAAGAAAAATTTATAAACTATAATTAATGTACTTAAGACTTCAAAACATTCCTAGCAATATAAATGCTTCCCTATCAATAATGACAAATTTAAATGATGGAGAATAATGGTAATACATGTCTACTTAATCTATGAAATCCACAACAAAACATGATCTTAAAAATATCAACATTAATTAATGCAATACATGCTGAGATCTATCCTTGTGGGAGCCCACTTGTTTCCACATGTTATATCATTAATTTTGAATTTTTCATTTAACCATATACTTGCACATTTACACAAATGAATTAGTAATAAATGGATTCGAAAGCTTCTAATATGACATTCATTTCTACATGCTCCTGATTGTCATGAATGACTATAATCATCATTCAAAAAAAATTCCTTCCCTGATTCATCTAGAACAATCAATCAAAAGAGATCAGGAGCGATAAGGAGTTATTATGAAAACTTCAATCATTGAAACTTCCATCTAGTTAGGAATGATCAGGAGTTATTATAAGCTTGAATCTTTTGAACTTTTATTCTGGTCAAACATGATGTGAAGCGTCTTATGTCCCTTTAAATCATTTCAATTACTTCTTGATCAAGCATGATCAGGAGCTATTTAAGAACTATTGAGAATGAATGCTCTATTTTCATTGTGATCAAGAATGATCAAGAGCTATTATGAGCTATTACACCTAATCAAGCTCTACCAGAACTATTCATATTTATTCCTAGAAGGTGATTTTTCTCTCTTTTTTATTTTTGAATTTTCGTAGAGTAAATTGCCATTTCTGGTTTAGAATTTTCTCTGTTTATTTGTGGCCATCTAAAAATGGATCTAAGCACTGACCATTTTACGAAAAGAATAAAAATATTCCTTATTAAAATGATTAATTCTTTCTTGAATCTCTATAACAAATTCCTCCTTCGATGCTGGTTTATGATAAAGTTTGAGCCTATGCCCATTTACCAATATTGTTTATCTCTCTCCATCTATAGGTATTAATTGTACAATTCCATTGTCAAATATTTGAGAAATATGATATGGCCCAAGCCATCTTGTATGTAATCTCCCCTTAAATTCTTGAAACCTTGAGTCAAACAACAAAACCTAATCTCCTACAGTAAATTTCTTTCTGTGGATTTTTTTATCATGCCATTATTTCCTTTTGACCTCGAATGATTTCAGTTCAGTGCAAAGCTTCAGTTCTCATCTCATCCAACTAATTCAACTGCATTATTCTATTCTTTTGTGCTTTAGTAAGATCTATCCCTACATTTATAGTTTTTCTAAGTGTCTATAACTCAAACTCAATAGGAAAGATATGAGTTTTTCCATAAACTAGCTCATATGGTGAAAATTTCATAGTTTTCTTCCATGTTGTATTGTATGCCCATAAAAATTCAATTAACCTCAAACCAATCATTCTTTCTAGATGAGATTGTTTTTATGAGAATATTTTCTAGCTCTCTATTTGTCACCTCTACGTGTCCATTTTCTTGGGGATGGTAGGGTGATGACTTTATCTATTTAACTTGATATCTAGCTAGAAATGCTTGAAGCATTAAAGACATGAATTGTGGCCCTTGATCTAACATGAGTTCTTTAGGTGCTCCATATCTCTGTAGAATATTCTTGTATATGGAATCTACAACTTTCTCCCCATTAGCAGCTAGAAGTGCTTTGACTTCTACCTATTTTGTAACATAATCAGTACATACAAGTATGTAATGATTTCCCTTTGATGGCAGATCTATTGAGCTAATGAAATCAATACCCCACTTTTCAAATGGCTCAAGTGACACTTGTGCCTATAGTGGCATTTTTGTTGATCTTCTAGGCCTCCCCATTATTTGACATTGATCATAGTGTCTGATGTAATGAGATGTATATTTAGTCATAGTGGACCAAAAATAGCCTACTCCTAAGATTTTATGCATTATTCTTATTGTGGAGTAATGTCCTTTTCCTAGTTCATCATGAAATGCTCTCAATATATCATATACTTTAGTTTCCTACATGCATCTTCACATTACATGATCTAGGAACATTTTAAACAAACAACCATTAATCCATCCAAATTGGGAGCTTTCCCTAATCAACCCTTTTTCTTTTTTTTTGCTAAAAAATATGGACATTTCCAAGTTACTAAGTAATTTGCAATATCAACAAACCATGGTTACTGAATAGATATTACAAATAGATCTTCATCAAGAAATGCATCTTTTACTAGTTCATTATTGCCCTACAAAACCATTTTGGACAAGAAGTCATCTACAACATTATTTGTACCTGGTTTATCAACGATGGTTATATGAAACTCTTGTAGTAATAACAACCATATAATTATGCGTCCTCCCATGACAGCTCTGTTCATAAGATAATGAATAGTTGCATGGTCAGTATGTACAAAATTCTTATATCTAGTGATGTAATGTCGGAATTCTTTTATAGCAAACACAACCACTAAAAGTTCCTTCTCAGAAGTAGTGTAATTTAGTTATGTTGGGTTGAGGTTTTTGCTTACATAATATATAGCATGCATTGCTCTAGATTCATCCTTCTGTGCAAGAGCTACCCCAATTTCAAAGTTCAAGGCATCTGTATTAATATGAAATGGTTCACCCCAAATTAGACCAACAATAATGAGTGAAGTTGTTAAAGCTTGTTTGATTCACTCAAATGACTCTTGACATGATGGAGTACACAAAAATTCAGAATCTTTCTTCAATGAGGTAATGAGTGGACCTGCAATTTTACCGAATCCCTTAATAAACCTTCTGTAATAATGAGAGTGTCCTAAAAAACTCCTTACATTCGTTTGAATCTGAGGTATGGGTATTTGTAAAATTATTTCAAATTTTTTTGGGTCTACTTTAATTCCTTCTTTTGACACGTGATGACCCAATACAATTCCTTTTGTCATCATTAGAAAACTATTCTCGTGGTTTAAAGACATCCTATGTTTTTTACATCTATTTAGGACTTTGTCCTGACTTTCCAAAGATTCCTCATAGTTTTTTCCATGGACCGTGAAATCATCCATATAAACTTCCATGCATGTTGTTGTTAGGTCCATAAAAATAGCAAGGACAACACATTGAAAGGTTGAAAGAGAATTTGATAATCCAAAATGTGGAACCCTATAAGCAAAGATACCCCATGGACATGTAAATATCATTTTATCTTGATCCTCTAAAGCTACTTGAGTCTGGTTGTAACTGCTAAACCCATCAAGAAAGGGAAAATAACTACTTCCAAATAAATTATCCAATACCTGATTTGCGAAGGGTAATGGAATATAATCCATTTTTGTAGCCTTATTTAATTCTTTGAAGTCCACACACCCTCCATTTCCCATTTTTCTTAGGTACAATGACTAATGGAGTTCAACCCATTTTCTATCAGAAATAGGATAAATAAATCCTACTTGGAGTAATTTCTCTATCTCTAATTTCACAAAATCTCTTAGTGTAGGGTTGATTATTCTCTGAGGTTGTCTTATGGGTTTTCCATCCTTAGTGTAGATTTGGTTTGTACATATATCTGGATGGATTCATCTCATATCCTTGTAATCCCAAGCGAAGGCTTCTATATTTTTCTCTAAAATTCCTTTTAAACCTTCATCTTATTTCAATATTAATGAACTATTGATAAGTAGAGGTTTATCTTCTTGAATGAGGATTTGTTTTGTCTTTTCCTATAGATTTGAGGGATCACCAATTAGAGTGTTCAAAGGACAAGGATGCAGTAGAATTTGATGAAGTAACCAACTCTTATCAAATTTTATGTTTCTGGGAAAAGGACAACATGGTAGAGTTTTTGAGTTACAACAATCTTCGATGTCTTCCTCTTTTATGTCCATAGATTCCTAGTATTCCTTGACATGGTCTACTAAGGCCATCATTGCAAGGCCCCTTATTTCCTCATCTTCAGAATTAGGATCATCAATCCTGATTTGATTCTTAGATATTAAAGCAGGTTTTCCTGGTGGATACAAAGTTAATTCCTTCTATCTAATCCCACTAGAAATAGTTATACTACAAGATCTACAATCAATAAGTGCAACAACTGTTGCTAACCAAGGTCTCCCTAAAATAATACGATAACCCATCTTTCACTATTTCTTTTGTAAAACAAGGAGGTCAATAGGATAATCCCAAGTGTCAATAGTGATAATGACATCCTCAAGAATTCCTTGAGGTTTTGCAATTGGTTGATCGACTAATTCTAGAACTGTAGTTTTTGGCTTGACATTCATAATTCCTATATTTTCTATTCTTTCAGTAGTAATAACATTAATGGAGGCTCCTAAGTCAATAATAACATTTTGAATTTCAACACCATTAATGCAAAGAGTAACTACAGGACTTCCTAGATCACCATAATTCTGTGGAATTAACTTTTCTAATTAGACATCAGAAAACTTCCCTCCAACTTGAATCATAGTGGGCAATTTATTTTTCCTCCCTGACATCTTAAAACATAGAGTTTTAATTATCTGATTGATTTTTGGTATGTCACAAATAACCCTTAAAAGGGGAATTTCAATTTTTATTTTCTTAAGCTCATCAATAATCTGAGGATCAACCAAATCATTATTCTTATCAATTTTTTCAACCAATGGTTCTTGATGAATTTGTGAAGGAAATGGTACTTGTTTAGAATGATCTTTCTTGATTTATTTTTCTATCTCTTTCACTAAATTTTGTTGTTGATCTTCCTTAGTTTCATTAGATTTTGATGGTATAACTCTTTTCCTTCAATGAATATCCCCTATTTCAATGTTATTTGAGATAACTGTGTTAGGGTCAGCATTATAGGAAAGTTGCTAAGGTTTAACATTATTAGCATTAGGAACTAGCTGAGCAAGTATCTGCGGCTGATTGACTGGTTCAAAGCTTGAAGGTTGATTTTTTTCTAGTTATCTGATTTTGATTCTAGGGTTTCTTTGGCCCTTGAATTTTCCATTGGTTTTTTCCTTGATTAGGTTTCCACTAGTTAGGCTACCATTGGGTCTGATTCTACTGCCATTGAGATTGGTTTGGCAACCACTAAGGTTTGTTCCATTGTGGATATTCAGATTATCCCCATAGTTGTACCCAAGGGTTTGTCATGGATGGAGGTGGATTTTTCATTTTCTCAGGGTTTCACTATGATTGGGGGTTCCATTGGCCAGGATAATTCCATTGATTTGAACCCCAATGAGGATTATTTCTAGGCTGACCAAAGGTAGGGTTAAACTATCTTTTCCCTACAAAATTTAATTCCTCTTCTACTCGTGCATTTTTCTTTAACTAGTTCCTAATTTCTGGAAGGAAACTACATTTTATAGTAGAATATTTATTTTCACATATCTCACATAGATCTACTTGATTAAGAGGACATTATCTTAGTGTATTTGTATCCCTTCATTTAGGACAGTAAATAGACAAAGCTTCAACTATTCTTTTATCTACCTGGGAACTAAGATGAAGGAGAATATTTGTTTTTAGTTTTGAAAGTTCTTCCATAACTTTGGAGACATAAGCAGAGGAATCCTTGTTCCTTCTCCTATAACCTAGTCTTGTTCTAGAGTAGTTCCTACAAATCTCATTGATTTACTCAAAGGTGTGTTTATTAATATCTCCTTTTCCTATTAGATTCAGGGCTTCTCTGCAATCATCATCAATGCCTTTCAGAAAGATGGATTTACTGATTTCTTTATCTAATCCATTTCCACACCTTTACAAAACAAATTGATACCTATCTACATAGTCCTCTAAACTCTTGTCTTCCAACTGCCTCATTTTAAATAGTTCTTCATTTCTATCCCAAACTCTGCAATAATCCTGATATTTATTTAGAAAAAATATTTCCATTTCATCCCAAGTATTTATTGAATTTGCATTCAATCCCATAAACCATCATAAATTTGATTCATTAAGAGTGGATGGAAATAATTTCAATTTCCTATTTTGAGATGTATAATCATAATTTAGACACAACACTTTGTACTGGAATAAAAAATGATGAGGATCTTCCAAATTTTTCCCATGAAATGTAGGCAAAACAGAGGGTGATATATTTTTCATTGGTGGCTTAGTCGCTTGGGCATTTATGGCAATGGGAAAGGAAAACATTATGTTAAGAACCTCCTCCTCCTAATCTTTATCTCCCATATTTCCTGACTGGGTGGATTTTGTCATAGCAAAGGGTGAACTTGTAGTACTAGATTGGGATCCTTCTAGATAAACCTCTTAATCTCCTCTTAAAATTCTTCCAAACTGGTCTTTGTACCTATTCATTAACTGACACAGAAATTATTACTGACACTTAAGGCTTGGATTTTGTTTTGAAGCCAAATCTTCCCTAGCAACGCCGCCAAAAATGATGGTAGGATGTCGATGTTGTCATAATTCCTACTCATTTAATCTATTAAATTTCAACCCAGGGGTGTCTAAAGCTATTTGCAGTAAGATTTGGATTGGTTTTGGGGTGGTTTTTTTTGTTTTGGCTCAATTAGGAGCATTTCAAAGTTATTTTTATGCAATTGGGAGCATTTTTGTACTATACCTATATAGTCGAAAGTGGTTCTATTGTATTCTTCTATTTCCTAATCTATTCCAAATAACCTTTAAAATGGAAGCTAAACAAAGAGGGTTCATTACAGGAAAATTTAGATTATGAAAGAATGGAATATTAACTTTATCTACTTTGTTGAATCTAGAAATATATTTAAAACTTAACTTAATTTTTTTAGAAATAAACTATTCCATTCCTCACTTCAGTAAATTAACAAATAACTATTCATCTTTGCACAGAATCCATTAAAATTATAATTTAGGATATTTTAGATCTATAAATGACTTTTAACTAAGAAATAAACCATGGAAAACATAAATAGTAAAATAAACTCTGATCTAAGATTCTTCCCAACACATGACAAATGAAACGATTCTAATATTTAAGATAGATTAGAAAACAGAATATATAACTATCAAATGAACTTAAGATCTAAAGGATCACCTTCCTTTCGAAAATGGACTATTCTACTTTTAGAAAAATTGAGTACAGAGTTGAAATTGACTTCTTTTTATTTCCATAAAATCTTCCCAGATAGGGATAAAGTACAAAGAAAATAGTTCTAAATTAAAACAAAAAATGAAATTACATGAGAAGGATCAAAAACTTGATACAATCTAACATCCAATTGCATTGGGACTGTATATAAATATTCATCTTTATTTCAAAAGCCAAAGATAAGTGGGAAACTAATCTAATCCTAGTCTAAAAGATATCCTGGCACGCAGGAACATAATTGGTGTGGATCCTTGTAACTACCTTTAGGTGCATTGAATTCTATATTTTTGAACTAGACGTGCTCTACTGGAGCTTTGGTTGTGGTTGGTAGAGTCTTCATTTAGCATGATGATTCAAAAAGATATCAAGAGATAATAACTCATTTAAGGATGAGTCACAAAAATTCCAACCATTCATCACTTTTAAACATAAACAGTTTTCATTTGGCTGATAAATAAATATCAGTTCTAGTTGTATAATAAAGGTGCATGTATCATAAAAAATTCATAGGTTAATCACTGCATTAATCATGCATTTAACAAAAATAAGCATTCATATTGACCATTCCTATTCTAAGTCTTTATATGTCATTAATTTCATAAATCCATACACAAAGGAAAATATTATGAGTTTTAAAGCCAAAATATAAAGTACTAAAAAGGTATAAACTTAGTGATTATGAGGTCTTCACTGGGCCTCATCACCTTTCATTCTATCGACATAACAAGTGTTAGTAAGGTTCATTTTTACCACCATTTTTTGTGTTGGAATCATGATTCTACTCCCATCCTCATCAACCGTCTATCATTATATGGTATGTAACTTTGAAATACCCTATTATATGACTTATCCTATTCAACATGGCTAGATTTCTACCTTTATTCCACCTCTATAAAGAAGGAGGAATCAACGGGGGGCATACATCTACCCTCAAATTTGATTTCGAGGAGAAGTTAGATAAAACAATTTTTGAATAACTAATGAATTTGCGTTGTAGGATGTGGTTGCTAACATTGTGGTTTTGTAGATAGCTATAGTAGGGGGCTTCATTCTCCCATACTATGATTAAACTTATATGAGTATCCTTTTATGAAACAAACATTATCATTGGATTCATTTAGCTTGCATATGCACAAAGTCATATGGGTGCTAAAGTGGGGGCTAAATATAGTGTAGAAAATTTTACGCTCTTGAAAGTGATGTAATTTCACACTTAATTTGGACCTATTTTTTCATCCTTGCATTAATTACCCTTTAGGATCATCATTAATATGCCCCTAAACCCATTATATTGGATCTTGAGGCTTATTTCACATAAAACCTGACAAAATCATTTAAAACATTAAAAATCCTGAAAATCCACCTCAAAAAGCTAAGGTGAGACTCATTCGCCAACTTGGGAACATGAGTCCCCTTAGGTGGGACCCATTTGCCAAGGGTGGCGAATGAGTCCCATTTTGGGTCTTTTTCAATTTGGAGTAGGAAATTCACCATTTTAATTTAATTTTTTGGTGGATTTTGGTCTTTGAGATATAGATAATGGTCAATTATGTGTTAATGCCTATATAAGCAAGTTTCTAAGTCATTTATATCATCTATCTAATCTATGCAAGCATTCTCAAGATCAATTTTCAAGATCTAGGCATTAAAGAGTCTTCACAAGAGAATTCAAGAGCAAGAAATCAACAAAGTTGAAGCTTGGGAGTAGTATTAAAGTGTTTTTGTAGGTCTTCAAGTTCACTTTTATTCAAGATCTAGCATTTTCAAGGGTTGATCATGGTTGTCTATGGTGAATTATGATTGATTCTAGGTTAGGGAGATGCAACTAGACATCAAGCCAAGCCTAAAGACTTGTTTCCTAACTGATTACATCCTCCATTATCACTCTACTTTCAGCCCAAGGAAGGTATAAGCATCATTAGGGCTTGTTTGGGATGATTAGAGATCTCTCCAAGTGAGTCATTCATCTTAATATTTCCATTCTTGCATCATAGTCTTGCACATTTGAATAAGATAGCATCATGTTTGAGATTTCTCAGTCTTAGACTCACTTAAGGCTAGGGTTTTCATGCGTATTTCATCATTTCTTTCAAGGTTTAATTACAAAACTAGGTTTTTGACCAAGGTAAACACCCCATTATAAAATCAAGTTTATATTTGTTTTTGCATGCATTTTCATAGATTCAGGTCCTAAACTCAAGTTGGAAGGAAAGAGTAGGTGTTGAGGTGTAGATCAAAACTTTAATTTCCTAAAACAATGGAACATGACTGATTTTCCACAAGTGGAAAATGAGTCCCAATGTAGATGTTTTCTAGATTGGTTTGCAGATCAATTGCTCTTTTTCTTGAAATAGGCTCGTGTGCAAAAACCTAGATCTAGGATTGATTCACGCAGGTTGGCGAATGAGTCCTACTTGGTCAAAAATTCAAATTCTTCAATGTTTCAGAATTTCTTCTAGTCACTTCTAGTTTTTTAGGTGCACATCATTCATTTCACTAATTTTTTGTTATGTTTTGTTTGTGTTTCTAATGAATTTTCAAGGTCATTGCATTAACTAAGGGTTTTACATTGCATCTAGCATTCCATTATATTTTCCAAGTCTAAACTTGTTGGTGAACCCCTTATTAGATCATAATCAGCCCCTAGAAAAACCCTCTTGCAAGATCTCTTTCTCTTTTCCAAAGAGATCTCAAGGGTTTGTTCTTCAGCAAAAGTGAGGGAATGTTATTCTCTTTAGGTCGTAAACCACTAGGGTGAAGAGAGATCCAAAATAATTTTCATCCTTTCAATTACAACTTGTATTTTCTATTTCCAAGTAGGAATCAAGTTGGAAGTTACCATTTATAGTCAGAGTTGTGCATGAACGTAATTTCTATTTCATGTTGACTTTTAATGGAATGTGAGCTTTGGAGGTGTAGTCATATTTTGGCAAGTGCAAGTTTTGCATGTGTAGGTTTAATGATAATTGGAAGTTGCAATATTGGATGTGGTGACATGTGAAAAATTACCATTATGCATGTGTAGTGGTTGTTGGGCTTTTGGTATTGCATCTTCAACTATTGGAATTCCATTTTAGAAATATATGATTAGTGCATTGTAAGCTCCTAAATATTGATCACTTGTATTTTGGAATAGTAGATTGTTATTTTGTTGAAGTATTATTATGCTGCAAAAATTACTCCAGAATTGAGAAGTGTGAAGACTATTGCAAGAAAATAGCCTTGTATTTATATTGTAACTTTTTTTTTATTTCTTAATAATATAATTGAGTTGTGTTTTAGAGTGTGGGGTTTTTCTTTGGAAATGGATTTCCCTACGTAAATTATGTGCTAACTATTTTTCATTTTTTTATCTATTTTTTGCATGTATGTACATCTAACGTTGTAATAGTTAAAAGGTGTTTAAGAATTTCTTACAACTCTCTCCTACTTATATTGCAGTAGGAAGCATCTTCCACACACTCATCTTGCTTTCATATACCATCTCTCTCACTTATAGGTATATTACATGATAAAAATTTGCTTAAGAACTAAATAAATTCATAGTCAAGATTATAGCAAGAAAGTTATATCAAATTAATAGCTATGATGATCACAAGAAAGTGAACAAAGAGAGAATTTTGATACCATTTATTTTGAAATTTTTTATAATAAATATTGAAAAAATTCCATTGGAATCATCCTTTTGCAATGTATTCACAAAGTCATTTTTTCTCTTTATCTAGAAACAATTGCTTCTTTATCCTTAATTAGCTTAAGAATTTCATTTTCATTAACAAGAGAAATCTAACCATCATCACATTCATCTATAGCAATATGCTAGAATGCAACACCATTAATTGAAATTCAAATTTTCATTATCTTTTTGAGCATATTCTATCTCTATTTCTGTTATCTTTCAATTTAATTAGATCTTGAGGAAAATTTTAAATCATCTCTTCCCAAGAGGAGTGTATAATGCATGATATACAACATATTGCATATATTCTAAGTTTCTTCTATAAAATTCATATATTTAATTTTAAGTATATCATAATTTAAATATAGAATTATCTTTATATCAACATTTATATGTGTAAACTTTCAAATTTTTAGTTAAACATGATCGTTCAATATAATTATGAAAATTAAATTTTGTTCAAGGCTCTCCTATCATATGTACATTTTTCATTACACTAAAACTCTTAAGTGTTAGTAAACATCCAAATCCAATATTTTCACTTTCATAAGATGATAATAAATTCATGATATTAATTTCTAGAGATGCAATGATAATGCTAAATCTAATACAATGAAAATTTTCCCATGTTTTAAAATAACCTCACTATAATAAAAAATATTTCTCTCCAAATTATATTATTAACCATACAAATTCTTGAGCTCTACCTTATTCTCTCTTCTTTTCAAATCTCATAGGAACAATAATTTTTCCCATGCTTTCATTCTTTGTTGCTAAATGAAAAAATTCCACCATCGTTTTCTCTTCCAACCTGAGCTATAAATTTATCAACCTTTATTTGCTCAAAAATTAGTATTATGACTATGGAAAAAATAGAAATGAAAAATTACTTGTACCATCCTAAGTGAATCACTAATTTGAATGATATTATTTATGCTTAAAGATCGCTCTAGAAAACATTATTTATGCTTAAAGCTTCCTCTAAAAAATATCTAGTATTTGGATGTCTTTTTCATTGTTAATGAAAATAACTTTATTTTTTACAAATAAATATATTCTCTCTACATATTGTAGCCTTCATATTTGTACTTAGTCATTTTTCCATAAACTTTATCTAAAAAAATATTGCATGTTCAAGCGATGTTCATAACATTCTACTTGGGGATTGAGTATGCCAATTTCTTGGTCATTAGAGAGCTCATTTCCAAGGTTCAAAAAACCCTCACAACATATTTTATTCTCACTTTGAATTCTTTGCATGTAAAAAATAATCAATGTGAACAAACATTTATGTTGCAATTATGAATATGTTGATATATTTGTAATATTTATTCTCTTAGCACACCTACATATGCCTTACCATTTCTCTCCATATTGTCACTCTTTGATTGCACCCCCTTGTTGTAGGTGTCTAAGTATTAACTAAACTAAAAAAAAAAGAGAAGGGGGGTTTTTTGTTGAAAGTAACCCACTCAAACCTCTATGAAGGTCTAAAATCTCTTTGAAACAATATAAAATAGGGGAGGGAGTGCTTTCATATGGTCTAGGACATAGAGCACACCCACTTTCCAATTATTTTGCTTAAGGATAACCCTCGAGATCTTAATGCAAAAGAGAAAGACATCTTGCAATAGGGATGCTCTAGGGGCTGATTGTAAACTAATGAGGGGTTCACCACTAATTTAAGACTTGGAAAGACAAATATAATACGAGATGTAATGGTTAATGCTAATTAATTCAATCTTTCACTACATGACCTAGAAATGCAAATAAAATAAAATGAAAAGCTATAAGATGAAATGTGTGCACCTAGAAATATCAAGAGAATTGAATGAGGTTTTGAAATGCTAGAAATTCTAAGTTTAGTATTGTTGACTAGGAATCATACACCAAGTTGGGAAAATCAATCCCAGATCTAGGTTTCTATGCAGGAACAAGAATTTGGCAAACATGTATGTGAATCTGTAAAAACCTAAATTTGCATCCTATTTTCTTCTTCCTGCAATTGGTTAGAAAAATTCTTTCAAAGCTTCAAACATACTCAAAATATCCTTGTCAGCTAAACTAGCTTCAAATTTTTGCAAACATTCAACCTTTTCTAATATCTTCCTCTCTAGGAATGGATTCTTACTCACTTAACTACTTATGTAGTGAACCAACTCTTTTCTACTGACAAAGCACTTGTGGCTTCCTAAAGCAAAGACCCTTTTTTTTATAAAAAAACTTCTTTTCTTGTTAACTCTCTTCAAAAATTTCTAAACCTAGATAAACTTCTCAAACTTTGCAAACATAATGCTCCTAGACACCCTATGGATATTTCTTAGACTAGACAATGACACTTCACACATATTCACCATAAATCTCTACTCCCAATGAGCCTGACCAGAACTTATCTGATACCACTCTGTTGGAAAATAGGAAGCATAGAAGAAAAAACACAGCTTAAACCAAAATTTAAAACACTGAAATTAGGAAAATATAACATAAACCTAAAATTTTATATTATACTAATTTTCAAAAGCTTTTCTATCACACAGAGCTACAACTCTTAATTCTTACAATTTTGATTTTGCAGAGAATTTTCTTACTTTATCATCTGAGTACCCACATTTTGCTCTTGAGAGCTATCTTATGCTTCTTCTCTATCTTAAACATTTGCAACAGCTAGAATTTTTCAATTATTACTTCATCTATATAAATTAAAGATTACACACACACAAAAGACACCGCTAGATTAGATAAATATAATATTAATTGCCAATAAAGTATGCTAGCTAAAATACATCCATTCGAATAAATTCAAGTCCTATCGAATTAAACACAAGCCAACACGAATCCCACAGAATACTATCAAAAGCCAGCAAACTGCATCACCGCAGAGGAGAGAGAAAGTCCTCGCGATATCACGGTGAACACCACTGTCTAAAGAACCAGAACTGCATCACCGCAAAGAGATAATAGATGACCAGTGGTACTGCGTGGGATACTGCCCAACCACGAGAGATCTTGGAGAGATCCTGGAGATACCATGGTGGTCGTAGTAACCACACTAGCATGGTCAATAGAAAGATAGAGCTCGGAGAAGAATAACTCACCGCACTATTGCAAATGAACATGAGGGTAACTATGGGATGAAGGTAAAGGCAAACATATAGTTAATTGTATTGTTGTAGGTAACATGCGGTTAGGCCGTGATAACGAGGTGTGACCTGAGTGAGGGAATCGAGAAGACGCAGAGAGATAATTAAAAGTTGTGGGGCCGTGGTAACCATGCAACCGTGAGCAGGCAGATGGAAGATGACGGTATGATGGTAATGAGGGGGAGAAAGGAGGAGCAAAGAATTTGGAGTTATTTCCAACATATATCAGAGAAAAACATTATCACTTTGAAGCATGGATGTAAATGCATCCAATCATAATGATCTTATAGTTTTTCACATAGTGGGGATGTGGTGGTTTTGGAAAATATTATCAATTAGAGCCTTTTCATTATCTAGATTAGATTGCACCATTTGGATCAGAAAATATCAAGACAAAAAAATTGGTTTCTTTGAGACTTACAGACTGCCAACATAAAATGTGGCGAGTGACTATGTGTGGAAAAAAATTTTCTGCTACACTCAGATATCTTTCTATCTTCAATTTTTGGCTATCAAGTGGGACTGAATGCAATCATAAAGTCTTCAGTTGTGTTTACAATACACCATAAACTTATAAATACAATGTTATGAAGCATTATATCGCATCTTTCATAACTGAGGTGGGAACAATATGGAGTCATCAGGCTTCCCTCTTTACACAACATTTGAAAGGCCTTATGAAAAAGTAACCAAAGGTTCCACCTGCATATATTTTGCTGCAAATTTTGGCTCTTGTGTTATATCACATTAATTATATGCCAAGAAAATATTATTTTCCATGGATTATAGTATTTTCTATAGAGTTGGGGTTTTCCCTCCATTGGGCATTAGATCAGGCCTTGAGGCGGAAACCTGTGAATCAATATAGTTTCCCATATAGGCTTTCTAAGAGGTAAGATTCATTTTTTTAAAATTAAATTGTAACTATCCCATTATCTATGGTCATTCAAATAAAGAAAGCTAGGGTTGAATTTTTTCTTTGGATAGAGGCTAGTGGAAGATGTAAAACTAATTTTATATTCACTATTGTTCGTAAATGGGTAGGTTTGGAAATTATCTACCGCCTATTGAAATATTTATATGTGCTACTAATCCAATTAGAGATCCTCCAATGAATGTTGTAAATACTGTATTGTCCACTCTGGCTCATGATTATCCCACAGAAAAGCTTTCATGTTATGTGTCTGATGACGGAGGATCTGTACTTACCTTCTATGCTCTGTTTCAAGCCTCAGTTTTTGCAAAGATTTGGGTCCCTTTCTACCACAAATATTTGATCCAATAGAGGTTTCTAGAGGCATA
Organism: Sequoiadendron giganteum; assembly: GCA_007115665.2. Lineage (NCBI taxonomy): Eukaryota > Viridiplantae > Streptophyta > Pinopsida > Cupressales > Cupressaceae > Sequoiadendron > Sequoiadendron giganteum. Next base: position 517,767,141 of record CM021100.1, on the reverse strand, counting down.
CTTTTCAGAAAGCGATCCACACCAAAGTAAGAGTTTGTTGTTTGCAGCTGAGTCGGAAAAGCTCAAGTTGAGGGAGCAGATTGATCTATGAACTAAAATAAATAAGATTTGTATTAAAGATACATGTGGAATATTCAAATGTATATTTTTTTGTTTATTAGCGTGATTTTATTTTAATAGTGAGAGCTTTTTAAATGGATTTAAAAAAAAAAAATTATTCATATTTTCAACCACATTTGATGATTTATTATAATATGAAAAATTTGTGATAATAGATCATACTCTGAAATATTAATAGAAAAATTTAATATATGTTTTCCACAAAACACAAATAATAGACCTTGAAATCATGATGCTAACTATATTTTTATTTTCTTTTTATTTTTCTAGACAATGTACGAGGAGATGAAGTATCGTATAAATAGCACTGTGGAGAGGGGCATTTGCCAGAAGCCATGTACAATTGACATGATGGGTTTATAGAATGGAGTTAAGGAATCACTTCGAGAGATCACCATAGTATAGTTTAGGTCACTAAAGTCATATAGTTCAAGTCAATTACATTCTTCATTAGTTGTATTTACAAATATTTTTCTCTACTACTTGTTGGAATTTAGCTCCCAACTCTTGCTCGTCAACCTAGCTCTTACCACACAACCGTGTTGTCATCGACTTCAACTCGTGATACCTCAGTTTCCACCACCAAACTTCCACCTTTCCTTTCACTACTCGTGGTACTATGGTGCTCACCGCAACACCGCAACCCTTCATCTATCTCTTCATAGTGGCATGGTTTACTACCACACCGCGGCCCCTTGTTTCCTCCTTCATGGTCTCACGATTCCCTCTCTCTGCTCACTGCCACATTGTGACTATCTGTTTGGCCGATCATGGTAGCATGGACAAACCTCAGCCCCACGGCCTTTCCTCTCATCTCTTCAATTCAACGGCCTCACCGCCACCCCGTGATCTCCTTCATGACCTTCCATGGTTGAGCGGCTCCCCCGTGGCACCGCTAGGCCTTTCTCTCTCCTCTTCGGTAATGCGGTTTGGATCTTTTTGGTGGAAATGGTTGTGGTGTTTGAGTTGGATTCATTTAAATCATAAGGATGGTTCGAACATGATTTTGATGGAATAGATTAATTTCCTTTAATATTGTAATTAATCATTCTTGTCATGACTTTCAGATATACTTTGATGTGGTTGTAAATTTGAGGGAGAATGAAAATTTTCTCAGAAGAGGCAAAGTAAAATTAGTTATTGTTTTGTGTGAAAATTTAAGAATATAATATAATTATTTTGTGTGTAAATTTTTTTGTCGCTGCCTCTACTCCTTCACGTGGTATCAGAGCAGGTTCTCCATATCTATAGATTGTCTTAGTGTGTCTGTTCAAGTATGGCTGCAAGCACAAGCTTGTCTAGTCCCCAAATCCCATAGATAAATGGGAAAATTATGATTATTGGGCTATCACAATGAGAGCTTTATTCAGTTCACAAGACTTATGGGAGTTTGTTGAAAATGGTTTTTCAAAGCTAATAGATGTAGCAACATTCAATGTCTTGACACAAGTTGAGAAAGACTTACTGAAATATAACAAAAAGGACTCAAAGGCTCTCTTTTTTATTCTACAAGGAGTACATGAAAGTATCTATCCAAGAATTTCAGCTTCAACCAAGTCCAAACAAGCATGGGAGATTTTATAAATTGCTTACCAAGGAATGGAGAAAGTCAAAACTGCAAATTTACAAATACTGAGAAGAGAGTTTGAGACTCTATATATGAAGGATAATGAGTGTGTAGATTCATATTTCACCTAGATAATGGGAATGGTGAATCAGATTACAACTCATGGTGAGACATTAGAAGATGTCAAAGTGGTAGAGAATATTTTGAGGTGTTTACCCACGAAATTTGAACCAATTGTTGTGACTATAGAGGAGACGAAGGACCTCACCTAGTATTCAGTTGATGAGCTTTATGCTTCACTCATTTCTCATGAGCATAGGCTGAGAAGAACAATGAATATGTCATTGGAGCATGCATTCAAGACACAAGCTTCAATTAACAAAGGAAGAGGCAGAGGAAGAACAAATTTTAGAACAAGAGGAAGAAATTTTAACAAAGGTGGAAGAAATAGCCCGTCAAGTTCAAGTGGAAGAGGCAGCAGACAAAACCCATCTCAAAATTATCCTCAAGGTCAAAGGTATGAAAAATCTCAAGTCCAATGTCACTACTGCAAAAAATTTGGACATTATATGAATGAGTGTAGGAAAAAGCCGTATGATTTTGGTAGACAAAATGCAAATTTTACAAAAGAGAGTCAAGAACAAAGACCAGATAAGAGTATAATGTTTTTGGCCTATAATGTAGCACAAGCTAGTGAAAAAGATGTTTTGTTTTTAGACTCAGGTTGTAGTAATCACATGACAGGAAACTTAGAGTTATTCACAAGTTTAGATGAAAATATTAAGTATGATGTTACATTGGGTAATGACAACAAAGTGTTAGTTAAAGGAAAGGGAAATTTTAATATTCTGACCAAGCAGGGGGAGAACAAGTATATTTCAGATGTGTATTTCATGTCAGGTCTGAAACACATTTTGATGAGTGTAGGACAGTTAGTTCAAAAGGGTTATAGAGTAACCTTCAAAAAAGGACTGTGCACAATTTTAGACAAATACCCAAGTAGTCAATTAATTTATAGGATCAAAATTACAAACAACAAAATGTTTCCTTTAAGAATTCAGCCAGATTTGAGCACAAATTATGCGCAAGCACAAGAGGTAACAACTAGTATTTAGACTATCTTTTAGGTAGAGATAAAGGATGAAAACTGGTTGTGGCATTTAAGATTTGGTCATTTGAATTTTGGTGGTCTGAATTTTCTTAATAGGAAGTGTATGGTCAAAGGAATACCTTTAATTAAAAACCTGAGAGAGTTTGTAAAGGGTGTATTCTAGGAAAGTAGCATAGAGAGTCTTTCCTAGTAGGGATGTCAACAAGAGCAAAAGCCCCATTAGAAATTGTTCACTCAGATCTTTGTGGTCCAATGCAGACACCTTCAATAGGTGGAAGTTTTTATTTTTTGACTTTTATATATGATTATTCAAGAAAGACATGGGTTTATTTCTTAAAGCACAAAATTGAAGTGTTTGATTTCTTCCATCAGTTTAAATCTCTTGCTGAAAAACATAGTGGTCATTTTGTTAAAGTGTTGAGAATGGATAGAGGAGGAGAATATATTTCAAGAGAGTTTTTAAATTTCTGTAGAGATCATGGTATTCACAAGCAGTTCACTACTAGATATACACCTCAATAGAATGAGCTAGCTGAGAGAAAGAACATTACGATAATGGAAATGGCTAGGAGTATGTTGAGAGCTAAACACTTGACAAATGAATTTTGGGTTGAAGTTGTATCATGTGAAGCATACATAATGAATAGATGCCCAAAAAAAAGTGTCCTGAATATCATTCTTGAAGAAGCATGGACTAGCAAAAATCACAATGTATCTCATATGAGAGTTTTTGGATGTGTTTCATATGCACATTTACCTAATGAATTGAGAAGAAAGCTTCATAATAACAGAGAGAAATACATGTTTGTTGGTTATAGTGATGAATCAAAAGTTTATAAGCTTTATAATCCAACAACTAAGAAGGTTATAATCAATAGAGATGTATAGTTTGCTGAAGATGAAGCATGGGATGGAAGTAGAGAGAGCACAGTTAATGTTTCAGTCAGTATCCCTCAAGAGGAAAGTGAGATTCATATTCCAGCAAACCTTCCTACTATTTTGAACCCTTCAATACCAACTCAAGCTCAGACAAGTGGTCAACTAGTGACACCATCAAGCAATGTGAGAGCAACAACAAGAGGACTACAAACTCCATCTACAACAAGAACTACTAGCGTAGGACCTTCAAGTCCACATTCTACAAATTCAAGCGATTTATCAAACCCAACACTGGCAAGCATTAGGAGATAGAAAATCACAAGCATTGGTGATATCTACAATTAGAATGAAGGTGAGAATAATTCACAATAGTTTAAACTTTTTGCATTTTATTCTCAAGCTCAAGATCCAATACATTTTTAAGATGCAATTAAAGAAGATAAGTGGATAACAATGGATGAAGATATTGATTCAATTGAAAATAATCAGACATGGGAGTTGCAAATTCTTCTAAAAGAAAAAGATGTTATAGGAGTGATGAGGGTGCAACCCGAGACACAGAAAATCACACAGAAAAACTAACAAATCTTATTATTTTCAAAGTATGAAATTCTTACATGCAAAGGATCTCCAATCCTCGAGTTCTGCAATACATGCAAATTACAGAAAAAAAATTACAGAAATTCCCCTATTCGCAACATGCCATCTTCTTTCCCAAAAACTACTCACAAAAATCAGAAACTACCCCATAAATAGCCCAATTCTCCATTTGGAGCCAAAAACAACATTCTAATTATGCACAAACTTCCGCAAGCCCTAACTCAAGATCTAACTGTCGGATTTTCAATGATAATACCTTTTCGGAAAGGTCTTGAGAAAATGAAGTGCCCAAAAATGGGGCCTAAAGGCTAACCACTTTTGTTTTCTGCGAATTTTCAGGCCCATCCGGAGCCTTTAAGTCCCTCAAAATTAGCTCCAAAGATTTTGTAGGGCAAAAAGCAGAAACTGAAACTTGAATAACTTTTGAACTAGGAATGATCTTTGCCTGATTCTTTCACCAAAGTGTTTATTATTCTGTCCTGAAGCTTCCCTTAAATTTTTGTCTCCTCACGCCTTCAAAATCATACCTACTAAAAATAGCAGTCGAGCAGAAAAAGCAGAAAAGCAGTTCTGAAAGTTGGGAATTTTTCTTCGATGAAAAGGGTATCCAGAAATGCAAAAACATCTACAAAAATCTAAATGAAAGTAAATATATTTTTGGGTGATGTAGGATTGCCCTTACACCATTGGATGCTCCTGCATCAAGGAGTCAAATGGATTTATAAGACAAAATTGAATGCAAATGGTGAAGTGCAGAAGCACAAACCAAGATTGGTTGTAAAAGGTTATGCACAAAAACCTGGAATTGATTATATAAAGAATTTTGCACCTGTAGCTTGACTTGATACAGTTAGAATAATACTAGCCATAGCAACACATAACAAATGGTTAGTTCATCAAATGGATGAAGTATATGTTGAACAACCACCTAGATATGAATTATTGGGACAAGAAGAAAAATTCTACAAGCTAAAGAAAGTGATCTATGGACTTAAACAAGTGCCAAGAGCTTGGTATAGCAGGATTGACATTTATTTCATATAGAATGGCTTCATCAGATGCAATAGTGAACTGAAACTGTATACCAAAATGAATGAAGATGGTAAAATTTTGATTATATGTCTGTATGTAGATGATTTAATACTTATTGGAGATCTGTCAGTTGATTTGATTAAAGGAGCAAAGATGAATGAGTTTGAAATGACAAACTTGGGTCTAATGAAATACTTTTTAGGAATTAAGGTGAGTCAAGATGAAAAAGGAATTTTTATTTCCTAGAATAAATATGCTAAAGATGTTTTGAAAATATTTCATATGTTGAACTATAAATATTCACCTACTCCTATGGTAACTATTATGAAGTTAAGCAAGGAAGATACAGGTTCATAAATTAATTCAACCCTGTATAAACAACTTGTTGGGAGTCTAATGTATTTGACAGCCACAAGGCTCGACATAATGTTTTCAATTAGTTTAATTTCTAGATTCATGCAAACACCAAAGGACATACACTAGAAGGCTAGAAAAAGATTTTTAAGGTAAATCAATGGGACAAAAAATTATGACATTCAATATACCAGATCTGATGAATTTAAGTTAACTAGTTATATAGAAAATGACTATGTTGGGAGCATCGATGACAAGAAAAGCTCGTCAGGTTATGCATTTCACTTTGGGACTGGAGTCATTTCATGGGCTTCAAAAAATCAACCGATAGTCACTTTATCATTAGCTGAAGCTGAATATGTTGCAGCTATGAGTGCATCATGCCAAGCAATGTGGATGAGAAGAATATTAAAAGGGCTCTAGAATGAGTAGTTAGAAGCAACAAAAATTTACTGTGACAATAATTCAGCTATTGCACTATCAAAAAATCTAGTTTTTCATAAGAGGAGCAATCACATCGACACATGTTATCACTTCATCCAGGAGTTGATCAACAGTAGAGACATCACTTTGGAATTTTGTAGGATAGAGGAGTAGAAGGCAGACATCTTCACAAAGGAACTAGCAAAAGAATCATTTATTTTTCAAAGGGAGCGACAAGGCGTTCAATTTGGTGGAAGTTGTGTTCAAGGGGGAGTGTTGGAATTTCACCCAACTCCCATGCATTAGCCTGGATCTTACTGCCCTATCATCGACTTCAGTTCGTAGTACCTCGGTTTCCACCACCATACCACCACCATTCCTTTCACTTCTCAAGGTATTGTGATGCTCAACGAGACACCACAACCCTTCATCTAGCTCTCCACGGTGGCATGGTTTACCACCACACCGTGGCCCCTTGCTTCCTCCTCCATGGTCTCACGGTTCCCTCCCTATTCTCACCATCGCACCACAACTATCTATTTGGCCGATCGCGGTAATGTAGCCAAACCTCAGCCCACAGCCTTTCCTCTCAGCTCTTTGGTTCGGTAGCCTCACCGCCACCCCCTGGTCTCGTTCATGACCTTCCACAGTTGAGCGGTTCCCCCGCGGTACCACTAGGCCTTTCTCTCTCCTCTTTGGTAATGCAGTTTGAATCTTTTTGGCGACAATGGTTATGGTGTCTAAGCTAGCTTCATTTAAATCATAAGGATGGTTATTTATGTCGATTGGATATGTTTTAATATGATTTAGATATTATTTTGATGGTATAATTTAATTGCCTTTAATATTGTAATTAATCAGTCTTGTCATGACTTTCAGATATACTTTGATGTGGTTGTAAATTTTAGGGAGAATAAAAATTTTCTGAGAAGAAGCAAAGTAAAATTAGCTATTGTTCTATGTGAAAATTTATGAATATAATATAATTATTTTATGTGTAAAATTTTTTTCTCTACATCTACTCCTTCACTACTTGGGTTCTGTGTAGATTTTTCTAGAAAAGGAGAAGGATGGTGGCGTTGATTTTCCAATTCTTATCTATGTGTCTCGTGAAAATTGGCCTGGGCACCCACACAATTTTAAGGCTAGTGCTCTCAATGTTCTAGTATTTTCCCTACTTCCATCTCATATGTTTACTCTTTTTAGTGTAGTGAATAAGAGTCATTCTTATCAGGGTTAAACCATGTTTGAAAATTAGAGTTTCTTGTTTGATGAGCAATACTCCGTTCATTCTTACATTGGACTATGATATGTATGCCAACAATTGTGAAGCACTTCATGAAGCTATGTGCTTTTTCATGGATTCTCAAACTGGCCATCAACTTGCGTTTGTCCAATTTCCTCAAAGGTTTCATGGCATTACAAAAAATGACTTGTATGCCAATCATCTTAAGCGAGCTTTCGATGTAAGTATATCCAATCTACAATATAGTAATAGCAACACACTAGCTATTTATGCACACAAATCCAAAATAATCACACATCACGCTGATTATGCAGATACAATTTAAAGTGCTAGATGGAGCACAAGGTCCAATCTACGTGGGCACAGGATGCCTTCACCAAAGGGATGTTCTATATAGAGGAAAGCCACAAGATTTAACTAAAGTATCCATTGAATCTACACATTTAACAGTGGAGAAAGTATGTTCATCCCAGATATTAAATAAAGCAACAAAATTTTCCAGTTTCAATTACAAGGACAACTCTCTTTGGGGCAGAAAGGTAAATCTAGAAATAATTTTCTTCTCTTGTTAATGCAATTGTTATTTATATTTTATATTTAAATTATTATAGAGTTATTTTATTTTTATTCAGAGTTATTTATATTTTATTTTATTGTTTATATATTTTTATTTCAAAATTAAATTAAACAAAGAGTTATAAAAGATTACATAAAGATTTCAAATAGTAATAGCTGTGGTGGAGGATGGAAAATCAAGGAGCTTTTCCACAAATCCACCACCACCAAGAATCTAGAGACCAAACAAAATTTAAGATATAGAAACAATTGAAGGAATAGGTAGAGATCGAAAGATACATAGAAAAAAAAACTTGATCTTATATTCATTCAAACACAGAACAACAATATTGAAAATTAAACTTCTATACCTTAAAAATTACAAACACACCCATATATAAAAGTTTACAACCACAAGAGATAAATACAAAAATTAAATGGTAATTAACATGCCAGCAAATATATACGAACATACAAATAAAGAAAAGTCCTATAATATAATAAAACAGTCCTAAGAGATTAATTAATCATCCTTTTTAACTACCACCACAACAACCACAAACACCTGTCATCAAAAACAACACACCACACTACTACAGGCAGTTAGAGAAGGAACCGCGGTACTATGGTAGAAAGATTTGGAGGTTAATGAATAGACTGCACAAGGAGTGATCGAGAACACCACACCACCACAAATGGTTAGTAAGGTAACCACAGGACGATGGTAATGGATTTCTGGCAGTTAACCACATTGTCGTAGGCATCATGCGGTTAGACCATGGTAACCCAGTAGATGGAGAGAACAAAAACCATGAGACTACGGACAGTGAATGATGAGAGTGCAGTATCGTGGGAGACAATGAAGAAGACATTCGTGAAGCCATAGAGGTTGAATCTTGAGGTCGCGTTATGGCGGTATACCATGCCACCGCGAGGAACAGACAACAGACTAGCGATAACGAGGTAGTCACCGCTTCACCGTGCGAACAAAGCCCAGAGGTAGAGGTATCATGGTAGGAGTTGGAGAGTGGAGTGGTAGTGGAGTGAAACTCCAACACTCCCCCTTGAATGAAACTCAGTCCTTCTTGAACACCTAGATGCTCTCTTTGTTGAACGAAGGATTTTTTTCCCACCGTCTTTGTAAGAATATTTGTGTACTGCCCTTCAGACCTACAAAAATCCAAAGTAATCTCCCCAATATTAATTATCTCTCTGATGAAATGGTAATGTTTTTCAATGTGCTTGTTGTGTTTGCGGAACACTAGATTCTTTGACAAAGCTATGGCTGAGTTGTTATCACAAAAAAAAATTGAGGCATTTGTCTGCTCATTCTGAATCTCCTTCAATATTCGTCTCATCCACACTGCTTGGCAAGATGCGCTACTGGCTACAACATACTCAGCTTCAACTAAAGACAATATGACAATTGGCTATTTTTGAGAATCCCAAGCAACAACTCCACTGCCAAAGTTAAAAACATAGCCTGATGTGCTTTTCCTATCATCAACACTTCCATCACAATCACTGTCTATGTAGCCATCTAATTTAAATTCTTCTGATCTAGAGTATTGAATTTTTATTTTTTTTCCATTGATATATCTCAATATTCTCTTTCCATCCTTCCAATGTGACTCCTTTGGTGTTTCCATGAATCTAGAGATCAAACTGACTGAAAACATGATATTTGGCCTTGTGGTTGTTAGATACATCAAACTCCCTACTAGTTGATTGTACAAAGTGGAATTCACATTTGAACCTTTGTCCTCTTTCCTCAGTTTCAAACCAGTGACCATTGGAGTGGGTGTTGACTTACAATTCACCATATTAAATCTCTTCAAAACATCATTGGCATACTTTTCCTGTGAAATAAAAATTCCATTTTCATTTTTTGTTACCTCAATGCCCAAAAAATACTTCATCAAACCTAAGTTTGTCATTTCAAACTCTTTCATCATTGTTTCTTTGAACAATGGAATTGACAAATTTCCAGTTAAAATTAAATCATCAACATACAGACAAATAATTAAAATTTCACCATCTTCATTCACTTTAGTGTATAGTGTTGGTTCACTATTGCATTTGGTAAATCCATTATGTGTAAAATAATTATCTATTCTACTATACCAAGCTCTTGGCGCTTGTTTCAGACCATAAAAAATTTTCTTCAGTTTGTAAACTTTATCTTCTTGTCCCAATATTTCATATCTAGGTGGTTGTTCAATGTATACTTCCTCTTCAAGATAGCCATTGAGAAATTCTGATTTAACATCCATCTGATGAACTAACCAATTGTTTTGTGTTGCTGAAGCTAATAGCATTCTAACTATTTCAAGGCATGCTACAGGTGCAAAAGTTTCATTATAGTCAATTTTAGGTTGTTGTACATAACCTTTTACAACCAATCTTTCTTTGTACTTCTACACTTCTCCATTTGCATTTAATTTTGTTTTATAAAACCATTTAACACCAATTACATCTTTTTCTTTTGGAAGACTCTGCAACTCCCATGTTTGATTGTTTTCAATTGAATTTATCTCATCATCCATTGTTTTTATCCATTTTTCTTCATTGATTTCATCTTCATAATGGATTGGATCTTCAACTTGAGAATAAAATGCAAAAAGTGTAAATTGTTGAGGATTATTCTCACCTTCATTCTGATTATAAACATCACTCATACTTCTAATTTTTTGTCTTCTCCTGCTTGCTAAAGTTGGATTTGAAAGATCACTTGAATCTATAGAATGTGGACTTGAAGGTCTTGCGCCAGAATTTCTTGTTGTGGTTGGCATTTACAGTCCTCTTGTTGCTGCTCTTACATTGCTAGTTGGTGTATGTTGTTGACCACTTGTCTGAGGTTCAATAGGGACAACGGGTATATTAGCTAGAACTGAAATTTAATTTTCTTCTTGAGGGATATTGACTCTAACATTAACAGTGCTCTCTCTACTTCCATCCCATGCTTCATCTTCAATAAATTGAACATCCTTGCTGATTATAACCTTATTAGTTGTTGGATTAAACAAATTATATGCTTTGGATTCATCACTATATCCAACAAAAATGCATTTCTCTCCTTTATTGTCAAATTTTCTTCTTAATTCATCAGGTACATGTGCATATGAAACACATCCAAAAACTCTCATGTGAGATACACTATGCTTTTTACCAGTCCATGCTTCCTTAGGGATAATATTTATCACACTTTTTGTTGGGAATCTATTCATGAAATATGTTGCACACGATACAACTTCAACCCAAAACACATTTGTTAAATGCTTGGCTTTCAATATACTTCTAGCCATCTCCATTATGATTATGTTTTTCCTCTCAGCTACTCCATTCTATTCAGGTGTGTATCTTGTTGTGAACTATTTTTGCATTCCATACTCTTTGAAGAAATTTAAAAATTCTCTTGATATGTATTCACCTCCTCTATCTATTCTTAGCACTTTGATAAAATAACCACTCTATTTTTCAGCAAGAGACTTGAATTGACAAAATAAATTAAACACTTCACTTTTTTGTTTTTGAAAATAGACCCATGTCTTCCTTGAATAATCATCTATGAAAGTCATAAAATAATAACTACCACATATTGAAGGTGTTTTCACTGGGCCACACAAGTCTGAATGAACAATTTCTAAAGGTGTTTTAGCTCTTGTTGATTTCCCTGTTGGCAAAGAGTCTCTATGTTGCTTTCCTAGAATGCAACCTTCACAAATTCTATCATATTTTTCAATTAATGGAATTCCTTTAACCATACCTTTCGTATGAAGAAAATTCAAACCACCAAAATTTAAATGACCGAACCTTAAGTGCCACAACCAGTTTTCATCCTTTACTTCTTCCTAAAAGATATATTGAGTCACAATTGACACCTCTTGTGCTTGTGCATAGTTTGTGCTTAAGGCTGGCTAAATTCTCAAAGGAAACATTCTATTGTTTGTCATATTGATTTTAGCTATCAACTAGCTACTTGGTTATTTGTCTAAAATTGTGCACAGTCCATTTTTGAAAGTCACTCTATAACCCTTTTGAACTAACTTTCCTACACTCATCAAATTGTGTTTTAGACCTGGCACAAAATAAAAATCTAAAATATATTTTTGTTCCCCCTACTTAGTAAAAATATTATAATTTCCCTTTCCTTTAACCAACACTTTGTTGTCATTACCCAAGGTGACATTTGACTTAATATTCTCATCTAGACTTGTAAATAGCTCTAAATTCCCTTGCATATGATTACTACAGCCTGAGTTTAAAAACCAAATTTCTTTCTCACTAGCGTGTGCTACATTACAGGCTAAAAATATTGTTCTTTTATTTGGTCTATGGTCTTGACTCTCTTTAGTAAAATTTGCAGTTTGCCTACCCATATCATACTGCTTTTTCCTACACTCATTCATGTAATGTCCAATTTTTTTACAGTAATGGCATTGGACCCAAGATTTATTATACCTTTGACCTTGAGGAAAATTTTGAGATGGGTTTTGGCTGCTACTTCTTCCAGTTGAACTTGCTTGGTTATTTCTTCCACCTTTTTTGAAGCCTCTTCCTCTTGCTTTGAAATTCATTGTACCTCTACCTCTTGGTTAATTGAAGCTTGTGACTTGAATGCATGCTCCAATGACATATTTTTTGTTCTATTGAGTCTGTGCTCATGGGAAATAAGTGAAGCATAAAGCTCATCAATAGCATACTGGGTGAGGTCCTTTGTATCTTCTATTGTGACTACAATTGACTCAAATCTTGTGGGTAAGCTTCTTAAAATATTTTCTACAACTTTTACATCTTCTAGTGTCTATCCATGCGTTCTCATCTGGTTTACCAGTCCCATTATCTAAGTAAAATATGAATCTACAGACTCATTATCTTTCATAAACAGAGTCTCAAACTCTCTTCTTAGTATTTGCAACTTTGTAGTTTTAACTTTGTCGATTCCTTGATATGAAATTTGTAAAATGTCCCATGCTTACTTGGGCTTGGTTGTGGGTGAAATTCTGGGAAAAATGCTTTCATGTACTCCTTGTAGAATGAAAAAATGTGCCTTTGAATCCTTCTTCTTGTTATCCTTTAGCAAATATTTCTCTACTTGAGTTAGAGAATTATATGTTGCTGCATCTATAGGCTCTAGAAACCCATTTTCTACAAATTCCCATAAATTTTATGAACAAAACAAGGCTCTCATTGTTATAGACCAATAGTCATAAATTTTCCCATTTAGTTGTGGAATTTGGGGATTACTCAAGATTGTGCTTGCTGCCATGATTTACATACTCTCTACAAATAACCTTAGGCTCTGATACCACATGAAGGAATAGGCAGAGATCGAAAGATACACAGAAAAAAACATTATCTTATATCCATTCAAACACATAACAACAAAGAAATTCTCTTCTTCAGAGCAATATTGAAAATTAAACTTTTGTACCTTAAATATTGGAAACACACCCATATATAAAATTTTACAGCCACAAGAGATAAATACAAATATTAAATGGCAATTAACATGCTAAGAAATATATACGACCATACAAATAAAGAAAAGTCCTATAATATAATAAAAATGTCCTAAGAGATTAAATAATCAGCCTTTTTAACTGCCAACACAACAACCACAAACACCTGTCTTCAAAAACAACACACCGCACTACCACGGGTGGTTAGAGAAGGAACCTCAATACTTTGGTAGAAAGCACTGGTAGTTAGTGAACAAACTGCACAAGGAGTGATCGAGAACACTACACCACCATGGATGGTTAGCAAGGTAACCACGGGACGGTGGTAACAACTTCCTAGCGGTTAACCGCATTACCATAGGCATCATGCAATTAGACCATAGTAACCCGGTAGATGGAGAGAATGGAAACCGTGAGACTACAGATAGTGAACGGTGAGAGCACGGTATCATGGGAGACAATCAAGAAGACAACCATGAAGCCATGGAGGTTGAAGCTTGAGGTCGCAGTATGGCGGTAAACCATGCCACCACAAGGAACAGACAGTAGACTAGTGGTAACGAGGTAGTCACCGCTTCACTGCATGAACAGAGCCCAAAGGTAGAGGTATCATAGTAGCAGTTGGAGAGTGGGGCGGGAGTGGAGTGAAACTCCAACAACAATGATCAGTTCTTATCATTTTGAAGTAGATGGTGAAACTAAGTAGCTTGGTCATTGGATAAATAATTTCAATAAAAAATATTCCATCTTCGAGAAGCTTCAGAAACTCATTTATATCTAGAAAATCAGCAGGAGCATTCCAATCTTAAAAAAAATAAACAAAGGAGATGGAATCAAAGTGTTAGAAAAAGATACCAAATCTGAACAACCAAAAAAATGGCAATTCATTTGTATTCCGATTTATTTATAATTAGAAATTTTTTTGTAATACTACTACAGAAAGCCTCTTAACATAATTATCATTTAATTTCATTGCATTATAATTAAAGGCATCATTAAATAAGACATGAAATATTAATAAAAATATAGTTTCTTTCATTATTGTTTATCATCAATTTTATGGACCTTAAAAATTTTTATGCACACTTAAAAAATCCTTTATGACGCTCCAAGTTCGAATTAAGTATGGGTGCGCGGTAGAGGATCTTTTAATTGGATTTACAATAGATTACAGAGGCTGAAAATCCACTTACTGCACTCAAAAAAAACAAATGTTTTCTAGGGGCATGCACCTATTAATTTGAATGATTCTCTAATTCAACATAAGAGATGGAGTGAAGGTTTGTTCGCAATTTTTGTGAGCAAGTTCTACCCATTTGTGTATGGGATTGGTCGTGTTAGTATAAAACTCAGAATGTGTTATGGCTATTGTTGTTTATTTTCTATGACATGCTTGCATATGCTCTGTTATGGCTTGGTTCCAGCTATATCCACTATCGTCAGCATATCAGTGTTCCCCAAGGTATATTTTCAATGATGTATATAATTAGTTGATAACTCAGGTTTTTTTTTTCACCTAAGCTACCACGCAAAGAGTGGGCATATTTTTTTAACCATAAAAAAACAATTGACCAGAACATATAGGTTGTTTAAACCCATATAAAGATGCAAAAAAATACACAATCTTAGTAATAGTTGAATGGATTTTATATAGGTTACTGTTGCATGTTTTTCTTAAACACTGTTATGTTCATGACATATTTCAAGTCCATGGCTCCTCCTCTTTGGGTTTTTATCACTATCTGCATATGCATATGATACAGTTGAATTTGTGATGGTTGGAGGTTCAGTGAAAAGCTGGTGGAATGAACATAGGATGTGGGAAATAAGGGGATCCTCATCATATCGATTTGGATTTATTCAAGTCCTTTGCAAATTGATGGGCATCTCTGAAGTGGGTTTCGAAGTGACAAGCAAAGTGTCAAACAATGAAGCAACCAAAAGATATGAGGCTGAAATATTTGAATTTGGACTAGCCACAGTAATATTTATTCCCTTGCAACTATCATAGTCATCAACTTGATATCACTATTGAGTGGAATGCTACAATTTGTGAAGGATGGCTATCCATCTATTGAGGGTTTGTTTGTGCAGCTCATGTTATCTAGTTTTATAGTGATGAATGGGTTTCCTATATTAGAGGGGATGTTGATGATGATAGAAAAATGACATATTCCCACTTCAATTACAACTTTTTCTATTATAGCAACAATGTTTGCATGTTCTGTAGCATTTCTATCTAGTGAAATAAGTTTGTATCCTTTCTACAAAATCTATTGAAGTCTGAATGTGAGTATTTCCTTTTGTTTGGCAAGGTTTTGAAAATAGAATAAGCTCAAGGTGTTAACATGAATTCTTATTGTAGAACTTTAAATCTCTAAAAGGGTATTTCAGGTGAAATTTTAAGTGGTGATTTTCTATTTTCCATTGTTTATAGTAATTTCTAAGTTAGTTATTCTCTTAGGAGTTAATTATTGTATTATAAATAATTATTCATTATATATAGTATTTTATAAGTTATATGTCTTTATGTTAAGGTTGTTATCTAGTAAATATAAGTTGTTTAAGAAGAACAAATGATTATTAAACTATATCTATTAGTTTTGTTATTGATTTTGTTGGTTGTTTATTTTCTTACACATTTTTTACTTTGTTTACAAAAAATTGCATATTCTTTATTGATCTATTGTACTAGGACTTATCTTGAATACTTTTTCTTCTATATTTGAAGAATTTTCTAAGTAAACCTAAATATATAACAAAAATATGAGAAAAAAAATATATCATTTCAAGTATTGAGAAAATCTCGTGACTTCAATAATAATACAATAAATAATCAATAACAATCTCTAAATGAAAAATAATGGAGATCTAGGGTTATAATTCCTCACAATTATTAAAAATTATTTGATATTTAATTATTATTGATACAAGACATTATATTTTGATTTCATTGATCATTAATATTGTAATTAATACAATGAATTTAATTTCTTAATTAATATTTTATTAGTTTCTTTGATGTTTCTAACACGCTATTTCTATATCCACTTCAATTTATATATTCCTAAAAGGAATGAATAGATGGTATTGTTGAGTTTAAAGTGCAGATAATTACTATCATAACTAAAATAGACAAACAAGGATAAACAACAACACAACAACAATTTATGTGGTTCATCAAAATGGCTACATCTATAGGAAAAGCAGGGAAAATAGCTCATATTATTTGTAACAAGAAGATTACAATACATCATCATCTATCACCTAGAAAAATAATATATAATGTTCTCTTCAAGAAAAAAAAAAGAAATGTGAGAAGATGAAGACCAAAGGGAAATGGTTGGGATTCACACTCGACAATTTCCCACCTGAATTCTAAATTGTGATGCAACATACAAAACTCTCCCCCTACTTTTCCAAGATTATTGTTATTTAATCACCAGACCAACTAATCAGTCTATTGCATCATTGTTACCAACTAGCTAGTCCATTTCATGCTTCCCTCACATTACTTCTATCAAGAACTAATTCAACCCAAAATAATCAATCTCTTTTGCATCCTTCTTAAACTCTAGTTTAGTTGTAGTTTCTTCCTCTACTAGAGGAGGTACTTCTTCATCCTTGAGAAGAGATTTTTCCTCACAGTCATTCTCAAATGCATCATTAGGAATCTCACATATACATAATTGAGGCTTTGAAGGATCTTTGATAGACATGTATTTTCCTTCATTCAGTGATTTAACAATTAGATAAACAACAAATAGCTTCTCCAACCCAAGAATCTTTGCAACCCAAATGTAGGGCTCTAAATATTGTCATTCCCACCTTGTTCTTTCTCTAAAAAGAAGAGAAAATTGCTCTACATGAGTTTTGGGTTGAAATGAAACACTAAATGGATGAACCCACATCTCAGCACCAAATCTCTCCACCAAAGCTTCACCCCTGGGCATCTCCATCTAGGCTTGCATGCTAGAAGTTAAATTCTACCTCCAAGCTTCCATAAAGTCATCTAATTTCCATCTCCTAGCATTCAGGAGTTGTTTGGCATAGTGTAAATAAAAAAGCCTCTCATTCAAAGCCCAAAATTTAATCCCCTCTCCATTTTATGTAGGCCTATCATTGAAATATAATATGTTACCAAACGTATCCAAGCAATGAAAATCAAGTTTATTGGAATACCCATCTTACTCGAGCATGAGAAGAACAACCTCATCTCTCAATGTAGTAAGGGGAAAATCATGCTACATAGAACTGAGAATAAGTGTAACTATTATACAACCCATGAATACCTCATTGTTACTCTCATTCCCTATCACTTCATTAGCCTCCTCAATTCTCCCAATATTTTCCTCGCCTCACTCCTACAAACTAGATAGGAAGAAATAATCTACCTCTTCTTCACTACTACACATGGCCATTCCAAGTCCAGTCTCACAAAACACATCCCACCCCATGTTAGGCACACTGGATTCAAACAAGGGTTCCCAATCATCATTTTTCTCCTCATTAAGCTAACAAATCAAAAGCCCTAATTCCCCTATGCTATCTTTGGAAACCCTAATTACCTTACCACTGTAGATAGTGATTCCACAAAGGCTAGTTGTCTCACCCCTAGAAAATAACAGGCTTGGTCTATGTAGGGCATCATATTAGGTGTCATAGAAAATCAAGTAAGAGGAAGGTGTTTGACCAACAATTAACCAATACAAAACCCCTTTGTACAAAACACTTATTTTGTACGCAATTTAGTTCAAACCCCTAAGAGAAATGCTAGTATCTAGAATAATTGCCCACTTCCAAGTTGGCATATAAAGAATCATAAACCCAAAACACACATTTCATTAATATGGGTAAAAAGAGAATTACCTTATATGAAGAATCCATATTGTCCACAAAATTTTTGACTAAACAAGTGTTGGCAATATCATTAAACAAAACCAAGGGAGGGTCTTAGAGTTTGATGCTATGTTTTGTGAAGAGCTACACAACCACTATACTCTAGATTCTTTTCTCTTCACATTTCATATATTTAGATGCAAATCCTTTCGCTTTTGCTTCTCTATCATCATCCTCATGATTAGAAAAATTCATGTTATTTCCTCTTACCTCCTTGGTTGTCTCTATATCATCGAATGTCTCTATACCATCGACCTGGGACTTCTCCTCCTCCACACTAACAAGCTCCATTTCCACAACTCCACCATTTTGATCATCATCATCCTCAAATAACTTATTCTCATCCAAAGCCTTACCAAGGCTAACATCATTATACTCAATCACTTATAGTCTTTCATACATCTTTGCCAGTTTTTCACCACTGTTGGTTTCATCATTTGCCCCATCTTCCAAAGACAGATCCTCATTTGTAGAAATTATAGACTCCAAGGTAGATCTATCATTTCCTACAACCTCTTGTTCCATAAGCCCATCTATCACTTTGACAACATCATTATCAACATTTTTTCATGTGTATCATTTCCTTCATCTTGATCAAATTCCAACATGGTAAGGAATTCTTCAACAAATAATTCAACTTCATCATCTAACATATCTAAGATCATTTTTATTGTAGCTAAAACCTCACTCAATGATGGAGTTAGCATGGAATGAATAACTCCCACTTTAGCGTCACTTTCTACTATATACAAGGTTCCTACTTTTCTGCCCTCAGCAATTACCAAGGCTCCTTTTGTTACTTTTCATCTATTGGATCCAAAAGTGATTTTACATCCTTGATAAATCAACTCTCCAGCTGATGTCAGATTTTGTTTGAGCTAAGGGACATATCTAACATTATGTAACAACCAACTATTTACATTTGTTAATTTTAACAAAACATCCCTTTTGTTAATAACATCACAAGATTTATTATTTCCAAGAATAACATTACCAAAGTTGTTGCTTTGTAAATTTTTTAAGTACTCCTTGCATAGAGTGGCATGAAACAATGCTCCCAAACTGAGCAACCAAAATTTGGTGTTATTTATTCCGAGGCTAAAATAAGAACACCAATTGTTGCAATGGCATCCTCTTCACATACCAAATTTTCTTCATCTTCTTTTGGCTGATTTTCAGCCTTCTTCAAAGACCAACAATTATTCTTGATGTGGTCTTGCTTTCCACAATACTAGCAACCAATATCTCTCTCTAGATTTTGACCTTCCTTGTGATTTCCTAGAATTCCTTTGTCATATGACATTTATCCCACTCAAACTCAAATCTCTCATGCCAAGTGATTGAACACCATAGCTCTGATACCAATTGTTAATTTTAAAGTGTAGATAATTAATATCATAACATGAATACAGAAATAGGGATAAACAATAACCCAATAGAAATTTATGTGGTTCACTGTAATGGCTACATCCATGAGAAAATTAAGGAAAATAGCTCTTTTTATTTGCAACAACAAGATTACAATACATCATCATTTATCACCAATCAAAATAATATATAATGTTCTCTCCAAGGCAAACAAAGAGTCATGAGAAGATGAAGATGAAAGTGAAACAGTTGGGATTCACACTCAACAAGTATAATTTAATAAATAGTAAAATTTTATAAAGTTGGACATGTCTAAGTCTTATGATAGATTCAAGTAGTTATTCCTCAAAATTCACTATTTACTTTTGGATTTTCCTTATGGTGGTTTGAATGGGTTATGATTTGTGTCTATTCTTATTTCTCAATTCTTACCAATGGTATTCATTCTTCTCCTTTTTCACCTTTCAGAGGATTCAACAAGGGAATCCCTTATCTCATTATCTATTTAAATTCTAATTGAAAAATATTTAGGAAGATTTATTAAGATCTAAGGAATAAGGATTTTATAGAAGGTTGACATAGAAATAAATATCTTAATGCTAAATTACATCTAAAAATTCGTGAATGGTGCAATAATTATGGTGTAGTGTAGAAAAAAGTATCCCTTTTTCACACTTAGTTTCAGAATGAATAATTGATGATAAAATAAACTTATTGATGCCTTATTTTTGGTGTTGTAAAGTGTATCTCTATATTTTCACACTAATCTAGGGATTTATTAATTAATTGAGTTCAATTCAAGAGCTTAATTGACCCCTTTAATTCAAATCCAAGCCTAATTAATTGCATTTTCTGAGGGATAAAACCCAACACTCATAAATAATATTAGAAAACACTTAATTTTACAAGGAATGTGTCCTAGGTTAGTGAGCTAGGACTCATTCACCACCTAGTGAATGGATCCTCACTAGGTTCTAGGACCCCCTTTTTGCATATCACTTCATATCTCCTAAAGTGTATCCTAGTTAAGTGTGCTAGGACCCATTCACCCCATGAAAAATGGGTCCTCAATCAACTTAGGACCCCCCTTGGGATATGTTTTTGGTTGTATTTCAATGATTTCAAATTCAATATTTGATGTCAGCCTATGCTATTTGAATTTCAGGAATTAATAATAAGTTGTGTATAAATATTAGGATATTTCACATAGTTTCTTATAATCAATCCTATAAAATTCAATTTATCTTATGTAA
Source organism: Sequoiadendron giganteum (assembly GCA_007115665.2). Taxonomy (NCBI): domain Eukaryota; kingdom Viridiplantae; phylum Streptophyta; class Pinopsida; order Cupressales; family Cupressaceae; genus Sequoiadendron; species Sequoiadendron giganteum. Next base: position 517,746,272 of record CM021100.1, on the reverse strand, counting down.
TTTCACAAGAGCATTCAAGAGAATTTCTAAGGCATTCAAGGGAAAATTATTAAAGTTTATTGCAGCAGTCAAGGATTTATTTCATCATGTCAAAGTCATGCATGTTGTTGAGATAATGTGATGTTGTAGCATTAGTGATCAAGTTCAACTGTTCAAAGCCATTATCTTATTCCAAGTTCATGATCAAGATCTACACTCATTGAGTATATTTCATGCTAAGTTTCATATTTGCCATCCAAGGTTCAATTGAGTATTGGTGAGTAGTGACATTTTTTTTTTTCATTCATCTCTCCTTTTATGCATTATTCAATTTCAAGGATTAATTACCAAAACAAGGTTTGACCAAGTAAAACCCATATTCCCTAAAAAAACAAAATTTTTCTTCTCCTTTGATGTGTGATTGTAGGTTTTAGGTTGAAGATCAATTGGGGAGAAAAACTTTTCAAAGTTGCAAAGTTGTCAAAATTGTCATATTTCTTGCAAGATCATGGAAAGTCTTCTACAGAAAAACACCCCCTTGTGGGTTATTTGGTTGGGAGGACTCCCCCTGAAAGTGTGTTGAAGGAATGGGTTAGCAAAGCCTGGGTCCCTCATGGGGTCTACCTTGACATGGTCCAAAACTTTCCCAAGGGTTTTTTCTTATTCTGCTTTATGGAATTCAATCATGTCCAATCTATTTTAGCCCATGGTCCCTAGTATGTTAGGTCATCCTTGTTGGTTTTCCAAGCATGGACTCGGGATTTTTCTATCTTAGATGACACCAAATTATGAGTCCTAGTCTAGATTGAATTCCTTAGCTTTCCCTTTCCTTGTGTATCTTTTTTGAATCACATGACTTCCTCACTAGGGAGGGTTATTTGTGTTGAACCAAATACTTTTTTCCAGGCCCACCCCCAGAAACAAGTTTGTGTGGAAATTGACCTATCCAAGGATTTGAAAGAATCTGTTGATATCCAAATTGGTGCTCTTAGGCATACCCATAAAGTCACGTATTTTAACTTGCCCCAAACGTGCTATAGGTTCCAGTCAGCTAACCACAAGATTAAGGACTACCCTTTAGCAATGCCTTGTATGCCTTACCCATCATGAGATGCTGAAAAGAGTCATCAAGGAAAGCCTTCTACTAAGGCTGATGTAAAGTGTACTACGATTACAAATAGGAAAAATAAGTCAACTAGTTCTAATTTGGCCTCTAAAGCCTCTGAACCACAAAAGGTCAATTCAAACCCTTCAAAGAAGGGGACAAATGCTCCTATTGGAGTTGCTAATGCTTTAGTGCAACCCAGGATAAAGGCGACACCTCAGCCTCATGTTGTTATGTTTGCTTAACTAAATGTTCCTCCTCCTATATTGGGAACTCAAAGGTGGTCTCACAACCCATCTCCACCTCATGAGGAGGGTGAATATGTGCAAGAAAAGAGAAAATTTTCCCCTTCGTCTATTCAAATTGGATCAGTTCCACAAGGATTTTTGTAGAATCGTTTCTCTTCCCTAAATGAAGAGGAACCAGGTTTCGATAATATAGAGGATTTTCATCCATGAACTTCCTCTCATGGAATGTTCAAGGTCTGACAGACCTCTCCAAAAATTATTCTATTAGAGATACCTTGCAAAAGTATTCTGGTATTGAAGTGCTTTGTCTCCAAGAGGTTAATTTTTTTGGTTTTTTGCTTGCTTTGGCTTGCCGTTCTATTTGGTCGGCTAGTAAAAAAATTTGTACTATGCATGAGGTTGGGCGTGGTGGAGCAGTCACGCTTTTTTCTCCATGATGGAATGCTTGTGTTTTTTATCATGTGACTGATCCTTGGATTCTTCTTAACATTGATAATCACTCCTTTTGGATTATTAATGTTTATGCCTCTAATGATGTCGTGGAACGATCTTTGCTTTGGTGTTGGATTGTTGATTCTTTACCAGTCACCACTTGATTACTCTATGGGGATTCTAATATGGTTGAGATGGCATATGAAAAAGGATGGAACCCTATCATTCAGATGGGTAGCTAGCGATCAGGAGGCGTGGTTTTACATGCACAATAAAGTGGGCCTTTTTTATCCCAATATTGGTCACCGCCATTTTCATTCCCTCTAGCATACTTGGTGTAATTATAGGGCTAGCTCTGATAGAATATTTAAATGCCTTGATCATGCCATGATCTCAACTCAATATTTTTTCTCTTTTAGCAGCTTTTCTCTACGAGTTAAATCATTAGTGGATGTGACTTTTTCTGATCACTTCCCTATTTCTTTTTGCATTGAATGGGAGTCACGTCAGCCTTGCACAAGTAAAACTCAATTATTTTTGAACATGTCTTTTCTTTGCCACAAGCCTACCATGGCCCACATATGTAGAGTGTGGAATTTGGAGTGTAGACTAGCTAATCAAACATGCTAGATTACCTGGTGGAACAATGCCATCACACACATGGCTAGATTTCTACGTATTTATGAGTGTCAGCTGGTTATTTTTCATCAGTAATCTTATGAAGTGACCACCACCAAACTACACTTGGCTATTGAGGCTTTGGTGGTCAGCCCATTCTCCCCATCATTGCAAGTCAAGGTGATGAATTTAAGACACAAAAAGTAGGTGGTTGACAATTACATTGCTAGAGGTGTGTAGATCAAAGCTCGGCTGCATTGGCTAAAAATTGGTAATCGTGCCTCCAAAGAGTTTTTTTTGGCATTACATGCCACACACTCATCCCCAAGCATCAAAAAAATTGAGGATAGAATTCAGGTGCTCTCTGAGCTCCTTGACATTCTCGAGGCCTTTGTGCACCATTATGAGCAAGTTTTCACTGCATAGGAACCCTCGCCTGTGTGACAGTAAGCCCTTCAAGACTTTCTTTCTGTTGTGCCAAATAGGATTTCCTTAGCCCAGAGGAATTTTTATGATCAATTGTTACTCAAGGAAGTTATTCATTCCATGGCCGATGACAAAGCCTCGTGGATCGATGGCTTCCCTTGTGAATTTTGCAAGGCTCTCTCGTACTGTGTTGGGCAATATTTTCATCATGTTTACCTTGAGACTTTACATGCCAATTCTTTAGGTAGCTTAATAAAAAAAGAAAATATAAAATTCATACCTAAATCTAGGGATCCAGAAGACATATGTAACTGGAGACCTATCATGCTTCTCAATGTCTCCTACAAGGTCATTGCCAAGGCTTTGGCTCTAAAAATTTTCCATATCTTGCCTTAGATTGTGTACCCAAAGAAAACTTGATTCATCAAATCTAGGTTCATTCTCAATAATATTATTGTTGTTTGGGAAGGCATGGAATGGCCCGACATTCAAACCAGAAAGCCATTTTTATTAAAAGTGATTTTTCCAAAGCCTACGACTGCATCGAATGGCCTTTTATTCTTACAATATTGCAAGCTTTGGGGTTTCAGCCCAATTTCATTTAGGCTATTTGTATGCTTTTTATGGATGCCTCAGCTTGTATCACCATTAATGGATTCCAATCTTCTACCTTTGGTCTTTTTCATTCAATCTGGAAAGGGTTCCCTCTTTGCCCCTCTTTGTATGTGCTTGTGGCTGAAGGATTTGGCTACCTCTTGGCCAATGAAATTTCTCAGCAGAGTGTCAAGGGTATTTCATTACCCAACTCTCAGGCTCAGCTGGTTAATGGCCATTTTGTGCATGAATCTTTCCTCACTCTCCTGGAGGAAGAAGAGACTATTAAAACAACCCTGGGTGATCCCACAATAGTGGTTTACAATTTTTGCCCAAATTGGACACTGAAATTATTATTTTTAGCTAAATCTTCACATTCGGGCACCTATAGTGGCTAAACCATGAGGAATTTCAAAATGATGCAAACTAGAGTCTCATCACATTTTGTCTATAGATTCTAAAAATATTTGTTTCTAAATTTTTGGAATAAGATTGCACTTCTTTTTCCATCTCCCATGAAAAATAGTTTTTTTCAGAAAACAACGTTTCTAAAAAGTGACACTCACCGTATACAACATAACTTGTTTTGTATGAAGGATAATATTCTATTTTTCTACCATACAATGGCACAAGACTTTATGCTATAGATAATCCATTTTTCCCACTCCTACATGGATTCAATAGTATAATTGGAAGAGGATTGGGCCAGGATTAATTTTTTGATTCCTGAGAATTCCCTTTGCTTTCCAAGCGTCCTCAGCTGAGCTTTGGAACATTATGCTTTGCAGGGTCGAGAAAAAAACTTGCTTACTAGATTACCAAGCCTCTTTCTTTGGCCGGGAGAGTTTAGGTGTGCTCTAAAGTTCTGGCAGCCACCCATATCTATTATTCCTCTTGTTGGTCCGCTTCCAAACCTACTTATGGCAAGATTGAAAAATTACTTAGAGATTTTCTTTGGGCCTCTTCTAAAACTCACAAAGGATTTCACCGTGTTACTTGATAATTTTGTTTATGTCCTAGAGATTCTGGAGGATTTGGGCTACTCTCCACTCAATGAAAAGGAACTTCTTTATGTGTCAAGTGGATTATCCATGCCTTTACTAGGGATGAGGGCTGGAGAATTATTCTCAAGAATTGTATTCAATCTAGATTTCCTGCTCACAGACCTGCATAGAAGGGGATCGAATTTCAGAACCTTCTAGTCATGAAGGAACCAGTCCAAATTGTTGGGACTTTTGTGTCCAAAATTATTTGGCATGCTTGGGAGGTCATTAAACCTTGGCTCTAGTGGGATGGCTTTGGATTTAGTGATGGGATTTCACTCAACTAGTAGAATATTTGGTGGTCTCCTCTTTTTGTGCATAATGGTTAGTCATTGGCTAAGTCGCCCTAGATTAAAGCACTCTAATTCCACAAAAAGGGTATTCAAACCCTGCAACAACTATTTCATAGACCCACTATGTGTATCATGTAATGGGAAGCCTTTTGTGCCTAGTACAAACTTCAAAACTAGGACTGTGCTACTTATGATGGTCTGGTGAATGCTATTCCAACAGAGATGCTTCATAAAGTTGGAATTCGTGGGACCAAACCCTGGTGGAAAGAATGTAAGTGGATATTAGATGCCCCTTTCAGTAATTACAAGCCTCAGCTTGGTTACAGGTGGCTTTCACCATATTTTCCTATGATTGAAAGTTTTAACTAGAGGTGGTTTCTCCAATCCTTCACTCATGTCTGACATAAAATATTTGTTGCCACTTGGTCTCCAAGTGTTAGTCAGAAGCTTGCCCACTTTTCTTGTTGTATTATTTTCCAAGGCTTTTCTATGGGGTCTCAACTTGTTCACTTGGGGATCCAAGACCCTTGCTGCCCTTTTTGTGGGCAAGATGGGAATTTTAAGCATCTTTTCTAGTTTTGTCCCAGAGCTCAGCAATTTTTCACTTGGATTCATGACTTATTTTGGCCTTTTAGGCCAGAGCCTCTTTCGTGGCATATGATTCTACTGGAAGATTCACCTAGAATCCTCACTAATTTTACTCAGTTTTGGCACACTTTTAGGGTGGAAATCCTCTTTAATATCTGGAAAGACAGAAAAGCCTACATATTTGTTCATTCTCAAATGGATATTAATGTATCTTTATATGCTAAAGCTATTATTTTTTCTAATGTTCTGTTACATATTCAGGTGCAAGCTAACAAAGTGGCACTGGACATTGCTCACCTCCACATTATGCTGGAGCATAGGGGCGATGCCCCATGTACTATTATTTAGGTCCCCGCTTCACCCACCTCTTTCTGCATCCAATCGCCTTCTCGGGTCTGGCAACAAAGTGGCTCCATGCATCCCTACTCTCAACCTCCTCTTCGGCTAGACTCTCACCCTCTTTGGTGTACCCACTCTCCTTCATCATGGGCTAGCTAGGGGTGGCCCTCTAGTAGTGGTGGTGATTCTAGGTGGCCCTCTGATGATCCTCCTACCTCTGGTTCTGGGTGACTAGATACTAGAAAATTTTTTTTGTGTCTAGCGCTTGCAATCTCGCCTCGGCGTGAGGAAGAAGATAAAGAGAAAAAATATGATGACGATGGTTGGGGTGCTCCTCCTGACATCACTCCAGACCTCGCTGATGTATGGGGGAAACACATGGATGAAAGAGACCCTCCTGGCTCTGCTAGAACTGCTCTCATCACTTAATGGCCTTCTTTTTATGTTTTCTAATCATGGACTTATAGGCTTGGTCCATGCGACTAGTTAATTATTTTTCTTTTTTTGGGCGTTGCCCATGTGACTTTTGGGGTGTGGATTTTTACCTCCCATATTTTTTTGTGAATATGTAACTTTATCTTTTTCTAGATATAAATAGTTTCCTATTCATCAAAAAAGAAAAATTATTTTCATCCCTTTAAAATTCCATTTGGGATAAACCTCTTTTTCTTTTTGGTGAACCCAACTTCTTGAATAATGTAGTTTTCTTATTTTGGACTCTCCTTGGAATCTTATATTAGATCTTGCATTCATTTACAATCATTTTCATTGGATTAGATCTCATTTAGGGTATTTATTTTTCATTCAAATTTGCATCTCATCTAGGGTTTTAGAATTGTACTGTTTGCATTCTTTAAATCTGAAAAATACACAAAAAATTCATTTTGCATATCATTTAGATCATATAAAATTTCATTTGAAAATTGAAACAAAAATTGCATATCAAACTAGGTGTTTTAGTTCATCATTTTGTCACATTTTCAACTTAGATTTCACATTTCATTTACAAAAAAATAAAATTGGAACTTACTATAGCAAACCTGAATATGAAAAATCACTAGAAAACATCTAAAAATTTGTAAAAATCAGTTTCAAAACCCTAATCTAGGACCCATTTTCCTTAGGGTGAATGAGTCTCTGATCAAACCTTAATCTATATTTCTAGAATTTAAAAACTTCATCTCTATGCTTTCATTTGTTGTTATCAGATCTTTGTTACAATTTCCTGATTTTTGTTTCATTCATTTCATTAGATATAGCTTAATTTGGTTCATTTAGTGCATTGTGTAAATTCAATATTGCATTTACAACATTTCAATTTTAGATTGTTGCATAGTGTAATCAGAAAATCACCTTGTTTAGAATATAAAAATTTCATTTACACATTTCATTCTAGGTCATTGCATTACATTTTATGCCTCTTTCCATTTTGGGTTTGCACACTAAGTTTTCTAAATCTTGCATGAGCTTTACAACTTAGCATCCTATTAGAAATACTATTATGAGACATAGTTCGAGACTCATTTCATCTCGCAATATATCATTCATCATGGATCTTGGGTTTTCTAGCTCCCTTCCTAATAGTGTTGATAATCAACCCTCTATGGATCATAGTATGCATACTTCATTTCCCATGACTTCCATACCTACAACCAATGTACATAATGTTAGTTGAATACCATCTCTACCATCACTAGTTGTACTCAAGCTTTGGGATGCACTCAAAGCCAAGGTGGAACTTCAATTCCTCCTTCTAAAATACCCATTTCCACTCCTACATACACTAGTACTCAAGTTACCACAACAATCCAACCTACTAGCAATGTGAACACTTCCTTTAAAGGTATTTCCATTAGGAATCCTTCTAGCTTTGTGCATTCAAATACAATATATCTTCAACCATCCTCACAAATTTACAATTCACTTTCCCTTCACATGCATACACCACTCCACCTTGTTCCCCTTTACCTTGAACTAATAACAATGTTGTCATACTAAACACACTTTTGCAAAGCATGTCATCCCTTCAACAATAAGTTGCAACCCTACATCAAAACAACAATGGTCAACCTTAATAATACATCAAAACCAATTTTTTATCCCTAGAGATATTGAGAGCACAAATGCCACAAGCTATAGCAGTTCCTAGATTTGAGAAATATGGTGGGAAAGGAGATCCTATTAGCCATGTTTCCACTTATATAGCCCTATGTAGTGATTTCATATTTGAAGATAATCTCTTGGCTAAACTATTTCCTATGTAATTGAAGGATATTGCTTTAGAGTGGTTCTCTTCCCTACTGAATAATTCAAATAGTTCATTCAATGAAATTTTTAATGCCTTCTACAACCACTTCCACATTCACATGGGTTCCAAGATGACCCTAGCTGATTTAATGAAATGAAAACAAAAATATGGTGAGAAAGTGATTGATTTCATAGTGAGATATCAAAAACTTTATTCACAAATAAACATTAAGATTCTTGATGTCAACCTTGAAAAAATGTTTATTGCCAATTTACAAAGAAAACTCCAAACAAAACTTGAAATGTTGAGATTGCCATCCTTTACATAGTTATGTATAGCCCTTCGTGATTATCAAAATACTATTTACGATCGTGAAGTGAAATATCATCCTAGCCATCTTGAAAAGTCTAATTTTGTACCTCAAAATAGCTACCAACCTTTCAAGAAGAAAAATAGGGGATTTCTACAACCTAATTCCTCACATCCAAGTCAACAAGTTGATAACCAAGTGGCTGCCATAAAGATAAAAAAATCCTTTTTTCCTTTGGGAATAGGAATAGAAACTTTACTCCTCTACCTAATACCCTTCATAATATCATGTTGCAGCTTTTAGAAAATAATATACTTTTCATACCTCCTATTAGAGCTCCTAATCCTAATAAATCATTACCCATATGATTTAGACTGAATTTTTATTACCATTATCACCAACAAAATGGACATGATATAGAATATTGTAAGTGTCTTAAACATCTTGTGAAAGACCTCATTGATAATAATCAACTTATAATTGGAGGTGTGAATTATCAAGGTAATAAGTCTGTAGCTCCTCCTAACCAAAATTTACAAATCTTTACAAATCCCATGCCGAAATACTCTATTTCATTTTTCAAATCTAGTGAAACAAAGAATGATGTGATGAATGTTGACACAGATGATGAAAACATAAAAAATGACAATGAAGAAGAATCGATAAAAACAATAATATTTATTGATTCTAAACCTCGTAAGGGCTTAACTAAAATGCCTCTAGATATTACTTTCTCACAAAAAGACATACTTAAACATGCACTCGATGTTCCTCTTCACATAGTTGGAAGAATCAATGAAAATCCCACTAATGGGATATTAATTGATCATGTATGTGGTGAGAACGCGATCAATAAATAATTCCTATTTGGTCATGAACTCTATCAAGATATATATGACAAACCAAAGAATGGATCAAAAGACATAATTTTTTTAATTGTCCTATGATAGGCTCAATAGATCTCCCTTTAAAATTTGGATTGAAAAAATTAAAAGTCTCATTCACCATGATCCCTTCGTCGGCCCAATTTCATGTGAATTTAGGCTACCCATGGCTTCACTCCATAAATTATGTCCCATCTATTGTGCATAAATGTTTAGAGTTTCCCTTTTTCAATGAAATATTTATTGTGAATGATAGTGGCCTTAATCTTGTGTATTTCCATGGGAAATTTTCATTGGACTTATTTTGGCCTGATCCTATTAAGCCTATTAGACCTCATGAGAACTACTTTTTCAAATCATATAAAAAAGTTAAGTAAAATGCATAGCAAAATTATCCCTTAGAAACATGCCTCAAACCATGATTGAGCCACCTATCCTTGATGAAATGATGATTAAACAAAAAACCCTTCCTACCATTTCCTATAACAGACCACGAGATAACCAAAAAAATCTTGGTGTGCCTCCTAAAGTCAAAAAAGTTTACAAAGCTAAAGAGAAATGGGTTGAAAAACCTTTCATGGATCCTTTCGTTCTTCCCCTAAAGGAGGATAAAAATCCTATGATTGAAAAAACCCACTCCTACATAAACACAAAATGACAATAGAATGAAACAAAACTAAAATTCTAGAGAGCGTAGGCGTAGACGTCATGTTATTGCTCGTATGCTACAAAATCTAGGAGAAAATAACAACATAGAAAATTAAAATCCTAACTTACCTGAAGCAATGCATGATGAATGTATACCTTTGCCACAACATAAACAAGAACCTTCCGTGGACATTAATTGTTTTCCTCTTCTATTATCTTAAATGAAAAACCTCATAAAAAGAGTGTTGAAATTGGTATGTGTCCTAGTTCAGCACTTGATGTTTTCCCTTTGGCTAGTTGTCCACCTTTTGTATATACCGATCGATATTGGGATGTCGACGACTTGCTATAGGTTGAATCACATGTGCCTTAATAGTCTTTTGCATTGTCTTCTTTTCATGTTTCTTTTTGTGATTGCATGTACATAATTTGTATCCCCTATATTTTTTTATTTGATGTACATCTCTCTCTTTTTGTGCATTCCTCTATATGTACCTACATTATTCTCTATATCATAAACATTTTACCTTTTTCATTTGTCTTGTGTTTTCCTTTTGGGGATGACACAAGGAATTGAGACATTTAAGTCTCTTCCATGTTGACCCAAAGGATTTTTCTTTTCTATTTTCTGTTTATGTGTCATTCTTCCAATTCTATGAGTATTTGGAGAATGGTGACTTTTTTGAGCTCTATGACAACATTGTAGCCAAGATATATTGACCCTAGATCCAAAGATCCCTTCCATGTTTTTGGGGGCAATCCCTCCTTCCTTTTTCATGATGTAGCTCTATTTCAGAAACATATGAATTGGCATAGGGATTTCTGAGTAAGCTCTCATATCTTGGGATTGAACATTGGCTACTTTAAAGAAATTTATCATAGCAATGGTGTTAGAAACTTATCTAAAGTGGGGGCATATATCAATGATATCTTTCAATATTTTTTCATATTTCATGGTGTAATTTTCTTTCTTGTGATGTGTTGTTTTCTTGGTGGTGTCATTTGGTTTGATGTCCTCCAAGAGTGTGATATTTCTAATCATACAACTTCCCTTAGTGGCTTGATGTGAAGTGAGGCATCCCATAAGTGGAAATCTATTACTCTTGATTTATCCTCTCTAAAAATATTAGGCATGTCAATCCCTAAGAAGAAAACCTTACACGAACGAATCAACATCCCCGTGAATAAAAACCTATATAGAAAATTTTCATAAGTGTTTGGCATAACAAAAAAATTTGAACTTATGAAGCTCAAACACAACCCTAATTCAAGGCCACCTAGCATAGCACACCTTGCTTGCCTCTAGAGCCTTGCCATGTACATTGGCTCTTAGCATAATGTAGCTTGTTAAGCATGGAAAGGTATGTGAATGGTTCCCTATCAGAGTTATCAGAGGGATAGATATGGTATGGTAAGTACAGTGAGAACTAACACACAAGCATGAATTTCTCATTAAGCCACCTTCCTAGAGGGATACTCACCTAGTGGACAGCTCGAGGTTCCACTACCCCAAAGTGAGCACAAAAATTGATAGTCTAGATGTGTTCCACATCGTTTTGGGCAATCTAGGCTTCATGCTTTTTTGGTTTTTGATAGTGTATGATTATGTATCTTTTTAATTGTTGTAAACATAAGTGTCTTGAATGTCTACTTTAATGTGAGTTTGACATGGGGTAATACTCTGACTAAAGTAGGGTAAAATGTAGTGTAGAAAAAAGTATCCCTGTTTCACACTTAATTTGGGAATGAATAATTAATGATAAAATGGACTTGATTCCTTATTTAGGGTGTTGTAAAGTGTATCTCTACACTTTCACACTAATCTAGGGATTTATTAATTAATTGAGTTTAATTTGAGCTTAATCGGCCCCTTTAATTCAAATCCAAGCCTAATTAATTGCATTTTCCAAGGGATAAAACCTGACACTCATAAATCATATTACACAACACTTAATTTTACAAGGAATGTGTCTTAGGTTAGTGACCTAGGACCCATTTACCAAGTGGCGAATGGGACCTCACTAGGTCCTAGGACCCCCTTTTTGCATATTATTTCATATTTCTTGAAGTGTTTCCTAGTTAAGTGTGCTAGGACCCATTCACCCTATCATTCACCCTATGGTGAATGGGTACTCACTTAACTTAGGACCCCCCCTTGGGATATGTTTTTGGCGGTATTTTAATTATTTCAAATTCAAGATCTTATGTTGGCTTGTGTTATTTGGATTTTGGGAATTAATAATGTTAAATATAAATATAAGTCTATTTCACATAGTTTCATCTAATCAATCCTAGAAAATTCAAGTTATCATAAGAGTACTTTCACAAGAGCATTCAAGAGCATTTCTAAGGCATTCAAGGGAAATTTATTAATGTTTATTTCAGCAATCAAGGGCCTATTTCATCATGTCAAAGTCATGCATGTTGTTGAGATAATGTGATGTTGTGGAATCAAGTTTATAGTCCAAAGTCTAATGGTGTACATGGTCTAAAGCAATCTAAAGTCAATTCTGAATCTCTAGCTATTAAATTATACTAGTGGTGGTATAAGTACCTAGATCAATTATGGGTAAGATTTCTTAATCTAAAATATTTGGGGAAAGTTTCTAAAGAGGTTTCCCCTATTATGGTTTTGGTTGGCAAAATTTGTATAGCTTGAGATACTATCAATAAGGTTGATTCCTTGATAAAGGAAGGTTTATCTTAGATTATTAATAAAGGTTAAAAATATCTCTTTTGGAATGATTCTTAGGATATTATCCTTCACTTGTTTTAGATTTCCTTTATCTCTAATCCTTAATGATATTTTATAGGTTGTGGGGTGGTCTAAAGTTAAGGATTTGAAGAATTCTACTTAATTCAGAAGATCCCAAGTATATCATTGGAGGTTCCCCAATGGTTAAATTAGGGTCTTCTATGACTTTCTCTTTGCTTGCTTCCATTCTAGTTGATAGGCCTTGTATTTCTCTCAAGGATTTAGATTTTCCTGCATGTGAAGTTGCCTCTATAGGAGCTTATTTGACTACTCTTGGCTATTAGTAGCTTGAATAAAAGAAATGTGTGAATAGAGATTTTCTTTAGTGAGGAAAATTTTAATACAAACTTAGTTGAACTAAATGTAAATAAATTATTTGGTTGTTAAGTAATTATAAACGTTTCACTTGAGATAATATTATAAAAAGAGGATTTCTTGGTCCCTCTAAAGGTGTTTTGTATGACACTAATGAAGAAAATAGTGTGCATATTTTCTTTGAATGCCATTTTTCTTTATAAATTTAGAGATTGTGGTGGGGGATATGGAATAAGCCTATTATTCCTATCTTTTTAAAAAAGAAAATTGAGCTAGAATAGGAAATCCCCTATATTAGTTTTTTAATTTTGTTGCTTAGGATTTTAGACCCATTTTTAGTCTCTAGTAGATTTGGTTGGAGAAAATTTGATGGATTTATGAAGAGCATAAGATTCTTCTCAATTAGGTTTCATAGAAGATAAATATTTTGGTTAAGGGAAATATTGAGGCCAAGTGTTCCCTTCAATAATCTCTATATCCTATGTGGATCAAATTAACCATTGAATCCATCTACATAGATCAAGATCTAAAGTTTTCATCATGTGACAAGTGTCCCTACCTCTCTCATACTCACACATGTGTGAGCATGAAAATGTCACCTCATATCCACCCTACCTCTTACACATGTCATAAGTTATCCACTGTATTTCCCTATCTCATCTCTTTTAATAACCTCCCCATGTGTGTGTGAGCACATGTGGGAGCACAACTAGCTCTTGTACTATGACACATGTCATTCACATTTCTCCACCTTGTGATAGTTTTCACAAGGCTAAGCCCTCAATCCATTCCCTCACTCTCATTCAATACTATCCATCCATTAGACATGGAATCTTGGCCCTTTATTTTCACCATAAAGAATCTATAAATTGAGGCCTTTTCTCTCATTTTGATTGTTCACCTTCTTCATATCATTATGCTTCCATTTTCTTCATCTATAAATCATAATCATAAAATCATGATATTTCTATTATGAGAAACCATGTTCCACCCAACTACAACATCAAAAGGAGAAAATCAAGTGAAGAAGGATGCATTCACTTCTGCTCAATCAAGGATATTCAAAGGTAAAATTCAAGGTACCTTATATTCTTCATTCATATTATCTATTTTATGTCTTTTTCATCTTTCTTCATATTTATTTTGGTACACATGGTCTCCTAATCCCATCATTTTTGTGACTTTTTATGATTTTTCATATTCTAGGTGGCAGAATAGCACCTTTTCTCTATGGATTAGCACTTTCATAGTCAAGATTAGTGCCTGTAAATATCCTTTATAAATTTCACACATTAGCACCTTCACTCTGTATCTTATTGGTTTCGTTCTTTAGCACGAACTTTCTATAGATTATAAATTTCACTTACCATCTTTTATTTTCATATTTTTTCTACTTTTTATCTATTGGATGATGTTTCTAGTTGATTTTCATTTTATTTTTTTTAACCTACTTCTAAATTATACTTTGTGTTTTCTTGACTTTCTATTTTGGTAGAGAACTATTTTTTTCTCTTAGAATCTCAAATCAGTACAATTTCCCTATGAATCAACATATACATTTAAATTAGTGCTTTTCATTGTGAATCAATAGATACTCCCAGATTAGCATTTCCCTCCTACAAATTAGTGCTTCTACTTTTGGGAATATCTTTTTGTTTTTTATTTTATTTCAGTTTTAACACTTTTTTATGTTTTTTTCGTGCTTTTGTAGTTTTAGCACCTTTTCTCTGTCTTTTAGTATTTTTTCTATGTTATTTTAGTGTTTTTGTAGTTTTAATATTTTTCTCTATCCTTTAGCACTTTTCCTACTCAATTTTAGTGCTTTTTTCATTTTTAGAACCTTTGCTATATCTTTTAGCAGTTTTTCTATGTTGTTTTAGCACTTTTGCAATTTTAGCATCTCTTTTTTGTCTTTTAGCACTTTTTCTAATCAAAAGAATTTCCTATCACCGGGTTGAGTGTCCCAAGTCATATTATAGAAAGGTCCAAATTTTTATTCTTATCTGAATACTAACAATCAATTTTTTTTATCATTTTGGCATCTAACCCCTTCTTGTGCAACTTAAAATCACTTTCCAAAGACACATATTAAAACTACTAATATTTTTTGTAGCTTATTATTGTTTAAGATATTATTTTATCACTAGTATAGGAACATTTCAATTTATTAATAGGAATCAACCATTTTATGCTATGTTTTTGAGGCCCTCTTAATTCTATGTTCTCTCCTCATACCCTTGGGTGATATTGGAGATCCAGATCTTAAGTTCTTATTTTTTATTTTTTACATTATTATATCCCAAGGAAACCAATTATTGTATGCTCTCCCATTACACTTCATGCAATATTGGGTGACCAAACACACTTCTATCATTCCTTTTAGGATGCCTTCTTGGGAATTTCAATCACCCCAAGGGCTGACCTCAACCCTCATGTTCCAATGGAGTATAGAGAGTGGGAGTGAATTAAAATACACCCCTCTTGGAAGTGGAACCTTTTCAATTTCTTGGTTAAGACCCCAAGAAATTTATAACTTAGGTAAGTGAAGGTGGAGAGTGGGTTAATCTCTCCTCTCGGCTAGTTGGATTTTTTTACTTCCATCTACAAAGTTGGCCTCATGTTCCCTTAAGGTAAGAAACCTTGTTTTTCCTAGCTTAAGATATTTTGGTTGTTATTCCTTGTGGCGCACCACTACTAGGGGGAAGTTCTCACATGTACCACAATATGGTGAGATAGAGTTTACTTTGGCAAGGCTAGTCCTCCAATGTAAGGGATGTAAACTCGTTCATAAACTCACATTTCCTATCTATCCATTCATGTGGTAGATGGTATTAATGGGATGGATGTAACCATTCTAATTGAGTGGAGACAAAAGTAGCCATTGTGAGTCCACAAGTATAACAATCACACTTGAGTAATTCTAGTCTTGTGAAATTTCTTAGTTTTTTTTCTTTTTCTAAACTAGGCTACCTATCAATACAAATCTCCCTCAATCTATTTTTTTTTGTTTGGTGTGTTTTCAAGTCCACCCCTTTAGTCAAGCAAGAAAACATTCATTCAACCATTCAATATTTTCCTATAATTTTCACATTCATCATTCTATTCCAATTATTAATCCATGCCAATCACACCTAACTTCTCTTTAATCAAATAAGTCCCTCATTCATCCCTTAATTCTAAATCTTAATCCATCCCAATCACCACTAAAGTCTCTCTATTATAATCTTTCATCACAAAATCAAAATTATATAACCAATCCAAATATAATTCATCCTTCATCTTCATCCTCAAATCACATTCTTATAATCCTCAATATATCTCTTATCCATCATCTTAATTTTCATCCTCCAAAATAAAATCCAACTCTTTCAACCAATATTTATTTTAAATCCTGAATCCCCTTTCAATCCATCATCTCAATTTTAATTCTCCATCCAATTAAATATTCCTTTTCCAACCAATTATTCACCATGTTCAACCATCTAATATATCCTCCTCAAAATATAATCCCCTATTATCTAAATATTATAAATCCCTCCAAGCTTATCCCTCATCCTTTCAAATCTTTCCAATACAATTTCCTAACCAACCTATTTCTTCATCCCTATATTCACTCCAAATCCCTTATCTAACCCTTCCTCAATCCAAATCCAATTTCATCCTTAAATCCTCATTATTATAATATCTAATCCTCCTCTAGTCCATTATCCCCTCCAAAATTAAAATACAACTTTATCAACAATTTTTTAATTCACTATCATAGTCTTATAATCTCAAACCTTAGATAAAATAAATCACAAAATTACATCTTCCAAATTTTATCCTACAATCAAACCCTAAATTCTCATCCTCTACCCTTACACCATCTTTTTGTCAAAGTTTTCTTCTCATCCAAATTAACATCTAGCTTCATCTAAATCATAATCACTTATCCATCCAATCTAAATATTCTTCCAAATCTATTCATCTTTCATCCTCTAATATTACACCAACCATATTCTAATTCATCCTTCATCTTCATCCTCAAATATTATTATTATAAGCCTCAATACATCTTAATCCATCTTAATTTCCATACTCCTTGAAATAAAAATCCAACACTTTCAACCAATATTTCATTAAAATCCTAAATCCACATCCAATCCATCATCTTAATTTCAATTGTCCATCCAATTAAATATTCCTTTTCCATCTAATTCTTCACCATGTTAAACCATATAATATATCATCCTCCCAATATAATCCCTTATGTATCTAAATCTTATAAATCCATCCAAGATTATCTCTCATCCATTCAAATATTTCCAATCCAATTTCCATGCCAACCTAATTCTTCATCCATATATTCACTCCAAATCCCTAATCTAACCCTTCCTCAATCCAAATCCAATTTCATCCTTAAATCGTCATTATTTTAATATCCAATCCTCCTCTAGTCCATTATCCCCTCAAAAATTAAAATCCAACTTTATCAACAATTTTTTTCTTCACTATCCTATTCTTGTAATCTCCAACCTTAGCTAAAATCAATCCCAAAATATTATCTTCCAGATTTTATCCTACGATAAAACCTAAAATTCTCATCCTCTACCCTCACACCATCTCGTTATCAAAGTTTTCTTCTAATCCAAATTTTCATCTAGCTTCATCTAAATCATAATCAATTATCTATCCAATCCAAATGTTCCAAATCAAATCAACCTTAATCCTCTAATCTTACACCAACCATATTATAATCCACTTATCAAATCACCCCTATCTTTAATCCATTTTAGCCATCTTATCCCAAATTTGAGCTTAATCAAATCCAAAATATAAGATTTCATAAATAAATCCCCCATCCAATCCCATTCATCCTCATCCAATCTATCCTAATCCCCTTGCATCCATCTCAATCCAATCCAACATCATGTATCCATCCCCTACCCCAACAAGGCCAAAAATCATACTCAAGGGAAAACCTAATCACATCAATGATGATAATATTATCCTTGTTGAGTATAATTAATATGAATATAATGAGATTATTATCTATCAAAATGAACTCTCCCCACCAATTATTCCACATAAAAATCATACTAAGCCCAAAGACCCACTTTGTTTGGTGCAGGGCACTTGAGTCTTCATGATGTAAAGGGTGGTTAAATTTTAAGTTTGTTTGTTTGAGTAACTTTTTGTTTTGTAACAAGGTCTATTTAGACCATGTTTCATGTTCTAGGTCATTTTTTATCATGTGGGGTCACCTTTGTAAAAGTTATCAATTTTTGTAAAGTTGTAAAAGTTGCTCAAGCAACTTTACACTTTTTAGTTTTTGGGGAAGATGAAATGTTGGAGAGTTTGAAATTTAGTTATATTTGGTTGGTTTTGGTTTGGCAGGGTTAAATAATTCTTGTGTACATTGAGACAAAGGAGGAAGATGTAGATTTCAATTTTTAATAAAGAGAACTCGATTTTCCTACGTTTTAAGGCATAATTTGCTACTACAAAAGATTGTATGGACCTATACAGTTGTGTCAAAGTCTAAAGCCAATTTGAGTGGATGTATAACTGAATCTAATTCTTGAAAAAAATTGTCTCATTGAATTTCATTCAAATTTGAGCATTTTAGAAGCAAATTACTCTAGATTGTTCTGAAACCCTAGGTTGTGGTGTTTTGAGGGAAGAAAAATGAAAATCACACCATTCCACCAGTGAAAATATTTAACAGTTAGTGGAATGCAATTATTTAGCGTGTTTTTTGTGTGTATGGTGTTTTCAAGAGTAGGTGAGGAAGATTGGTGAAGATTAGTTGATGCCCTAAGTTGATTCCTAAGATTAGTTGATGCCCTAAACTGGTTTGTAGTGGTTGGAAATGATTAGGTGGACCCTTTCTAACATTTTTGATTCCTTTTATTGAAGATTGGAGGTTGGGATATTGAAACCCTTATTGATGCCTTGTAGTGCAAGCCTAATTAGGCCTAATCCAAGGTGTAGTAGCAGAAAATTGAGGGTATTTTTCTAAAGTAACCCTACCCAAAATATTGATATGTTGTTAATGAGCTTAATGGGTATCTAAATATGTAACTATATTTTGGGTATGAGATTTGGTTAGGAAATTGTGTTGGAAAACCACTTTTGAAGTGCTACTAGAGGATCGAGGGTTAGTGAGCAAAAACCCATCTTATGATGATTTGAACCTTGAAAGATTTCTTCATTAGGACATTTGTGAGATTATCCCTCCTAATCTGCATCATTTTTTCATCCTTTCTTACTATTTTAATAGTGATAAATATGTCATGGCTAGATACCTCATTAGTATTGGTGCCAACATTCCATCCTACACATCTCAATCTAATTATAATTCATCCATTATTTCCCATCCTTCCCCTTCCTTTGATAAGGGAAATCGAAAATCTATCCAAAGTTATATTCCAACCCAAACCCCATCCACATCCAAAATCCCCATCTCTAACTCCTTTTCAAGATCCTCATCCTCATCCTCAATTTACAAATCCATTGAAACATCCACTTCTTGTTGTACTTTCTCATCCTGCATTTCCATACAATACACATCACCACAATCCTAAGAATCCACTTCATCCCATAGACTTCATTATTTCCTCCAAGGAATATTTGGAAAGGAATCTAAATCCCCAAGCATAAATAATTGTGTGCAATATTTCCATATCATGCATCCACCTCCATCTTCTTAGCCCCCATCTCCCAAATCCACCAAATTCCTCCAAACCCTTAAATATATAAGATGATCCATCCATAAGCATCCAAAATATCTTTCCCATCCATGTGAACCACTCCTACAATACATACATGCAATCCTTACTACCCATGTCAAACCTTCGTTCCTTGTTATTTCCTCTAAACATATCCAACCATTAAAATCCCCTACTCTAAAGAATACTACCATAAATTCCTCTCCAAATAAAGATTATAATTTCCCTCCTATCCCATCTCATCATCCCCTTCCACCTTAAGATCAAATTATCCCCTCACCTCTATCCCATGATCTCATTCCATCTTAATATCAAATCATTCCTTCCACTCCATCCAACAATCCTCTTCCTAATCAAGATAAAAATATCCCCCCTAATCCCTATCATGCTCAACTCTATCCCATGATCTCATTCCATATTAATATAAAATAATTCCTTCAACTCCATCCAAAAATCCTCTTCCTAATCAAGATCAAAATATCCCCCCTAATCCCTCTCATGATCTCCTTCCATCCCTCTTAATACCCCTCATTCGATCCTAATCTTCCACAAGGTCCCATCATCACTATTCAATCAATCAATAAACCTTGTACCTATCAAATAGAATCCTCCACCTTCATCCAATATGGTTTCCTCCAATAAAATTACATCCCTTCTACCTCATATCCCCCTCAAAATGTACTCGCATCTTTCTTCTAAAATAACTAATATTGCATTGGATAAAGGATTTTTCAAAACATGCATTATCAAAGAAAAAGGTTCTAGGCCTCCATGAACAAGGAATCTTAGAAACCATCCAAATCCAAGAGAATCCTAATGATCATGGCCTTGGATACCAAGATCAAGATATTTGTACATCTTGCACACATCAAAATATTCACATTCCCCACCCTCCAAATCCATTTTGGGCCCTTACATTCTAAATCCAAATCCTTCATCCCTTCCATCTATTTTGGGTCCCTACATTCCAAAATTAAGCCCTTCATCCCTTCCATCCATCTTGATTCCTTACATTCCACCACCTATCACTCCTATTTCAAAATCCTTCCATCCTAATTATGATCCATCACCTCAAATCTCCCATCAAGATCAATCAAGGCACACTTCCTTGCGCCCATCCAACACCCCACCTACATCAGCCCATCCATAAGACCTCCACATCATTCCTCTCCATCCACCAATCCCATTTCTCTTGGAAAAAATTTGGAGGCCAATTAAAAAATTAATCAAGATAAATATTCACAAAATTCCAAGGATCACCATGTCCCATCAAAAATCCATTTAAAAGAAAAATAAAAATATGATCCAAAAGAAAGAAAAATTCCAAAGGACATTGAAATGAAGAAAAATATATTTTTTCTAGTATGAGAATGAATGGAAATAGGGTATAATCGACCTATTTCTCTCTATTTCATTAGGAAATGAGATCCAAAAAATAAAATGACTTACAACCTTAAGATGAATCAAGCCAAAGTGTAGATCTACAAATTTTCTTTTTTTCAAGGACGGGGGTCTTTATTAAATAGATCCTTGGAGAGAAGAATAAAAATATAAAATCAACTCCAAAATGCAATCTAAAACTTTGATCTAATATATTATGCTCAATACTAATGGAATCGAAAATCAAATTACAGATCTGAGAGAGGAAATAAGGTGTGTACTAATCACCAAAAGAAATTATGAAGTTGATGTGGGATTCATTTTCCTAGGGGTGAATGGGTCCTAAGTTAGGGTTAGATTCCACCTTTCAGAAGCCTCTACAACAAATCTAAATCACTCAATTTTCCTAGGATTCATGTTCGGAAAGCCAAAATAAATTCTATAAATGAGTTTCTATTAAATGACATCTTTCTTGACAACTTTGACAAGTTCTTCAAATTTTCTCTTCAAGAGATCTTTAAGATATCTTCCACCTAAATCTGCAAACACAAATCAAGAGGTAATTTTTTTTTTTTATGGTGAATGGGGGTTTCCCTTGGTTAAACCTTGTTTCGGTAATCAAAAATTGAAATGAAATAATGAAACATGGAGGAATGATGAATGAAAAAAAAAATGTCACAACTCACTAAAACCTTGGATGAACCTTGGAATGTAGATCACCAAACAATGCCTTGAATGCTTGAATGGATCATGAACTCTACATCAACATATTAGCCACAATAACATGCATGATGCAAGAATAATTTGACATGACAATTGGATCTTGATTTTTGTAATAATTCTTCACTAAATATGCTCTTGAATGCCTTGAAATGCTCTAAACTTCTTAGATCAAACTTGCTCATAAAAAATTGCTACGTGAAAAATAGTGAAATGACCCTATATTTATAGGTATGTAACATTAATTTCCCAAAATTAAAATAATACTAGCTAACATGTGAATATAGATTTGAAATCATTAAAATACCACCAAAAACATAATTTATATTTAGATTCTAGGTCTAAGTGAGGACCCATAAACCCATGGGTGAATGGCTCCTAGGTCACTCACCTAGGACACATATTTATCAATGATAAATGTTATGTTTAGAAATTAATGAATGTTAGGTTTTCCTCTTGAGAAAATGCAATTAATTAGGCTTGGATTTGAATTAAAGGTTCCAATTAAGGAAAATTAACCTAATTAATTAAGGGAGCCCTAAATAAGTGTAAAAGTGCAAAGAGGTACACTATACAACACCACATTAAGGCACAGTTAAATCCATTTTAATTAATAGGGCCCAAAACTCAATGTGAATATGTAAAATACATATTACAACACTAAATTAAGGCATAATTTTAGTTCATTTTAATATTTAATTCCAAAATTAAGTGTGAAAAAGGGATACTTTTTCCAACACTATAGACACAAAGACCCAAGAAGAAGAAAAAAGCACATGATTTGTAAGGAATAAATATAATAAATACATCCCAAATTACAATTCTAACTAGCATCCAAAAATTTTAACCCAAAAGCTTCCTCCACTCCTAAGTCGTCTAATCCTCCATCTAAAAATCCTTTATCTTTGAAATCTATTTTTCATGTAGGAAAAGTGGTCCTAGATCCAACTAGGATTGAGCTCTTTTCACTTGACTTCACATTGGGAAACAAAATTAACTAGGGTTGATGATTAGTTGGTTCCACAAGGGAGAACCAATCTCTTAGGGTTTGTGTCCTTTTGAGTTGTAAATATTTTAAATTTGATGTGTGTTTTAGAAAGAATATTTGGCATATAACCCTAGATCTAAAAATGTATTTAACCATACAGAAAAAAGTAAAAACCAATAAATAAACCCAATTTTGATAAATGGTGACAGAGAGGAACCTGTAACTAAAAGCTAAGGCTGAGTTGTAGGGGAAAGGGCATTGAGTGCCCTAGACCTAATA
The DNA here is from genome assembly GCA_007115665.2 of Sequoiadendron giganteum. Classification (NCBI taxonomy): domain Eukaryota; kingdom Viridiplantae; phylum Streptophyta; class Pinopsida; order Cupressales; family Cupressaceae; genus Sequoiadendron; species Sequoiadendron giganteum. Next base: position 517,723,370 of record CM021100.1, on the reverse strand, counting down.
TTATTCATTTTGGGGTGTAAAAACTTTGAAATGTAGGTTGCAATCTTCTTTGTGTTTACTATGACTATCAATTGAAGAAACCTTTAGATCTAACCTGCACACATGAAAAAAGGGGGGAAATTTTGTGTTGTATAGGGGCTTGCCTACTTCTTACCATTTTTGGTATTTGTACCTCCACATATAGAAAATGATGATGATCAAGAGGCCTTGCCCTAGGTTGGGTACAGGGAAAAATAATAATTGACTAAAATGATAAATGAAAATGTTACCTTGATCTGAAATCTTTGATGAAGTGATGTCACACCACGAGTTACCACAAATGTTGATTGATCAATGCCTTGATTTCTTGATAAACATATATCATTATTTCCTCTTCCTTTATAATGTCTTTCAAACATGATCTTGATTGATGAAATCATTTTAATAATGTTGCCAATTCTACCCTTGAATCTACCTTGACTGATTTTAGGATGCTTGATTTTCTCAATATATTTTCTAGAATTTCAAATGATGAAAAGGAATTATATTTATATGTAATTATTTAATTTCCCACATATTAATTATTGATATCCAACAAATGACTCGATTTCTAAATATTAAAATGTTGACATCAAAATATGTGAATTAGGGCCCAAATAGGTTGGACAAGGGCATTGGGCACCCTATTCCAAACCTATTTTGGGGCCTTAAGCATCAGTAAATGCATGTTAAATGATGAATCTCAATTTAATCTTGGTTTTCAAAAAATGAGTAAAATAGGAAAATTCAAAGCACAATCAAGGCCAAACACATATGGAGGAGCTAAACCTAGTGTGAAATTTTCAAGGGAGAAAATTTATAATGCTACACTATTTTGGGCCCTTATGTCTCAAAATCCACTATCATAAGTCCCTTATCATCTAATCCATCCATTTTGAGCCACTATATCCCAAAATCCATATGTAGTCCTCCATCTATATCTCAAAACTTACAATTCACCTCTTTTTCACAAATCCACTGCCCTCTATGGTGTGTACCAATATTGATCTTCCAAACATCCTCATCCACTTATACATAATATTTCAACCTCCATCTAGTATCTAACATTAATTTCCCATCCTTCCATTCTGTTAATCCAATCCTTTGCATAGATCCTTATCCCCCTCCATCTCCCCATCCATCTCCCCATCCATTTCATCCCTATTTACCATGATTTCAGCAATGTTTAGGAGCATACTTTTGACTACCTTGGTCCATTATTTCACTTCTTAAATTGATACCATTCATGACAATAAATTCTTTATTCCCTCCCGCATCTCCCCCATCATGCATCCACTATCTTCCAAATCCACCTATCCACATCATTATCCTCACCATTTTCCATCTATACTTTTGCTAGAAAGTTTTAAAAAATTAAAGAGAAATAATTTGTCCAATGGGAAAACCACTTGTGGCACCTTGGACAAGTAACATGATGAAAACTTGGTAAACAAGAATAATATGCAATCCCACAACCTCTTGCACTTTACACTAGGGGGAGAGCTTCATCCATGCTATCATATCTACAGCATCATATCCACACCTTCCACTATCCCTCATCCCCTTATCTTCCATCCTATCTAATTCCATCCTCCCTTTTCCACCTTTGATCTTGGAAAAGGATTGGGATCTTCATAAACATCCTATATACATCTTCCAATATCCAACATCTTGTATCCCTCATCTTATTTCCTTCCTCTCACCCCATCTAGTATTTGATCTTGATAAGAAACATCCATACTATCCTTCCTACCATATATTATACTTCATCCTATATCCCACATCCTATATCATTTCTACCATCCTATCTAACTCATCCTCCCTTTCACCCTTGATCTTGATAATAATAGGGGAAAAATATCTATGCATATTTTGGACAATGAAAACTATACTTCCTCTACTATCCATATCTCTTATGCACTATCCTTCCATCTCATACATATTTTCCTACCATCAATCTACAATGGCACTCCCTCTAGCATGGGCTATCTTATTCCTTTCCTTTGTAGTCCTTAGAGTTCACTCCTATTTCCCATTAGCATCCATCTAATCAATCCCTTTATCTCCTATCTATATAATCCCTCTATCCTTCCAACCTTGTTCCAAGGCTTGGTTCCCCCTCATCACTGGATCTTTTTCATATTATCCTTTATCCAATTCATTTATCAACTGTAGAGAAGGGGGACCCACCACCCCAAGACTCTAGGCCATAGGAGAGTTCTAAGCAATGAGATGCCCTAAACTACCTCAAGTTTTCTAAGCGAACTAAAAAGGGGTAAGGTATTGAGGCTAAAAAGGAAGGATAAATGGCCTATCGCTTTCCTTCTACTAAAACTGAATATTTATGCAGCCAAAAGAGATGGTTCCTAAGGTTTGGCTTGTACCCAAATAGCTTACTATCTAAGGATGAAAACGTAGATGACAGTCTTTAACACGATGCATTGGTGTCTCGGTGGTGTTTTGGAATCTATACAAACAAAGATCTAGAAGATAGACTGAAACTAGATAGAACCTACGAACTATTTGATAGATAAGTTTTTAAACCATGGTAGAATGTTGAAAGAGTATGAAACTAAAAGTGTAATGAAAGGAATGCTATAACTAGATAGAAAATAAAACACCAACAGCAACTATGCTACATAGTAAATGAAAATATGCAAAGAGGAAATAGAAATGGACAATATCACCTTCGCGGCTATGAGAACTCAAGGCAAGTAGTGGAAGGAGAGTTCTTGCAATCCCTCAAACAACAATGTTGTTGCAACAAACATGGTGTGAGAGCCAAGAACCAATAACTTGTAGCCAAGACATAATTATACCACAACTTGAGAGTGAAAGAATGGAGATGAGATTGAGAGAGTTGATCAAGAGAGTGGAAGAATGATAAGTTAGAAAATTTGAATAGAAAAAGGGAGAAAAAAGACCCATTTTTCATTGGTCAAGGAGGTTGGAGGCATTACAATTTGTCACCAGTGGAGAAAAATAACACCTCTATGGATACCAGAGGCAAGAATCCTATTAGGACAACAATGTGGCATGAAGCATGCATGCATCCCTGATAGATATTCCTCCACCAATGTAAAAAGATGTAGCCAGGTGGAATGACCAATATGGTTGCGGTGGAAATACATCATTGGATTTAAATTTTCTAGGGTAAGGGCTATAAAAATGGGGAATTTTCCTAGGGGTGCAAATTTTCTCCATTACATCCTCTATCCCCCATCCAATCCAAAATTCCCAATTATTCCACACAATGTTATCAATCCTAATTCATGTAATCCAATCTTCCAATCTAGCTTATAATCCTAAAGAAATCCATCATTTTGATCCAAATCAGCTAAAATATATTAATACACTATCAAATAATAATTATAGGGATGTGAATCCCAAAATTTAATGCTTTTGTGTGGGTAACGGAATGAGTCCCCTACAACTTTCTAGGGCTATCACCTAGAAGGAAGAGGACTTTCCTTTCATATGAGGAGAATTAAACCTTGTGATTCATTCAATTCTAGAGATTGAATATGTGTTGAAATATGCTAAATATTGAGATGTAATAAGAAATCCTAGCTATTTAATCTAAGCTAAGAGAATCTATATTTCTAGAAAACACATGATGTATTATAACAATGCTAAAATGAAGACTAAGCTAAGAAAAATAACCTATTAGATCAAATGGGTGCACCCAAAAAATATTGTAGACCGATGAAGAAGTTGTGGAAGCCTCAAGAAATTTGAAAAAATTAAATTTTGAGCCAAGTGGGACACTTACACCAAGTGTGGTGACCTAGTCCCTTTCTGGGTAAACTACTTGTTGTTTGGTGTTTCTGCATGACAACAACTTAGATAGAATAAAATTTATCCTATCTCTCTTAAAATATTGATCTCTATGAATAGAGAGATAACCCCAAGGTATTCATGGGTGTCAAGTTATGATAATGCAGTAGAACAAACTTAGTGATAAAATGTGAATATGCTGGTAATCACAAGGGGTCTTACGTAAAAATGTTGGAAGTTCTAAACTCCTCAGATGTTAAGGTATGGTGATGCTTTAACTTTAAGTACAATCTTGTAGAGAATAGTGCAATCTTCTAAGGTGTTAAATATTTTTAGGTTGTAGGCATTCATTCAATAAGATTGAATGAATATATATAATTGAACTAAGCACATGAATACGAGGTACGGGTTGACCTTGCACAACATTCCCACAATCAAGAAGCTTCCAAAGATATGAACTAGGGATTGCTACAACATTCCAAACATTAAATCAAAAGCATTACTAACTAAGCTTAAGATACATCCAAACATTTTCAAGCGATTCGAAAGATAGAACAAGAAACATGCAAGATTATTCAATGTAAAGGAGACACCAGTCCTAACACAATGTTTGCACTTTGTATTAAATCACCATATTCACAACATTTTTTGTTTGTTATAGCACTTGCTTGAAATATAAAACCAACTTGTAATCTACTAACATGATACTTTATTGCTAAATCTACTGTCTAAACTTGATTGGTAACCAACTTAACCAGCTTGGTGAATTATTCCAACCTAGCCGAATGCTTACAAAAGAGGTAGAGTGCCAGACTTATAGAACAACTAGCCCACATGAAACAGAGCTAGGGTTACAAGAGAGTCAACCATCAACTAGATCAACCCCAGTAGTCAGCAGTAACCCGCCACTCAGCAATGAATGCAACAAGGACCCCATCAGATTGACCTATGATCACATGAAACCAGGGGACATATCCTCGAGCCACACCCAACATCAATGCCCCACCTGCACAAACAAAAATGCATGCGAAAACTAGGAGGAACACGAGCCACCAATCAAACCAGATCTGGGAAAAATGGTGTCCTAGATCAAACAAGCCAGGTTGAATCCACCAACAAGATCTACCCACCATCAATGAACACCAAACATGCTGACCTTGCATGCAGGAATGGGTATTGTGACAACAACCGCAAAGTGTACCTGACTGAACCCACAAATCACGCCCAAATATTCAAGGTACATCCTACAAATCCCAGCTTGATCGAACCTGCATTCAAATGGGACACCATTAATGCCAAATACTCCATCATAATCCAAGCAGGTCCATAGAGTTCCTAAGGTTAGAGAAACGTGCAAAACCCTAGGTAGAGGAAGAACCAAAGATAGGTGGATGCGGAGCCACAAATAGAATAGGAATAGTTAGTGAAGATAGGTGGAGGCAGAGGCAGAATGAGAATGTGAAAGGAAACCAAAAGGGAACCAGGTGGAAACAAAAGAAAAATCCATTCGGTGGAAGTGAAGGTCGAAAAGGAATGGGAAAGGAAACCAAAAGGGAATCGGGCAGAAACAGAAGCAAAAACCACCCCAGTGGAAGCAGAACAGGAACAGGAAAGGAACCATGAACTTTGCCAAAGTTCAAAGCCAGATTCCATTTCGGTCTCGGCCCCGAAAAAATGAAAAAAAGAGAAAACCAAAGAAAACCCCATGGGTTGAAACAGAACCCAAAGACCGAAGACAAATGAGAAAATGAAAAAAAATGAGAATGCAAGAGGTGGAGGCAGAATGGGAATGAGAAATGAATAGTGAACTCTGCAAAATTTCGGAGTTCGATTTCATCCCGGTCCTGGCCCTGACAAAATGACAAAAAGAGAAAACTAGAGAAAACCCGTCAGTGAAGAACCAACTCGAAGACCACAGACAAACAAGAACAAGAAAAAACAAGAAGGGGGGAAGCGGACCCAGAATAGCAATGGGAACCAAACCAAAAACTTAGAAAAAGTTCAAAATTCGGATCCATTCCGGTTCTGACTCTGACAACCGAAGGAAAAAATGAAGCAAATAAAATACCAAGGGAGGAAAGCACACCCCGAGGTCAAAAAAAACAAAAACAAAGAAGAAAGCGAGGAAGTAGGAAGGAAGCAGGGCTAGAACAGGAATGGGAACAAAACCCATAACTTAGCCAAAGTTCAAAGTTCTGTCCCATCCTGATTCCACCTCCAGTAGAAAAAAGAAAATAGGGAAAACAAGGGAAAGCCAAGGGAGAGAACCAACCCTTGGGACCCAAACAAAAACAACAAGGGATAAAACAAAAGGCTAAAGAAGACCACCCAAAAGAGGACATCCACAAGACTTCAAAACCACTAGGAATGGGCCAAAAGACTGAGCCAAAAGAGGGTCCCCACTTTTAAGGGGCGTGTGTGCAAAACTGCACAATAAATGGCAACTCCACTGGGGAAATGCTCCAGAGCATTTCTATGACAAACTGGCATCATGAACTTAGAATCTTTGGTTTCAATCCAAGCATTAGGTTACAAACAAACAAGGTTTCATACATCACAAACAAGTCAACCTTTCATGTACAATGGTCAAAGTGTGTGCATATGCATTCATTTTCCTTTCTTAAGCTGCAACAAGGACCAAACACAGTCTGACAAGGCTACCTAAGGATTCTAGCTCCAAAAGCAACCTGGATAGAGCCTCACTGCCAGTCACGCTTCCATAGCCCTAGTTAGGTTATCACTATGACCCTCTGCAGCATAGCTCTATAGCCATCCAAGCATCCATAGCCCCGGTAGAGATACTTAGATACACTTGAAAAAGGTGAACATTCTGATTTTCAATATTTTATTTCTTTTCTTTTGATATTCTCTTTTGAGATTTTCTTTTAAATCTTTACTTTTCACCTTGTAGGAAATGAAGCCCACAGGCAAGGATGAGAACCACAGTGACACTGGAGCAAAATTTAAGATTTTTTCACCTAGTCATACCTCCTCAAGACCATATGCAACCTCGAAACACTTAAGATTTTTGTGAAGATATAAGACCTAAATATATTCCAAAATTTAATTTAGTCAAGTGACACTTACTCCCAGCCCATGCAACATTGGATGAAGTAAATCCACCAGTTGGAATGACTCTAAAAAGATGGTAAGAGTTTGTAAAAGAGATCTCAAAGCAGCCCCAAACAAGCAGCCAGTTATACAGATGCAAGAAGCCTAGAGGAAAGTAGGAAAACCCCACAAAGAAAAGTAGTAGGGAAAACCAACCCCAAGCAGACCAAAGCAAACCAAAAATGGAGAAGCAGACAAGTAGAGAAAAAAACCAAAAGAAAGCCCACAAAAACAAAGACAAAACCAATAGAAAGGAAACCTAATCTACTTATGTACAAAGACAAAGTTGAGAACAACTCAAGACTGAAAATAATGCTTCAAATACTACCCATTGATAGGTAGTGGGATATCTCCTCTAGTGAGGGTTTTCAAATGGAAGGAATTATCTCCTAGAATCTCTGCAATCTGATAAGGGCCAAGCCAAAGTCTGACAAATTTTCCATGCTCCCCCTTTTTTTCATGGGCTTTATCCTAGTAGAGAACCAAGTCAAATATTCTAAAGGCTTTCACCTTGCTTCTTCTATAAAACCATCTTCTCACTATACCCTGATGTTTGGAAAAGTTCTCTAGGGCTTCATCTCTTCTCTCTTCAAGGTGCAACAATTCAATCAAGCGTGCTTCACACTTATCCTCTCCATCATAATATTCATTAATGAATTGCAGGGTAGGGATCTTTAGCTAGATGGGAAAGATAGGTTCCAAACCATACACTAAGTGATAAGGAGTGGTTCCTAAAGAATTATATTTCTAGTGTGGTCTACCCAAAGAGAAAATATAAGCTGGGTATACTAATCCTTGGGATTCTTATCTAATATTTTTTGGATGACTATCAGAAGGTTCTTATTGGAAGACTTAGCCAAACCATTCCCCTGGGGATAGTAATTGGATGCAAATTTTATGGTAATCCCATGATCATAGGCCTAGTTAGAAAACTTTAAAGATGCAAATGCAAAACCATTATCACAAACCATAGTCAATGGACAACCAAAGCAATTACTGATACCTAATTCCATGAAATTGATTGCTACTTTAGAAGTAAATTGTTTGCATGCAAGAGATTCATTCCACCTAGTAAAATAATTAGTTATGGTAAGAATATACCTGTGGCCTGCAAATGAAGATGGGTTGATTGGACCAATGAAATCCATTCCCCATTGTGAAAATGGTTTTACCTCTATGATATGCTGAAGTGGAAGAGTTGCAAACCTCTCCATACTTGTTGTAGTTTGACACACATGGCAAGTCCTCACATGGTGATGTGTGTCCTTGAACAAGGTACACCAATAATAACCTACCCTAAGAATCTGATTTATAGTGGAAGGTGTTGAACCATGGTCTATGCCATATTTATCATGAAATTCAGTCATCACTCTCCTTGCCTCTTCTTCCCCTAGGAATCTCAGGTAGACACCCTCATGATTTCTCTTATATAGGACAACTCCTTTCATCATAAAACATCCACTCTTCAAACATAGAGCTCTTCTTTCCACTAAATTACTTAAGGTGTTTGGGGCATTGTTGATTCAACAAATAGTAGATTATGTCATCATACCAGCTCCCCGAAGAAACATCTTCAATATTATAATTTTGGGATATAAGGTCGGGATCCATTTCTACCATTGTTTTGGTCAATCCATGTCCTCTTACAAACTTCATGGGCTGGATTTCAATGTCATATTCTTGTAACATAGTCACCCACTTGGCTCTATGTTCTCCCAACTCATTTTGCATCAACAACAATATGACTCCTAGATTGAGGACTATAGTAAAGACCTTGTTTCTCTATACATAGTGCCTAAACATTTTCATAGTTTAGATCAAGGCATAAGCCTTATTTCCAACACTAGGATACCTTAGTTCAAAATCCTTCAAAGGTGCACTCATGAATGCTATGGGATGTTCATTACCTTGATCAGACTTCTGTGTCAAAAAGCTTGCATAGGAGTGATCAAAAGAAAATGAATAGATGTAGAATGGCTTAGCATAATTAGGACTCACCAGGATAGGGGCCTCAACCTTCATCTCTTGCTTCAACATGGCATTTAAGGGCTTGATTATTTCTGCAAATCCAGTGATAAATTTCCTGACAAATTTAACCTTGCGAAAGAATGACTTCATTTCTTTCCTTCTTGCAGGGGGGTTGAATTTTCAGTATTTCCTCCACTTGTTCGGGATCAATGGAAATCCCTTTTTCTAAAATAACGCATCCTAGAAGCTTTCCCTCAATGACTCTAAAGATTCACTTCTTTGGATTAAGTGAAATACCAAATTCCCTGTACTTCTAGAATACTTTGCATAAATCTGCAACATGATCACTTCTCTTCTTGGAAAATATTGTCAAATCATCCATGTAGATGGTTATGCACTTTCCAATGATGTCCTTGAAGGAAATATCTATTTCTCTTTGGAATGTAGCTCCATCATTGATTAGCCCAAAGGGCATTCTTCAGTAAGCAAAGGTTCCCCATTTTGTAGTTAAGGTAGTCTTGTGCCTATCCTCATATTGAACCATGACCTGATTGTATCTAGAGTAACCATCCAAAAAGGACATCATCTAAGATCCATTGACAACCTGAATCACCTCATCCAGTGAAGGAACTAGATAATTATCCTTTTTTGATGCTCTATTCAGGTTTCTGAAATTGACACATAGTCTAATTTCTCCATTTTTCTTCTTGACTGGGACCAAGTTTGTGACCCATATTGAATTTCTTACTGGAAATATGATTTGTTTTGAGAGTAACTTTTGCACTTCCTTCTGAATAATGGGATCCAACAAAGCATTGATTGATCTATGTCATTGCCCGAATGTCTTAACATTTGACTTGAGGGGAATTGTATGTGTAATGACTTAAGTATCATATGTTCTCAAGTCATCATAGCTCTAGGCTATCACATCCTGATATGTGTGCAAGGCATCAATAATTCCTTTCCTCTCCTCCAGAGTGCACACCTTATCAATAAAGAAATTCTTGAAATTACCCTGGATCCCCATGTTATATATTTCACACTAACAGTTGACGGATTCCCTTTTCATTTTCTTCTCTTGATCCTTAATCCTATCCAAATCAAAGATCCTTTCCAATTGTACCATGCCCCTTGGGATGGTGTTAGTCTTCAAATTGAGGACCCCTTCTAGATCAATTTCGGCCTCTTGAGGCTCAACCTCATCAATTACTTGGGAAGAAAATACATCACAACTAGTAATAAAATCAAGAATGTGCTTATCATCTTCAAATACCTAAAAATTGGTGACACTGTCAGGCACCGAGGGTACTAGAACAAGTTCCATAGTGAATTTATTTAAGCCCGAAAGTGATAATGGCCACAATGTATTTGATGCTTGTACCAGAGAATCAATAGTTTGATTCTTACTCTAAGGTATCAGTTGAATTTTGAAGGAATCAAATCCTTCAATGAGATCCCAAACTCTGTGTCTATAGTTGGCCATCCTTCTATCATGACATGAGTATTGTTTTCTCACCTGCCTAACCACTAGCTTAGAATCTCCAAACACTTGGAGTATCTTAACTTTCTTTCTCAATGCCATTAGCAGCTCATGAACTAGGGCTTCATACTTAGCTACATTGTTGGTGCATTGGAATTGGAGTCTATGAGCAACAAAGTAGGTTTTACCTTTAGGAATGATCAGCTCAAGCCCTGCTCCAGCACCTTGATTGGATTTGGTTCCATCAAACTTTAATATCTAGCAGTTATTAACTCCTGCTCTTCTTGAAATGTCTCTATCCTTACTATCACCCAGAGGTTCTTTAGGAGGTTTCAAATCCTTCCCCTTGTAACTATTTTGAATGATCTTTATGCTTGACCCAACAATTGGGGTTCTGTTGATGGGCCTTTGTATATGTTCTACTTCTATTTGACACAAGAAACATTCTAGTTCATAATGAGGAGCATCATGGACTCGACACCAATTTGGAAGAAGCAATTCTTCAAAGTTCATATTTCTACCCAGCTAAATATAATTTTTTACACATTTCCGGATAAACTCTTGGAAGTTATCCAACAAGCTGAGTTGTCTATTTTCTTGGTCATGAGGCTCCTCCATTTGTTCAAATTGCACTTCCAATCTACTGGCTTCCGATGGGATTTCACCAGAAGAGGTTTTCAACATTAAGATTTCTTTTGTGTCCGAAGTAGGGGAGGCTAGAACATAGTTCCCCATACTGACTTTTTGTTACCAATATCTCATTTGAAGTATTCTAATACTCAGTAATGACATACTTCATTCTTGGTTCTCTCTCAATTTTGATCTGATTTGGGACTCCTTTCCAAGGGAGCCATATGTGGGAATGATCTATGGATGTGTATCCATTTAGTGCCTTGGTGAAATCCCTACCCAAGATCACACCATAGGTGTCAGGAATGTTCACTACTTGAATATTAAACACTTGTTGCACTCTAGGGTCTGAGGCAACTTGCATGGGGATCATATTTAGTTCTCCTACAATGTTTACCTTTGTTTCGTCTAATTGGGTAACTTTGTTTTGAGAGGCTACAGGGGTAATACCAAGAGCCCTACAGACAACAAATGGCATAACATTTGTGGATGCTCCTGAATCTAGTAGGCAATTGTGAAGATTTTTACCAAATATACGAATGGAGATCAGAAAAGGAGGGTTTCCATTTTTCCTTGGAATAAACTCAATTGTGAGTCAGCTTGGGAAACCTGACTTATATTTTTCTTTACCCTTATCCCCAGGTTGTAAAAAACTAGGACCTTTGGGTGCTGGTTAAATAGGAGGCCTTGCAATTGGCTCATTGGTAGCTACTCCTAGTGTTGCTATACTTGAATTAAAGGACCCAAGGACTACATTTCTAATTTTAGGAACTCTTAACAACTCAAAAGAATAAAGACTCACCTTTACTTATCTGAGTTCCTCAGTTACATATTCTCCCGGTTGCTCCACATTCATGTCTGTGTGGAGCTCGTTGGAATGACTAGTTTTCTTATCCTTTGTTGCATCAAAAATGCTTCCTTTGGAAACATCTGGTTTTCCTTCCTTTGTGATGTATTGCATTGGCACTTGAGGGTAGGATGGATTTTTGTTAGCATGTGGATCCAGTGTTGTAGTAAAATTGTGTGGAGGGAAAAATGTAGTGAACGGTCCTCAAGCCTGTGGATTCCTTTGGGGTTTGCTCCTCAAATCATATTTTCTGATAGGTTGTTGAAACATTTGCACTTCCTCAACACCATCCTCTTCTTCATCGAATGGGCCATTTTTATCCTTAGTTTCTTCATCAAATAGTTGAGATATTTCATCTTCATTGAGCACTTGTTCAACCTCTCCACTTTGGCTACTTGATTCCTCCTCCGGTTCATTCTCCTCATCCCTAGGGAATGAATAATGGTTCAATACTAACACTGGGGAATCATAGGGATTTGAGGGAACCAACACTTGGCTGGTAGAGTTTTTTTCAACTTCGTATTGGAAAATGGAAGCAACACTTTGAAATTCACGGAAGTCAAGCTCAAAATATTGACTGTTCTTGTGAAGCCTACACCATCTGGATAAAGCAACCTCTGCTAGAAACACCCCATCTGGAGGTTTCTCAAGATTGGAAGGTTGATCTAGTGGAGTGGAAACTCCTCCATTATTAGGCCTAATATTTCATGGCCTATTCTTCCAAGGTGGTTATCTTCTTTTGAACCCTTGTCCACCTTGTTGATTTGTATCGAAGTTTTGACCGAAATCTTGTCCTCTTTCAAAGTTCTAATTTTTGTCATAGTGTTGGCCTTTTTTATAATTTGATTACATTCTCTTCTGATTAGCTTGGACTTTATTGTTCTAGTTCCTAAAGTAGGTTACCTCCATGTTAAGCTTCTTGAATTTTTCAGTCAGCTCATCTAACCTTTCTTTATCAGGATTGTTGTAAGGGACTAGATTCATAGTGTTTGGGGAATACCATGACACTTCCTGAGAACTAGTAGACTGATTCAAAACTTTTGAGTTCTACAAGTGTGTGGGTAAATTATCTTGTGGTTGTAAATGGAGGGGATAGTTAGCAGTTTGTTGGGGATAACCAGGTATTGGCTGAACTTGGTTTATTGGATCACTCGGGTGAGGGACCATAGGCAACTATGGAACAAGATTCATAATGGGTGTGTGATTAATCAGAGCTTGGTTGAGAGATTAGACTTGGCTTGGGTGAGAAGCTAGTCCTAGAGATGGTAGAGTTCCATACAAGTGTTGTCTCAGGTTTGTACTTACCTTAATAGCCTCCATATATGCAGTGAGAAAGGTAGTTGGTGGATTAGTTCTCCACTTAAGGAAAGTAGAGGTAAGCTATCCAAGGCTTCAAAGTATACCTCTAGGGAAATTTCCAACATAAGGTGCTTGGAGTCTTGTGTATGCTCGGTGGAACCTATTTTTGAATGATCCTATTGGCTCATTAACCTCTCTTTTTACCCCAGTAAACTACATATACAACTCATTAGCACTAATGGGAATCTTAATTTTTAGCAGGAAAGTAGCCTCAAGCTCAACCCAATTATGGATGGAAGTAGTAGGTAAGTGATTATACCAATAAAAGGAATCTTCTCCTATAGAATAGGGGAAGAGCCTACATGGAAAATCCTCATGATTAATCCCTTTGTCTCTTAGATAGGTCTGAATGATCCTAATGTGTTCTTCTGTTGTGCTATTTGGGTCATTTGTATGAAAATTAGAGCAAAAATGCTTTGGGTTCTTTGGCATGACATTTTAGTTGTTGAATGTTAGGGGTGATGGATTATTTTCCAAGAAATCCATCACTGGATGTGGTAATGGTCTATGAATGACTGGTTGGGGTGGTGGAATGGAAATAGACTCAGAATCTGATGAAGATGGAGTGGTTGGAGATGAATATGGTGGAAATGATGGATTAGATGATGGTTCCTCCCTTCCTCTAGTCCTTCTTGACCTAGTTGGAGGTGGAAATTCTTGTAACTCTTCTTCTTCTCTTGTTATGGATCTAGTTCTCCTTCAGAGCTTCTTTGGAGAAATGACATTTAGAAAATACTCCAACTTGCTTGTTCGGCCCTCCTTCTAGCACCAATCCTTTTTTTTGGTGTTAGGAGGGGAAGGGCATGAAATGAATGAAGCAATGTCTTTTTTCAACTCTCCTAGAAAATATCCTTGTTCAACCCTCCTTCTAGCGCCAATCTTGTTGTTTGGTGTTTCTACAAGGCAACAACTCAGATAGAATAAAATTTATCCCATCTCTCTTAAAAGGTTGATCTCTATGAACAGAGAGATAACCCCAAGGTATTCACGAGTGTCAAGTTATGACAATGCAATAGAAAAAACTCAGTTATAAAATGTGAATATGCTGGTAATCACAAGGGGTCTTATGTACAAATGTTGGAAGTTCTAAACTCATCAAATGTTAAGGTATGGTGATGCTTTAACTTAAGTTCTAACCATTTAATAAAAGAAACAACAAATAATGAGGGTTTCAGAATTTCTAATGTTAACGCTACTTCTAAGATTAACCATGTAAATGATGAAATATCTAGAATAGACCAATCCCTTAAACTAGTTCTTGGTTGACTCAGGCTATACCTACAATCTTCCAGAGAACAATGGAATCTTCTAAGGTGTTAAAGACTTTCAGGCTGTAGAAATTCATTCAATAAGAATGAATGAATACATACAGTTGAACTAAGCACATGAATACAAGGTACAAGTTGACCTTGCACAACATTATCACAATCAAGAAGTTTCCCAAGATATGAACTAGGGATTGCTACAACATTCCAAACATTAAATAACAAGCATTACTAAATAAACTTAAGTTACATCCAAACATTTCCAAGCGATTTGAAAGATAGAACAAGAAACATGCAAGATTATTGAATGCAAAGGAGGCACCAATCCTAACACAATGTCTACACTTTGTATTAAATCACCATATTCACAAAATTTCTAGTCTATTACAACACTTTCTTGAAATGTAAAACAAACTTCTAATATGCTAACATGCTACTCTACTACTAAATCTACTGTCTAAACATGATTGGTAACCAACTTAACTAGCTTGGCCAGTTATTTCAACCTAGTTGGACCCTTACAAAAGAGGTAGAGTGCCATACTTATAGAACAACTAGCCCACATGAAACTGAGCTAGGGTTACAAGAGATTCAACCACTAAATAGATCGGCCCCGACAGTCAGCAATAACCCGTCGCTCAACAATGAATGCAACAAGGACCCCATTAGATCGAATTGGGATCACATGCAACTAGGGGACGGATCCTTGAGCCATGCCCAACATCAATGCCCCACCTCCGCCAATAACAATGCACATGAACACCAAGAGGAACATGAGCTACTAATCAAACCAGAGCTGAGCAAACAAATGACCTAGATCAAATAGGCTAGGTTGAATCCACTAACTAGATCTTCCCGCCATCAATGAACACCAAACATGCCAACCTTGCATACAAGAATGGGTCTCATGATAGTAGCTGCAAAGTGTACTTGACTACACCCTCAAATCATGCCCACATCTTCAAGGTACATCCTGCAAATCCCAGCTCAATCCAACCTATATTCAAATGGGACACCATTAATGCCAAATACACCATCATAATTCAAGCAGGTCCATAGAGTTCCTAAGATCAGAGAATCACACAACAACCTGGGTGGAGGTGGAACCAAAGACAGGCGAAGGCGGAGCCATGAACAAAACAAGAATAGTGAGCCAACACAAGCGAAGGCGGAGGCAGAATGGGAACATGAAAGGAAACAAAAAGGGAACCAAGGAGAAACGGAAGAAAAATCCACCCCAATGGAAGCAGAGGCTGAACAAAAATGGGAAAGGAAACCCAAAGGGAACTAGGTGGAAACAGAAGCAAAACCCACCCTGTCAAAAGAGGAGGCAGAACAAGAATTAGAAAGGAACTATAAACTTTTCCAAAGTTCAAAGCCAAATTCCATCCCAGTCTTGACCTTGACAAAAAGACAAAAAGAGAAAACTAAAGAAAACCCCATGGGCAGAAACAGAACCCGAAGACTGAAGACAAATAGGACAACGAAAAAAAATGAGAAGGTGGGAAGCAGAGCCAGAATGGGAATGGGAAAGGAACCATGAACTTTGCAAAAGTTCGGAGTTCGATTCCATCCTGGTCTCGGCTTCGACAAAATGACAAAAAGAAAAAATAATAGAAAAATCGCGGGCGGAGAACCAACCCAAAGACTGGAGACAAACGAGACCACAAAAAATCAAGAAGGTGGGAAGCAGATCCGGAACGGGAATGGGAACCGAACCACGAACTTAGAAAAAGTTTGAAATTCGGATCCATCCTGGTTCCGACTCTGACAAGGAAAGGAAAAAATGAACCAAAGAAAAGACCAAGGGAGGAAAACGACCCCCGAGGTCAAAACAAACAAAAAAAAAGAAGAAAGTGAGGAAGTAGGAAGGAAGTGGAGCCGAAATGGGAATGGGAATAGAACTCAAAAACTTAGCCAAAGTTTAAAGTTTTTTCCCATCTCGGTTCTACCTCCGGCAGAACATAGAAAACAAGGAAAACAAGGGAAAGCCAAGGGAGGGAACCGACCCTTGGACCCAAATAAAAACAGGGGAGAAAAAAAAAGGAAAAAGAAGACCACCTCAAAGAGGACATCCACAAGACCTCAAAACCACCAAGAATGGGTAAAAAGACAAATCCAAAAGAGGGTCCCCACTTTCAGAGGGGCGTGTGTGCAAAACTGCACAACACTACTCCAAATGTCATTTCAGCAAATTGGGTACTCAAATCTAAAAAAATCCTTGTTAGGAACCTCCAATGGGACTAGGTCCCCACTATGGGTGACCTAGTTTGTTTAAGCTTTTCTGAAAAATTGAAATTGGACATGGAGGCCTATGATTTGTGTTCTTTTTCTCCATAGAAATCTAGACTCAAAATTGCGAAATAACTTGCAAAACATAAGATATTTGGGTTTCTAATGTGGGGTTTTCCTTGGTCAAACCCCTAGTTTTTATTTAAACTTGTAAAGAGATATAAAATGTGCATAAAACCTAGCCCTAAGTGTGTCTACAACTAGAGACTGAAGACAAAACCCTATTCTACTGTGCTAGAATAATATGCATGCAAAAGATTTGGAATGATGCAAGACTTCAATCCTAGAAAACCTACAACATTAAAAATGAGTGTAAAAAGGAATGCAAATGGGATGCAAACCTCAAATATGAAGATGGGTTGAAAATAAAAGATGGGGTTGCTTTGAAAATAGTCTTTAGGTGTGATTTGGTGGCTAGTTGCACCACCTCAACCTAGATCTCTCCATGAATCTCCATAGGCATCTATGTTCAACCTTTGAAAATGTGTGATCTTTAAATGTGGAGTGAGCTTGAATACTTACAAAAAGCCCTAGTTTGTTGTCCAAAAGCTTCAAATTTTTCTATGAGAGAGATGAATCTTCTTGAGAAAGATGTTTTTGCACTTGATTCTTGAAGTTTATTGTGAAAAATTACCAAGAGAGAGTGGAAAAATGACCTAAAAACAAGTATTTATAAGCAACAAGACCTAATTATCAGTAATTTTGACCTAAGAGGCTAACACCCATTGGGAATTTTTTTACAAAATATATATTTTCCCACATAAAAATTCAAAAATCCTCAAAAACGAGTAGGTCGCCAACTTGGGCGACCTAGTCCCACTAAGGGATTTTTAAGCGGGATTAGTTCTTTTTGAATAATTTTGATGTTTTTTTATCAGGGGTTGAATGATTCCTTACGTATAACATGCCTCAAATTAAAAACTAATGAACCTTAGGGACTTATAAATGTGGTTTTAAGGTGATAATTGATGAGTTGGGACCTAAAGTAGGACCAAAACGGGCACAAAATTGTCCTTTTCTTCAAAGGTATACCAGTTTTGGTGAAACATTTATCCCCCACTTTAGCATTCATAAGACTCTACCTTCATATGTAAGCTAAAGGACTCTAGATAAATAATGCACCTAATTTTCATAAAAGGATACTCATTAAAAGGTGGGAGAATGAAGCCTGCAGTGTACTTATATGCAAAACCACAATGTTAGGAACCACATCTTGCAACACAAATTCATTATAAGTCCAAAAAAATCCTCTTATCTAATCCCTAAAGATCAAATTCGAGGGTAGATGTATGCCCCCTGTTGGTATTTTTTCCCACATAGGATTTGCAATTCTGTAAGAGGTAGCCAACATCCATTATAAAGAGCCACAAAGGCTAGTGGTCAACTGACAAGATTCAGTCAAAGAATGACATCTCCTACACTTCTGGCTCTATAGGACCAAGGTGGGTAAACCTAAACAACGCTCAAAACTTAATTCACTCATACACTGACATTGCTTTACAAAGAAGATAATTCCCAATGAAACAACACTAAGGGAAGCATTGACAACTTTAAACTTGGCTAAATTACTAGTAACTCAACCCTCTCTCAGCCATTAGAAAGAAAGACACACAACCAACTAAACAGTAAGATTAGAATGATTTTGCATTTAAATTTGTTTCTGAGATGCATTAACTACAAACAGATCAATGCTAATTCTGGGCCATGGAGTCAAACACATAAAACAAATTTCTCAGCAAACAGTCTTCAACCAGTGGATTTAAAATTGTTGATGCTTTGCATCAACTTTTGGTGTCTTGCACCAACAATCCTTCTCTTACTATCAATCATATTCTTCTTATTAAATCCCATCTGCACACCTGAAATCATAATCACCTGCTCAAAGCATTTTAACCATTTTTTGAAACAGAACAATGAATAGATAAAATAATCTCATGAAACTTGAGATGATAAACTCAAAGACACTTTGTATCATTGAATTTACATGACTCAAAGTGTCCAAATATGGATACAATATGAAGACATTCATGAATTTGCAAACACTTTCATGATGTTATTTGCATAAACTGGTTGTATTTACTCATAAATTCATAAAATTACAGCTTAAAGACTCAAACAAAGACTCATAAATGACAATTCTCTATCTACCCAGCCTAATACAAAACTCAAAACCTCTTCTTAGAACCTTCTACAATGAGAGAATAATAGAATATATAGAAGAAGAGATGCAAGCAGGAGCAACCCTAAATTCGATCTGGTGATGCCATCTGGAAGTTCCATTTACCGTTGATGAAATTGAAAAAAATATCTCCTCTTCCTTCCTCTGCAGCAACAAACATATTCCCTCAAAACAAAATTTTCTCATCATTGCCCAGTAACTGAAAGCATGCCCATGTGGGGAATCTTCAAATTCACCTAGCTGGAAAATATCCTCTTTCTCATGCAAAATTTTGTTTTTGTTTCTCTTTACTTGCTACACATTATACTTTGAAATTTTTCTCCACTTTATAATGTTGTAGCTTTATTTTTCTTTCATATATTAAAGTTTAATAACTTTAATATTTCTACTCTTTAATACTGCTACATATAAAAACCCAACACATATTGACCATTTAAATGTTATAAAATGAATATTAAATTCATTTTACCCATATCCCCTTACATTATTTTTCCCAACAAAGAGAATGTTTGCTCATGGTGAATATTAAATTTACTTTTATTGACCTGGGCAAATAAAATATTTACCCTCGAGCATTTTACCTTTAAATTTTACCCTCCTTTTAAAATAAGAAGGAGAAATTCATGAGCACGTTTTTAAAAAATATGAGGGCCCACCTCACAATTTCTCATTGATTTATATTTTAATTTTACTCACGGACTAAAATATTTCTCACCCCTTAGAATAAAATTAAAACATGCCCCCGTCTTATACTTTCTCGTGCCTTATTTCACTCAGGCCCACCCCAATTCACAAACAATTTAATTTTTTGAAAAAATTAAAATGGGCAACTCCTGTGCATTCTCGCACACCTTGCAAGAATTTTGATGTCATCATCAAAATCGTGTGAGGTCAATGAGGTTGGCCCTAACTTTTTCTTTTGCGAGCACCTGAGCTCTAAACTCTATTTCTTCTCCTCCATCGAGCTCCTCCTTGCTCACATTCCAGTTGCATATGTGGCCCCCTGTTGGCACCCTCCAATCTGCAATGCATAGGTTTCCCCTCAACATGGCGCCCTCTTCCTTGTATTGCACAGGCCTTCCTCTGGTGGTTGTGGGTTTCCTTCCACTCACAGCTTCCTATTTGGTTGGTGCATAGGTGCACTCCCTCACTGCCAGTCACACCCCATACTTTTCTTTCTCCTTGTGCTGGCTTTTATGCTTTGATAGATGTCTATACCCCACTGCAGGTCACACCCTCTAGCTTCTTCTCTGGTTGCGCCCCATTCCCTGATGACTTCCCTATTTTCCTCATGCTATAATGGACATCCATTCACTGTCTCTAGGTCGCACCTCATACACTTGCCAATTGCATTTGTTTGAGAATTACCAATGCATTTCCAACGCATCCAACCCTTGCATTACTGAACAAAAATGCCTCATTCCAAGGATCCCAATCCTCCCACTCGAGCTTTTGAAGAATCTGATAATTTGCACAGTGAACTTTTTCCTTACTTTCCGATTGGTTGGTCGTGGGCAAGTAAAAGGCAATACAAATGCCAATTTCATTTTAAACAGTCCATTTTGCACATATGTGTATCCTATTCCCATGGCGGTATTGGAGGTATAGCATTCCCTTCTGGAGTTTCCTTGTAAAATTCTTGGATGCAATGGCCTCAAAATATCCTTTTAACTTCTCTGAGACACTTCTCAATTTCTCCAAAGAGAACTTTACAATCGTAATATAAATATGTCATAGATGCTTTTTTGAATCACTCTGCCCATCAAATAATTTTCCCTATACATGCTTCCACAATTCAATAGCATACTTCAGAGAGCATTCACAATTATAACAACAAATCCTCCAACTTACATGCTTTGATGGTTGTCCATACCTTGTTTCAGACACCTCCAATGGCATCTCATTATTATCAAAAAGACATCCTAGTTTCAAAGGAATTGATGGTCTGCCAAATACAGCTCTTTAATGTCACATAACCCACTCATGCGTTGGGCATTGGACAAGCTCCAAGAGTGTAAGTTGATTAAAAACTTCTTGTATATGCAATTCTTCCATAAGAATTTTTTTTGTTTGGTCATATGCATTAGAGCTCTGTTGGATCTCCATCAGGTGAGCAACACTCAAAATGCACAAACTATCTTGAGCACATTGAAAACACTTGCATCTCAATGTACCAAATGAATAAATCACTCCATATGATGAGTTATTCAAAACAACCTTAATGAAGTGATTGCCACAATGCAAGAATTCTAATTTCACAATTGTGGCAGACATGTCAAGTCCCCATGTGGCCCGGCTAAAAAAAAATTCATTTTCAAACACGTTTTACCCTCAAATAACTCAAATTGACTTCATGCAACTTCTGAATGCATATAGAGTTGAAAAAACAAATTGGGTTCTCATTAAAATTTGCTTTCAGGCACATTTGGAAAATGGTCAAAACAGGTCAAGTTGCCGCAGGAATCAATCTGGGAAACTGGTCAAACGACCTCCGGGAGATATCAAAACTTGTAGAAATATAGTCATTTGACCTGGGAATACAATGCAACAAAAAAATCAAAGAAATCAATCATGAGGTGAAAGATATTAATCGAAAAAGTTGCCCAGTCAGGCCTTTCTGAAACAACAGTTGTTTTGAACCAATTGAAACTGACTCAATTGGCAATTTGTAAAAATAGTGAATCATCTCCTAACGAGCTGCCATCAGACATAGTGGAACATTAAGATACCCTGAGCACATGTGCAAAAGGAATTTCTTTGAAATATCATTGATCAAAATTTATTAACGATCAAATTTGACCACTCAGAAAGGTTGTCAGGAATGCAGA
This sequence comes from Sequoiadendron giganteum, assembly GCA_007115665.2. Lineage (NCBI taxonomy): Eukaryota > Viridiplantae > Streptophyta > Pinopsida > Cupressales > Cupressaceae > Sequoiadendron > Sequoiadendron giganteum. Next base: position 517,701,616 of record CM021100.1, on the reverse strand, counting down.
TGTGAAATTGAACAAACTGCATTCAGTTTCAACTTGTTAAAAATAAAAAATTAAATCATGAGGCTCTAAAAATTGACATATGAGATCATTTAAGAGTGGAGAATACAGAACAACATTCGTTCTAACGTGAAAATCAACTGGTTGCGAAATCCAAGCTCAAATAGGATGCAACTTTGTAAAACCAATAGTCTGCAAACAACAAAACATGGTCAAAACCCTCCAGCTTCACTTTTCGAAACTCTGTCAAAACTCATCGTTAGAAGCTGAAAATTCACATGCCTGCTCATATAGGTCAACTGAATATGTCTGCAAATGGGTTTTGCATGACAATCAATAGGTTTCAAATTATAAGCGTACAAAATGGGTGCCCCAAACAAATTCTTCAGGTGCACTTCTGAAAGTGCAAAAGCAATGTTTTTGAAATGGGCATCTAAAATTTTTAAAATTTGAGAGTGCCAACAATGGCTCCAACTAGGGATGTATGCCCCCTATAGGCATAGCAAGATTCCAGATCTATGGAGAGTAGACCAAAAGCCGAGTCCACCAGGTGTCCTCAAACTGGTCCTTTATTCATCTTATTATTTTAACTTCATTTGATGACCCCAAGTCACCAAATGAAAAAAGGGGAGTCAACTTCTACCTCTGTCAAACACAATCCTGTAGAAAGAGTTGATCTCCCTGAACTTATGCTTGCCTTTGTCAAACCACAACAACACTGGTGACTGTATCTTTGCAAACAACAATACCAAACTGCCCTTGTGCAAATGTGAACTTGCTCTTTGTTTAGTTGTGTTATCAAGTATCAACCAAATCAAATAAGTCTCACCACTGTTACTTTCTTCATTCTTTGATTTAGTATCAAGTGGCAGCATTTGAAAATGGGGATCAAGACCATATGAAAGCATAGCTTGATCACAACCATCTGCTTGATGAGACATGTTAGTATCTCCTAACTGACAATCATTCACAACATCATCAACATGTTCACAATCACTATGCATCTGAAAGTCAGACATACTTTCAAAATGTTGATTATCATGTGGCAACAACTGATTATATTCATCATTTAAATCATTCTCAAGCTGAAAACAACTTGCTTCAGTGTTTTTCACATTGCCACATTCTATAAAAACCTCTTCGAGTTGACAAAAATAACACTCACATTCTATTACATGGCTGGAACTATTGGGCTCAATTTGATTACTACTTTGCATATCAGAATTAAAACTATCACAAGAACATACCAAAATATTTTGTTCATCATAAAAACCGTCTCCAAGTTTATGCAAACAAATACACTCATGCATTATCACACTTTGTGACTATTATTGATCATATTGGTATTGAGATTCATCAGAGATTTCTGACTCATCATCATCTATAATCATATAGTCATCCTCTGAACATAAGGTATCAACCTCTTCAATATCATAATTTTCCTCAACAATGAGCAATTCTGGTTCAGAAGCATAATCGGATCTCTAATAGAAATCAACATCTTCATTCTCACTTAGAGACTCGCGACTAGGCTCATTCAAGTCAACAAACAAAGACTTGTCCAAATCTACATTACAATCTTCAAAATTTGGCCCATTAGATACACAAACCTCATGGTCATCTACTATTTCAAACTCATCAAAAGAGATTTATGAACTTACATCAGTGTTCATATCTTCATATTCATCATACACTGCATCATCACAATCAAGTTGTTGCTCCTCCTCATTCATATTATCATCATCATGATCAGCTGTTTCATAACTACTGGTTCATAACTAGGAGGAACATCAGGAACACATGCATCATACCTTGCATCTAGAAGGTCATCATTGCTGTCAAAGTCAATAGGGGCTGCACACAACAACTGAGAGTTGTCCTCATGTGCACATTTCTGATATCCTGTGGTCAATAGGTCTGAAATTTGTTCACAACTCAATAGATCACTGTTTTGATCTATTATTTCAATCACTTCCTCTTTTTGACCTTCATTGGAATTAGATGCATTATCAAATTGCAAATTAGAACATATCAAAGTATCAACATCTTCAAACTTTGAGAACTCAATGGGCTAATCATAAAATGGATCTCCCCAATCATAGGAAACGAAATTGCTAACATTATCACAAGAAAGGTCATAACTAGACATAGTGAATAAAATTTCCACTTCTCCCTTCTTACCTTCTTCTGGATTGTCATAACAACAATCCACATCACTTTGCATTTCAACATCATATTGGGTGTCATCACTAAACTTGTCACTTGCATCCTCTTGAGGATAAACACAAATGTCTTCACTGTCAGACTAAAAACCATCAATGGTTTTCTCATTACAACTACTTGTGGCTTGTCTTTCAAACTGAAATTCATCACATACTTTGTCACTTGCAGTTGACACACTTATGTTCTAAAGAGCATTTCCTAAATCAACAAACTCCCTTGTCTCACTATGAAGACTTGTGTCAAAGCTACACTCAACACATGTGGGCTTGACTTGATCAATTGTGTCATCATATTGTTGATCACATATCTCTTCTTCAAAAAGTAAATCCAACTCATATTCTTCTTCAGGTTCTTGGCTTGCAAGACTCGGCTGTTGATTTGCAGTTGGGTATACTTCTTTTGTAAGTTGTTCAAAGACAACTTTCTCATCATCTGATGATGCATTCTTCTCATCTTCTACCTTTACAAATATGCACTTGTTTGAAAACATCTGATCATTTTCATTCACACTACTACTGATTTTATCATCAGGTTTTACCATAATTAAACAAACAAACTTTGAACATATTCATTCCTCTGTTTCTCCAAACCATCCAAAATTGTGTATGCCATCTACATGCTTAGTATTTTAAAATATTTTAAAAATGCACTAGATCCTTCTTCATAAGCTTCAAAATACATATGGATATAGTCTGATGTACTAGGTCTGAAATTTTTTGGGATTAGTGAAAGAGAAACAACAAATCTATGACTGAAATCAACACTTCCCTCTTCATTTGGTTTCTTGATCTACTTTAACCTCATGACAAGGTCTAAGGCATCTCTTGTAAATTCTACTCTATAAGTAGCCACTAATTTATCCCAGCAAGGAAATGACTTCTCAGGAAAGCTTAGATACCAATCCTAAGCTCTTGCTTCAAGAGATCTAACAAAAAATCGCATCCGCATATCCTGATATTTGAACGAATGTTTCTCCATGAAGCTGGAAAAAATTTGAACATGTGCATCTCCTTCACATACGGTATACCCATCAAATCTAGGCATCTCCTTATAAACTTGATCTAACATACTTTCAGTTTCATAATCAACCCATGACAAATCTAACTGAGCATACAATGGGTCAAAGTAATTGACAACAGGTGTAATGACTTCACAAGTAGACACAGTTTGATGGTCTCTTGACCGGGCTTGTTGAAACAACTGGTATCTTTCATCCATTTCTTTAAGTCCTCTTTCAAATACATCATTCCATTCAGGACTAAACCTAGGCTTATTAACTCTTGGGTTCTTACACTTTGGGGTACTAGATGCTTGAATATTATTATACTTTTGACACTTCTTGACAAGTTGAATCAAAGTGTTCACTGGTATAGCTACTTTACGTTGGTGATCCATGGATATTAAAAATTAAGGCTCACAAACTATGCATAATTACAAGCTTGACCAAATGATGGACAACAGGGATAATTACTGACATAATGACAACCTGGGCTTGAAAATTATGACAATACAAATGGATGGAAACTCATAAGATACACAAATGCATTCTAACCAACCAAACTAGCAGATATTTGAGCACTAAACATAATTATTTCAATGGAACTGCAATTACATTCAATAGATCCAACAAATAGGAGTGTGCAAATTTGAATTTATTGTTCTTTCCCTTTGTCAGTGCTAACTCACTCAATAAGGAAGCAAAGGTTCTTCTTAGAAGTTCAAATATGGTTTTCATACAAGAGTTTCTTAAAAACCAAGAGTGAGGAATACTTGGAAACTTTGCAACTGCTGCAAGTTGTCTTCCTGAATGGTAATATTTGTAGATCTAGAACTTTCTTCAATTTTTTAACAGGTTCTATCAATAGAGTCTCCATTCTGTGTTCACAGAGGACTAAACTTCAAATAGTATGAAGTTCTTTCACATGTAAACTTCTCTCTGAGTTCATTTCCACCAATAGAGCACCACAGATTATAAAATTGTCCAGGTTCACTGCAACAAATTCTTCTCCAGGATTGAAATCCTTCAAACTTTGAACTAAATTTAGAATGACAAATCATTCGAATCTATGCAATGACTCTTAAGGCTAGATTCTGCAATTAGAATTTTCTCAAATTCTCCATAGTAGAGTCACCATTTTTTTGGTGTTTTTTCCCACATAGGATTTGCAATTCTCTAAGAGGTAGCAAACTTCCATTATAAAGAGCCACAAAGGCTAGTAGCCAACTAACAAGATTCAGTCAAAGACTAACATCTCCTACACTTTTGGCTCTATAGGACCAAGGTGGGTAAACCTAAAGAATGCTCAAAACTTAATTCACTCATACACTGACATTGCTTTACAAAGCAGATAATTCCCAATGAAACAACACTAAGGGAACCATTGACAACTTTAAACCTGGCTAAATTCTCAATAACTCAACCCTCTCTCAACCATTGGAAATAAGGACACACAACTAACTAAACAGTAAGATTATAATGATTTTGCATTTAAATTTGTTTCTGAGATGCATTAACTGCAAACGAATCAGTGCCAATTCTAGGCCATGGATTCAAACACATAAAAAAAATTTCTCAGCAAACAGTCTTCAACCAGTGGATTTAAAATTTCTAATTCTTTGCATCAACTGTTAGTGTCTTGCACCAACAATCCTTCTCTTACTATCAATCAGATTCTTCTTATTAAATCTCATCTACACACCTGAAATCACAATCACCTCTTCTCATAACCTTTTACAATGAGAGAATAATAGAAGATATAGTAGAAGAGATGCAAGTAGGAGCAGCCCTAAATTCGATCTGGTGATTCCATCTAGAAGCTCCATTTACCATTGATCAAACTGAAAAGAATATCTCCTCTTCCTTCCTCTGCAACAACAAACATATTCCCTCAAAACAACATTTTCTCATCACTGCCCAATAACTGAAAGCATGCCCATGTGGAGAATCTTCAAATTCACCCACCTGGAAAATATCCTCTTTATCATGCAAAATTCTATTTATGTTTCTCTTTACTTGTTGCACATTATACTTTGAAATATTTCCCCAATTTATAATGTTGTAGCTTTATTATGCTTTCATATATTAAAGTTTAATAACTTTAATATTTCTGCTCTTTAATACTGCTAGATATAAAAACCCAACACATATTGACCATTTAAATATTATAAAATGAATATTAAATTTATTTTACCCATATCCCCTTACATTCTATTTCCCACAACAAAGAGAATGTTTTCTCACAGTGAATATTAAGTTCACTTTTTACTGACCCAGGCAAATAAAATATTTACCCCCGAGCATTTCACCTTTAAATTTTATCCTCCTTTTAAAATAAGAAGGAGAAATTCACGAGCATGTTTTTTAAAATTATGAGGGCCCACCTCACAATTGATCATTGATTTATACTTTAATATTACCCACGGAGTAAAATATTTATCTCACCCCTTAGAATAAAATTAAAATAGGTCCCTGTCTTATACTTGCCCATGCCTTATTTCACCTAGGCCCACCCCAATTCACAAACCATTTAATCTTTTGAAAAAATTAAAATGGGAACCTCTCGTGCATTATCGCACACCTCGCAAGAATTTTGATGTCATCATCAAAATCCTGCAAAGTCAACAAGGTTGGCCATAATATTTTCTTTTGCAGGCACCCAAGCTCTACACTTTGTTCCTACTCTTGCATCGAGCTCATCCCTGCTCACATGCCAGTTGCATATGTGGACCCCTGTTGGAACCTTCCACATTCCAATGCATAGGTTTCCCCACAACATGGCACCCTCTTCCTTGTATTACACGGGCCATCCTCTAGTGGTTGTGGGTTTCCTTCCACTCACAGCTCCCTGTTTGGTTGGTGCATAGGCACACTCACTCACTGCCAGCCACACCCCATACTTTGCTTTCTCCTTGTGCTGACTTTTATGCTTTGATAGATGTTTGTACCCTGCTGCAGGTCACGCCCCATTCCCTGGTGATTTCCCTGTTTTCCTCATGCTATAATTGACATCCATTCGCTATCTCCAGGTCACCCCTCATACACTTGCCAATTGCATTTGTTTGAGAATTACTAGTTCCTTTCCAACTCATCCATCCCTTGCATTACTGAACAACAATGCATCATTCCAAGGATCCCCATCCTCCCACTCGAGCTTTTGAAGAATCTGATAATTTTCTAAGTGAACTTTTTCCTTACTTGCGCATTGGCTGGTCGTGGGCAAGATAAAAGGCAATACAAATGCCAATTGCATTTTAAATAGTCCATTTTGCACATATGTGTATCCATTTCCCATGGCAGTATTGGAGGTATAACATTCCCTTCCAAAGCTGCCCTGTAAAATTCTTGCATGCAGCAACCTCAAATCATCCTTTTAACTTCTTTGAGACACTTCTCAATTTCTCCAAAGAGAACTTTATAATCAAAATATACATATATCATAGATGCTTTTTTGAGTCACTCGGCCCATCAAATCATTTTCCCTACACATGCTTCGACAATTCACTAGCATACTTCAGAGAGAATTCACAATTATAATAATAAATGCTCCAACTTATATGCTTTGATGGTTGTCCATACCTTGTTTTAGAAACCTCCAATGGCATCTCATTGTTATCCAAAAGACATCCTAGTTTCAAAGGAATTGATGGTCTACCAAATACAACTCTTTAATGTAACATAACCCACTCATGGGTTGGGCATTGAACAAGCTCCAAGAGTGTAAGCTGATTAAAAACTTCTTGTATATGCAATGCTCTCACAAGAAATTTATTTATTTGCTCATATCCATTAAAGCTTTGTTGGATCTCCATCAGGTGAGCAACACTCAAAATGCACAAACTATCTTCAACACATTTAAAACACTTGCATCTCATTGTACCAAATGAATAAATCGCTCCATATGTTGATTTATTCAAAACAACATTAATGAAGTGATTGCCACAATGCAACAATTCTAATTTCAAAATTTGTGCCAGACATGTCGGGTCCCCATGTGGCTCAGCTAAAAAAAATTTCGTTTTCAAACAAGTTATACCCTCAACTAACTCAAATTGACTTCATGCAACTTCTGAATACATTTGGAGTTGAAAAAATGAACCGGGTTCTCATTCAAACTTGCTTTTAGGCACATTTGGAAAATGGTCAAAATAGGTCAAGTTGCCTCAGGAATCAATCTGGGAAACTGGTCAAACAACCTTCAGGAGACATCAAAACTTGTAGACATATAGTCATTTGACCCAGGAATACATTGCAACAAAGGACTCGGAGAAATCAATCATGAGGTGAAAGATATTAATCAAAACAGTTTTCCAATCAGGCCTTTCTAAAACAACAACTTTTCTGAACCAATTGAAACTGACTCAACTGGCAATTTGTAAAAATAGTGAATCACCTCCTAACAAGCTGCCATCAGACATAGTGGAACATTAAGATACCTTGAACACATGTGCAAAAGGAATTTATTTGAAACATCATTGATCAAAAGTTATTAACGATCAGAGTTGACTACTCAGAAAGGCTGTCAAGAATGCAGATGTGAAATTGAACAAACTGCATTCGGTTTCGACTTGTTAAATATAACAAATAAAATCATGAGGCTCTGAAAATTAACATGTGAGATCATTTAGGTGTGGAGAAACAGAACAAAATTCGTTCTAACATGACAATTAACTAGTTGTGAAATCCAAGCTCAAATAGGATGCAACTTTACAAAACCAACAGTCTGCAAACAACAAAATAGTGTCAAAACCCTCTAGCTTCACTTTTTGAAACTCTGTCAAAACTCATCATTGGAAGCTAAAAATTTACATGCCTTCTCATATAGGTCAACTTAATATTTCTACAAATGGGTTTTCCACAATAATCAACAGGCTTCAAATTGTAAGCCTCCAAAGTAGGTCCCCTAAACAAATTCTTCAGGTGCACTTCTGAAAGTGCAGAAGCAAGTTTTTTGAAATGGGCATCTCAAATTTGTAAAATTTGAGAATGCTATCTTCCCCTTGATTCTGCTTGCTTTACAAAGGTGGAATAAAGGTACTGATCTAACCATATCGAATGAGGAAACACATATCGAAGGGAATTTCCAAGTAGCATGTCGCATAACAATAGGTGAGTGATGATGTAGGGCATGGAAATATTATTTTGATGCAAAAAACAACATAAAAAATGGAGCTCACTAGCAGCCAGTATGTTGATGTGAATGAAAAGCACACTAAAAGTCTAACATGGTAAAAAGGTACAATGTGCACAAAATGAAAAAGTGAAATAGAGTAAAAGGAAAGAAGATGGAATAATTTGTCACTTACTTTCTCATTTACCTTTTATAGCATTGAAGAGTGATGAGCAGAGAATGAGAGGATGTTGAGAACACGCGGATTCACACCTACTAGATTGGACATGTTGCGGGATCAGGTAGCCAACGGTAATCGACAACATGAGGTAAGTTGCTTATGGAGCCTTTTCTTTGTGATTTTTCAATTATAGAATAAATTTAATGCATATTTAGATTAGATTAGGGTCCTAGAATTTTTTTTTAGCAAAGTGTTCCTTTTTTTCGCAAAGTGTCCCTTTTGTTCGCAAAGTGTCATGTTTCTTCATGAAGTGTCCCTTTTGTTCACAAAGTGTCTTGTTTCTTCGTGAATTCTCCCAAAAGGGTTATAAAGTGTCTAAGGCTTTAGTAAAAGCACACTAGAACAACATTAGCACACTTGCATGATGAATTGGAGTAGAATTCAAGAAATTAAATGATTTAGATAGCATATTTTGATGATTTGTATAGGTACCCACCCGATCTTGTCAACGTCTTTGCGGAAGACAACTAAGTTTCCTTACAGACTTGGATCCTACTTTATCAATAGTAGAGACATAACATCTTCAGGTTGTGGGGATATACTAGGCATACCTCATTCCTCTCATGAGGTATGATGATTCCATGGTGATGGTAGTGTGTGAGTGGTGGAATGTTGACACATGCACCTTCCACCTGCATACGAGTGAGATGACTACCGCCTTATAAGACGTTCACCATATACTCTGAGTCCCTATTCAAGGGGAGTGTGTGCATCTTTAGAGGGGTCATTATTTCTAGGAGTAGCGAGAAAACATGCAATACTGCCTCGACGGACCAATGCATGAAGACACGGTGGTAGGATGGATCGAGTTGGCCATGCTACTCTACTCACCAATGCTAGTGGTTTATCATATCATGATGCATACAATAGAATTGGTCCTCCTACCATATGGATGAGCAACACACCTTGAGGGTGGGCTAGTGCACCTAGTACGAGGGATGGTAGATCATCAGACAGTTTACACCTGGGGATGGTGTATCCTGGCTCATTTGTACTATGATTACTTATGGAATAAATCCTAGCAATGATCTAACTTTACCAGGGTACCTGATTATAGGACAAAGACAACTAACAAGGTGAATTTCCCAAACTAGATTGTTGAGCTAGAAAGATTCACTAATAGGATAATAGTGACTAGGTTCAATGATAACGACAAATTAGAGCATGAACGTATCCAATGACGCAGAAAGTTTCTCTATTCTATGGTATGCAACTTCCTATGGGATGTATAAACATTTGTAACTTAGAATTACTATGGATAAGATGTAAATCACACCTAATAATGAAAGGGTTTTGAGCAATTTTTCCTAGTTTCTATCCAAGGTTGATCATAAGAAATAGAGGCGAAAAAGACTATTTTTCTTTAGGACCGAGTTTGCAATTTTAATTTTTTTTAAATTGACAATTAATTGCGGTTCGCGTCTCAGAGTCATTGATGGATTTGATAGATGCATTTTAGTTTCAGACGTGGTTAATTGACCAAACTAGGTCTCGAATGTTGACAGACAAATGCGACCTTTTCTGATAGATGTGGTTTATACTATGAAAGATGTGACTCATAAAGCAGATGTGACTCACAAAATAGATGCGACTCAACAAGTATATGTGACTCAGAATATGAACTCTGTGAAACCAAATATGTTGACAAACACATGCGATTTTTCATTTAATAGTTGTGGCTCATAAAAACACATGCGCTTTTAAATATGACATTTGCGACTCATAAAGAAACATGTGGTGTTCTGGTGACAATGTTACGACTGACTCATTTTAATGATCAAGTTTCAACAAATAAAGAAAAAACAAGCAGATAATAGAAATTATTTTTTAGTTTGATGTGTATGAATCTGTAAAAATCAAAAGACAAGTACAACCTAGACTGTGTTGGACAGTATTTACTGGGTTCTTGGTTGGATTTCTCTAGCTATGCATATTCAAGGTGGATGACTAGTAGCTCTTGACCCCACTAGCTCCCCTCTACGAGACTCACTTATATGGGTAGCCAAGCTATTATACCCATGAAACTCCCATGGCATACATTTCATCTCTACACATGAATTGTAAGAATTTGAGACCACTTCATAGGTCATCTCTACTACACCAGTAAATAGATTGGGATTTTGGTAAAACTACAACAAGGCTTTTAGTAAGGGAATTTCGTTCATGGGGCACCATCTAGTACGGTGAGAGACCATTTTTTCCCTTCTCGTCAGAATAGTGATCATGATTTTTGGGGTTTCCTCGAAAAATCCACTTTTATATACTGGTTGGAAGTCATTGGCGACAAGCATGTTACTGGTCTGAGTTATCTTGGGGTGAGTACTTTTTCCCACCAAGATAGGACCAAGTTCTAGAGTCAACAACCATTTCTATTACACCTATGATCACACGAATGTGTAAGGGGAGAGGGTACTTCGATATATCGAATCCTAAGGGGAATTACAAAGTGTGCTTTCGCACCAGACAAAGTAAACACTTATTAATTTTAAGCCAAATGAGAATTATCTAACTACCAAACATAAAAGTTTATTTTAAATATTTAAAGTATTTGACAATAGGTCCTGCATGTAATTGATTAGTAGGTTATCAGTTGTCTTCGTCATTCATCCTACAAAAAAGAAGGGGTTTTGGTTTTTAAATTCTTCTATGCTTCAGCCTGTAAAATTGGTATTATCCTCCTAAAACACAGCTATAAAATAAATATTAGCAAAAAATAAAACAAAAATGAAAACTATCAAAATGCAAAAATATAGAAGTTAAAAAAAATCAAAATTATTAGCAGCCAGATGCGTCATTTCAGTTCATAGATGCATCACAATATTGATAGTCAAATGTGTTGTGAAAGGTCTCGGATGTGGCTCATGTCGTTAGATGTATCTCGATACTTGTCAGATGCGGTGCACAAACTCAAATACGTCATTTTTTCAGTCAGATGTGGTTTGTCGTACGATACTTGTAAAACAAAAGATGAAAAAGTGGAATGGAGTTGCGAAGTTTGAAGTGTGCTTCACATCGGGTTCACCAAATGTGACATAGATAAAATGAATTCTCCATAGTAAGATGGTTAAATCTAATCTAAACATGCATAAATCTAAATCAAACAACAAAGAACAAATCAAATGAATTAAAAAGCAATTAAAGTGAAAACATAGAACAGTCTCACCAAATATCAATCCATTTCCTCGAATTATCTTGATTGTCCTTCTCCATTTTGCCGTGTTGGTATTCTTGCCCTCAAATTTTTAGTATGTATGCAAGCATAGCCTTGATGTATGTCTATGAAAAATATCAAAGATTAAGTTCTTCCAAAAAGTGCATTGATTTTGGGAGGAATACTGGCAAAGATCAACCAATTTATATGAAGTTTTATTTCAAACGATTGGCTCATATTCGAAAGAGAGATCAATGATCTAGATTATTGAATGTCATGCGATTGATATTTGTGTCAGCTAGAACGTGAGTTGGGAAATTCTGCAGGATAAAGATTAAATTAGAAAAATAATTTAATCTGGTGTTAAGACTGTTCGAAAATAGAATGAATAGGAGTTCAGGATTAAATAAATAATTTAACCTTGAGTTGAAAGTCTTCGAAAATAGAAGAATTAGACTTTGAATGAAAAGGATAAAGTTAGAACTTGGAGAATGATTTGTTCGAATGCACACATGAATTAATTAATTAAGTAGAGATATTTAATTAATAAATATGTTCATGCATGTGAGCTAGAACTAGTTAATTGGTGGGTTGTGACAGAAAGTCCTTTCGAAGAGATGATCAGTTATCGTATTCGGAGATAACTGAAGGATTTAAATAGATCTCGAGTCAGATGGTGAGTGAATAATTAGTTAACTGGATGATAGAAGAATGTGACAGAAACAATTAGTTATGAATTAAATGTTAATTTAATTCAACATTTGAAATTAAAATGATTTAATTAAATAAATAAATAATACCTTATTTAATTAACTGAAAAGGTTAATTGAATAATTAAATAATTTGAAAAGAATATTTAATTATAGTTGAAATATGATAAGAGGTAAATTAAATAATAAATTATTTATTTGAGAAAGAGAATTAATTAATTAGCGATGTAATCAAATAAATATGATTTATTTAGATTCAAGATTTCTGGATAAACTCTGTGCATATTTTTTCATAATTGTTGGTTCTTAAAATTTTCGTTTTTTATAATTTCCTTTTATCTCTTGTGTTTTTATCTATTTTCTCTTTTCCTCTACATCTTTATAAGTTGGTTTCTCTTGTTGTCTTTTATTTGATGTTTATTTTCATTATATTTTGGCTTATTACATGATTTAACCATTCTTTTGTTTGTAATTTTTTCTCATATTTATTTATTTGTAGGTGTTATTTTTATGATGCTCTTTCATTTGTCACTTTTTTTTATCTTTTTTCCTTTTGGTGGATTTTTGGTTTTCTCTTTATATTCTCTCAAATTCCAAATTATTAATCTTCTTTTGTTTGTCATTTTATCTTGTTTGTTTTATATTTTAAATTAGTATCTTTTTTATTTTTTTGTCTTTTCTAAATATCTAAAACCTACACATTTTTCTTCTCTCCTCTTTATGATTTATTTTTGTTCTTTTGTTCATCTTTTCTCTTTCATCTTCTTTTCAAATTTTAAGTCTAGGCATTCTTTTTCCCTTGTTTTTGTTATATCTCTTAGCTAATATTTTTACTCTTGTATTATCTCGACTCTTTTATTTTACAATTTCATTTTGCATCCTTTCCTTTCTATATAGTTTTTAGTTTGTGTTTTATAACCTTATTTTGTCATTTTATTTTAATACATATTAGCACATTTTTTTGTTTATGTGCTTCCCAACCCTCTCACCTCTCTCCTATTTATATCCAAGTCTACTATCTCATATTTCATTTCTCTCTCTTTCTGCTTTTCATCCTGATGATGGATCATGGAGTATGATCTGAAACGTTTATTCGTGTAAAAATATGCACATAGTTTATCCAAAAATATTGAATCTAACTATCATGGAGCATGAAAACAAAATATTATGATTTATTTAAATAATTAGAGTTGAATAAGGGTCATTATGAATTAATCAAATAATTAAAAGGGGGTGGGTGCATGGAAATGGGTAGCAATTTCGTGGACACCCTCAAAAAAAAGTTTGAAAAACATAACGCATGCGTGTTATAACGCGCTCGTGTTATGTCTCCATTAAGCCTAGGCTAGGTCTCAGCAACTACAAAGAAATAATGTGAGCGCATTATAACACGCTCATGTTATTTACTGTTAAAAGCAAAAAAACAAATGAAAATCTCTCATTTGCATTTCAATTGGTTTTTTTGTTGCACCCACGGCCAAAAACCCCACAATATCACACTCACGTTCTAGGAGGAGAATTTCTTCACCAAAAATTTGTATTTCTTCACAATGATGATGCCACGACGATGAGGAGCTATGAGAGGTAAGGATTCTATGGTTTTTGTTTTGAATTTTATAGTTTTAGGTTGAACTTGATATCTATTTCTTTGAATTTTTAGGAGATGCAAATCAACCTGCAAACCCTCAAAATCCTCAACAGGAAGACCAACCAACTCCTCAAGATAAAAATCAACCACAACATCAACCTCCTCCACCAATCACTCAACCCCCTCCTGGCACTCAACAAAATTTAAAGAGTGAAATTGAGAACAACAAAAAACAAATTAAGGATTTAATCAGTAGGTTGAGTGATCCAAATGGTTCAACCACAGAAAGAATCACCCTAGAAAATTCATTGAAATATATGTTAGAAAACGTAGATTCAATTAGCAAACAAATAACTGGATGGGAAGATAGGAGGCAGGCAGCTAGGGACTATTATACAAATAAACTATCATACAAGGATGTGAAGGATTTAAAAATTACAAAAGGTGATTTGTGCTCATTATTCACTGACCCACACACAAATCAAAATCTTACCCTCAATGCGAAGAGGTTTCCTATCCATTGGTGCCACCACCGATAGATTAGGGACCGGTTTTATGATAGGTGGTACATGGTCTTCGATTACCCACCGTGCAAAAATTGCGAGCTCCCACAATTTTTTTTTAGGAAACTATACAGTGAGTTCATATTGAAATAAATCCCAAATTATTTTGATATGAGGGATTTCCAGGGGAGAGGTGGTAGGTCAGCTCAGGATAGACCTAGTGCACAACTGGATCCTATGCAGCAAGGTAGACAAGCTCTCACTAGGCCACCTCGTGAGCACATTGTTATGTCTTCCATCACGAAGGAAAGTGTTGACGTAGAGACATTGCAAGCAATCAACACTTTGACCCAGAGTGTCATCCATCATACTAGCCATATTCTACAATGCCATCTAGGGGAATCTTCGAGTGGTGGCCTTTAAACACATGTGTGTCAATATTGCACCCCTACTTGTTCACATGACCCCATCGACCCTCAGGAGACTGGTATGCAGTATCCATTTGTAGCTATGGAGATGGAGAGGGCAGCTGACATTTTGCATGAGGCATATGGCATTGATAGTTAGGTAAAAGTTAGTGCATGTGTTCATTGAATTTAATTTATTAAATTTTGATTTTGAAATGCAAGATTAACTAAAAATGTCTTATGATTTTAATAAAATTGCAGTGTCACAGTGTTGAGACTGGATACACTGGCCCCCCACCAACCTATTTCTATAGTACACCTATCGCTAGGGTATGTAACTAGTAAATGATTATAAATTTATTGCATGTTAATGGCATTGTTTTACGAATGTTAATTTAATATGCAATTTTGGATGTTGAACAGACTAATATTGGAAGTTTCGATAGAAGACTTCCCAGTGGTGGTGGATTTACTCAAACCTTCACGCAGGTAATAGAATAAAGAGTTTAACTAATTAATCAAGTACTTAATAGATTTGTGTATTTTATAGATGCATATCGTTGATTACGTTCAATAATTTGTTGTTTTATTTTCAGTTGTTGTGAGATGATACACCTCTGAACGTGATGAGGGCAATGCATATTGGTGTGACATCTACTATTCAATCCTCAATGACTCTGATAGAAGAGGTATGAGGCAAATTAGTAAATATCAATTTAGATTTGTTGTTATAGATGTTAGTGAAAAATAAAACCATTATTGATTCACGTAGTTTAATTTCTATTTGTATGGTTTATACAGGGCTTGAGCACTCCTGAGCATGGGTGTGAGAATATTTCCCTCATGGAGAGAGATCGTGAGATGGATATAAGTGATTATTTTGTCAAATATATCATTTTTTATAATGTAATTTCTATATATTCATGTCTTTACTTCTTATTATAATAGTTAAAACTTCACCATGAACTAAACCCTAGGAGGAGTAGCAGGAGCACTCCACTACCGCAGCAAAAACAAGTGACAAACCTATCGCCATCTGAGCGAAAAGGAAAGGGAAATATTTTATTTCCAGAGCATGGAGAGCAATGACTTTTGATTCCTGAGTCCTTTGTTGTATGCCTACATGGCATTTTTGTACATATTTTTTATTGGACATATTTGACATTGTATGCCTAGATGGCATTCTTGTAAGCCTATATGGCTATTTTGTACATATATTTCATACTTATATCGATATATATTGATGTATACCTACATGGCTATTTGAATAATACGAATATCTTTTATCAATGCCTGTCCATATTTCCATTCTAAATTGATGGTTCAATAGATATGAGTTACGTGTATTCAAGTGTATACTTTACAACTAACGTGTATACTTTGTGACTTATGTGCATTCAAATGTATACTTTGTGGCTTACATTTTTTCATGCATATACCTTGTATTTGTGCATATACTTTATTTTAATTTTTGTATACTTTTTGAGGCTTATGTGTTTTTGGGTACTTGTACTTCCCTTATTGACATGTACATGTTTGACTTATTCATGTGTATAATTATTAATTGGTTAGCCCTAGCACTGATCTATGCTATCCTCAATGCATTATCCTTGAGATAGAGTAAGAACACCCTCAAGGTCAAAAGGAGTTTCACAAAAATTCTTCATAGTTTCATTTTGGTAGTGAAGCCAAAAGCCTCTTGCATCATTGAAACAAATTTTTTTTTTCCTTTATAGCAAGTCTGAAGCCATTATCATTCTCCATCAGTTCTTCATGTATCCACTCCCAATTAATGGTTGTCTCATGACCTTCATGAAACCAAGCACTTATCTCATTTGTGATAGAAGAAATGTATGAAGATTTATCTTCCTCCTTATGAACAATTCATTATCATGAGAGATGGGTTCTTGTGAGCCACTATTGATGAATCATCGGTCAATGAGTTTGACTTGTAAAACTACATGATTGAATCCTGATAGCAATAACACAATATTTATATGTCTAAATTTTTTATTTCCTTTAGCTAAAATTTGTGCTTATACTTATGTGATTGATGTATGTTTGTGTATGGGATCATAGTAATTTCTATTTGATGATGCTATTGTGTCTTTAAGGTTTATTTATTAAAGGGTGCATGAAACAAGTTTTAAATCCTTAAAAATCTTTGAATTTATTAGGTTTTTCTATTTGTTGAGTCTGGGCTTTGAGCCCAAGTCGAAGTCAAAAAATGGCTTTTCAAGTCCTAGTCTTGTAACACTGGTGTGAACACATCGAGGAATAATGTATATGATGATGAAGAGAGAACCCAGTCTTGTTTCCAAATAAACCATGGTATAGATATGGTTGGTCAAGATAAAACATCACTCTTTTGGATAGTTCGAACCATAATCTTTCATGGCTACAAACACACCTTCATTACATGTGTGTTCTTAATCCTACTAAAAAAAATGGTGGAACATGTAGATTAAATATTGCAACCCTAAGTCCACAAGAAGGTTACTTGTCTTGATTTCCACAAATGTCTTTAAGATGTTCATCCTTCTTGAGTAATGTGAACTATTGATGTCATCTAGATCTTTGAAACGGTCTGCAATCATGTGCAATACTGTAGAAGCTAGAGCTATATCTAATAATACAAATGACTGCTCAATGGAATCCTGATAGCAATATCACAATTTGACACATTGTAGAAAATACCTCCTACTTATCAATTGATGAGCTAAAGGGGCTCTATAATGAATGTTTCATAAGGCACAACACTTGCTGAAGGTTTTGCAAATAGGGTTGCAAGCTAAGTGGGCTTAACCTTGGCGAAAAAACTTCGTGGTTAAGTGCTTGAGCTGGAGTATACTAGAATGGGTGACCTCCCGGGAAGGCCTAGTGCCTCACCTCTATGAGGATCACTTAGATGTAATGATTGCTAACTGGGCCATTCAATATCATTTCAAATTTGTTGCTTTAAGCAACTTACAAATTTGCAAATTTAGACTCCTCCAACCTTAGACTCCTCCAACCTAAGGGATCGATCCAGTGGGACATAGCTCAGAGTGATTCCACATGTTTTAGTGCAAAAGAGGACCAGTCCTAGTGTAAAAATACCTATTTGTATGTGTTGGAATAGTCTACTTGGTCATACAAGTTGTAGAATGAAAGTTGCACCACTTTGCACTACTTGCATTTGATGCTTTTTCCACCAAGTGAAAATCTGCCACCACTAGAAAACCACTCCGAGATAGCCAAAACTGAGAGAAGTTTTTGTAGAAAGGATCAACACAATCCTATAGGATCAGATGAGAATTTTCTAAGCATCACAGTATCTGAGTAATAGCATGCTAAAATTTGTAGCCATTTTGCACTTTGGACCCTTAAGGGATCGATCCAGTGGAACATAGCTCGAAGCAATTCCATGTGTTTTAGTGCAAAAGAGGACAATTTCTAGAGTAAAAATACCTATTTAGACATTTTGGGAAAGTTTGCTTGGTCACACGAGTTGCAGAGTGAAAGTTGCACCACTTTGCAACTTTGCACTGCTTGAATTTGACACTTTTTCCATCAAGTGAAAATCCACCGCCACGAGAAAACCACTCCAAGATAACAAAAACCGAGAGAGGTTTTGTAGAGAGTCCTAATATCTTTCTGTAATATTAGATAAGAAGTTTTTAAGTGTCACGGTATCCAAGTAATAGCATGCTAAAGTTTGCAGCCAGTTTGCACTTTGGACCCTTAAGGGATCGATCCGGTGGAACATAGCTCAAAGCGATTCCACATGTTTTGATGTGAAAGAGGACCATCCCTAGCATAAAAATACCTATTCGGATGTTTTGGAATAGTCCACTTGGTCACACAAGTTGTAGAACGAAAGTTGCACCACTTTGCAACTTTGCATTGCTTGCATTTGATGCTTTTTCCATCAAGTGAAAATCTACCACCACGGGAAAACCACTCCGAGATAGCCAAAAATAAGAGAGGTTTTTGTAGAGGGGCTCAACATGATCCTATAGGATTAGACAATAATTTTCTAAGTGTCATGGTATCCGAGTAGTAGCATGCTGAAGTTTGCAGCCATTTTGCACTTTCGACCCTTAAGGGATTGATCCTGTGGAACGTAGCTCAGAGCGATTCTACGTGTTTCAGTGAAAAAAAAGACCATGCGTACCATAAACATACCTATTCGGATTCATTGGAATAGTCCGCTTGGTCACACATGTTGCAGAACAAAAGTTGCACCACTTTGCAACTTTGCACTACTTGAATTTGACACTTTTTCCATCAAGTGAAAATCTACCGCCACGAGAAAACCACTCAAAGATAGCCAAAACTGAGAGAATTTTTTCTAGAGGGGCCCAACATCTTCTTGTAGGATCATACGATAAGTTTCTAAGTCTAACGGTATCCAATCAATAGCATGTTGAAGTTTGCAGCCATTTTGCACTTTGGACCCTTCAGGGATCGATCCGATGGAACATAGCTCAGAGCGATTCCATGTGTTTCGGTGCAAAAGAGTACCATGCCTAGAATAAAAATACATATTTGGATGTGTTGGAACAATCTTCTTGGTCACACAAGTTGTAGAACGAAAGTTGCACCACTTTGCAACTTTGCACTACTTGAATTTGATGCTTTTTCCATTAAGTGAAAATCCACTGCCACAAGAAAACCACTCCAAGATAGACAAAACCGAGAGAGGTATTTCTAGAGGGAACCAATGCCTTTTTGTAGGATTAGAAAAAAAGTTTCTAAGTGTCATGGTATCCAAGTAATAGCATGCCGAATTTTGCAGCCATTTTGCACTTTGGACCCTTAACGGATTCATCCGGTGGAACATAGCTCAGCGCGATTCCACGTGTTTTGGTGTGAAAGAGGACCATGCCTAGTGTAAAAATACCTATTTATATGTGTTGGAATAGTCTTCTTGGTCATACAAGTTGCAGAATGGAAGTTGCACCACTTTGCAACTTTGCACTGCTTACATTTGATGCTTTTTCCATCAAATGAAAATCTGCCACCATGGGAAAACCACTCCGAGATAGCCAAAAATGAGAGAGGTTTATGTAGAGGGGCTCAACATGATCCTATAGGATCAGGTGGGAAGTTTCTAAGTGTCATGGTATCCGATTAATAGCATGCTAAAGTTTGCAGCCATTTTGCACTTTCGACCCTTAAGGGATCGATCCGATGCAACGTAGCTCAGAGCGATTCCACGTGTTTCAGTGCAAAAAAAGACTATTCCTACCATAAAAGTACCTATTTAGACATGTTGGAATAGTCTGCTTGTTCACACATGTTGCAGAGCAAAAGTTGTACCACTTTGCAACTTTGCACTGCTTGAATTTGACACTT
The DNA here is from genome assembly GCA_007115665.2 of Sequoiadendron giganteum. Lineage (NCBI taxonomy): Eukaryota > Viridiplantae > Streptophyta > Pinopsida > Cupressales > Cupressaceae > Sequoiadendron > Sequoiadendron giganteum. The sequence continues at coordinate 517,681,349 of CM021100.1, read as the reverse complement.
TTTCCAAGAAGTGAAAATTCGTTGCCACGAGAAAACCACTCCAAGATAGCCAAAAATGAGAGAGGTTTTTATAGAGGAGCCCAATGCCTTTTTGTAGGATTAGATGAGAAGTTTCTAAGTGTAATGGTATCCAAGTAATAGCATGCTAAAATTTGCAGCCATTTTGCACTTTGGACCCTTTAGGGATCGATCCGGTGGAACATAGCTCAAAGTGATTCCATGTGTTTTGGTGTGAAAGAGGACCATTCCTAGCATAAACATACATATTTGGACATGTTGGAATAGTCTGCTTGGTCACACAAGTTGCAGAATGAAAGTTGCATCAAGTGAACATCCATTGCCATGAGAAAACCACTCGAAGATAGCCAAAACCGAGAGAGGTTTTTCTAGAGGGGCCTAATGCCTTTTTTTAGGATCAGATGAGAAGTTTCTAAGTGTCATGGTATCCAAGTAATAGAATACTCAAGTTTGCAGCCATTTTGCAGTTTGGACCCTTAAGGGATCGATCCGGTGGAACATAGCTTGGAGCGATTCCACGTGTTTTGGTATGAAAGAGGACCATGCCTAGCGTAAATATACCTATTTAGATGTGTTGGAAGAGTTTTATTTGTCACACAAGTTGTAGAATGGAAGTTGCACCACTTTGCAACTTTGCACTGCTTGAATTTGATGCTTTTTCCATCAAGTGAAAATCCGCCGCCATGAGAAAACCACTCCAAGATTGCAAAAATTAAGAGAGGTTTTTCTAGAGGGGTCCAACACCTTTCTATAGGATCAAATGAGAAGTTCCTAAGTGTCATGGTGTCTGAGTAATAGCATGCTGAATTTTTTAGCCATTTTACACTTTGGACCCTTAAGGGATCGATCAGGTGGAACATTGCTCGGAGCGATTCTACATGTTTCGGTGCGTAAGAGGACTATGCCTAGCATAAAAATACCTATTCAAACATATTGGAATAGTCCACTTGGTCACACAAGTTACAGAAAAATGTGTACAAATTGTTTACATGACCTTTATATGACCTTTTTCACATTGCTTACATTTCAAAATTCAAAGTTTGCAAATTTTCCTACTCAAGGCATTTACAAAACAAGGTGCTACTGCACCAAATATGAACTCCAAGCTTACAGTATTTGTGTATATCTCATTATGTAATTAAATCTTATTACAATGCCTCTGGCACTTCGTTCTCTTAGATATTTTACAATGTCACTCATACATTCAAGATTCTCTTTAAATGTCTACATCATAGGTGCTCATTATGAGGTTAACTTCAAATGAGAAACTTGAGATTCCCTCGCTAAGGTTCACACGCTCTCTTATTATTCTCTTTGATGGCTCCCCCGCTAAGTATGTTGTATTTCATTTTTGGCTTAGATTCTCTTTGATGGCTCTTAAATCAACATTTTGTGCAACGAAAGATCAATCAATTTTTAGTAGTTTACTTACAAATATTCAAAGTAAAAGAGAAAAAAGAAAGAGCATCAAAAATGGAAATAAAATAAAAATAGATAGAATGCACTTACAAATGTTGCATGTAGGCATCAAAATAGGGATGTTGCATTGCTTTTCTGGCTAACATTCTCTTGGATGGCTCATATTTCTGCTTTTTTTGCAAGGGGACACCAATCACTGTAAAAGAAGATGATAGCATTGGCATCAAACAAATTAATGTGCATACAAGTATAAATTAATAAGAACCAATGTGCATATACTTACAAATTAATCCAACGAACCATCTGGGTCTGCTCTACTCTTTTTTGTGTCAAGTATTGCCTCATGGTTAGACTCATGTACCTTCCATAACGTCTTGTTCAAAGGTCTGCCCCCATATTTGGTCAAATGAAAATTCAATGCCATGACAAGGTTCGAGTAATGAAGAATCTTATGATGCATGTCAAATTCTTGAAATAGCCAGTGTTTAACACTTGAATGTGGGTACCTTCTAAGCCATGTTCTAGTAACCACAATTGAGCCTGTAGGGTATTCGATGTTTTCTCCATCTATAACTAGGGCCTCCAATTTTTTTTTGGTGTCAACACAATGACACAAGTAATAGTCTGTTCCCTCTTCATTGTCTTCATCTACAATAACTGCATAAACATGCCCTGCATTGATATGTGCAAAAAATCTCTTGAAATTTGTCAACATTATGAATATAGTACAAAGTAAAATAACGAAATGGAATTTCAACAACTAAGAAAGTAGATATATCACCTGGTTGAACTAGATTTGGTACGTGGTCAAAGTTGACCAATGATTCCATCTATGTCAGTTCCAATGTCGTCGAAGGGTGATACGTGTGAAGTGGGCTAAGATAACTTGTGAACCATTTGTCAACCCACTCCCCTGACTCACAATCATTCCAGGCTTGCATTGTACATGAAGGAAAAAAGCATGCCATCTTTCATGTATCGATACTCCATGAACCTGAATTTGGGCTAAGGAAAGAGTGTACCTCACTCGATCTTGTTAGTGTACAATAGTATTCATATGGTGCAATGTTAGTATCATCCATCAACCAAAAAAATCTACGAACTGAAGACATACCTTCATTGCCTAGACCCATCAAAGCATTACACCACTCGATGATTGATTTTGCATATGTCAACTTTGCACTATCTTTATACTTTAACTCTTCTCGTTCTAATGCTCTTTTCATGCATGCTCTTGCACCATCATGCTCCCCCTTTCCATTTCTAGCCTCACAAAAGTTCCACATGCTCTTGAGATAAGGGACGAGTGGGAGATAGAGAGGGAGGGAGAGAGAGGGAGAGTGGGAGAGAGTGGGAGAAGGGGAGAAGTGGAGAGTGGGAGACCGAGAGAGTGGGAGATAGAGACGAAGGGAGAGATGGTGAGAGTGGGACAAAGATAGAGTGGGAGAGAGTGGGGGAGAGTGGGAGAAAGAGAGAGTGGGAGGGAGTGGGAGATAGAGAGGAGGGATAGAGGGGTGAGAGTGGGAGAAAGATAGAGTGGGAGAGAGGCTTAGAGTGGGAGAAAGAGAGAGTGGGAGAGAGTGGGGGAGAGTGGAGAAAGAGAGAGGGAGGGAGAGGGGAGAGTGGGAGATAGAGAGGGAGGGAGATAGGATGAGAGGGAGAAAGATAGAGTGGGAGAGAGTGGGAGAGAGGGGGAGAGTGGGAGAAAGAGAGAGTGTGAGGGAGAGAGGGGGAGAGTGGGAGATAGAGAGGGAGGGAGAGAGGCTGAGAGTGGGAGAAAGATAGAGTGGGAGAGAGTGATTGAGAGTGGGAGAAGGGGAGAGTGGGAGAAAGAGAGAGTGGGAGAGAGTGGGAAAGAGTGCAAGAAAGAGAGAGTGGGAGGGAGAGAGGGGGAGAGTGGGAGATAGAGAGGGAGGGAGAGAGGGTGAGATTAGGAGAAAGATAGAGGGTCCAACCCTATACCCTCTTAATCCCTCAACCCTCAACCCTTAAACCCTAATCCCTCAACCCCTATACCCTCTTAATCCATCAACCCTTAACCCTCAACCCTCAACCCTTAAACCCTAATCCCTCAACCCCTATACCCTCTTAATCCCTCAACCCTCAAACCCTAATCCCTCAACCCTCAACCCTCAACCCTCAACCCTCAACCCTTAAACCCTAATCCCTCAACCCCTATACCCTCTTAATCCATCAACCCTCACTCTCAACCCTCAACCCATAAACCCTAATTCCTCAACCCCTATACCCTTTTAATCCATAAACCCTCAACCCTCAACCCTCAACCCTCAACTCTTAAACCGTAATCCCTCAACCCCTATACCCTCTTAATCCTTCAACCCTCAACCCTTAAACCCTAATCCCTCAACCCCTATACCCTCTTAATCCCTCAACCCTCAACCCTCAAGCCTTAAACCCTAATCGCTCAACCCCTATACCCTCTTAATTTGTCAACCCTCAACTCTCCACCCTTAACCCTTAAACCCTAATCCCTCAACCCCTATACCCTCTTAATCCATCAACCCTCAACTCTCAATCCCTATACCCTCTTAATTCGTCAACCCTCAACTCTCAGCCCTCAACCCTTAAAACTTAATCCCTCAACCCCTATACCCTCTTAATCCCTCAACCCTTAAACCCTAATCCCTCAATCCCTATACCCTCTTAATCCATCAACCCTCAACCCTCAACCCTCAACCCTTCAAAATTTATCCCTCTACCCCTATACCCTCTTAATCCTTGAACTATCAACCCTTAACCCTTAAGCCCTAATCCCTCAACCCCTATACCCTCTTAATCCCTCAACCCTCAACACATAAACCCTAATCCCTCAACTCCTATACCCTCTTAATCCCTCAAACCTCAACCCTTAAACCCTAATCCCTCAACCCCTATACCTTCTTAATCCCTCAACCCTCAACCCTCAACCCTTAAACCCTAACCCCTCAACTCCTATACCTTCTTAATCCTTGAACCCTCAACCCTCAACCATTAAAGCCTAATCCCTCAACCCCTATAACCTCTTAATCCCTCAACCCTCAACCCTCAACCCTTAAACTGTAATCCCTCAACCCCTATACCCTCTGAATCCCTCAACCCTTAACCCTTAAACCCTAATCCCTCAACTCCTATAACCTCTACCCTATACTATATTAATCCCTCATCCTTAAACCCTAAACCCTTAAACCCTAACCCATAAACCCTCTACCCTCTACCCTCTACCGCCAATCCTCTACCCTCTACCCTCAACCCTAATCCCCCAACCTTTAAACCCACTTATTAAACTCTCTACCCTAATCCATCAACCCTCTTGACCCTTAAACCCTCAACTATTAAACCCTTAAACACACAACCCTAAACCCTCGACCCTCAACCCTAACCGCTTAAACCCTAAACTATTAAACCCTTTACCCTCTACCCTCTACCCTCTAACCTCTACCCTCAACCAAATACTCTCTAACATAAACCCTAATCCCTCAACCCTTAATCTCTCAACCCCTATAACCTCTACCCTACATATTGGACCCTCAACCCTAATCCCTCAACCCTATACCTTAAACCATCGATCTTCAACCCTGAACCCTTAAACCCTCTACCCTTTACCCTATGCATTAAACACTCAACCCTCAATTCTCAACCCTCAACCCTTAATCCCTCAACCCTCAATCCTTAAACCTTAAACCCTCTACCCCTTACATTGGACCCTGAACCTAATCCTTCAACCATATGCCCTTGAACCTATACCCTAAACCCTCTACCCTCAACCAAGTAAACCCTTAACCGTAAACCCTTAACCCCAAACCCTTCAACCCTAAACGCTTAAACCTTAAACCTTCTAAGCTATACCCTCAACCAAATACCCTCTACCATCAAACCTATTCCATCAACCCTCAAACCTTAAACCCTAATACCCTAGAAACCATCAACCCTATAGGTCCTCCACCCTAATCCCTCAACCCTATACCCTCAACCCCTATCACTTTCTCTCTATCTATACATCTCACCTCTCCCTCCTTCCCTCCCTCCCACCATCTCTAATTGTCTCTATCTATCATCTCCCTCTTTCTACATACCTCTCGTTCAATCAATCCCTACCACCCTCTCTAACTCCCTCTATCCATCTCTCTTTATGTCCCTCCCACTCCATCCCACTCTCTACCACTACCTCTCTCTCATGTCTCTTCCTTTGACCCCTCCTCTCTCTAAGGTCTCTCCCTCTGGCAACCTACCTAGGTAACTCTCTCTTTGTCTCTCTCCCCTCTCTCTATATATCCCTCCAACCCTACCGAGATAAGTCCCTCTCACTCCACCCCCCTCTTTCTCTACCTCTATCAGTTCACAACCTTTCACACTCTCTCCCTCTCTTAGGTCTCTCACTCACACTCCCTCTCTCTCCCACTCCCTCTCTCTCACACTCCATCTCTCTCACACTCCCTCTCTCTCACAATCCCTCTCACTACCTATCTCTCAAGTCTCTCCCTCTCACCCCCCTCACACTCTCAATTCTCTCCCACTCACACTCTCAAGTCTCTCCCTTTTGCACCCTACCTACATAAATCTCTCTTTTTCTATCTCTCTCTCCTCTCTCTCTCTCTCTCTCTCCCTTAATTCTCTCTCCCACCCCCCTCTCACTCTCCCTCTCCCTCAATTCTCTCTCTCCCACCCCCCCTCTCTCTCTCTCCCTACCTCTATCCTTCCCACCCTACCTAGCTAAGTCCTCCTCAATCCAACCCCTTCTCTCCCACTCCCTCTCTCTTAAACTCTCACTTCAACCCCCTCTCTATCTCTCTAGACTCTCTCTAAATTCTCCCTTCATCTAAATACATACATAAATGCATACATACAAGCATAATACATATGTACATATAATCTTACATCCATAGAAGCATACATACATACATGACATACATGTACATAAAAATATATTAGCATACATTAATATATTGGCATTTAACATAAAGTAATACGCGCTCACATTATCTGCTAGTAGACATGTTCCCCACATAAGCAAAAACCATGTCAAAAGTGAGATATAACATGAGCATGTTATAATGTGCTCACGTTATATCTTGCTTTGGGAATTCCAGAGCCTTAGGCTTGGTATTTTCCTTGGAATACCAACCCAAAGGCTTGGAGGGTATTCCCAACGACCAGAGACGTGTTTTAAAAAAATCCACCATATTTCTCATAATCGAGTTCGTGCTCACCGTCAGGATTGCACGTGGTTCAATATCAAAAAAATTGAGCACATGGGTAATGTTGGGTTATCTCTCAGCTATCCAACGATGTAATTTTTTTCACTTTCTAAAAATGTTAAGTCTTTCATGCATAATTTATTTTATCTATATGTCTTTTTTTACCAAAAAGTAGTGTTTGGTATTTTTTTCATTATAAATTAACCGTTCATCAATTTTTCAAATAAATTACATTTTTAGAAACTAGAATCCATTCTACAAAATTTAAAAAAAAAAACAAATCAATTAGTTTCCAAAATTTGTAGGGGTAGCATGGCGAAAATTCTATTTTCAGGATATGTCAACTTTGCAAATTAGTAAAAAATCAAATATTCATTAAAAAATTATCAGGAAAATTATGCATCAACTACATACTGTTATCTAACTTCTGACTGTTGTGATTTTTAAAAATACTAAAAAAAAATTCACTATACGAGAGTCGTACAAGAGTTGCTATGTTATGTTTTTTTGACAAAAACAACACCAATTTGTGTACGTCACTTGTTTGAACCCCTCAATCTCAACCATTTTCAAAATAGATTAGTAGTTTAGAAAGTAGACTCGGAGAAATTGAATCCTTCTTTTTGTTCCATCTCAAAATTTTGAGTCTAAGTATCCTCAATTTCACATCGAAGGTCAGTATTTCTTGATTTTAGAAAAAAGCTTTCCACTTAAGTCCCCTTTTTGGGAACCATCTTGGTGCACTTACCCAAGTTTATTTAATTAATAGAAGAAAGATGTGTTTAGGAAATAATTAAATAATTAACATTATTTAATCATGACCATGGACATTATAAAATTACGTCGAAAGTGGTACTCGCAGACCTAGACCAATTTTCAGTGTCTGTAGTTTCAAACCAAGAATAACTTCTTTTGCCTTTAGTACTTGTTCGACTAATGCCTTCTAATCCTCCTTTCTATGTGGATCCACATACTTTTTTGATTTTCCCTCAACCTCCCAAAAATGCATCATAATGTTTTTCTTCTTCATAACCTCCATTTCAATGTACGTATCTTCATATTTTCTTACATCAAGCCCACTCACATCAATATTTGTGAAAGTGAAAATCAAATAAACCTAATTAAATCCATTATTAGGTACACCATTCATTATGGAATAACAAAAAGAAGATAAAAAAAAACACCTTTATAAATCATCTACCTAGCATAATACATATTGAATGAGGAGGGTGATCCCACAAGGCTAGTTTACAATTTCTGGGAGATTCTAATTTTTTCTGAAATCACACATTTTTAGAAAATATAATTCAATTTAAGCCTTAAAAAGTTACATTTTAAGGATTTAAATTGAAGAGTGTTTGATCAAACCACCTTAGATCAAACCCCCTTGGATAGAACCTTGCTAGTTTTAAACCATACCTACAACTGAGTCTCATTTACACCTATTTAAATGATCATGGTAGTCCTTGGAATGAGTTATCCAACAAATACAGTTTTAAAATGTTTTGGTTTTATTATGTGTGTGTTTTTTTAGTTTTATTAAACCTAGGTTTTTCAACGAAAATCAAGCTTTGTGTTTTGCACATGTGGAAAAAAAGGAATATTATCAAAATAAAATGGTCCAAAATATGTTCAGGCTAGGTATTGATGTCCTTGATCCATTAAAAAAATAAAATTTGAATTTTGACACATAAAAAAAAAGTTATGTTGTATATAGTCGGCCTATGTTTCAATTGTAATTCGTTTGACTTCCACAATTGATTAAGGAAAAAATATTTAATAAAAAACTATGAACCCAAATGAAAGTGATATATATCATAGTTACAAATCTAAATTCGAAAAAATTAGAATTTTATACTTCATACAAAAAAATTTATGTTGTATATGGTGAGCGTCACTCCTTAAAAATGTTGTTTTAAAAAAAAAAAAAACGTTTATGAAGGAGATGGAAAAAGAAGTGCAATCTGATTCCAAATATTTTGAAAAAAATATATTTAGAATCTATATACAAAATTTCACAAATCACTAATTTGCATCATCTTCAAATTCCTCGCAGTTTAGCCGCTATAGGAGCCTGAAAGTGAAAATTTAGTTAAAAAAAATCAGTTCACTATCCAGTTTGCCCAAAAATTGTAAACCAATATTGTGGGATGACCCAGGAGTATATCCTTTTTCACAATTACTTTCATGTAAAATAAGCTGTTATATACCTTTAGAAATGTACCTTTCTAAACCGAAGGAAATAGGATTCCACCTTTTGGGACATGGATCTAGGAGAACCTATTTCACTTTGAGTTCATTAAAGGAAACCCTAAATTTTTCAACTCAATGATTCAATTGAGAGAATCACTAAAGAAAGGATGGTTTCCTTAGGTGTTATTAAAAGGGGGGCTTCAACACTAAGCAAATGCTTAGAAATAAAGAAATGAAAGCAATATGAAAATCTAGCTATGTGACTTAGAAAATGGAGCTTGAAATTAGAATAAAAAAATGAGAGAAATGGAAAGGTACCTAGAAGATCAGAGATGATTAAACAAGGCTTTGAAAACTTGAAAATTTCTACTTTTGAGGTGTACTAGGACTCATATGCTCAACTAGGCGATTTAGTCCTAGTATAAGGTTTTTATGTAGGATTTGCAATCTCCAAGCGATTGTTCAAAATCTTCAGAAAATTGGTTAAATGGTTGTATTGGCACTCATATGCCCAAACTATTGCAAAGTGTCCTACTTTTTCACAACATGTTCTAGAAGCATAATTTTGAGCTAAAAATTTGTGAGCCTTTGAAGATGGATTAAATAAGAATTTCCCACTAGTTTCATGCAAATAGGTTGAATAAATTGCTCTAGATCTGATTTTTTGTGAGCCTTGACAACTTTTTATGATAACGTTTGCAACTTTGTCATTTTGATACTTTTGAAGGCTTGAAATCAACGTTTTCTTCAACCTATAAACCTAAAATCACACAAAGAGAGGGAAAAAATGTTGTTTTGTTAGGGGATGATGGTTTTCCTTGGTAAATCCCCATTTTGGTAATCAAACCTTGAAATGAAACATGAAATAGAATGAAGGAATGATGAATGAACAATACGAAATGTTGCAACTCACAAAACCCTTGATATGAAGGCTGCAAACTTATGTGAAATGGCTAGTGTAGTGTAGAAAAAGGTAACCATTTTTCACACTTAATTTGGGAATAATTAACACTAAAATTAACTTAATCATGCATTAATTTAGGGTTGTAATGTGTTTTACACATTCATGAGCATAAGTTTAAGGATCTCTTAACTAAAATGTACTTAACTTTTCCTTATTTATTGTGTTGTAAAGTGTTGTATTACACTTCCACACTTATCTAGGGTTTCATTAATTAATTGAGCTTAATGGTCCCCTTTAATTTAGATTCAAGCCTTATTAATTGTACTTTTCAAGGATCTATCCCGATACCCATTGATGATATTGAATGACATTTAACTTGGCAAAATTGGTGTCCTAGAAATCTATGCTAGGATCCATTTGCCTTTACTAGCGAATGAGTCCTCCTAATATAGGACACCCCTTTCTTTGCATATTTGAAATGGGTTTTTGATGTTATTTCATCCCCCCAAAGCATGGTCCTAGGAAATTGTGTTAGGACCCATTAACCCAAGGTGGTGAATGCATCCTCCTCACATAGGACAACCCTTTGTGAATATAATTATGACGTTATTTAAATAATTTTTAATCCTATATTTGATGCTGGCTTGGATTATTTTAATTTTGGTGTTAATTTTCAAGTTATGTATAAATATAAGGTTATTTTATATAATTTCAACTAGAAGATTCCAAGCAAGCTAAGAGACAAAATAATTTTCATGAGATCAAGCATTCATATTCAAGAGGAAAGCAAGAATGATGTTTTGGAGCAACATCGTAAGTCTTCAAGCTCATTTTTTGTCAAAAATCAAGCATTTTTGAAGGATTGATGATAGATTCCTATGGAGAATCATGAGGGATTATAGGTTTTGGGAGATGCACAAGACATACAACCAAGCCTAAGGAATTATTTCCTAAGTGATTTCATCTTCTATGATCATCCTACTTGCAACTTAAATAGAGGTATATTAATATTTATGGCTTATTGAGAGGATTTTGGATCTTCTTTGGTAGGTCACTTCCATTGTCCATATTTCATTTTAGGGTTCTATTCTAACACAATTGAATAAAATTTCCTTTACACTATTAGGGATCTTAATCTTAAACACAATCAAGGTTAGGATTGCACACACATTACATATTTCATATTTTCATTCATCATCAAAGGTTTAATTATTGATGTAGAGCTAGGGTTCATTCAATAGGTTTGTAAAAATAATTCATGACTAGGTCTTGGATGTTCACCCAAAACACTCCCAATGACCCTTCAATACAACAAGTACCCAAAGGCTCCAAAATAAATCAATAACTCCAGATCTTCTCATGACCTTACTAAGGCATCTAACAAGATTAAGATGATCAAGCAAACAAGATTTGATCACCCATTTAGACTAGCAAACACCATTCAATGACACTTCCTTTATACCAACACCCTAGCCTTGTAGTCTCCTAATGGGGTAAAATGAGCCTTCTTCCCAAATACTCTTCAAACCCATAAAATAAATCAGTTTTCAAATACCCTTTATGGAGATCATGTACATACATAGAAATCACATAGGCTTCCTTCAGACAATGTCTTCCTAAAATGGATTGTTCAACAATTTCAAGGGAAAATTAGCCTTGCTTTACAAAGGGGATCCTACCCAATCACCTTATTAACTTTAAAAATCTTCCCAGACCTTCTCCATAGGTCTTGAATGGCCCAAAACAACAATTCCCAAGGTGTGAAACCTCCACTAAGACACTTAATAGAAAACCCTCACTTTACCTAGTTTTAGGAGGGTTTATTGAAAAATAATAGTCCAAACCACTAAAAACTTTTATAATTCTTCTAACATCCTTCAATATGTATGTACATGCTTCAGGGACTCTCCGACAACCTTTGTCAATGCTTCTCCACAAAAAATCCACTCTTAGCCATCCAAAATGACCTAAAACAATACCCTGTTAGCCTAGGGCATCACCACATAATCCATAAAATTCCTTCCTCTTCTATAAAAATCACATTACACAACACACTAACCCTAATCCTATTAATCCACTTAGAATTTACAATATTTATTGAAGGATTGGCCTAATTTCATATTTTTATCACACCAAACCCTTGAATTTTGTATTTGTAGCTTCCTACAGAGAAAACACCATAACGTCTTTGTCTCTTCATGAAATTAACTCCCACAAAGTCTAAAATTCTCTTAAGACATGTATATAACTATTTCAATTAATTATTTATCAAAAGTATCCTATATGTGCAAGTACATGGGTCTCCAACGCTATCGTGACCAAAAAATCATAGAGAAAATAGATTTTTTGCTATTAGATTTTGTTTGATACAACCTCCAATACCTTTCAAACATTTAAAAAGCCTTTTTAAATAAATTACAACCATGACCAATCAGTTTCTAACTGATTCCCAATGAGAGATACCAACTTGAATCTTCACCTTCCAAATTTTGCACTTTTACAAATTTGCATTGACAACAATTTGACACTTTTGTAACTTTTAACACTTTTCCCCAATTAGACTCAAATGACATAAAAAACACTAAGAATGTCCTTTACATGGCCTTATTACATCAAAAGACTCAAAAATCTCAAGAACTCAAACTTGGATCCCTATTTCATTGACTTAAAATTGGTGCTCCTACACCATACAACCAACCAAAAGAAAAAACTCATGTCCCATGAGGACTCTATTGCACCATGTTCCTGGCTAGATCAAATTGTATTATTCATCTCCAAATGCTCTTTCACCTAGGAATCCCTTCCATTGGTTTAGGTATTACAGCTTTGCATCATCCTTTGCACTCTTAGGCTTATTTCAACCTTGACACTGCTCCATCCTTACATACTAATTTGTTGAGGGTCCTCTAACCTTTTCACCATCACAAAATGATGTTGTATCTTGTTTGATTCTTATAAACTAACCTCTATTAACCTTTCCCTTGACTGTCTTCATCTTTATACTTGAAACATACTCACACTCACCAACTTGTCTTTTCCTTTCAACCTTATATTGTTGCCTCTCTACAAACAAACATGCTTCAAGTCCTCTAACAATTCTCACATCAAAACTCAATGATACACTTTTCCTTACACTTGAAAAAATTCCTTGTTCAACTAATTCATGAACACTTTTCTTCATCATCTCAGTTGCATGCTTAAATCAGCCCCATTGTCCTTTCCAAACATACACTCTCACCTCATTCTTTATCTTCACAACCATTTTTAGGCTCTTCATTCTGCGAAACCTTATGCAATCAATTTTAATAACCTCTGTCATGGTTGAATACAACTTCCTACCAACCACTCTTTCATGTAAAGGACAAATCACTTTCCTTGCCATAACACCATCAATTTTCTCCAACTCATTTGAAGTCTTCACAATCAATCTTTCCTTGGCCTTCTCTTAGCCTTTCCTTTCCAACATCACATCATTCATCTCTTCCAATGCTGAAACCTTTGTCAAACTCACTACCTTTACCTCTTCACCTCTTGGGGTGACTGCAACCTCTATCTTTCTTTCATCCACAACCTTCACAAAATATTTCTTTCCTATTATCACCTTAGCTTGCTTGGTCTATTCATCATCTACCTTTAACAACAAAGGTTCATTCACACTTGGTTTGATTATCTCTTCTTGTCTTTTCCATTGCATAATATTTTTGATTGGCCATAACACCCTCCCATTCAGTAAAAAGTGCCAACTTGATGCTTTCCTTTCTAATTTCTCCAAATTCATCTCCAAATCCTCTACCATATTTTCTCTCAACTCTTCTAATTGTTCCAGAGCCTGCCTTAGCTTCTCTAGTTCTATTGTCTTTTGTTTCTCCTTTTCTCCTTCCTTCATATTTTCTTCCCTTTCTTGTTTCCTCTTTCCTACAACACACAAACACACACTACCAACTCAGTTTTCCTAGACCTTCTAGGCTCTAATACTAATTGATGCAGAGCTAGGGTTCAATCAATAGTTTTGTATAGAGATTTCATGACTAGGTCTTGACTATTCACCCATAAAACTCCCAACGACCCTTTAATACAACAAGTACCCAAAGGCTCCAAACCAAATCAATGTCTTCAGATATTCTCATGACCTTAATAAGTCATATAAAAAGATTAATATGATCATGCAAACAATATTTGATCACCCATTTAGACTTGCAACACCATTCAATGAAACTTCCTTTATACCAACACTCTAGCCTTGTAGGTCTCCGAATCGGTAAAATGAGCCTTCTTCTCAAATAATATTCAAACCCACAAAAGAAATAGGTTTTCAAATACCCTTTATGGAGCTCTTGTACATACCTAGAAATCACCTAGGCTTCCTTCCAAAAATGTCTTCCTAAAATGGACTATTCAACAATTTCAAGGGAAAATTAGCCCTATTTTACAAGGGGCTCCTACCAAATCACCTTCTCAACTTCAAAAATCTTTCCAGACCTTCTCCATAGGACTTGAATGGCCCAAAAAAACAATTCCCAAGGTGTGAAACCTCCACTAAGACACCCAATAGAAAACCCTCATTTTGCCTAGTTTTAGGAGGGTTTATCTAAAAACAATACTCTAGACCCCTAGCACCTTTTCCAATGCTTCTAAAATCCCTGAATATGTTTCTACATGCTCCAAGGACTCTCCCACAACCTGTGTCAATGCTGCTCCACAAAAACTCCACTCTTAGCCATCCAAAATGACCTAAAACAATACCCTATTAGCCTAGGGAATCATCACACAATCTACAAAATGCCTTCCTCTGCTCTAAAAATAACATTACACAACAAACTAACCCTAATCCTATTATTTCACTTATAATTTACAAGAATTATTGAAGGATTGGCTTAATTTCACATTTTTATCACACCAAACCCTTGAACTCTGTATGTGTGGCTGCCTACATAAAACCACCATAACTTCTTTGTCTCTTCATGAAATAAAATTCCAAAAATCCCAAAATTATCTTAAGACATCTATCTAACTATTTAAATTCATTGTTTATCGAAATTAACCTATACGTGCAAGTATAGGGCTCTACAACGCTATCTTGACGAGAAAATCATGGAGAAAATAGATTTTTTGCTATTAGCTTTTCTTCGATACACCCTCCAATCCCTTTAAAAAATTTACAAAGCCTTTTTAAAGACATTAAAACCATGACCAATCAATTTTCAACTAATTCCCAATGATATAAACCAACTTGACTCTTCGCCTTCCAAATTTTGCATTGACAACAATTTGACACTTTTGCAACTTTTAACACTTTTGCTCAATTAGACTGAAATGACATAAAAAAAACTAAGAATGGCCATGACATGGCCTTATTACATAGAAATACTCAAAACTCTCAAGAACTCAAACTAGAACCCCTATTTCATTGACTTAAACTTGGTGTTCCTACACCAATTACCAACATGGGGTTTGACTGAGGCAAACCCCTATCCCCCAAAAAGCTTCAAAAACTTAATACAAATTTTTATTTGGTTTCAATTCGAAAGTAGGAATTTCAATTTCTAGGGAAGTTGTGTGGGTTTGGAAGTTGAAGATCAGATTCAAAGTTTTTTGAAAAGGTCTAGTAGGATACTTTCACCTTTAGTGGCAAATGAGTCCCTGTTAGGGTTTTAGGGGCAATAGATATTACACTGTGCAAGCTTCATTTCCAGATTTAGAGCTCTCCAGATAGGTGTAACAGGACCCACTCACCTTTAGTGGTGAATGATTACTTGTTAGGAATTTAGAATAACAAGATTTGATTAGATGCATAACATCTTCTACTCTCTATTTTGCTAGAAAAGTTATAGTTTCTTTTTTTGTGTGTTAGATTCATGCATTGTATGTGATAGACCTAGAATTAGGGTTAATTTGTTAAGTCCAACTTATTTCTCCAAATTTTGATTTATCTCACCACCCTGTCCTTGTATAAAGGAGAGATTACATAATCCCTAAATCTTGACTTAACTCACCTCTTGGGTTTGATAGTTACTTCAAGATTCTTGGATCTCATATTTTGAATGAAACTATAACTAGGAAAAGAGTGTTAGATGTCATAACCTCCCCTTTTTCTATGTTTTTATTTTGGTGAGCTTGACATCTTTGAACATCTTAATTTATGATTTGGAGTCCATTAAAACCCTAGATCCTATTTTGCATTAGATTTGCATTGCATTTAGGTTTTCTTCATTGTGCATTAGTGAACATTGCATTTAGGGTAAATTTGCATGTTTGCATTGCTTATATTTATTAAAAATTAGAAAAATTTCCTTAGATCTATTTTAGTTTTGCATCTTGTTATGATTGAAATCGTCATTCAAATATTTAGATTCAAATTGTATAATAGATTTAGTCACCCTATTCAACATTTAACCTTATTAAAACTTGCATTTAGAGACTTCATATTTGGGAATTTTGTTACAAAACTAACTATTATAGATTTGAGACAAAAAATACATAGAAATTGCTTAGAAAAACAAAACTCAAATCTAGAAAACCTTAAACTAGGACCCATTCGCCTTTAGTAGTGAATGATTCCATATATAACCTGATCAACAAAGATTATGAGAATTATCTACTTTTTTATCTACATTTCTATTATTTGCAGAAACCTAGACTGGGACCCATTCACCTTAGGTGGTGAATGAGTCCCTGTACACATTGTGACAATTTATTTTGAGTTGATTTTCAGTTTCTGATAAGAATTTATGTTCCCATTCTGAGATCTGAGAAATAGTTGTTTAAAATAGATTGTATTTACATTCAATTTCTTGATTATTTAGATAAATTTTACAACATTAGAAGAATTTCTTGCATATTTCAATTAAAGGTATCATTAAAATTCTTCATTTTCAACATTATTGCATCAATAGATTAGTTATTTTACATTTTTCAATCATTAGAAAACAACATACACAAGAAAAAAATAACAAAAACATCAAACAAGACCCTTAGGAAAAATATTGTTATTTGACTATGTCAAATCTCTTTTTCAAAATTAACCTATCCATGAAGCCTTTTACTTGTGATGAATTTGATATGTTAGATGACACCCTTGAGTACTTCATCTCACAAGGTTCATCCACTAAGGCTTGTTATGAAAAACAACAACAGAAAGATTTTAACACAATCACACCACAACTTATAATTTACCCTCATTCGTAAAAAGCTTAAGTTCAAAATAAACCTATGCTTATCCTTGAACCATTGAGAAATAAGACTTCACTTGATGATGGTAATGCTTCGCAAAAAGTGGGTTATAATACCATTGCACATACCTAAAATAAAAGGAATAATAGGAAACAACAAACTCATGTTTCATTACCCTTTCCTAACCCTATCTTGGCTAGTGCTCCTCGTTTACCTTTAAATAATGGATAGGAATATAGTATTGTTGAATAACTTAAGAATACTCCCACTAAGATATCCCTATGAGATCTTACTCAAACCCCATCTAATTATCATATCATGCTTCAAATAGCCTTGCAAAAAGTTACGATTGCTCCTAACACTAGTTCAAACAATGTGGCAACGATAGTTCAAGGAATGAATGACATGAACTTAGATATTGTTTTTCACTAGAGAGAGTTACCTTCCTTAGAAATTCAGAAGAGACATGAAGATTTCAATATAAAAGTCTATGTAAATGAAACCACGATAAAAAAAAACCTTGTTGACAATGGTTCGGCCCTAAATGTGCGTAGTGTGAACCTTTTGGAAAAGATCAAAATGATTAGAAGTGATATTAAAATTGATTCTTTATACATCTGTGGATTTGATAACATAAGAAAAAAACTGCTCGGAGTCATCACATTACCTATTAATATGGGGAAAGTAACATTACAAAATCTAGTCCACATTATGCTTGATGACCTCTCTTACAATCTCCTCTTAGGAAGACCTTGGATTCATTAAATGAATGGTGTGCCTTCTACTTTGCATCATGTAATGAATTATGTCTATAACAATAAGGTTTATACACTGAAATCTGATCCTGAACCCAAAAATTACTTGATTGTTGAGAGATAAGGATGAGATCCTTTGGAATCACTAGAATGAACTATTAAAAAGGAAGTTATGAAGGAAGAAGAGCATGAGATGGATACTGATGAACTTAATAAGTTATTAGAAGATGATTGAGGTTCCTTAGATTTGAGACCAACATTCATGGGAGAATATAAAATTACCAAAAAAGAAACTGAAAAGAAAAAACAACCAATGGTAATGTCAACATAGAATTTACAGGATAATTCACAAGCATCTACCTCATCTACTCTAGAAGAATACATAATCTATACAATGAATTTTGATGAGATAGACTATTGACAACCACCAAACCAAAAATAAATGAATGGACTTTATGGGAGAGGTTATGAGCTCATAAAACAACTTGGTTATAGTAGAAAAGGATATGGAAGGAAAGAACAAGGCATCCATATTCCTATCAAGACTACCACACAAGAAATAAAAAGTGGTTTAGTTTAGTTCCCTTCTAAAATAATGCAAACCACAAAACAACCCTCACTCAACATCAACACTATCATATGTAATCCTAATAAACCAACTCTCACCTTAAAGAATCCTTAGTTGACTGATAAAACTTGTGATGAATCATTGGAATATTTTGCGGATGATGAAGCTTTGAAAGACATGTTAGGATTTTATGACAAACCATTTACTCCTAAAAAAAATGGGTTGCATGTGCTATGGTTAGCACTAAACAAGAAGATGAAGAAAAGGAAAGTAATGAAAATGATAGGGACAAACAATAATATAATCTTGAAATTTTGAAACAAAATGAACTTCCTTTGGGAGATAAAATCAACATACCAATGTATATAAATAATGAATAAAAAATAATTCAAATAGGAAAGTTCCTTAATGAATATGAAAAAGAAGACCATGCAACTTTACTTCATGACTTTTTGAAACTCTTCGCTTGGACTTATTCAGAAATTCCAAGAATCGAGGCTAAGATAGTAACACACAACATAGTTCTTGCAAAAGATGCTAAATCAATACGAAAAAAATATGAAAGATGAACCCTAAGATAACTTTATTGGTTAAGACTAAAATTGAGAAACTCCTTGAAGTTGGTTTTATCTAGCCTATTGATTATTGTCCTTGGATCTCAAACATCATTTCAGTTGTGAAACCTAATAATCGTATGAGGATGTGTACAGTCATGATTTGAATAAAGCATCTTTAAAAGATGAATTTCCCCTTCCTAATATTGACATGATAGTGAAATCGACTGCGAAACATGCTTTGTTGTCATTTATGGATGGATTTTTGGGATATAATCAAATATTTATCAACCCTCAAGATCAATACAAGAAAAAATTTACTATAGCATGTGGAAAAAAAATTTGGGTAGTCATGCCTTTTAGATTAAAGAATGCAGGTGCAACATATCAAAAGAGCTATGAAATTGATATTTCATGACTACATACTGTAAAGAAAATTTTCCCTTAATCCTTTTTGGTTTTCAGCTTTCATTTCTCAACTTCAGGATGACCCGCACATAAGGTAAAAGTTTCTCCAAAAGAACGCTATGCGCCACGTTGTGGCTGCACAACTTTTGTTTATCATCTTCTTTTTGGAGCAAGCTAGAACACGTGTTAGCTCAACAAGAATTAATTCTAAGGCTATTTTCACAAATCTGAGATTCCCTACCCCTTCAACATGTCATCTCTTCACTTTAGTCAAGTTACGCTTTTAAGGAGTGTTCTCTTTGGATGGATTTTTTTAGATCATGTTGAGTCTTTCTTTCTTTTGAGGTGGAACCTTTGAGTCAACGTCATCAACCTATATGGCCAATAAATCATATTTTTCCAAGTTGTTTACTAGGATTTGATTTTTTTTCAATTGCAATCTTTTCTAAGTATCTAAGGGACATTAATGAGGTAGTTGTGAATTAATGAGAAAGGTTTGCCTCAATCTAATAAGGATCTATGATCAAATCATGAGCTATTAGATGCAAGAATTTGGCAATATTTTCTTCTAGATGATTGGAGGTAGTTTCCTCTCTTCCAACTATAAATTTCTATCGACAACATATGAACAGGAGCTCTTTTTTTATAGAATTTTTAGTTTATTTATTAAGAGTTTTAGAAGTTAGAGGCTCTATCCTTCAGTTGAAGAAATATTTTTCAATAGAAATCTTTGTAGAACACTACTATTTTATGGCATGTTATATTTTTTTAACTTAAACTATCATTAGATTGGTGTCCAACCGTTGATTTTTAGTTCATTTGATATTTGAATATGATTTGTTTAGAAGAGATCTTTGAAATTTTGCATATAATGGCTTTTTTCAAGTTTCCTTCTTCATGTTTTCATTCATGATAAAAACACTATGTCAAGCTTATTTTGATAGTTCAAGTAGTTGATTTTCATGTTCTAGGCTTCCATGAGTTAATGATAGCTTTCAAAAATTGGATTATGTCAATTAAACTTCTCCTTTTTCTTTAGTTATTGTTTGCTCATATTATGTTGTACCAAGAGGAAGGGTTTCTGCAATTTTAGAATATTTTTGTTAACTTTTGGAGCCTTTTTATGCTTGATCAGACCTTAATGAATGCTTCTCACAAGGAGATTTGACAGACTACGATGTTCTTTTACTTCACCTTTATTGTTAATTCTCTTTCCAACATGAGGGGTTGTGACATTTTGTGTCTAATATATCATTCATAAAATTGAATTAAGGTTTTAAGTGTTGTAAAATGTTTGGCACATCACCATTTCTATGTTTTATATTTACATTTCCTTTTACCTTTTCTCCCAACTCAAAGAAGAGATGACTTTCTATAAAATTCTCGGAGGTATTTAATGAGGTAAAAATCGGTCCCCCACTCGTTGAATTTCCTAGAAGATGATTAGAGAGGTGCAAGCTTTGATGATCAACAATTTTCTTTTTGGCATGCCTAGTGGGACCTAATGTTTTCCAAACGTCTAATTAGAAGTAAAAAATATTTCTTTAATTAGACTAGGAAAGTAGGCTAGAAATTTCATGCACTGAATCGAAACAAGGGCATCCTTAAGAGGCCATTTCCATTACTCCTAGTTACCTACCTCAGTCTCAAGGATATGAGGACTTACAACCGTTGTTTCACCTATAAGAAGTAATAGGGAAAGAAGTAAAAATCTCAAAATTAAAAGCCTTATCTACTTCGCCAGGGGGAAAAAATTTCAAATTAGAATACCAATATACTTGATTCATAGGAATCTATTCTCCATGGCTCATATTATTTCCTCGGCTCCTAAAAATTTTGTCACCTAGGATAGTGGTAGTCCACTACAACCACCTACACCCCTGGATGTATGGCCTGCCGTACTCGCTAATGCCTTAAGGTTATTCCAAAAAAAATTCGAGAAGATTTCAAAATCCCCTCTGAACACCTCCAAGATATAGCGAAGGTATGTAGAGTACATAACATAGTGGGGGAAAATATTTATCTTAGTTGTTGGCTACATTTTCTAAAGGAAAATCTCAAGATTGGTATCAATTGCCAACTTCCTGTTCTATCTGCTCTTGGGATCAGCTAGGTGAGAGACTATTCAAAAATTTCTTAGAAAAGGGAGATCACTCCTTCCTGCTACGTCAATTAATCACCATCAAGAGGGCCCCATAAGAGGCCATAAGTGATTTCAACACAAAGTTCAATAAAATGTTGCAAATAATTCCTATGACTGTCAGGCCTCCAGCCATGATGGCGTTCATTTTTTATCTAAAAGATTTCAACTTAGATATCACGGTCATGATAGCCTCTATGGGTGGAGATATCTTACCCGAAACATACGACCTAGCTTTGAAAACAAAAAAAGTTAGATATATGTTAGGAAACTACCACCCTTACCATCGATGCCTGTGTTCATTGGAAAATCTCTAGTGCCCTTGGGGAATAAACTAATCTGAGCACCTTCGCTCCACAGGCATCCACGTCAACCTCGCTGCAATCCATGTATGTTTACCTCGATGTGCAACCAAGAATGTAGAGCTCCTCCTCACTAACAATAGACATCAACGATATGAAGATTCTCATGCAGTATTTTTCTAATGAGTTAGTCCTCATCAAATGGAAACAAGAAACACATCTGAAGTAGGCCACTTAGACCTATCAAGGGGGGAGACCATTGTATTAACATAACACATACCAATGAGCCTCAAAAGGAGGAGGCTCGAAAATGACATCCACCAAATAGATAGTTCTAGTTACTATACCGCTTCAAGCTATCAAGAGTAGCCCAAGTAGAGATCTAGTACTAGGCTATAAAAACTTAGCAAAGAAAGAAAAAACATGGTGCTTCCCATGTAGTGATAGTCACATGCACCAAAATTTTTTGAGGGGAAATCTACAACAAAAGATAGCAGAACAAAGAAATAAGGGTGTACTCCCAAATACGAAGGAACATCAACCTCTTGAAATGGAAAATGTCTCCTTTAGAGCACAAATGCAAGGAATGTATTTAGAATAAGAGCTAGATATTGTGCCAGAGCAAGCGCTATTTTCACGAATGGAGGAAGATGATGCATTGTTTGCAACTGATGCTCTAAAGACTAGAGCCTCACAACTAAAATCAAATTACAATATGAGGTCGAAAAGAAGGCTCACAAGAGAATATGTACAACAAGCTCTGTCGTTTCCATAGCATATGTCAACCACAACCAAAAGGAATTCAAGTTCCACAAGCTAGTGCCCAACCTACTCAATAGTTGGAAACTCTTTCATTTCCAGTTAAGGAGATGAAAAAGGTACCAAGCTCATTCATGACAGATCAACTTCCCCCAAAGATAAGAGATATACCACCATTCAAACCCAAAGCCTTGCTGATCGGAACACTCAATGTGGTGGAACAATTGACGAAGGTTCCTGGTAATGTATCTTTGTGGGATGTCATATCTATTCTTGAACAATAGATGTTGCTCCAAGAAGTATTAAAGAAGGAATAAAAATTACCACTGATGGATGCGACTCCGCTATGAAGTCAAAATGAAGACAAAGAGCTTGCATCAAAACCTTAACCTTTAGGAGCCAAAAATTATGTGAATGACGCAAAAAATGTGAAAGAGAAAGAGGTAAGAAAGCCAAAACCCACACCTTTCTTTTTATAACTTATTGTGGGAGATAATATTTTACATAATAACATGATTGATTTAGGAGCTAGTACTATGGTCATGCCTAAAGAAGTGGACGATGCCCTAAAACTTAAATATGAACCCCTTGAGAAGGGAATCATGCAATTATATGGGAAGAAGGTTCCAATTTTTGGCTGCATCAAAGACCTATCCTTAACCCTCTTCTCATGTTCAAGCCAAACAGTTACACAAGAAGTAGTTGTGATAGACATTCCACCAGTATTCAAAATGTTCCTTTCAAGAGACTTTACAACAAAGCTTGGCAGATATTTAGTGCTCGATTGATCTCATATGATATTAAGAACCAAGCATGGGGTAAAGATGAAAATCTTGTCTGAATCCTTGCATCCTATACACATAGCAGACAATGCAGTCCTATGCTTCAAAGTAGCACATACCTCCTTCTAACATAGGGAGAAGTATTGTGTTGAGAAGCTGGAGGATGAGGAAGACACTAGTGATTGGACTCCTGAAGAAGAGGTCCTCCTCAAACAATTTATTGACTCTGACCCATTCAAAAAAATTCATGCGATGGGACTAGACATCTATGTGATCTTCAACAATGATAAATTTTTTCCAAAATTGATAAAGGATTGGGAGGAACATATAGATCCAGGTGATGATCATCTATGAAAATTATTTTTCAATGGAGCCAAATACAAAGCCAATTTCGGAATAGGTGTCTGACTAGTGTCCCCAACAATGTCAGAGACCCTCAAGGCTTTTCATTTTTAGTTCCCATGCTCGAATAATGATGTGGAAAATGAAGCCTTGGTTCATATTTTAACCATTGCAGAATGGATGGGAGTAAAGAGAATGCAAGCATTCAGAGATTTAGAATTGGTCATAAGCAAGGTCCATAGTCAAGTGAATACGAAGAATATAAGAATTAAGTTGTACCGACATTGGATATGGAATTTAATTGAGCACTTTGAGTCTTTTAACATTTAGGTTATCCCACACTCCCAATTTTTTTTTTGATTGAATGGATTCTATCAGTTCAGAGTCTAAACTAGTATTCAATTCAATGAAGAAGCATAAAGCAATACAAATCACTTTTTGAATGACAATCCCCAACAATGATCAAAACTGGCAAGTATTCAAGGATGATGTACAAATCACTACAGTTTTACAAAAATCAAGAGAAAATTTTGACCATTCACAGTTTGAAGAAGAGCTTTCTAAAGGGAAAGTAATCAAGTTAAAAGGAAATAAGCTTCATCATGGTTTAATCTATCTTGAAAATATTATTGATTGCGAAGACACAAGAAATAGAAAAAAAACATTCACTACGGATGAGAGGGACTACAAAGAGCTTGATATCAATAGCAGTAGAAGGTTAAATTTCGGAAGAGATTTTCTGGAGAAGGATAAGGAGAGACCAAAGGGTCTATGTTCTAGATACGAAAGGGTCATAGCTTGGACCTATGATGATTTTAGAGGGTATGATCTAGGCATAATTACACATACTATTGACTTGGCTGAAGGTTCAAAGCTCATTTGACAAAAAAAGGCTAATCAGCCCAAGGGTCGAAGCATTGATGACACAAGAGCTCACTAAATTAATCGAATCAAGAATCATATACTTGATTAAGCATTCCACCTAGGTGTATGATCTGGTACCAATTCGAAAAAATAATGGTGATATTAGGCTCTACAAGGATTTTAGAGATCTAAATAAAGCCTCACTAAAAGATCACTATCCTTTTCCATCAATGGAGAAAATCCTACAGACTATGGCTAGATCAGAAATTTTTTCATTGCTCGATGGTTTCTCGGGTTATAACCAAGTGTATGTAAAATAAAGTGACCAACATAAAACAACATTCACTACTAAGTGGGGAATGTTCACATACTCAAAGATGCCCTTCAAAGTTTCAAATGTTGGTGTGACTTTTCAGTGAGCAATGGATATCACTTTTAGAGGATTGATTAATTAGATTATTTAAATATATCTGGATGACTTGATAGTATTTTCAAAATCAAAGGATGATCACTTTGATCATGTGGAAAAGGTTTTCCAAAAATGTCAATGATTCAGGATTTCCCTGAATCCTAAAAAATATGTTTTTGGAGTACCCCAAGGCAAGCTACTTGGTTTTCTAGTATTAAAGGAGGGTATAGTGATAGACCTTGAAAGGGTAAAATCTATAATGGAATTTCCTCTACCAGTAAATCAAAAATGGTTGTAGTCTTTTCTGGGAAAGATCAATTTTGTTAGCTGGTTTATTTCAGACTTCACAAGCATTGCAAGACCTATCACACTAATGCTCAAAAAGAATCTAATGTTCAAATGGACCCTCAAAGGCAAAGAGGCTTTTGAGTGAATAAAGGAAGCCATCTCTGCCACTTTAGTGTTGGCCAACCTAAAAATTTCTAGGGTTTTTTTACTCTACGTATACAACGGCCAACATAGCATAGCTTCAGTGCTTAGTCAGAAGGATGAAGGAAATAACAAAGAGAATCCCATTGAATTTGACTCTAGGAATCTTAAAGGGTATGAAGCCAAGTATAAATTTGTTGAAAAACAAGATTTTTCTATTATTAAAATCATAAATAAGTTTTGACATTTGGTATCGGCCAATATAATCACCATTCTGGTCACACATCCAAGTGTGCAAGAGTATATCACTGAGGGTGAAATAATTGAAAAATGGGCCAATTGGATCACTAAGATCCTAGAATAAAATGTGGATATTAAACCAACCTAGCTATTTTTGGGAAGAGGTATGTGTGAATATCTTGCATAGGAAGCAAATGGCTTAGTTGAGGAGACTGATCAGGTCTATACAGACTAGTTTGAATCCAACAAGTCCTAGGTGAAAGATCGAACATAGTATATGCAAAAGGGGCAGTACCTGACCAACCTTCCACCTCACTAAAGGTGATACTACCAACTATAAGGCACCAAGTATGTACTAATTGAAGGTATCTTGTTTAATTTAGAAATTATGATGATGTCTTGCTCTGATGCTTGAATAAGCCACAGGCGGAAAGAGTTCTTAATGCATTTCATAGTAGTCCTGAAGGTGGAAATTTTTCTTCCAATAATACTACTTGAAGATAATGAGATCATGAAATTATTGGCCCTCCATGTTTTCCAAAGTCCACCATTTTGTCCAAAAGTGTACTTAGTTCCAATATTTTTTTGGAAAAAGGAAGAATTTTTCCTTGCCCCTAAGCCCTATTGTAACTGAGGAACCCTTTGCTCAATGGGGTTGGACTTTGTCAAGATGATAAATCCTATTTCTAGTGTTGGCTATAAGTGGATCGTTACAAAAATCGACTACTTCATGAGGTGGATGAAGGTAGACACCCTAAAAAATGCTACAAAAGGTGAGATCATCAATTTCATTGAAGAGCTAGTATCAAAATTTGGTTCACCAAAAACCATCATGTCCGAAAATGCATGAGATTTTGTGGGTTTGGAGATGTCAGATTTTTCTCTTAGACATGGGGTTTATCTCAAAAAAATTTCAAATTACTAACCATAAGGAAATGGGTTAGCAGAGTCAACCAACAAAAACCTAATTAGGTTAATCAAGCACATTAGGTTAGAGAAACAAAGGGATTGGCACAAACACCTATTAGTCACTCTATGGGCTGACCGAATTATGCCCAAGTATATCTTGAAGGCCTCCCCTTATGAATTTGTATATGAGAAAGAGGTAATTTTACCTATTTCCATATAGATCCCTCCCTTGCAACTATCAAAATCCCTAGAAGTTGAAGAAATTAGCAGAATGGAAATAAGGTTGGTGGAGCTCTTGAACCTTTAGAAAGATAGGGAAAAGGCTTATGAAGCCATGATTGGTCACCAATAAATAGTAAAATGATGGTTCAAAAAAAAAAGACCACCAACCCAGATTTCAAGGAAGGAAGCCTGGTACTAAAGTACTATGAGTGTGTTGTAAAACTAGAAGAACATACAAAATTTGAAGTGCTATGGAAGGGACCATTCCATATCAGTGCATGCAACGTAAATAATGCATATGAATTAGAAGATATGGAAGGAACTATTCTTGATATATCGATAAAAGATATTTATCTAAAATATTTCCATTAAAATGCACACATTCTTTAAAAAAGATTCACAATTATGTACCAAATGTAAAATAAATGTAAAGTATGATTTAAATTTAAGAATAAAGCCATGAGAATAATGTTGGAAGAAACATAAAAGGTAATATATTATATTCATTGAGAAATTAACATTATAGTATGAGCCTGAGGCTCTAAGAGAAGCTAAATCTTCTTTTGAAAATCCAAAAAAGAGCTATACTGTGAAAAGGAAAAAGGAGAGCCAACGACCAAAAAATAGTAAAATTCATAAGCCTCCAACCATTGCTAAGCATACAAAAGTGGCTCTTCATCAAATTCATCATCTTCTTCTTCTTTCATAGGGTGAAAAGGAGGTCAAAACAACACACGTAGGCCTAGTACACCAGGGACCTAATTTCTGATTCCTGCAACTATATACCTTAAATTCAAAGTGTTTTTTCTAGCCAAGTTAGAAAACATTCTCCACACCAAATTCCCTCAAAAAGAAGCTGACCACAAGATGGGACATCGAGTGGTCCTTCTCAAGGTCCATGGTTCAAAATTAAGTAAGAAGAGGTAGCCAAACCACGTCCTCTCCATATTCAACATTTTTGGGAAGGTCCATAGCACTTGAAATACTGCCACCAGGGATAGCCACTTGAACAATTTTGCCGAGCCTATCCAACTATAGAGATTCAAACAATGCATGAAACAACACAATTATCCAAGGCTTGGATATATCCAAGTCAAGAAGGGAGGAAATGAAGTGGGAAATGACATTGGAGTTACATCATGGATAGTTCTCATCCTTCACATAGTCCTTGTTGATCACCCACTTGAACACCACAATGACGAGGTGATAATTCTTCTTCACCAAGTGCTTGATGCAGTCATTGGTAATTTTTCCCACAAAAGAGTATTGCAGCCTTTGTGCAAGGAGCTGAATGGGAGTGCCTAGACTAGATGAGATGATCACAATAAAAGCTAAGGCTAGTGGAATGGGAGATAAAATCAAGTGGCATACCTATTTATAGAAAAGATGCGCCAGTGAACCTAACTAACAAACCACCATTTTTTCCAAATGAAAAATAGGTGAATTTTATGGGAAATCTACCAAGAGGCCTTTATAAATAAATTTGAACATTGGGAGCAAATGATCATGTTGGATGATTGATGCCATGTGTCTTTTGTCCTCATCATCACCATATTCCTTGTTTGTATGAAAAGACATTGATTAATGCATTAAGTTCTAACAAATTAAATAGGCACATCTTTTCAAAGTACACCTCACATAGCTAAAAGCATGCTTTCCAATGTGTTCGGCTTATTTGTGAAAGAGGTGGTAGAAAGAATGTACTATTTCCATTCTCGTAGCAAATTTGAGATTCTCGAAGGATATGGATCCCAAACCCACACATATCACCTCAGTGGAAAAATTTAGGGGATCAGTGGTAGTGGAAGAACCTTAATTTCATGTATGTGAAAGAGAATTAACTGCACCCAAAAGCATATTTTCTAAGTAGGAAAAAATCAAGTGGTCGTTTCACTAAAGAAACTCCTTGTAACTTTTTGGCTCAACAATGGTGGAAGAATCAACATCTGGTAGAAAGGTTGGAACCTCATCCAAAAAGCTAGGTTTTGTTAATATTTTGGGAGGGATTCATTCAAAAATACCTCAGTGCTAGAAGAATGATATTTTGATTATACAAAATTAGTGCAATCGGGTGAATATGTCAAGAAAGAGGCGGTGCAAGATTTTGTAGACAACATTTTCGACCTAAAATTGACAACTAACCCTAAAAGCCTTAGGGAAGGGGAATTAAAAATGATTATTAAACATGGATCAGCTAAAAATTTTGCATCATGGCTCTAGAATTGTGGTTTACCATAGTTCATGTTTCTTGTTGTACACCCATGCCCAGAGCTAGTAGACACATGTCCTAAAAGACTCATCAAGGAGGCAAGAGTTATTATCTGAAATAGGATAAAGGTTACAATATCTATGGTGTCCATCTAGGATATGTTATGTATACCTATAACTTGGGGCTCTGAGCACTTTCACGAGGAAGAAATGAAAGGATTCTAGGAAACTAGAACTAGGCAGGCACAATTTTATGAGGATGAAATGAGGGAAAGGCCAAAGGGAAATCAATTTCCTTTCCCTCTGGAATGTAGAAAATTTAGACAAGCTACACAATCTATTTTTTTTATGCTGGCTTAGGTCTATGGTTTTGATGACGATGAAGAGGTCCATCCTTTCCAAATGGGCTTGGATTTATTGCTTAAGAAAGAGATAACCCATAAGTATTATGATTTTTCTGATGCATTAGATAAAAGCATGCTAGTGAAATTAATGACTTACAATAATAAATTTAAATTTAGGTATTCTTCTTTTTTGTTTCACTTAAGCTTGCACCAAAATTTTGAATATTTGGAAAAAATTGTGTCATTATTTAGGTTTCATGTAAAGGGCTTTTACCAACCAATTTTGGGTTGGACCCATGTGTTTTCAAAGACATCGGATTACTATTACTTTTAGATTATTTCATGAGGCCAGTGCTTTGGGACTTCCTCCCATGCCCTCATGGCCATTTTTACCTTGAGGTCATGCAATGGATGAAAGGCTCACCAATACCAATGAATTATTTTTTGGGTGAGCATTTCACTTTTATCAGATTCCATGGTTTTTTCTTAGATCCTTTCAGGCTACCTAGGTTTGTAATGGATCAAGTTTTCACTTTGGAGGCATGTCGATAGGAAACTATTTTTGACAACATTTATGGCTTTGGAGACATAAGACCATGATTTTTTTGACCCCTCTGAATATTTCTAGCTATCAAGTAACACTGGTAAAATGAAAGGCATGGGAGGTACTCACCAACAAACTAGCACACTTAGGCTTAGTCCTTATCTATGACAAATGGGACTACAACCCAAAAATTTATCTCCTAAATTTGAAACATAAAAGTCAGGAGTATTTTGAGTCAAGGAGGAATCCGACCCAAGAAAGGCCAGAAGTATATGTTGATTTTTCCCACATACCATTCACTCAATCACCATGGCTGAATTTATATGTCTAGATAGTGAAGAATAAGAGAAATATCCCAATGGTAAAATCACTCAACACATAATTAAATTTTTTGGGGTGGTCGAAGAGAAAGAAAGTTTCTTTTTGGAGGTTTTGAAAAGAAATGAGATGCTCCAATGCAATGTTTATAGAGCTTCAACCACATGATGAAAGGTTTGATGAGATTTATGACAAGGAGGCTTATATCGAGAATAATAATCCTAAGACTACCCATGAGATCAAAGAGGAAGATATTTTGCACCATGCTTCCCAATTGGAAGAACTAGGTAGAGGAAAAGAATTGAAACAAAAGGATTCACAAGTCACGTCCTCTGCCTGTGCCTGAATCAAAGGAAAAAGAGCTTGATGGTCCTTA
This sequence comes from Sequoiadendron giganteum, assembly GCA_007115665.2. Taxonomy (NCBI): domain Eukaryota; kingdom Viridiplantae; phylum Streptophyta; class Pinopsida; order Cupressales; family Cupressaceae; genus Sequoiadendron; species Sequoiadendron giganteum. Next base: position 517,650,977 of record CM021100.1, on the reverse strand, counting down.
AAGAGGTTCACTATGGTTATAGAAGGCTAGGTTTTGGTAGAATCGATTTCCAAAGGGATATGAATCTACCAATTTTAATCATGCAAAGAGGAGGAGATGAGTCCAAGATATAGGTAGATCGGGTGCATCAGTTAGACGAGAAGAAGAGGTGGAGTCTACCCCTCAAATTTTTTTAGCCACAATAGCCCAAGTAAGTCTCACTCATCTCTTCTTTCTGCCTCTATGTCTCTAGTTACTCCTTCATCCTTAACTATGGATAAAGATCATCTGTCTACAAACTCTAATCTTTTTATTATGAATAAAACCCTGACCATTTTTAATAATGAACCATGTGAATTAACCTCACGTGTCGAACAAGCATCATCTATGTCAATGACGATTGATTTTTTAATAAACCTATCAAGGGTCCCCACTGAAAGAGATGAAACACCCCTATTTCTCATTACTCCAAGTCAATCATCTTCTGGGAAAATATCTCTCATTCCGCTCGCTTCCATTTTTACTCCAATGAGTTTCCCCCCTTCTTAATCTACATATGGTATCTAACCTTTTTATATGATAACACTCCCCTTTTCCTCTCCGCAATCCCACACCACTGAAGTTTCTCCTTCCATCACCTTATTTGGTCTCCCTCTAGGTGATTCCAATGGTGAACAAAGCAATAACACTTGAAAAAGTCTCCAAGGTCATTTCAATGCAACAAAGCAGGCCTGATAGGTGAGGAAACAAAAATGGAAGATAAAATCCACCAAGCAGGTAGCTACTAAGAAGATTGAAGATTGCTTCAATGAAGAGAAAAATTCTTTGCTAATCGCTACCATGAAGTTGCTCATATGTAGGCTTGAGGGAGAGATGAAGATGGAGGATTACGACATCAGAGTCATGGGCCTAGATTCAAATGAAACTCACCGACATGACAAGGTAATTCTAGCTAATGCCACCTAGAAAATAACATATACTGATTATGAGAGGCTAGAAAAGAAATTGAAGAGGCTCGAGGAAGAGTTGATAAACATAAGGGATACGATGAATAGGTTGCAGAAAGAAATAAAGGCTAGAGATGTATAAATGGTTCACATAAGGAAAATATAGGATCATGAAGGGGAAGCAACTAAGTTGCTTGAGGATGCCTAGGATGAAAAAGCTCAGTTGTATGCTAAGATTTAAAGGTTAACAGTCAAGCTTGTTGTTGAGCACCAAGAAAACACAGAGTCCTGATGTATTTAGGAAAACATGTAGAGGGACCCGAATAGTGTCTTATATCAAGCTTTTGACAATTGAGAAAAGTCCAAGGTACAAGTAGAAAGGGGAAAAAAAGATAAACATGAGATTGGGTCCACTTACAAGCTCATGACGAAGAGGTCAAAATATTGAACTTCAAATTAGCAAATTCCTTTCAGGAGAAAGGCCAGATGGAGGAAAATTTGAAAGAGATGGAATGTTAATTCCATCGACAATTAGTTGCAATGCAAAGATATGGGATCCTCCCGACATTGAAAATATTGATATCCTCACATTGGGATAGGATCATGGTCGTAGTCATTGCTCTAAGTACAATCTTGTAGTTTCTAAGGGATGCTCAAGAGTTCAATGAAAATTTTGGCCCAGTGGCTAACCAAATACTACAAATATATGCTCCCTGAGTTGTGGAATCAAAAAATATGATTTTTAGATTCCACAAGGCCACTGAAGAGGATTTGAGAGATGCAGGGATTCCTGATCAAAGGGCCACCTCAAGAAGGGCAGGTGAATTCATCAACTACCATCAGGTTGCATCAAAAATAAAGGAGCACCAACCATTGTTGAACAAGAAGGTGAATGAGATTAAAAGGGAATTCAATGTATTACTCAATTCTAGGTTACTCGCCCTCTTCTCATTAGGTGGAGGATTATTGTCGATTGAGAAGATCATTAACACAAATAGATAGAAAGCCTAGGCCTATATAGTACTCCCAGGTTTAAGCCAAATGCCCAGAGTTGATGAAATCAACAATGAGATCCTTCCCCTTGCTCAGGTCTATTACCACATCAGAGATATCTCATCAAGGTAGGTAGGTGTTTCTTTTAATGAATTCTTTGATTTGGATCAAGCATATGAGATTATTCACACTCTTATCTAGCCCACTGATTTGGAATGGGAGTAGCATAATTCCACCTTCCTCAAACTCCATGAATTCCCAGAGGTCTAGGTTTGTGCCTACACAAGCAAAGGCCCCTTATGAGTTGCCAGAAGTGTAAAGAAATTTTTCCCTTAATCCTTTTTGGTTTTTGACTTTCATTTTTCAACTTGGGGATGACCCACACTGAAGGTAAAATTTTATCCAAAAGTGCACAATGTGCCATGTGGTGGCTATGTGGCTTTTTTTATCATCTTCTTTTTGGAGCAAGCTAGAACACGTGTCAGCTTGGTGAGAATTGTCTCTAAGGCTATTTTCACAAATCTGAGATTCCTCGCCCACTCAACACATCATCTCTTTGCTTTGGGAAAGTTACACTTTTAAGGAGTGATCTCTTTGGATGGATTTTGTCAAAGCATGGTGGGTCTTTCTTTTTTTCAGGGTAGAACTTTCGAGTCAATGTCATCAACCTACATGGCCAATCAATCAGATTTTGTCAGTCTATTTTCTTAATATCTAAGGGGAATAAATGAGGAAGTTTAGAATTAATGAGCAAGGGTTATCGTGATCTAATCAGGATCTACGATTGGATCAGGAGCTATCAGGTGCAGGCATCTAGTAGTATTTTCTTCTAGATGATTGGTGGTGGTTTCCTCTCTTCTAGCTATAAATTGGTGTCAACAAAATATGAACGAGACTTATTTGTTTTAGAAGTTTTAGTTTGGTTATTAAGAGTTTTAGAAGTTAGAAGCTCTTTCCTTTAGTTGAAGAAATATTTTTCAATAGGAAGCTTTGCATAACACTATTATTCTCTGGAATATTATATTGTTTTAACTCAAACTATCATCTGATTGACATCCAATCTTTTTTTTCAGTTCATTTGATATTTGAATACGATCTGTTTAGAAGAAATCTTTGAAATTGTGCATATAATGGCCTTTCACAAGTTTCCTTCTTTATGTTTTCTTTCATAATAAAAACACTATGTCAAGATTATTTTGATAGTTCGAGTAGTTTATTTTCATGTTGTATGCTTCTATGAGTTAATGATAGATTTTATAAATTGGATTATGTCAATTAAACATCTCCTTTTTATTTAGTCATTGTTTTCTCATATTATGTTGCATCAAGAGGAAGGGTTTCTGCAATTTTTTAATATTTTTGTTAACTTTTGGATCCTTTTTATGCATGACCAGACCTTAATGAGCTCTTCCAAAGAGGATATTTGAAATACTACACTGTTCTTTTACTTAGCCTTTATTGTTCATCCTCTTTCAAACATGAAGGGTTGTGGAACTTTGTGTCTAATATATCATTCATAAAATTGAATTAAGGTTTAAAATGTTGTAAAATCTTTGGTGCATCAGCGCCATTTCTATGTTTGATATTTTAATTTCCTTCTACCTTTTCTCCCAACTCAAAGGAGAGCCAAATTTCTATAAAAATACCGAAGGTATTGAGTGAGGTGCAAATTGGTCCCCCACTCACTCAAATTCCCATAAGACTGTTGAAGAGGCGCAAGCTTTGATGATCAACACATAGATAAGATTTTGGAAGATTATGTCGATGATATTCTAGCCAAATATTTAACTCAACAAGACAATGTGAATATCCTTCAAATTTCTTTTGAGAAAATGTTAAAATATAACATGAGGTTGAACCCAAAAGAGTGTCTTTTGTGTAGATAGTATAAAATGTTTAGGTGTTATAGTATCTCATAGAGGCATTGAGGTGGACATGAAGAAAATTGATGCTATCATTAACATGCCACCTCCTAGAAATATTTCTCAACCTCACACTTTATAAGGAAGAATTCAATCTATCCATCCTTTTGTAGTGTCCTTACTAGATCAAACGTTACCATTTACACAACTCCTTAACAAATAGGTCTAGTTTAACTAGAATGTGAATTGTAAACAAGCTTTTGAGAGTTTGAAAGATTATCTTGCTACTCCACTTGTCTTACAACCTTCTATGTAAAACAAACCATTTATCCTTTATACAATAACATTGTACCATGATCTTGCAACATTGTTTGCTCAAAAATATGAAAATTATAAATAAAATCTCGTTTATTACATTAGCCAAACCTTGATCGATTATGAAACATGATATACATTGATTGAGAAACAATGTTTGACTCTCATATTTTCTACTAGTAAATTGAGACATTATTTACTGAATGATGAAATCTATGTTGAAATAACTAAAAATGGATTTTATTTCGTATGGTTTAAGACATAGAGAAAACACACTTCCCAATCATTTCATTGAAGGGAAACCCTAGAGATTTCAATCTAAAGTATTCAAAGGAGAAAGAGATCTTGCAATAGGTTTGTCCTAAGGTCTGATTGTAAACTAAAAAGGGGTTCACCACCAAGCTAGGGATTGGAAAGAAAAATGAAATGCACTATGTAATGTTTAAAACCTAGTGCAATGCAATCTTTAACTAGATGACCTACAAAAGAATGTAAAATAGAATAGAAAGATGAGAGATGAAAAGTGTGCACCTAGAAACCTACTGAAGATTGGATGATGGACTAAAATGTTAAAAAAACTGATTTTAAACCTTGTTAGGAGTCAGATGGAAGTCTAGATGATTTAGTCCCAAATTAAAATTTTTGGGAAAAAATGAAATATGGAAAAACAGTGTCTGGAACAACAATAATCTGGAAAATGGCTTATAATGGGACTCATATGATACAACTGTCATAATAGTATAGTTAAGGTTTTCTGAAACTTCAAATTCTGAATCTATTCCTCAATATCCTCTTTGTCCTTTCCAATTGATTTTTGAATCTAAAACCCTCATTTGCAACCTATAGAAGTCTTCTAATGATCTTCAATGCAAGGTGAGAACTTTGAAATATTTTAACACTTTGACAACTTTCTCCAAACTTTATCTTTAATGTGCCTTAACCAAAACTCACAAATCACACACTAAAGAGAGGGAAAAATGTTATTTTGTTAGTACAAAGGGGTTCTCCTTAGTCAAACCCCATTTTGGCAATCAAACCTTTAAATGAAATGAAATATGAATGGAGAAAGATGAATGAACATAATATAAGTATACAACTCACCAAACCCTAATAATAAAGTGTTGCAAACATGTATGAGGTGTCTCCAATATATGTAGATCTTGAATCTTGCTTGATTAGGATGGGTCATGAATGGAATGCTAGCTTGAATCTTGAAACCCTACATCACAATTGTTTGCTCCAAATCAAACATGATGCATGATGGCTTTGATATGATGCTTGATGCTTGAATAATTCTCTAAAACACTTGATAATGTACCCTTGAATTCTCTTGAATTCTCTTGTAAACACTTGAATTCTACTGTGAACTCAAATTTTCTATAAGGATGCTCATTCAACTTGCTAGTTTTAAAATGAGTTAAGGAAACTTGTATATATACTTGATTATGCAAAAGTTCCTGAAATTAAAACACTACAAGCCAACATCAGATTTAGGAGGATGAAATCCCACCAATTATTTGAGTTAAATTTGATTTTTGGCCACATGGAACTCATATGCCCAAGGTGGTGTATGAGTCCCATTAGGCATAAATTATGGGACCATTTTAAAAAAATCTTAGAAAGGTGTAAAATCTAGATCAGGACCCAAAACCATAGGTGTGATTCATATGCCTAAGGTGGTGTATGAGTCTCAGATCACTAAATTTGGGCCAAAACCTAAAAACACATGAATTATGATTGGATGCTGGTTTGTGTGAAGATTATCCTTGAAAAGATGCATTAAATGAGGATAAGACCAATTAAAGCATGAAGAAGCCTAATTATTTAATAAAACCCTTGAAAAGTGTGAAAGTGTGTTACAACACTTTACAACAACTTAAATAAGGTACAATTAAGTTTATTTAGTTCGCAAGAGCCCAATACCTAATGTGAATATGTTTAGACATAATACAACACTAAATCAAGGCCATACTAGGGAGTACTTTTTCATCATTACATCTAGCCCCCACTTTGGTGAGAGGAGGAACTTGCTTCCAACTCACGCTAAATTAGACCAACACACATTAAGAGGAGTCCAAATGTACCAATGCTAGTAAGACAAGATGACAACAATCAAGAGAGTTACACAAGTCCATAGGACCAAGGTCCTATGGAAAACTAACATAGGCACAAAAAAACACATGTAAATGATATAAAGAGCAACACAAGGCACAAGCATACACTTCCAAAGATAAGAGAAAATAAAATAGGATAAAAGAGGGATGGATCAATCTTCCACCATTTTTCCAACATGATGCGGATCAAACCTAGGTTGTTTGTCTGAAAAATGCATGCTCACTCTGAGGCAATAAAACTCTAGGCTATTTGTTGGGTGAGTAATCCAAGAAGGTGAGACACATACACACACTACCGGTATGTGCTCAGACTCACATGAGAGTGGCTAAGGGAAATTCATGCCTCAGATCGGATTCCTATCAAACCATACCAAAGTTATACCTCCTAATAAGTTTGAGAAGACCTGTTCCACACAAAAATGATCTTTGTGCTTCATGAGGCAAGAAAATATTTGTATGCTTGTAACTCATGAACAAACAAGATGGATCCATAGGTATGCAAAGTGTGTTATGTACGGTGGCCTATAACTGAAAATGCAAATGCAACAATAAGGAACATTCAAAGGAGTCTTGCTTAATTCACAAAAAGGTATTAACTTAGGGAACATTTTGCCTTATTTCTCCAAGAGAGGATCAATCAAAGAATAATATATTCACAACTTAGGGGATGCAGTGTGTCACATCAAACCACTGAGAGGAATATAATCTGCTAAGATATATCAAACTCTTGGGGTACATCACACTCGATGTCGCCAAAAAGTGAAAATCACTTTGCATGAAGTAAGATTACTTCACCATGAAACATGAAAAAGAAGAATGTAAAAGAATAATGCCAATGTATGCCCTCACTTTAAAGAAATTTGTAAACACCATACCATGAGAAATTACTTTAAATTAGAAAATGATAAATACTAATAGAGAAGAAGACATGAGAGCTAACTTGGAAACCCTTATACCAAGTCATATGTTTAAAAATAAAGTTACATCATGCGAAAGAAAAGAGAATAGGTGGTTCCCCCCAAAATGAAACTCCAAACACAAGAAGGATCTACGTATTTGGGGTCAATATTTTCTCATTGCAATATTTTCATAGATAGCACAAAACTCTCATCATTCCCCCAAATACACATAGAACTGGAGGAATGACACAAAGAGAGCGAAAACAAAGAAAATCAATTTAGGTCAACATGGAAGAGACATGAATGTCTCGACACCTTGCATCATCCCTATTACGAAAACACAAGACAAAGAAAATATATAAATAAAAGTAAAGAAAGATCTTTTGGGTCAAGATAGAAGAGACATGAATGTCTCGAAGCCTTGCATCACCCCCAAAAGGAGAACACAAGACAAATGAAAAAGATAAGAGGAATTTACATAATAAGATTTATGACATAGAGAAGAATGTAGATACAAATAGAGGAATATCACAAAGAGAGAGAGAACACCAAACATAACATCAGAAGGGACCGCGTTATGAACATGCAATCACATGAAAGAGGATGAGAAAGACTAGTAAGGAAAATGTGAGTCAACCTAGCTAAAGGGACAACGAAAAATTTACTACTAGGACAAGACTATCTAATTCTTGCCCCCACTTAGTGTAAGACAAGAATTAGTTGGGGTAGGTGATGGGAAAGAGCTCCTTGCATCTTGAAATTATCGGAAATAAATGTATAATGTGCAATAGTGATAATGTTAAGATCATACAACCATTAGATGGAAAGGAGTGAAAGGTCCCACTTTAACAATTATTTCTATGATATTAAATTTTTTGAATATATGTTTTAAATCGAGACAGTCATCAGTACTATGTATAAGAACTCTATGATATCAACAATGTGGAGCATTTGTATCTTTAGGATATAGTTTTAGATTTTTTTCTCTTGGGTGGTAATGCTATAAGTCCTTGGTTGAGAATTATTTGTAAAATTCTTTAAGTGGTAGATGGCAGACAAGGGAATTTTAGTTTATTTAGTTTGCAAGGTCTTCATTGCTTACTAGATTCACCAAATTTTTGAGTTGAATGTGGAGGAGGAGGACCTAAGACAATCCTATATTTTGTGTTATTGTTACAAGGCATGGGTTGTTATTGAGGAAGAAGGACATTCATATCGGGAAGAGGTCTTAATATCCTAACCGTTTTGTGTCTTCAATTGGTAATTTCTCTAAGAATTGATGAATTTCATGTTCACTTGTTTTATCACATCCTTGTTTACTCAAGATCGTGAATCATTTTCCATATGTCTCTTCTAGGTTGATGGAAGTGTCTGTCACTTTGTTAATATAAAATGGTTGAGTGTTTTCTTGCTTAGCGGAACTAGGTTCACCTATTTCAAGGAGCTTAGGTTTAATTCTTGTCTCAATTTTAGGATGTAAGTAACCAAACATATCGGGGGGTGGTATTATAGGGCATATTAGTTGTTTCATTAATGGGTAAAAAGATGCATTATCTTCAAGGTTGTTAAGGAAATCATTTAGGAAATTATTCATGGTGTCACCATCTTCTCTAATGATGTCAAAATCACGAGGAGGAAATGCATTAGGAGTTGAGTGATCATGAGTAAGTTCAATTTCATTAGGGTCATTTCCAAAAGCACAACTTGAAAAATCCACTAAGGACTTCAATCACATTCAAAGCTTACCAAATCACATATCCATGATGGAATCTAATGCAAATTTTAGATTCTAACTAGGTAACTACGCAACAATCTGAAATTAAATGTTCTAAATCCTTTTTTTTTTTAATTTAAGAAATGCACAAGATGAACCAAATTAAACTAGGTGCAATGAATTGAATATAACAGAAAATCTGTAAACTTGAAAAAAAATTATCATTAGAAAACAAGAGCATAGAAACATAGTTTTAAATTCTAGAAAATGTAGTTGACAATCTTAAGCTAGGACTAAATTGCCTAGAGAGGCGTATGAGTCTTAGTGAAGGTTTTTTTTTCAAAATCCTCTAAATATTTTAAGTGATTTTTATGCTTTTTAGTTTGTATGATCCATAACCTAAATGAAAATACAGATTTTAGATGATTTTCAATGATTTGATATGCAAAAATGCAACCTATATGCGCTTTCACTAATGGAAGATTTAGAAACCCTAGAATACCAATTAACTAATGTAAACCCTAATGCAATATTAATGCAAGAAAAATCTAGGATGATGATGGAATCCAAATAAAAATTATGATTTTCTAAATGAAAGTCCACCAAAATTAAATAATTGAAAAAGGATTTTCTTTCATATGGTTTAAGGCATAGAGAAAACACACTTCCCAATCATTTCATTGAAGGGAAACCCCGAAGATCTCAATCTAAGGTATGCAAAGGAGAAAGAGATATTACAATAGGGATATCCTAAGGTCTAATTGTAAACTAAAAATGGGTTCACCACCAAGATAGGGCTTGGAAAGACAAATGAAATGTAAGATGTAATGTTTAAAACCTGGTGCAATGCATTCTTTAACTAAATGACCTAGAAAAGCATGTAAACAATAATAGAAAGCTGAGAGGTGAAAAGTGTGCACTTGGAAACTTGATGAAGACTGGATGAAGGCCTAAAATTTTGAAAACACTAATTTAAAAGGCTACTGGGATGCATACACTGTTCTAGGTGATTTAGTCCCAGATTATAGTTTTTGGGTAGAAACTAAAATCTAGCAAAAGGGTGTCTGGAACTACAAAAATATGGAAAATGGCATGTAATGGGAATCATATGCCATAATTGACGTATTATTCCAATTAGGTTTTTCTAGAACTTCAAAGATTGAATCTACTCCTTAATATCTGCTTTGTCCTTTCCAATTGATTTTTGGATCCAGAACCATGATTTGCAACTTGTAGAAGTCTTCAAATGATCTTTAATGCAAGGTGAGAACTTTGAAAACTTTGAACAATTTGACAACTTTATCCAAACTTTCTCTTTAATGTGTCTTCAACCTAAACCTACAAATCACACACTAATGAGAGGGAAAAAGGGTTGTTTTTTTAGTAGAAAGGGGTTTGCCTTGGTCAAACCCCATTTTGGTAATGAAACCTTGAAATGAAATGAAATAGGAATGGAGAATGATGAATGACAAAAATATGATTCTACAGCTCACCAAACCCTAACAATACAGTGTTGTAAAAATGTATGAGGTGGCTCAAATGGATGTAAATCTTGACTCTTTCTTGAATAGGATAGATCTTGAATGGAATGCTTACTTGAATCATGAAACCCTACATCACAATTGTTAGCTACAAAACAAAAATGATGCATGATGACTTTGACATGATGGTTGATGCTTGAATAATTCTCTAAAACACTTGATAATCTACCCTTGAATTCTCTTGTAGATACTTGAATGCTCTTGTGAGCTCAAATTTTCTATAAGGATGCTCAATCAACTTGCTAGGTGTAAAATGAGTGAAAGAAACTTGTATTTATACTTGATTATAAATTTTTTTTGGAAATTAGAACACTACAAGCCGACATCAGATCTAGTAGGATAAAATCCTACATTGAATATGAATTACATCTAATTTTTGGAAACACGTGACTCATATGACCAAGGTAGCGTATACATCCCATTAGTCATAAATTATGAGACCATTTAAAAAAATTATTAGAAAGGTGTAAAATCTAGATTGTGACGCAAAACTCTAGGTGCGACTCATATGCCGAAGGTGGCGTATGAGTCCTAGATCACTAAATATAGGCCACACAACCTAGAACACCTAAATTACATGATTGGATGTTGGTTTGTGTCTAGATTATCCTACAAAATATGTGTTAAATGAGGCTTGTGGATGCAAAATAAGGCCAATTAAAGCATGATGAAGCCCAATTATTTAATAAAACCCTAGAAAAGTGTGAAAGTGTGTTACAACACTTTACAACACCTTAAATAAGGTACAATTAAGTTCATTTAGTTCACAAGGGCCCAAGACCTAATACGAATATGTTTAGACATACAACAAAACTTCATCAAAGCCATGTTAGGGAGTGATTTTTCCATCATTACACATGTCATGAAATTTTTTGATCTTTTAAAATACCTTTTTGCTAAAACAGATCTATCAGGATGCTTAGTTAAGTGGGTTATGTTGTTAACTAAGTTTGACCTTAAGTTTTTCTCTCAAAAGGATATTAAATTCCAAGCCATGATTGACCAATGAGTTGATGCTCCCTCTCCCCTAACGTTACCAAATATCGACTCATTCCCTGATGAAAATGTGTTGAAGTCCTATTCAATAACATAAAGAAACATGGGACTAATATTTTTGTGGTTCTAAGTGTTGAACTGGCTCCAGGTTAGGGGTTATATTAAGCCATCCTTCGAGTAAGATTATTTCCTTATGTTTCCATTTAAACTTCCTATGTACAATTAATATGACAGAGTATGAAGCTTTAATATTTGGTATACATGTTGTGTTAGCTTTCAATGTCAAACACATTTATATATTTGGTGATTCACTCTTAATTATTCAACAAATAAATGGTTCATATCAAGACAAGAATGACAAGATTTTTTGATATACAGACCTCACAATGACATAAATAGAAAAATTTGACTCATATAAGATCGAAAACATACCACGAAAGGACAATCGACATGTAGATGGAATGGAAAGTGTTTCTTTCCTTTTATCTCCAAATGATCCTCTTTTTGATTTTACATTTAAAGTTCAAATGATCCCCAAACCATCGATAGATGATAAAAAAAAAGAAGTGTTATCGACCAATACTAACAACTCTAGTGAATGTTATACAATGATATTCAACTATTTAATAGATGGTACCTTTCCTAAGTCTACAATTAAGAATACTTGAGCTCGTATTTGGAAAATTGCATCGAAGTACATAATCTTTATAGAAATTTTATATAGAATATCATTTAATGTCCTTTTACTTAGATGTCTTAAACAGTCCAAAATCCCTATAGCACTTGAAGAAGCTCATGTAGGTACTTGTGGGGCACATTTCATAGGAAGATTGTTAGTTCAAAAATTGGTTTGTATAGGATATTATTAGAGACAAAAGACTATTTTGAGTACGTGAATAAATTCCATAAATTTCAAGAACATAACAATTTTATTCATGCCACTACCTCCAAATTTCATGCTCAATTTCCTATTTTCCCATTTTTGGTTTGGGGTTTGGAAGTTATTGGAAAGATATCACAAACTTCTTTCACTAGACATACATTTATCATTATGAAAACTCACTACTTCATGAAATGGGTAGAATCCACCCCTCTTTGTTCCATGATAGCTGATGCAATATGGTGTTTCATATTAGAACATATTATTACTCGCTTTGGTCTCCCTTACACATTATTTTCAGATCATGGAGCTTCATTTAAAAATAATGAAGTGAAGAAATTATTGGAAACATTCAATATTCAACATCATATTACCCACAATCAAATGGAAAATAAGAATCAACTAACAAGACTATTGAGAAAATTTCATGAAAAATAGTAAGTTAACATAATAAATATTGGGATACTCAACTGAATTATGCGTTATGGGCTTACCATATGAGCATTAGAACATATACTAGAAAAAGTCCTTATAACCTAGTTTATGGTGTTAAAGCAATACTGCCCTTGGAGTTACAAATTCCCTTCCTTGAGAATTTCTCTTAAAGGGCTCATTTTTAACACTACTTAGAAAGAGAAACTATTGCATTAACTTGAAATGTTGGATGAATAGTGTATCAATGATCTTGAATATCTTCAAGGTTATTGTAAAATAATGCAATGTGGTTACAATGATAATGTTATCCCCCATGAATTTAATAAAGGTGACTTAGTGTTATATGAAAATCAACGTAATGTTAATGCTCCCCCAAATGAAAAAGGAAAATTCAACCCTAATTGGTTAGGACCTTACATTATCAAGGAAAACCTTAGATTTGGAGCCTACACATTGATAGAAATGGATGGTACACCTCTAAAAGAACCTATAAATGCCATGCATTTGCATTGGTATTACATATAACATTCTATCTTTTGAATAGTGTGTTAGATCAGTGTTGTTAGATTAAATGGATACTTTCTATTTTATCTAACATTGCTTCCTTCTTTGACACCTAGTAAGAATGTGTGTCTTAGATTCTAGGGTAATTGTTTGAATGATTTAAATAATTAATTTAGTTGCATACTATTCAAAAATATTATGTGTTATGTTAATTTAATTCATTATCTAAATTTACTGACATTAGATCATAGGTGTATTTAAGTTAACATAACATACTTAATCAAAATGTACCATCTAACACAATTTGGAAAAGGCTTAATTAGATCACATAAATAATTAAATCATGGAGATACTTATTAAATATGCTTACAAAGGATATTTGATAAATCACATTGACATTTAAATTCAAGATAAGATCATAAAAACACAAATATCCATGCTCATATATATCATCATAATTTTAGGTACATTTACATCAATTAATACAATGCTAATAGGGTCTATGATTACCATACCCCTTAGGGGATGGTGACCTCCACGGCCATTGTGATATAGTAGTATGCGATCGTGACCTATTCGAGTTTAGCTATAGATCCTCCAATAATCTAGATGGTCTAGCTCCTCCTGTACGAGTGCCTCGATGTACTCTCAGTCTATCCACTCTCTTTCAACCTATATCCTAGCAATCTCCTCTCGTAGCCTCAAGATCTCTTCTCGTAGGTCACTCTTTGTCCTTTGTTAGTAGAACCTCGAGAGGCTAGAAGTATTGAAAGCTCTGCCTAAAGATATTCGACATGACTAGTATCTCTCTTGTATGTTGCGCCTAATCTCGCTATAGAATAGAAGAGGTGTGTGTGGCCCCACAAAAGGTGGGGGCATGGACTCTAAAATTATATCATCCTCTACACATAGTAGAGGCACTATCTCAGTGATCACTCATTGATAGAGCTCACACTACTATCACATGGATCCTACAAGATAGAAATCATAAGAATATCAATAAACATAATAGTCATACATAACGCATATGTGTAAAAGAAACATGCATAAGTTAATAACATAAATGTCAAATCATCACCTGGATATCCAATCTGCCAGTCGGGGTATGACTGTACAATGGTGGTCCCCCTCTATGTTGGAGGTGTGGATGGCCTATTGCTATTGGCTTCCCCAAGACCATGCATGTAGATCTCTGGTCTAACCATGACATGTGATCCAGTGAATGTGGTAGGTGGTATCTCTCCCCTATCAGGGGAAACTAGATCCTCCTCGACCTCATTACTATCATCACTCATAGATTGTATCTCCTCCTACTCCTCCTCCTCATCCTCCTCATCCTCATCTAAACCTAGAAAGATGTTAGAAACCATGTCATCTTCATTTGTATCCCCATCTATTTTCTCATCATATATGTCATCTCTATGACCTGGAAGAGGTTTGGGAAAACCCACAGTGTGGTGCAAAAGGAAGACTAAGGCTAGTTTAGCTACAACCCACCACTTGTCAAAGGCCTCAGTGGTACCTACATCATCAACCTCGAATATTGGAGGCATATCATGGTCCTTTTCCTTTGAAATACTAAAGTATATATCATCAATAGTGAGACAGTGATTATCCCCATGCCTAGGAGAACTCTGTGTTGATCGCTGGTGTTAGAATCCAAAATTTCCATAAAAAACCTAAATGATTTTCCCATTTTGAACCTAATATTTTCACTGTCTTTTTCATAAAAAATCATTTACTTCCTTTTAAAATGCTAAGAATGGCTTTTAACCTTGCATCATTTCCTTATTTTTAGCCCATATAGCTCTTGCATGTTACCCCCATTAAAATTCATTCTCCTACCTTTGTCATGAAATAATTCATTTATTCCTCCTTTCATAAAGCCAAATAATGACTTATAATTTATACCGCTTCCTTACATTTGCACCCCTAAACTCCAACACCTTTTATCGCTATACCGTGGCCTTTTGCAAAGTGGCTTGGGGTATGGCGGTAGCGGCTAAGGAACAAGCATAAAGTGCTTACCGTGCCACCGCTCGTGGTCAAAACATTGACCATAGTACCGTGGTGGTGGTTAGCAACCGGTGAGGAAACAGTTTGAAGAGTTAGCGCAATACCACTGGCAATCAAGCTAGTGATTGCGGTAGCATGGTGAACAGTTAGCAAGCGGTGATGGTGAGGTAGATGGTTAAGGGAATGGTTGTCATGCAATCGTGTGTGGTGGTTGGTGTAACCTTTACTGCTACACCGTGAATGGTCACTAAGCAGACTGTGGTGGTGCGGTGACAGGGAAGCAACAGCTAAGCAACGGTTAGTAGGAGGCACCATGGTACCATGGTGAGGAAACAAGCAGACCATAGTAAAGCGGTTAACATTGAAAGAAGTTGTCGATGTCAAGACACCGCAATACCACAGGAGGTAAAAATAAGGGTTGCGATTGAGCGGTGATAGAGCGGACAAAGTAAAACATCACCACACTGCAGGAGGAGATAAGGTTCACCACAGTTGAGTGGTGAAATTAATAAAGGCCACAGGAAATATAAAATAAAGGCAGGAATAGATATAATGTGAAAAATTTAAAAGTGAACTATAGTTTAAAATATTTGATTTGCTGACAAGGCAACTTTATCGAATATTTTATTTTCTATCAGGAATAACAAATGGCTGTAACAGGAAATTGAAGAGTCGTGACTCTTGAAATGTAATGTATAAAATGTATTGAAAAATTAGTTGGGGGACAATAGTTAGAGTAGAATTAGATTTTCTTAGAAATGAAGACTAGGAATGTAAACAATGATAGATTTTTCTTGAAGTAGGTCAATGGAGAAATATTTTTAAACTGGTGAATTCTTTCTGGTGTTTAGTTTTTATGTTGTATCAATTTAAATTCTTTATTTGGTTGTCTCCAACTTGAAGTCCTTTAATTATTTAAATCAGCATATCAAGTATATCTCTGATTTATCAAAGTGCACTCTCATTTTGTGTGATTTAGTTGATTGGTGTCTGCAAGTTAGATTTAAACTCTTTTAAAAAAGTCACAGTGATTTAGGATTTCTTTTGGATGGTTAAAGTAGAACCAGGTTAAGAAAAATTCTAGCACAATTTATGCAAGCCATAAATTCAGTAAGGTTTTATGCCAGTCATAGAATTCTCAAAGTGCCTAAAAACTAGAGTTAAGCCAGAGAGGGAAACATATACAGTTTTTATTTTGACTTCATTGCCCATGTGGATAGAAGGCACTGATCTATCACAACCCAAAAAACACATTTCATATAAAATAACATTTTCAAATCCTTTCTTTTATGTAGTAGGCATAGTAGTCAGTATTTTATCTATTCACTTCCATTTTCCATTGTGAATAGATTGTTTGAGTAGGAAATACCTTTCAAATTTTGCATCATTCATTAGGTACACCCACCTAGGTTTAGCAAAGTCTGAAGAGAAGAAGGTACAATTGCATTAATTGGCCTTGAACATTTTCCAAAAGCATTGTGAGAGCTTGGCAACCTCTCGTGGTTCAAAACTGCATTTTTGAGACCGAACAACTAGTACATTGGTATGGTATGTGGTGGTACCTGGATTTGTCTGAACTACCTCATAACATGATCATAGTAGAATGGCCTAACTATGTAATTATGTCTACCTAGAAGAAATCGGTCCATCTATAATTTGTGTAGCTCATGCCTATCATCTATCAGGTGGGGAATCCACTGATATTGTCTCCAACAAATATCATCCTCATCCAATTGGTCAAATATAATCTGCCAATTTAGAAAATATCCCTCCTACCATGGTCATCTCAGTAGATAGTTAAAGACCCATGGCTCACCAATGGCTTCTATAATGGGAAATCCTATCCGCCTCATACATGTGATATGCTCAAAACACTAATCTGTAGAAGTGTACAATGTAAAATGTTGTCAAGCTCTCGATATACAAATCCACCCAGATCATAATACAAATGGGAGAGCATGTTGTGGACCCATGCATAAATGGTCCTCTACTCCTCCAGTTTCCTAATAGTATGAACAAGTCCACCATCTAAATGAGCTCCTCGATCACTGGGTAGTAATGTGAGTGCTATAGTCATGATCATTGTAATGCCCCGCCAAGTGACCTTAAAGGAAGTTGCAATTAACGTCATAAGCGAACCAATTTTTTTTTTATAAAGTAAATTTAACATACACATTCACATAATAATTAACAACAACCTCTAAGGCTACAAGGTTAGGATTATCTAACCCCACACATACACATTATATAAAACCATAGCCTTATGAACTTTATGAAATAAACTTCATACATCATAAGAATACCACATAACATAATAAGATAATCAACCAAGATACAATCTCATAATCATTATCTTTATCCAATAGTTACATCACTCATTCCCAGAATGAGACAATAGTACAAATGTATTACAATTACATAACTCCACGTCATAACAAAAGAGGGATAAAATATCTTATACAAATTGAAATATTACAATGCAAGAAATTACAACAAGAACCACAAGTTGTCCCTCTAGATGTCTCGCCACCAAGTACTGAAGATAGATGGGGACCCAACGGTTTTGGTGCATGTTCCACCCAACCAAGTGGTACCCGAAGGCCCACCCCCCATGCTAAGAGATAGTAACAAAGTAACATGGACAAAGATCTACAACCACTAACCAAAGGTAGACTCATACTGACATAACCAAAGAAATGCCATAAACAAGTACAAATCCAATATATCTCAAGTACAACATTCACATCACTGACATAGGTCACATTGCTTCCAGACATAAAATAGATCAAGTATGTTCAGAGAACCATACACATAAAACAATTAACAACAGTTGTCCTAGATAGAGTGTCATCACATAGTAATCACGAGATCTCCTCTGGGCATCCTTCATAGGCTCCGGTAATCCTGGTGGCCTCAACCGAATCCCGACACTCATACTCACTCATACGGCATCAAATACCTCTCGTACTGACAAGATAAATGACTATGCCATTCCAAGCCTTCTCACTCATTCCAAGTCTATACGAGCCCTTGTGTCTATGAGTGAAGATTAAATTATCTTGATTAGTGTGAACTGCATCCTAATCATCTAAGTATATTAATTTAATTATCACTTGATTAACTCACTTCTGAAGGTTACCCGGTTTACCACTTTGGGCTCAGGCCCCTAACAAAAGCCACTCTTCTATTCGACAATACACACCCAAACAATCCACCAAGGGAAACACAAGTGCATATCAACTAGGCATCATAATCCACTCCAAAACAATGAGGAAACAAAAGATAGAACTCACTCCAAACATCTTGGAGGCAACAATCACATTGTCCACTCCTTTCACGAGAGGTACAAAAGATCCCCATTCAAGGAAACCGAGTAAACTAAAAAGACACCATGCACTATCCAAGGGAAAACAATTGGATGACATAAAGGTTCAACAACCCTCATCCTCTAAGTTCTTCTGGAAGACTTATAATTTAGGACTAACACTAAATCCCAAAACCAACAATTTAACTTAACGACATAGTAACAAAAGTATTCAAGTCATTAATCAAATATAATATTTGGATTTCTTAAATCCATACTCATTCAATAGGTAGTGTTGACAAAGTCAAAGACACGATAACTAGATCATCTAAAATAATCATAACCCCTATTTCCCCTTTCATTATTGGAAATCTAAAAAAATTAAACTTACTTCCCTTTACTGAATACAGAGAATTAAATCCGTTAAGATAATCATGAGGAAGATACTACTTTTGGGTATACTAAATCCATATCTTTTTCATAATCCAATCACAATGATTCAATTAATCTAAATAGAAATTAATAAATAACATAATTGATTCCCTCATCAATAAAACAACTTCTTAATTTACTTTTAAATCGACACAAATCCATACAAGTAAACTATTTCCATTTCCTAACCAAATCTTACATCTCATTCAATTTTCTATTTAAAACATTCAATCACTTTAATATAATAACATATTGTTTCTCTATCCATTTATCATATACACTAATCAATCCATTTTTAAATCTCTATTCAATAATATATTGCATGCATCTCATTAAAATAAAATACGATAATGAATTTTACACTTAATATATATATGCTCCATATTATATAGACACCAAATATATATATTAATAAATTTAATTACATATATTCTTTAATATTCCATTCACAATGACTAGATTACTCTATGGAACTAAATAAAACATAATAACTATTTGCCTTTTTCAATATAGTTAGTTCCTAAATTTACTTCTAATGCAACCTAACACTATTGCAAACAATCTTTTCAATTTTCTATCCGGAGTCTATGTCTCTTCAACTATCCATTTAAAAACATGCAATTTCATCAATGTATAAAAATATATTTTGGCTTATCTATTTGACCATGCATTCATATTGTTTCTAATTGAATCTCATTAATTAAAACAAACATTTAAATATAAATATTTCTATAATTCTTCAATATATTTAAATATCTTTTTCCTTATCAATTTTGACCATACATTCAAAACTTATCTTTTAAATTTTTCATGTAAAGCTAAATTACACGCACTTAAATAAAACAAGGTAAATACTAATTGAAAATATTCATGGATATATATATACATCTTAATATATTTTCTTCAATCATATTAACAAAATAAATATTTCCTTTTAAATCAAGTAATTACTTCTATTAAAAAATATCTTTCTCTATGCATTTTCCATACATACTATTCATTTCTTTTAGAACGCTAATAATACCCAATTTGCAAACAATAGAATAAAATAAGATAAAATATTATTTATTCTCTAAAATAAATATATACCTTCAATATATATATACTAAATATAAATTAATATATTTAAATATATTTAATCATTAACATATCTTCTATTCTTTACAAAATATCAAATTGTTTAATTCAAAATAAAATATCCCTTATCATCAATTTTCCAAAATATATATATATATTTTTCCAATTAAATCAAATTAATAATTGGACCTTTTACACATGAATTTAAATTCCACAATTAAATTTTAAATTATGCATTCTCTAAATCAAATATTTAACTCCTTCAATTAAACTTTAACATGTCATTTTAAAATAAACAATAATTTCCCCATACGTTTATAATTTTAATTCCACTAATCTAATATACAAATTTTATTTAAAATAATATAAATAAATATAATACTTTAATATTATAAATTATAATATAAAATATTATTAAATAATATTTTAATATTATAATAACAATACATAAAATATTAATATTTATAAATATCAATTTATTATTATTTTATTATTAGAGCAGCCATGGGAAAATAACTTAACAGAAGTCTTGTGTTTCAAGTATAACTCAAAAACTACGATCTGGGTATTTGCGATTTTTTGACAGGGATAAGAAAATTCCAAGGTACAGAAACCCTTTAAATTTCCTGACAACCTAGTTTGTGTAAGTGGAGTTATATGCGACGCAACTAGACCATTTTACCATGAAAAATATAACTACCCTATGGATTTTAAAATCCGATTTTTAATAATAAACAGAGGGTTTCATTTTCTAAAAACATTCTAAATGCATTGTTTAATCTCTATGTTTGATTTCAATAACAACACAATCGATTTCTCCAAATAATTTAAATTCAACTGAGATTTTCAGAATTTTCACTCAAGAATTTTCACAAGCAAAGGCTGTAAATTTATTTAATTCTTTTCTTCTAATATCAAATTTATTTTCTAAAACAGATTTAACAAAAAAAATTTTAATCACTACTATTTTTAAAAAACAATCAAGAACAATAAAACACAAAGAGGAAAACCTGGTACAAGAAGCTATGGGAAGAGATGAATTTCTGATGCAAGCCTCCTCTAAAGATTTCCTGAATTTTCTTCAATCCTCCAATGAATCCAATCCAAAACCCAACAAATGCAAATAATCTTTCCTTCAATCAATTCTACAATCAAAACTTTCTTCAAACCCTTCTTGTGCAATTTTCCAAAATTTCTTCTCTGTTGTAAAAATGTATTTTTTTTCTAAAACTTTTTCTCTGCCCTAAAATTAAAACATGCATACATTATAAAACAAAAATACTTAATACAACCCTAATTCACATTACATGCAAATTAGATATTTCAATTTCAATTTCAATTTTAATTTCAATTTCAATTTTCAAAAACCCACTTTCAATTAAGAATGCAATTTGAAATAATAAATTAATTTCCAAAGTTGCAACTAATTTCCCAAATACACATTTAATTACAATTTCTAATTTAATTCCCACATGTTGAAATTAAATTCCAAAATTAATTTTAATTCTTTTATTTCCTTTCATTCTCTTGCATCACGTTTAATTAATTAATTTAATTATTTAATAACTAAATTCAACCCCCTTGGATTAAATTTAATTAAATAAATAAATTAAATATAATTAATTAATTTAAATATAAAATTTTATCCACATTGCATTATTTAAATTAAATAGCCATCAACATGATTTAAAAACAATTATTTTAAATATCTATTTCCAAATCAAGAATCCTTCAGAATTAAATAACATTAAAGCAAGACAGACAATGACTCGACACACACGACTGACGACACACTAAGGATGGGGTGTAAACTTGACACATGTTACCTAGCTACTGTCTTCCATTCAACTTAACCGTTGGATCCACACTCTCGAACCTGTGAAACCAGGTGGAGTCGATGTCATGTACCTACAATCCTGCAACCAAGTAAACAACATCATTCAATATATCCAGCATATAATACACACCGTGAAGAAGAAATCACGGATTCATAGGGCGCTCGCAAGCGAGTGATGCGAACTCATCCTCTTCATCTATACACTCATTGAAACTGACACTTCTATCATAATCCAATAATCTCATAATAACATCTCATATTAACTTTACAATATCATTAATCCATAAAGCATGTGAAACAATAATCAGATAACCACATCCCACAATAATAGTTGTCACTCAATAGTAGCGATCAAAACATCATAACAAAATGTATCCAGAAGCAAGGTAACTACAACCAAACATAGCATAAAGCAAACCGAACAAGAAGCAAAACGGAGGGGTATTACAATCATGATCCACCACAGAAGTGGTGACCGTGCATTCAAAAGCCATTTAAGCTCAATGCATGGTCTAATGCTCAAATGATGGATAGGCCACTTTAAAAAATATAAAATATCATCCCTCATCTATATGAAATATTTGTCACTAGTTACATGTGTAGGATCACCTTGTATGGGGATATGTAAGATGTGGTGTATGTCCTCTAAAATCTCATTCATCTCCCCGATATGAAGATGAAAGGTACACGAGTCTGCATCCCATCTCTCTGCTAGGGCTAGCAACATAAAATCATGATAAATCATTAGTGTCATGAGGTATACCCAAAATAGTCCAACATCCTAAAGAATCTCAATCTCCTCCTCTAGTAGCTGCATGGTAGACTCACGAAGGAAACATAATTGTCTCCCTCCTAAGTGATGTCGGGCTCAGGGAGGAATCTAAAGAAAAATAAAAATACATGAAATGGGTCCTATATTAATCAATTCAATCACATTATAGTTTTTCTAGGATACCTATTGGCCAATATGGACACCTGGACCATTTTGGACGGCGTCCTTGAACACTTTAGACAATTTTGGGATGCTTTGTACCAAAGTGGGATACTTTGTGCCAAAGTGGAATGCTTTGCGCTAAAGTGGGATGCTTTGCAACAAAGAGGGACACTTTGCAACAAATATGGACACTTTATGCAAATGTTTTCCAAGGTCCTATAATTACTCTAATTACATGCAAAACTATAAAAAACGGATGAAAATGATGAAAAAGAAGAGCATAATCCACTCACCATGTGTCGAAGTATGCCCTGTGTTGCCTCACCATGAATCACATCCAATCTCAAGGGCTTGTAGATCCTTTGGCTCAATATTTTCAATCACTCTGCGCCAAGGTAACTTTCTAAAAAGGTAAATGTCAGATGAATAGTGAAAAGTGTCATTTTCATTTGTATATAGTAAAACCTAGTAAATAAAGCTCATTCATTTAAAGGGAAGTTCATTCAAATTAGCATATTGGGGGCTAGAGAACTCTATTTTTGACATTGATTGTTGTATTATATTCATAATTCCACCCCTGGCCTCATCAAATGTCTATCACTATGTGGTATGGTTCTTGGAAATACCACATGATACAACCTAAGTGATTCGATGTGGTTTCATATTCACCTTGATTCCACCTCCTTAAAGCAAGTAGAATCATGGAGCATACATCTACCCTCAAATTCAATTCTCTCTAGAAGTTTGGTAAGAGGATTTTTGAGTAGCTATCGAATCTATGTTATAGGATGTAGTTCCTAACATTGTGGTTTGTAGGTAACTATACTAGGGGCTTCATTATCCCTAATGAGTCCATATGAGTATCCTTTTTATAGTGGTTACTACCTTTAGCTTGTATATTCACATAATATCATATGGAAACTAAAGTGGGGGCTAAATGTAGTATAGAAAAAAGGTAACCCTTTTTTCACACTTAATTTCAAACTAAATAACACTAAAATTAACTTAATTATTCCTTTATTTAGGGTTGTAATGTGTTTTGTACATTCACGCTAAGTCTAAGGCCCTCTTATCTAAAATGTACCTAACTTTTCCTTATTTAGGGTGTTGTAAAGTGTTGTATTATACGTTCACACTTATCTAGGGTTTAATTAATTAATTGAGCCTAGTGGGCCCCTTTAATTAAAACTCAAGCCTTATAAATTGCATTTTTGAAGGATTTATCTTGACACCCATTGATGATACTGCATGAAATTTACCTTGGGAAAATTGGTGTCCTGGAAGTCTATGTTAGGATCCATTCACCTTTATTGGTGAATGAGTCATCCTAACATAGGACACCCCTTTCTTGGCATATTTGAAATGGGTTTTTGATATTATTCATCCCCTCAAAGCATGGTCCTAGGAAATTATGCTAGGACCCATTTGCCCAAGGTGGTGAATGGGTCCTCCTCACATAGGACACCACTTTTTGAATTTAATTGTGGTGGTATTTTAATAAATTTCAATCCTAGATCTGATGTTAGCTTGGATTATTTTAATTTCAGGGTTAATTCTCAAGTTATGTATCAATATAAGGTTATTTTACATTATCTCACCTAGAATATTTCAAGAATCCTAAGAGATAAAATAATTTTCATAAGATGAAGAATTCATATTCAAGAACCAAGAAAGAGTGAAGTTTTAGAGTAGCATTATGTCTTCAAGCTCATTTTGTGTCAAAGATCAAGCATTGTTGAAGGATTGATGATAAATGTGTATGGAGAATAATGAGGGATTCTAGGTGTTGAGAGATGCACAAGACATATAACCAAGACTAAGGAATTGTTTCCTAAGTGATTCCATCTATGATAATCCCACTTGCAACATAAAGAGAGGTATATTTGTATTTATGGCTTATTGAGAGGATTTGGGATCTTCTTTGGTAGGTCACTTGAATTTTGCATGTTTCATTTTAGGGTTCTATTCTTACACAATTGAATAGAATTTCGTTTACACTATTAGGGATCTTAATATTAGACAGACTTAAGGTTAGGATTGGACACACATTACATATTTCATATTTTCATTCATCATCAAAGGTTTAATTACCAACATGGGGTTTGACAAAGGCAAACCCTTACCCCCCAACGAGCTTCAAAATTTATCTTGCAAATTTTTTGCAAGTCCAGATCCGAAAGTAGGAATTTCAAGTTGTAGGGAAGGAGTGCATATTTGGAAGTTGAAGATCAGATTCAAAGTTTTCTAAAAAGGTCTAGCACGACCCATTCACCTTTTGTGGTGAATGAGTGCATGTTAGGGTTTTAGGGGCAGCAAATCTTACACTGTTCAAGCTTCATTCCCAAATTCAGAGCTCTTTGAATAGGTGTACCAGGAACCATTCACCTTTAGTGGAAAATGAGACCCCATTAAGACTTCAGAATAGTGAGATCCACTTTATTAAATAAACAACCAATGTTGACCCAACTTTTAAACTTCAATCACTAAAAGGTGGCATATATGTTTTGAATCATGAAATGATGTAAACTAGTAAAATATATATTTTTTAATATATTTTTTGTTTGTATTTAAAAAGTAAATGTAAAGATTAGTTTTAAATAGTTTTTAATAAATTAACACTATAATTTAGTTGGTGATAAAATGCTCAAAAATGAAGTTGCATGGGATGTCAAACTTTTTATAGTAATTATTTTTTTTCTTTCAAATTTTTTGTGTGTATTTATAACTTGAAACATTAGTGCATGGATATATATTTTTCCAATTTTGATAAATATATATTTTTAAATAAATATTAAAATTTGTGTGAATAAAAAATAGTTGTTTCCATCGGACTTCAACTTCCATTTTAAATATTTATCTAAAATGGAAAAAAAATTATACTTTCTTGAAATAGATTCTTTTATCTAGTGCATCATATTTTTTTCAATTTTTTATAATAAGTCTGTATTTTTCCTTGGCATGGTAATCAGCCTAATATTTTGTGCCAATAACCTACTTTTAGTCAAAATAAAACATAAAATATAAATAATAATTAAACTATTATAATAAATATATATTTTGAAAACTACATATTAGAGTAAAAGGTTGTTTTTACTTAATTATTTAATTAATTCACCTTTTATTCCTCTTAAGATAAATTTAGTTTTCATTTTGTAGGCATTTAATAATTATTCTAATTATTAAATGTTCTCCTTTTAGGTTACACTGTAGGGTTTCTTGATCTCATTGTATTATTACATTCCCTCTGATTAATGCATTCTTAGATTTCAGAGCACCCTTTTCTTTTCTATCTCCATCTCTCCTTTTTGTGATAGGTTATTTGCATGTTGGTTATCTTTAGGTTCTGTGAATTTGGCTTTCACAACTTCTACATGGTATCAACTCTCCAGACCTGCTACTTGATGTTCGTATTTTGAAGGATTTTTGGAGGTTCAAGGGTTTGGGTTTATTTTTTAAAAAAATATAGGGAATACCTCTTCCATTTGGTGCATTTTGAGTTAACTTGGACCTCACCATTGCGTCCAGAATGTTTGATTCGGTCAAGATTGACCTTTGTTTCATCAAATTTGGATTCACAATGTCATATATGCGAGGGTTTGAAGTTTTTTGAGGGGTTCCTGATCTAGAGTGTACCTACACTTTTGGAGCATTTTGAGCCCAAAAGGACCTCACCATTGTGTTCAGAGCACCCAAAAACTCCTAAATCAACTATCAAATAATTGAAGCTGGACACAGTGACTCCGAGAGGAATTGTTTTTCATTTCTGGGTTGTACAGCTTGGTATGGAACACAATCCAAGATTTTATTTTTTATAAAAAAAGCAGTGTTAATGGGTGCCGCCATTAGTAAACCACTAGTGGCTAATGCTAGTAGTTAACCAAATTGCCAGGCTTAACCCCCAAACCATTTTGGAGCAGTTTTTGTATTTTCGTCATAAATTTTGTATAAAAATTTGGTTTTTCAAAAAAGAAATATCATCGGAAAGCTGGTTCCAAGCACTTTCTAATGGTGTTGGTTTGATTTACTATTTTTTCGGTTTTGATGTTTTTTTTATTAGTCAAAGTATGAACATGGTTTTTGCACTCTCAGGGGTATAACTTTTGCATCTGGACTCCATTTTGCGGAAAAAAATAGGCATTGGAAAGGTGTTTTAGTGCTCTTTCCAGATATGCAACTGGTATGGTCAAGTAATTTACCAAGTAAATTTTATTCAGCTTTTTGTGTTTTTACACTTTTCTTAATTACTTGGATGTTTTGGCACCTACATGGGATCTATTTGTGTTGGATGGGTTATGTTGATCTGATTTATCATTGCTGAGAGTTTCGGTATCTGATTCTTTTTATTAGAGTGAGTATCATGGGTTTTTCTACTCACCCTTATGTGATCAATCTGGATAAGGACAACTATGAGTCTTTGCATCATGGCATCCTGACACATCTTAGGTGGTAGGGTATTTTGCCTCATTTGTATGGAATCATACCTACACTAGACACATCAAGGAATTTATTAGCATGGGTTATTATTCAAGATCATATTGTAGGGGTTATTGGTTGTAGTGTTGGTTTTGACACTTTGTGTGCTTTATCTCATATTTGTTGTCCTCACACACTTTGGCAACTTCTTTGGGATATTTTTGGAGACTCTAATATCCCTCCATTCCTAGAGGATCTCTCTACAAATTGTCTCATCACTAGATTGTATATGTATATTTCATACCCTATGATAATCGTACTCTAGAGGAGATTGAGTATATCACAAGTATTGCATGTGTCGATGGCTCAAAGACTTGTATTCATATTCCCACTCTTCATATTGAGACTTCATCAACATCTCCTATTGTTCCTGATTCAATGTAACTTGGATTCATTCATCTTCTAGACATAGCTACTTTGGACTCCTATGTTGCAGACATATCTTTCTTGTTTGTGGACTCCTATATTGCAGATTTGGAGGATTATTTTGAGGAAATTCATCTCCTCTTTGTTGATAACAACATCACCACTGTTGGCCCATCATGTTCATCATCTTTGGAGCATATGCTTCTTCAGTCTTCATAGGTTTTAGGATTGGCATTTTCTCTTTTCAACTTGAGAATGCTTGAGCAGTTTTCAGAGACACCTGCCATTTGGATTTGGATTCCAGATTCACCCATGTTTTTGGATTGGCCTATTTTTTCTAAGGGGAAAAATGTTGTTTGTAGGCAATGGATCATATTTTTTCTTCAGATGTTTTCTAGTGATACAAGAGTTATTTCTTTATGGGGGGAATTCATATCCTCTTTTTCTCTCTCCTATGGGGGGAACATATTTTGTACTTGTATGATAGAAGTAGTTCTTCAGGGGTCATGTTGAGTCCTCCTTCTATCTCTCTTCTTCTTTCACTCTTGTATTTCCATCTCTTTTTGGAGAGGAGTTTTTCCCATTGGGTTTTCTCCTTTACTCCACTTTATAGAGATTTGGTTGTGATTGGGTACCTCATCAAGCCGAGTTATCGGGACCCAAGTTTTCTTTCATGCAATTTGTTTGTAGCTACTCCCTAATTTCATCTTAAGTGGGGGTATTAGAGTAAAAGGTTGTTTTTACTTAATTATTTAATTAAGTCACCTTTTATTCCTCTTAAGATAAAATTAGTTTGCATTTTGTAGGCATTTTATAATTATTAAATGCTCTCCTTTTAGGTTACACTTTAGGGTTTCTTGATATCATTCATAAATATTTATCTCATTTTATTATTACATTCTCTCTGATTAATGCATTCTCAGCTTTTAGAGCACCCTTTTCTTTTTTGTCTTCATCTCTCCTTTCGCTGATAGGTTATTTGCATGCAAGTGATCTTCGAGTTCTGTGAAGTTGGATTTCACAACTTCTACGCTAAACTTATGGATCTACAAAAGGGTATTTTTATATTTTAAAGAAAATATTATTTAAATTAGCAGGAGTTATTGAAACTTTAAGTTTTTCAAATAATTTTTTTTTTTGGTAATTTGGACTCAAAGTGGTGATCCATATATTTCTAGCCAATAATTTAGGTTTGAAAAAGTTGTGGAAGTATCTAACTTAGCTAGAATGAATCTTACTAGATAATATTTTTGACCAAAATTGATTTTTAGTTAAAAATATTTAAATTCAGTTGTGCTGATAAGTTGGCTAAAAGTGTGACACATCTTTGTTATTTTACACAGTGTTGAATAAGTCCCTATTAGGACTTTAGAATAGAAATATTTGATCAGGTGCACAACATCCTCTACTCTTTGTTCTAATAGGAAAGTTACAGTTTCTTTTTTTTTTTGTGTTAGATTCATGCATTGTATGTGATAGAACTAGAATTAGGGTTAATTTGTTAAGTCCAATTTCTTCTCCCCAAATTATGATTTCGCTCACCAACCTATCCTTGTATAAAGGAGATATTGCAAGATCCCTAAATCTTGAATTAACTCACCTCTTGTATTTGATAGTCACTAAAAGATTCTTTGATCTCGTCTTTTGAATGAAACTATAACTAGGAAAAGAGGGTTACATGTCATAACCTCCCATTTTTCTATGTTTCAGCTACCATGAATGTATATCTTGACTCTTGATTGATGATATGAGATAATTTCTTTGAATGATTGCTTGAATCACAAAAACCTACATCACAAATGTTATCTTAGAAACACACATGATACAAGTTGACTTTGACATGATGCATGAATCTTGAATGTGGCTCCAAATTCTCTTGAATTCTCTCTTGAATACTTTAATTGCTATAATTCTTGAATTCTTAGATATTATTATGATTGCTTAGGTGGAACTATGTGAAATAACCTTGTAGTTATACTTGTTTATGCCAAATTTCATGAAATTACAACACTACAAGCCGACATCAAATCTAGGAGAATAGAATTCTACTAAGAATTAGATTCAAAATAGGTCCAAGCTAAATCAAGACTCATACACTAGTTTGGTCTTATGATCCAATAGCCTAAACTTGGGACGAAAAATTCATGAAAAGTTAAGTTCTATGCAATATTTCGGATCAGGCCCTGAAACCTAGGTGGGACCCATATGCCCAAAGTGTCATATGAGTCCCAGATCACTAGATATAGAATACACAACCAAAAATCATAAATTATGATTGGCCATTAGATAAGTTTCAGGATTATCCTCAGAAAGATGCATTAAATAAGGCTTGTGGATGCAAAATAAGACCAAATAAGGCATAAAAAAGCCCAATTTTAGTAGGGAGGGCCCAAAAAAGTGAAAATATCAAGGGATAGATTTTTCTACACTAAATTAAGCCCCTAGTTTAGTGAGAGGAGGAACTTGCTTCAAAATCACACTAAAGTAGATAAACTCATGTGGAGAGGGGTCCAAGTGTACCAATGCTAGTGAGATAGGATGACATTGATCAAGATCCTATGGTGACCCAATATAAGCACAAATTGACATACATGTGAATAATATGAGTAACAAAAAGGTACAAGAATACACTGCCAAAGACATAGGAAGCAAGAAAAATAAAGAGAATGGTGGATCAAGCCTTGACCATTTGTCCAGCGCAACATGGATTAGATCTAAGTTGTTTTTACAAACAAAAGTTTACAAGTGGAACATTATTTACACTATTCAAGCTGAACACATGCTCACAAGGGCTAATGGAACCTCAGACCATCCACTAAGTGATCCCCTAGAGACAGATATGCACATGGATGGTATGCTCTCATAAAAACAAGCAAGTGGCTATGGGAAATTAACACCCAAGTTCAAATACCATATGCCAACCATACCAAAGCTATACCTCCTAAACAAATTAATAAGGTGCCACACAATATGAAAAAAAAGATTCATGTGGAAATAAAAACTTTTTATGCTTGATACTCATGAACAAACATGATGGCTCCATAGGCAAGCAAACTATGTTATGCAAGGTGGCCATATAATAGTTATTGTAAATGAAAATTAGTGTAAGGTTATGTTCAAAGGATTTTTATTAGTTCATGTAAAGTCTTAACTTAGGGAACATTGTACCTAATGTCTCTAAGAGAGGACCAATCGAAGAATAGAAGATTCACAAATTAGGCAATATAGTGTGTCACATCAAGCGAGTAAGAGGAATATAATATGCTAAGATAGATCATGATCTTGAAGGAAATTACACCCAATGTCATCACCAAGAGAGATAAAAATCACATGAGGTAAGAATACCACACAATGAAACATGAATTTTAAAATTCAAAATAATAATGCCAATGTATGCCCCCACTTTAAAAAAATTGCTAAACACCATGATGTGAGCAATTATTTTAAAGTAGAAAATGATAAATGCTAACAATAAAGAGGACATGAGAGATTATTTGGAAATTACTATTCCAAGTCATATGTTTCCAAATGAAGCTACATCATGAAAAGGGGTTTCCCCCAAAATGAAATCCCAAAATCACATAAGGGATCCATGGATTTAGGGCCAGTATGTCTTTGCTAGAATGTTATTATAGAGCTCAAAATTGTGATCATTCCTCGGATACTCATGGAATAGGAAGAATGACACAAAGAGAGTTAAAACAAAGAAAAACCTTTTCGTCAACATGGAAGAGACCTAAATCTCTCAATTCCTTGTGTAATCCCCAAAAGGAAAACACAAGACAAAGAAAAAGGTAAAGGAAAAACTTTTAGGTCAACATGGAAGAGACCTAAATGCCTCAATTCCTTGTTTCATACCTAAAAGAAAAACATAAGAAAAAGATAAACATAAAATGTTTATGACATAGAGAATAATATAGATACAAATAGTGGAATATCACAAAGCAAGAGTTAAGTCAGACAAAACTGCATGGGGGATGACATTACGTACATGAAATCACACACATAACATGAAAAAGGAAACAAAGCAAAGACTAGTAAGGAACATTAAAGTCAACCTAAAGATGGTCATCCACATCCCAATTTTTTTATTGTATATGGAAGGAAGACAACTAGACAAACGAACCACAAGTGTTGAAAGTTAAGAGTATCACCAAGTTCAACACTCTTCTTAGGAGAAGTGTCATCTAAGATCATATAAAGGAAAATAATTTTTTTAATTCATTATGAACTTACTCATAAATTTTAGCAATCTCATCATCATCTAAGTTAATCACAATGAGAGGGAGAATGATAATTTCTAAAGAGGGTGTTAGTCCCTATTGTTGTTGTGATATAAAATCTTTTTATTGTGGCGAAGAGGAAGACTCCTCATGTATTGCTTAAATTATGTTTGGATGTTTATTTTATTTTTTGTTCTCTTAATTTAACCTTTGAGAAATAACATGTAGTCTACACCTATGGGTATGTGCAGAATCATCATGGAAAAAACAATCCCTTAAGTGGCAATAAAATTCAGAAAATCAAAGTTAGGTAACTTGACATAAAAATTTGAATAATTTATCTATATTATTTCAAAAATATGTAAGAATAGAATCTATATCAAATTGAATTTAGTTTCTAAACTACTGGTTTATTTTTTTAAAAAAAATCCATTTGGTGAAATTTTGAAATTTCAATGCAGTAGTACTTGAATTTTAAGGAAAAAATAAGAAGTAGGTGTCTGTCTGACCACCCTAACCACTTTAAAATGATAATATTTTTTTATAATATTTTAGATATAAGTAAGGGACTTATGTCTGGAGGTGATGCATATTTTTTTGTAATTTTTTTCCAAGTAAATAATTAATTATGATTTTTCTATAAATTTTTTTAAAAAATATAAAAACTCGTATGTTTAACCACCTTAACTTGGTCAAAAATTCATGAAATTAAATTATTATTATTTTAATCCTATAGTATGCAAAGCATAGAATGTGACGCATATTTCGGATTCAAAAAATGTTATACCATTTGAAAGTTATAGATGTTTTTCAATCAGCCTATCAATCAAGACTTTAGTCGTAATTCAAATAAAAAATGAATAATAGTTATTTATTAAATTCAAAGTAAATCATAATTTATATTGGTGGAAAGATGAGAATCTCCTTTAAAAACCCTTTTCATTTCGTAAATTTTGGGTAAAAAAAAAGTAGTCAGCCACATGGGCCATCATATCACTTAGATATCGCCACTTTTTGGCCCATCATGATCCTGCACATACCCCTATTCTCTCTAACATTTCTATTTATTTTAGTATGATTTTCAATTTGTGTTTGTGTAGGAGCAGGTTTATCAGCCATAGGTAGCTTTTCTTCCCTAAGGGAGGAATGGAAGGAACCATAGAAGGTTGTTCAACCACTTTATCTTTAGTTATTCACATTGGGTTCACCAAATATGAACTTAAGAAAATAGGGTGTGCTCCACCTTTTAGGAGATGTAACACACATACAAGGGGGTTGGGTCCCTCCTTTCCTATTTCACTCTTATTTCATTAAAGGAAATCCTAGAGGCTTCAACCTAATTATTCAATTGAGAGGAAGCACTAAAGAAAGGGTGGTTTCCTTAGGTGTGATTAAAAGGGGGGGTTCACCACTAAGAAAATTATTAGAAAGAATGAAATGAAAGAAATATGAAAATCTAGCTATGTGACCTAGAAAATGGGACTTGAAATTAGAATATTAAATTGAGAGAAACAAAAAGGTACTTGGAAGACAAGAGATGATTAAACAAGGCTTGTAAACCTTGAAAATTATTGATTTTGACGTGTACTAGAACTCATACGCCAAAATGGGGGATTTATTCTAGTATAGGGTTTTTGGGTAGGATCTGCAATCTCCAAGTGACTAGTAAAAATCTTCTAAAAACTAGTAAAATGGTTGTACTGGGAATCATATGCCCAAACTATTGCAAAGTGTCTTGCTTTTTCACAATGTAGTAGATGCAAAATTTTGAACTAACTATTTGAGCCTCTGAAGATGGATTAAATAAGCACTTTTCCATTGGTTTCATGTAAATAGGTTGAATATATTACTCTAGATCTGAGTTTTCATGAGCCTTGACAAATTTTTATGATAACTTGGGCAACTTTTGAAACTTTGTCATTTTGGTACTTTTGAAGGCTTCAAATCCACTTTTTTTTCAACTTATAAACCTACAATCACATAAAGAGAGGGAAAACATGTTTTTCTATTAGGGGATGGGGGTTTGTCTTGGTCAAACCCCATTCTGGTAATCTAGCATTGAAATAAAATGAAATAGATTGAAGGAATGATGAATGAACAATATGCAATGTTGTAACTCACCAAACCCTTGATATGAAGGCTAGAAAATTATGTGAATTGGCTTGAATGAATGTAGATCTTGACTCTTGATTGTTGATATGAGATAATGTCTTTGAATTATTTCTTGAATTAGAAAAACCTACATCATAAATGTTAGCTTAAAAACAAACATGATGCATGATGACTTTGACATGATGCTTGAATCTTGAATGTGGCTCAAAAATTTTCACAACTTTCTCTTGAATGATCTTGAATGCTCTCTTGAATACTTGAATTTATAGAATTATTGAATACTTAAATCTTATTATTATTTCTTAGGTAAAATTATGTGAAATAACCTTGTATTTATACTTTTTTATGCCAAATTTCCTAAAATTACAACACTACAAGCTAAAATCAGATCTAGAAGAATAAAATCCTACCAAGAATTGAATTCAAAATAGGTCCAAGCTAAAGAGGGACTCATACGCCAATTGGGGCATATGAGTCCTTGTAGTATAAGCTTGGGCATAAATTTCAAGAAAAGTTAAATTCTATGCAATATTTCAGAGTAGGCACTAAAACCTAGGTGGGACCTATAAACCCAAGGTGGCGTATGAGTCCCAGATTACTGTATTTGGAAAACACAACCCAAAATCATGAATTATGATTGGAATTTAGATAAGTGTCGGGATTATCCTCAAAAAGATGTATTAAATAAGGCTTGTGGATGCAAAATAGGACCAAATAAGGCATAAAGAAGCCCATTTTAAGTAGGGAGGGCCCCAAAAAGTGTGAAAATATAAAGGGATACATTTTTATACACTACACTTTTTTATACTACAAAGAATTTATGATTCACTTACAGAAAGCTCAAAGATTTTGAACTCAGATGTTTTCCTATAGCCAGTTTTTCTTTCGAGACCATCGTAACTTTCCTTATCATTCTTAAAAAAAGTATATTGTTCACACATTTCAAATCATCACCATTTTTTATGTAATCATTAACAATTAAATGTTCAAAAATTGAAATGTATAAGTAGGCATTGATCATACCATGCATCCACATTATTTAAAACAAAATCAAACTACTACTTACTCACTATAACAAAACCATTTTAGGTTGGATTTTCATATGAATAGATCAATAAAGGGAAACTAAAGGGTATTATGTGCATCTCCACTCCTTATGTTGTTTGTATATTGAGTACCCTCTTATGACCTTTCCCTACAAAACTTCAATAACCTCGTATTCAAATTCTTACTGTAGCATAATAGATTCTTGGCTAATACACAAAGGGGTCCATTAGTTCTTAAATATCACTCTTCATAGACATAAATATGGGATATTTCATTCAAACATCCTATATCAAATCAATTATTCAACTACATAGCAACCAACATAGCTATCAATCTCTTAAACCATTGTAGACCCAAACACAATCAACATATTACTATCTACACAATTCCTCCAAATGTCTATGCCATACCTCCAAGTTATTCCATCCATGCTTTGATACCAAATGTTGGAAAAATATGAAGGATCAAGTGTGAAAAATTGATTGAATTCAATCTGATGCTAACATTTAGGAATACATACAATATAAAGGAGAGTTACAGGTAACTTCCATAAATGTAGATGCAACCAAATAACTACCATAGACACATAACTAATTTTTTAGCAATGTAATATTGCCAACATATATATCACAACCTAGAGTTTGAGGGGAGTAAGATAAAAAATAGTGGGTCAATTTTTCAAACATTATATTAGCTAGATATATCCACTTTCCTTACATGTTTGAGCTTCATTATGGTATATATACATAGATTCATCCTTTACATCATAAACCTTACTAAGTTAGCATGTTGTGCACCCACTCCAAATTACTACTTAAATCTGTAGACAACTCATCACCAACTTGCCACTCAAGAATTTGTATGAACTCCTTTAGCATAGTTTCATAGATTTAAATGATAATGATGAAACGAATCATATTTTAATTTAAATTTTTTATTATATATAACTCACTTCCCACTTGATTATTTTTCCATAGTATATATTATCAATCTTCCATCAGTAAAGATGTATATATATCATAACCTAGAGTTTGAGGGGGAAGATTAAAAAAATGGGTTAAAGTTTCAAAAATTATATGTTAGATCTATCCAAGTCATGAATACACACCTTAAAAATGTTACATTACAAACCTTACTAAGTTCACATGTTGTGCATGCACTCAAAATTACCACTTAGTAGTAACTAATTTTTTTTTCAACTTGGCACTCAAGAATTCATAAGGTCTCCTTTCTAGCATATTTTCATATATTTAAATGAGAATGATGAAATGGATCATCTTTTAATATAAATTTTTGATGGCATCTAACTTGATTCCCACTTGATCATGTTGATTATCTATTCTCAGGTTCTTCCATTAGTACATGTAAACATATATCATAACCTAGAGTTTGAGGGGGGTAAGATTAAAAATAGTGGGTTAAATTTTCAAACAATATCATGGGTAATGCCACAATAATGAGTCCCACTTTTGGCCAAGATGGACATTAATATCAATATTTTAACTAAATCTTCACTTTATGAGACCAATAGTAGCTAAACCATTAAGAATTTGAAGATGATGCAAACTAGTTAGTTGTAATGATTTGTGTGAAGATTATATATATATATTTATATTTTAAAAATAAATCATGAATATTTCTATGTAACTTTTAATAACTTGTTTTTAATACTAAATAAAATTTTTGAAAAGTAATTTGTATGTTGTCCAACATAATGTTTTTCTAGAAAGGTTAAAACTCTAGTTTTTAAAATATATATTTGTAACATCAATATATAGTGCATGGAAATTTTTATATAATTTTTTGTTTCATATTTTTTAAATTAGTTTTTGAAATCAAGTAATTATAATTTGGACATAGGTGTATGCCATCAAACATAGATTGTTGTGTATATATCGAAATTAAATTTTTCTGGTAAAACAAGGACACCAATACCTAATGCATATATATTTTTTGTCAATATCTTACTATTTTTCCATCTATGTACATTGAAGAACTTAATGTTTGGTAAAAAACCTATGTTCAGTAAAAATTTAAAATTGAATACATAATAAAATAAAAATATATTAAAATTATACTTGTTGAAAATCTTGTTTTAAGGACTCTTATCTTGTAAAGTTAATTACATTTGAAGGTCCAACTTGTGGTTTGAAAATAGAATTTCTAAGGAAATTTTGAAGCAGACACAAAAAGTATATTGCTAAGGCCCTTCATTCAAAGGTCCTTCAAATTAAAGTACCTTTGTTCGAAGGTATTTAAGGACCTTTGTTTGAGGGTATTTCATTCCCACAAAAAAGAGTGAAAAATCCTTCGAAAGAAGGTAATTTCTAAAAATGGAAAACAGGGATCTTTGAATAAAGGGCCTATTTTATTCCTTTTCTAAATTTTTTTACAAATTGAATGAAAATGGACCTTCATTGGAAGGTCCCTTTTTATCCATTTTTTGAAATTACCTTTGTTCAAAGGTTTCAACCTTTCAATAAAGGTCCAACTTTGAACAAAGGTCCACCTTCGAACAAAGGTCCACATTTGAACAAATTTGATTTTTGACATACCTTTGAACTAAGTTACCTTTGTTTGAACAAAAACCTTTGAATGAAGGTAGCTCAAACAAATTTTTCCACTCCCTTCCAAAATTTTCATGTTCCAATTTTGGGACCTAATATTATGGGATTACCCATATATGTTGGATCTATCCAATTTATACATGTTTGACATTCATTATGGTATACATATGCATAGATTCATCATTTACATCACAAATGTCTTAGTAGCTTCACATGTTCTGCACCCACTCCAAATTACTATTCATTAGCAACTTGACACTCAATAATTTTTATGATCTCTTTTAGCAAAATTTCATATATTTAAACGAGAATTTTATTAAATGAGCCATTTTTTAATTTAAATCAATGTTGATGATATCTAGCTTACTTCTAGCTTATGTTCCATTAATATATACATATATCATATTTAAAGTTTAAGGTGAGTAAGATAAAACATAATGGATTAAAGTTTCAAATGTAATTTGTATGTTGGATCTATCCACTTGTTATACATGTACACATATTATATGAGATTCATTATGGTAAATATATATGTACATAGGTTTATCCTTAAACATCACAAGCCTTACTAAGTTCACATGCATTGCATCTATCCACTTCATCAATACTTAAAATTTAACTTATTAGATATAATTCATTACCAACAACTCACTCAAGAATTTCTAACTCCATGTGTTCTAGAAAAAAATCATATTTAAATGACAATGATGAAAGGGATCATGTTTCAATATATGTTCCAAATAGATATCCAAGTTAAATACAATGTTTATGTATGTTCATGAATATATATGTATACATGTGTAGATGCACACACACACACACCTATATATATATTGAAACATTGAAAAAATAGGTTGAGAGAAAAAGGGGTTCACCAAAATGATAATAGATAGACCTATTCTCCTTTATTTCATTAGGAAATGAGATCCTTTAAAATAATTGAATTAAAACCCTTAGGTGATTCAACTCAATGAGTAAATCTTCATATTTCCTTATGACTAAAGGATGAGGGTCAAGGTCTAGCAATAATTTGGGGAGAAAAACTAAAAATAGTAAACTAACACCAAAATGCAATTTAAAACTTGAAAAAACAATGTTAAGCTTAATACTGACAAAACCTACAATCTAATTGCAGATCAATGAAGGGCAGATCTTAGTGTACCTTTCACCAAAAGTCTATTTTCAAAGGTTGACTGGGACTCATTCACCCGGGGGCGAATGGATGCATTTTCTAAGATTTTTTGCAACTTGTGGGAGCCTCTCCTAGATATTTGAATCTTCCAATATGTCCAAGTGGTATTGTTGAAATGTCAAAAATAATTTCTATAGATGAGTTTCCATGAGATGACAACTTTTGCAACTTTTTCAACTTCTTCAAATTTTCTCTTCAAGAGATCTTCAATCTTTCTTCAACCTAGATATACAAAAACAACATAAAAGGGAATTTTTTTTTGTTTTTGGTGAATGGGGGTTCCTTGAAACCCTGTTTTGGTAATTAAACCTTGAAATTAAATGAAACATGAAAATGGGAATGAAGAATGAACAGATCTATGTTACTAGTCATGAAACCCTTGAATAAACCTTGGAATGTAAATATGCAACTTGGATGAAATGTCTTCAATGGATGTGGATCTTGAACTTTAATTCTTGCTTGAAATATTTATTTGAATGCTTGAATGGATCATGAAACCTACATCACCATATTAGTTCCAAAATCATGCATGATGCGAGAAGACTTTGACATGACAATTGGATATTGAATGTTGCAATAAAACTCTGATAAATCTTACCTTGAATTCCTTTGATCACCACTTTAGATCTTGTAATTTACCACTTGAAAATCTAGCTTGAAAAATCTAGGTGAAACTTAGAAAATGACCTTATATTTATATATATGTAACCTCAATTTCTCGAAATTCAAATATCACAAGCTAAAATTAAATCACAAATTTGAAAATGTTAAAATATTGCAAAAAACATAATTTAAATTTAGGTCCTAAGGTCTATGGAGGAACTATTCACTCATTGGAAAATGGCTCCCAGGTCCATAAACCTAGGACACACATTGCTCAAAGAGATGTGTTATGTTAAGGAGTTAATGAATGCCAGGTTTCCTCTTTGGAAAATGTAATTAAATGGGCTTGGTAAATGAATTAAAGGGGAAAATTAAGGTAAAAATAAGTTCAATTAATTAAAGGAGCCCTAAATAAGTGTGGAAGTGTAAATAAATACATTTTACAACATTAAATTAAGGTACAATTAAGTCCAAATTAACTAGGAGGGCCTAAACAAGTGAGGAAATGTAAAGGGATACATTTTTTGTCACTACATATATATATATGTACATTATGTACACATGTATAGTATATATGTATGTATGTACATACAAACACATACATACATACATACATACATACATACATAAAGACATACATACATATATACATACATGCATACATCCATACATGCATACATGCATACATACATACACAAGTACATACTATAACATATAATTTTGTCTCCACTAGGGTTTTAGGACCTAAGACAACAATACTATATACTTTACATTCAAGGATGCCCTAGAGATCTCACCCAAAGAATAGATGAAAAAGATCTAGAAAAAGGGGTATCCTAGGGTATGATTTCAGATTACAAGAGTGCTTCACCACCAAGTTTGAACTTGGAAAAGATAATGACATGCAAGATGAAATGCAAAACCTTTTTTGATACAAAATTGAAGTAAATGAATTGAAAATGCAAGAAGAATAAAATAGAAAGCTACAAAATAGAATGTGTGCACCTAGAAATGCGTTGAAGATTGGAAAGTGTGTTACAACACTTTACAACACTCCAAATAAGGAAAGATTAAAGTTAATTATGTTTATTCTAAGTTAATTGATAAAACCCTAGAAAAGTGTGTTACAATACTTCACAACACTTTAGCAAGGAACCATTAAAATCCATTAGTTCAAAAGGTCCCAAGACCTAATGTGAATGTGTTATCCACATTACAACACTAAATCAAGGTAGCATTAATCCAAAATCCACAAGGAGGACCAAAATGAGTGTGAAAATTTCCAAGGACCCTTTTTTTTATACTACATTTAGCCCCCACTTTAGTGAGAGGAGGAACTGGCTTCAAACTCACACTAAAGTAGAAATTCAAGAGGGGTCCAATTGTACTAATGTAGATGGTCTAGGATAAAAAATATCGAGGAACCGGTGAAGTCCCCAAGATCCAATATCCCACATCAAACAAACATAAGCACAAAATGACACACACAAGATGTAATATTTGCAACATCAAGATATGCGATCGTGCAATGTCAAGAAAAATAAAGATAAACAAGTAAAGATAAAAATGCGGTGGATCAAGCTTCGACCATTTTCCCAACATGATGTGGATCAGATCTAGGATGTTTTTCAAAAAATGGATACTCACTTTGGGGTGATATAACTCTTGGCTATCTATTGGGTGAGATGTCCAAAAAGGTAAGATACATACACTCATGGCTAGTATGTAATCAAAAACACACGTGAGTGGCTACGGGAAAAGTCATGCCTTAGATTGGGATTCCTAATAAAACCATACCCAAGTTATACCTCCTAATAAATTTGATAATACGCCACACAATAATGAACTTCGAGCTTCATGAGATAAGAAAAAATTTGTATGCTTGGAGCTCACGAACAGACAAGATGGCTCCACAACCATGCAAGCTATATTATGCAAGGTGTCCATACAAAAACAAATGAAAAATAGGAAATGTTCAAAGGAGTCTTGCTTATTTTATGCAAGGTCTTTAACAAGGTCTTTAACTTAGGGAACATTGTTCCTAATGTCTCCAAGAGAGGACCAATCAAAGAATAGAAAATTCATAACTTAGAGGATGCAGTGTGTCACATGAAGCCCCTAAGAGGAATATAATATGCTAAGAGAGATCATTATCATGAAGGAAATCACACCGAATTTCATCTACAAAGCAACAAACACATCATATGAAGAAATAAGGCTGCACTAAGAACCATAAAAAGAAAAAAAGCAAAAGAATAATGCCAATGTATGCCCCTACTTTAAAGGAATTTCTAGACACTATGCTATGAGAATTTAATTTAAAGTAGAAAATTAAAAATTAGAATTAAAAAAAAGGCATGAGATCCAACTTGGAAATCCCTTATTCCAAGTCATACGTTTCCAATAAGCTACATCATGAAAAAGGTAGTATGTCACTTGCCAGCCAACTTAAGGCATGTCGTCCACATCCCAACCTTGCTTTTATATGTTCATGAAAGGTGATAAACTAGCCAAAAGAGATAATAACAAGTGACATACGAGGACAAGGCTACCTGAACCCTTGTCCCCACTTAGTACAGGATAAGGGTGAGCTGAAATAATTGATGAGTTGCAGGCTAGAGTGAAAATCAGTATCAATTAGAGGAATTAGGTGCCCCCCCCCCCCCATAAGGAAGAGCACCAAACCCCTTAAGATGTTGAATTTTACTACTCGAAGACTTACATTCATTAGTAGCACAACCATGAATTCTATAATATGCACAAAATGAAGTCTTGTAGTAAAATTTATTCCATGTTCTCAGAGGAAGGGATATAGAGCGATCTTGGATTAGCCTTGCAAAGATACTTTCTTGATCAATAGTAGAAGATGCTCCCTTATTTGGCAACAAAGATATCTCTTTCTTAGTATTGGTCATCATACTTATGCAAGACTCTTTAGATTGCAGGATTTTGTTCTCTCAATTATAGGAGGGTGTAAAATCTAATGAATTAGCATTTTGTGAGATGAAATCGATATTAAGTAATTTCTTTATTTCTTACAAATGATAACAATAAAGACTACTAGTGTCTATTAGTTTAGGATGCATTACTATTAAGGTTGGCTTAGAGGAATATATTTTTAGAGTGTTTATATTGAGTGAATGCTTATTTATTTCTATCAAAGGACAATAACCTAGACCACAAGTTGTTTCTTATGTGTTAGGATCTATAGGATTGTAGATACCTTGTTCTCTAGCACCACATCCTTTTCCACTATAGCCAGGTTATTTCATAATCTCATAACCTTTTCCATAAATTTATTTCATTTCTTTTGGATTTGGTGGTTGCTCATTGTGAAATTCATCAAAGTTTGTTGTGTAATTTGTTTTCATGTGTTCTAAAGTAGATGAGGTGGATTCTTTTGAAGGGTCTTCCAAATTTTGTGTTGACATTACTGCTTTGTCATTTTCCTTTTCACACTCTTTTTTTTATGATCTTGTATTCTCCCATGAATTTTGGTGTGAATTCCAAGGTCCAACCCGAATCATTTTCTAATAGCTTTGTCACTTCCTCAATGTGTTTTTCTTTGTATTTTTTTTGTGTGGGTTCCACTTGTGTGGTTGGTGTTAATGTTTCTAGAGGATTTTCCATGCCTTTCTCAATGGTCAATTTTTTTTTGGGTTGAGGTCAGCTTCAAGTGTGTACACTTTTTTTTTATAAATATAATTTATTTGGTGATGAAGAGGAAAAGGCACCCCAATCATTGCATGAAACCATGACCTACCTAGAAGGAGATTATATGAAAGATCATGATGCATAATGTGGATCAGTGTTTCTAATGTGCCCTTCCCAACTATAATAGTTAAAGTGATCACACCAAGTGGTTTTTTTCCTACATTTACAAATCCTATAATAGATAAATCATTAGGTTGAATGTTTAATTTATCGACATCAAGCCTATCCAAAAGTATCACACTACAAACATAAGGGTGGAGTCGTTATCCACAAGGGTTATCTTTATCCCTTTTCTTTTGTATTGAGATATTATTATGAAATATTCATTTTGTTTTTGCATTTCCAAAGGAGAGAGATCACTTTGGTGGAAAACAATGTCAACATTGAGTCCTTGAATCATGGATTCTGTGTCATTCAGTTGCACATTAGAAGGGATAGGAACTTGTTGGAAGGAATTTTGAATCATGTTATGGTAGTGAGGGGATGGTTCAATAAGGTCCCCAAAGAATATCTTAGCAGAGTATTATTTAGTTGTTCGAAAAGATCATACTCCTTTCCATTAGGGGCACTTGGTAAGATAGGGTTAAGTAGGATGGGATTGGGCAATGGGAGGGATGTTGGAGTTGATTTTTGTGGTTTATGATTGTTTCTAGTGTTATATGTATGAGAAACGGTATTATGAATCGAGTGCTATTAAACATTATGATTAGGTGGGTAAAGGATAAGTTTAGATTGTTTTTGAGTTTATAGTTTGTGTGAAGGTGGGTAAAGGATGAGTTGAGGTTGAATAATATTTAAATCCCTTAGTGAGTGAGAGTCTAATAGTACTTCATCATGTTTATCTAAGGGAAAAATATCATTAATTTCAATGTTTTCCTTTTCTTGTACCATGATATTATCCCTAGGAGGAGAGTTTTTAGGAGAACTACAAACTAAGTGTTCTTGACATTCAAGGATTGGTTCTTCCAAAATAACTTCATCACATGTAAGAGAGTTATCAATGGTTTGATTGAATTTTTTAGGAGAAGTCTCTATTTGATTGTCATTTTTCTCTAAGGTCTCATTCTCTTGTGCCATATTATCTACCCTAGTAGGAGAACTTGTAAGATGTTCATCACATTCCATGGTTAAATTTTGTAAAGTAGCTTCATCACAAGCAGGGGAGGCATCAAGAGAAGGACTACTATTGTTTTCATGATTATGAATGGTTAACTGCTTTTGTTCAAATAGGTCTTTCCAAATGTTAGGGACATTAGGAAGGAGAGAGATAAGGTTATCACTTTCAATCCACATGTCTTCTTGATAAATGTGATTTTCATGATTGTTCATGATTGTATCCTATTTTACTAAAGACTTCTTACAATTAGGGGAGGTGTTGAGAGATGGATTTGAGACAAGCCAATTTGTGGCAAGGATCTCATCTTCTTGTTTTTTAATATCTTCTAAAGGGGGAGGAGAAGAGGGACAATCCAGACTCTCAATGCTTGTATTTTCT
This sequence comes from Sequoiadendron giganteum, assembly GCA_007115665.2. Lineage (NCBI taxonomy): Eukaryota > Viridiplantae > Streptophyta > Pinopsida > Cupressales > Cupressaceae > Sequoiadendron > Sequoiadendron giganteum. Next base: position 517,606,406 of record CM021100.1, on the reverse strand, counting down.
TTCACCAAGATACCTTTATCACTAATAGGAGAGGTATTGGGAGAAGAATAAGTATGATTATTATGATTGTCGACACTACCATCCTCACTAATGGGAAATGTAATATGAAGGATTGTGTCAGTAGTTTGATCCACTTTCTCTAAGATTTTCTCATAACTATGAAAGATAGTGGAAGGATGACTAACATGTTTCTTACTAACCTCATTGTTGTAATCTAAATTGAACTCATAAGAGGGGATTTTGTACTTATGTAATCTATTTTTAACCATATCAAAGCCACATCTCTTGAAATAAAACATGCTATTATGGAAAAGTAAAGAAAGTGAAATTCTATGACCTAAAGTGAAATGTAATTTTCAGATTTGAAACAAGGTTGTTGATTATACTATGCAACAACTTGAAAGATGAAATGTTGTAAATGAAAATTTGGAATTTGAGCAATGAAATGAACTAATTTAAGCTAGAATTAATGAAATGCATGTAACAAAAACTCAGCTAGCTAAAATAGATAGTTAATGGTAGGAAACAAAAGCTTAAAAACAAGGTTTTTAGTGTTGTAAAAGGCAGTTTCAGGGGTACATTGGGACTGATTCACCCAAGGTGGAAAATGAGTCATAGTAGGGTTTTTTTTTTTTAAAATAGAAATTTTCAATTATTTTTAATTCTTTCTAGTTTGTATGATATGTATCCTAAATGCAAATATAGTTTTCAAATGATTTGAGATGAAAAAATGCAACCTATATGCACATTCACTAATGAAAATAATTGAAACCCTAGAATGAAAAATCACTAATGAAAACCCTAATGCAAAGTTAATGAAAGCTAAATCGAGGATGATGATGGACTACAAATAAGAAAATAAGGTATTCTAAATGCAAGTTCACCAAAATGTAACATATAATTTTGACTCCAGTAGGGTTTTAGGACCTAGGGCAATAATCTTCTATACTTTACATATAAGGATGACCCTAGAGATCTCACCCTAAGAATAGAGGCAAGAGATCTGGCAATAGGGTATCCTAGGGTATGATTTTAGATTACAAGAGGGGTCCACCACCAAGTTTGAACTTAGAAAAGATAATGACATGCAAGATGAAATGCAAAACCTAGTTTGATGCAAAATTGAACTAAATGACTTGAAAATGCAAGAAGACTAAAATAGAAATGTACAAAACAAAATGTGTGCACCTAGAAATATGTTGAAGACTAGAAACAACTCTAAAATTATAAAAAACTTGATTTCTTGGCCTAGTGGGACTCATTCGACACAACTGGGGGATCAGTCTTGTTTTATCGTGAAGAGCCCCAAGAGAAAAAGCTTCAACTAAAACTTTGCAAGCCTCTGATGATGGATGAAATAAGCACTTCACCGCTGATTTCATGCAAATTGGATGGATATTTTACCCTAGATCTGATTTTTCATGAGTCTTTACAAATTTTCATTGCAACTTTGACAACATTTGCAAATTTTTTATTTTTGTGCTTTTGAAGGCTTCAAATCCACTTTTCTTCAATCTACAAACCTACAATCATGCATTAAAGAGGGGAAAACTTGTTGATTTTTAGGGAATAGGGGTGTTCCTTGGTAAAAATACTTGTAGGTAATTAAACCAATTGATGAGATAATGAAATGAAGGCATGAATAAAAGAACATGAATCATGGACAACAATACCTTGAATGATGTCTTGTAGATGATGCTTTGTAAATATGAAACTCAACATGAAATGGCCATGAAGGATGTAGATCTTTATCTTTGAGATAAGAATAGAATAATGCTTGGTCTTGGATCTTCAATGCTACATCAGAACACTAGCTCAATAAAATGCTTGATGCTTGATATGCTTGATGGATCTTGAATTTTTGCAATAATTGACGAAGAATTTTCCCTTGAAGAAACTTGAATGCCCTTGTGAATTCTTGGATTCTCTTGTGAACTCAACTTTCTATTATGAATGCTCTCACAAAAGTATTAGGTGAAAATGAGTGAAAGAACCTTTTATTTATACTGAATTATGCAAGAATTCCATAAATTACAACACTACAAGCCAACATCAGATCTAGAAGAATAAAAGCCCACCAAAAATTTGATTTAAATTTGAATTTTGGTAACATGAAATGCATTCACCCAAGGTGGTGAATGAGTCCCATCACACATAATGCATGGGACCAAAAAATCAAGTGTCCAGAAATGTGTGAAACCTGCATCGAGGCTAAAAAGACCTAGGTGTGACTCATTTGTCTAAGGTGGTGAATGAGTCCCAGACACTAAATTTGTGTCACACAAGCCAAGAACACCTAAATTATGATTGGTTATTGATTGTGGTCAGGATTATCCTCAAAAAATACAATAAATGAGGCTTGTGGATGTAAAATAGGGCTAATTAAAGCATAAGAAAGCCCAATTATTAATGACAATCCTAGAGGAATGTGAAAGTGTGTTACAAAACTTTACAACACTCCAAAGAAGGCAAGATTAAAGTTAATTATTTTTATTATGCTTAGTTAATTGATAAAATCCTAGAAAATGTGAGAGTGTGTTACAACACTTCACAACACTTAAGCAAGGAAACATTAAAATCCATTAGTTCACAAGGGCCCAAGACCTAATGTGAATTTGTTATCCACATTACAACACTGAATCAAGGAAAAATTAAGCCAAAATCCACAAGGAGGACCCAAACGATTGTGAAAATGTCCAAGGACCCATTTTTCAACACTACACATACATACACACATATTTATTAAATTGGGGTTTCAAAATAGTTATTTATTTGAGTAAATAGGAATTTTTCCTATCTAGTTCACTTATAGGTTTTATTTACATGTTAATTTTACATAGGGCCTAGGAATATTTCTAGAAGTCTTAGGTGTCATGTCATCTTATCTTATTTTATCATATTATTTAATACTTGCTTCCTAGGTCATTTAATATTTGGTGAGTTATTTGTCTCATGACATATAATTAAAACACTTTTCATGATATTGTTTAATCCTATGTCTCACCTTGGATATATAACCATGGGGTTCTCATTTGTAAATCATTTAATTTTATTCCATTGCATTTATTTTTATTGCATATTGATCACATTTGATCTAATATTATCTTGCATCTATTATTTCAAGTTTATTCTCTTTCTTTTCTATCTCTTTTAGAAGGTTATTTTTAGTTTTATAGGTGATCCTGGAGGCTTGATTATGTCACTGACTTTAACATGGTATCAAAGTTTCAAATCTACAAATCTCCTTCCTAGATCTAAGGGTGATTTGAGCTTGATATTTTGATAGGTGCATATTGGGGAAAAAAGGACCTCACCATTGAGTGTAGAATGCCTAAAAAATTTAATTTTCATATTAAACACTTGATATTTGGGAAAAAATAATTAAGGATATTTCTAGGGTTTTCAATTTTTTTGTAGAAAAAATTGTACACTCATATGAAATTCATAGGTTCATACATTTCCCTATTAGTTGTTAGAAATCAATATAAATTTATCTATGGAATCAACATATTTGTGGCATATTCTTAGATTTTCATAACGTGCTAGTGTGATTTTGGCATCATTTGGTCAAATATTTGAGTATGGTTAGTATGTTTTATTTTGTCAATAGATTTTAATATTTTAAAAGTACTTCTTTTGCAAATTATATGCCCATTTATTTTATATAATGCCCAATTCTTGGTTCCTTCCCAATGATCTTGTGAAGGGAATAAGGACTAAAGGCACGTGGAGGGGGGGTGGGGAGTTGTCACCTTACCATCAAGCTCCACCTAGGATAGCTAGCCATTGAGCAACACCACAACCACCAATGGAGGTAACTATTTTTTAAAAACCATTTAGCACCTAGGACGAGTATTTTTTCCTCAAAGACCTAATAGGTTTTTTTTTTAAATGCCACAACTTTCTACCAATGTATCAAAATTTTACAAACAAAATATCAATGAAGCGTTGGTTTTAAACAATTTATAATATTGCAAGATTTTTTTTTTATATTTTGATGTAGGTGAATTTAATTTTTGATTAAAGTTATATTTCTAGTTTTGGACCTCTAAGCTTATAAACATTTGCTATTTTATCCAATTTTCATGATTTTTATAATTTTGGAAAGGTATTGAGGAGGTCTGAAATTCTATCCATACACTTTTCTATATTCAACCCCAAGTATCCTTCACTTATATTTACATGCATATTTTTATTTTTCTTAATCAGTTGGACATACTAACACATGAAGAAGGTTTATACTTTAAGTAAGGCTCCAGTTTTAATCTAGATCATATTGGGAAAGTGTAATTTAAGTTTGAGGATTTCATTCTAATATATTATTCCATTTTTCCATCTTTATTTAATCTTGGCATTGTAAACTCTAGAAAACTTTCTTTTTCATAATAATTTCATTACATTTATAAAGTTCCAAATCATAATTTTAGGGGATACTTGATTGATTGATTTGGGGGGGATCTCCTTATGCATTCTTTTGATATATCTTATAGTGCTCTTGTTTTCCATTAATCATTCTAAGATTCATATTATAACATTAGACAACTATTCAACCTGGTTTCAACATCCATGAACTGCTTTAATGAATCAAGGTCACTCTCTTTATGTTAAGAATGAGGCACCTGAACCTTAAAGTTAAATGTAGAAAGATAAAAATGGATGATTGAACATTCTAAAGCTCTAGGATATCTTCGTGGATTAATTTCTCAAAACCTATTATTTTAAATAGAATCATGTGAGGATTCTCTTAAAGATTTGAGAAAATTAAAAACATTGTATGAAACTATAAATGAAGTAAAATGCTATCAAACTGATAATGAATTGATGATCCTTGATACTAAGAACTTTGAAAACATCTAAGATTACATCACTAAGGTTTTTTGAAAGAATAGAAAAAGGAATGAAAGTGTTGTCATTGATGTCAATTGGTCAACTAGTTATCTACTAGTTGTTTACTATATATGATGAGGATATTGAGAAAAATTTATTAAAGGAAGATTATAGGTATTCAATTATTGCTCAGGATCATGATCCGGTACATGTCCCTATGTTTGTTAAGTTCAAATATCTTAGTCATGATTTTTGAAGGTCGCTATATCTAGATTCTTGGCTATTGGTTCTTTGTGAAGTTCAAGTTGTGTTCACCAATTGTAAACTATTCTTTTTTGTGTTTTGGCTAAAGTACGAGAGAAATCTTCCTAGTCCAGATTTCTCTTTAACGAAGTCTTTTGACTTGTAGTTCTAGAGATAAGATGTTATGATTGAATTGAAGATATTTTTGGTTTTTGGAAGTTTTGAGCTTAATTATTCTGTGTTTTACACTAGTTTTTTTTACTGTATGTTAACCACTATCTTCAAAGTTGATGAAGCATGTTGGATCTATTATGGGTATTGGTGAAGCATGTTTTTGGGTCACCCTCATTCTAATTCCACCCTAGGATGTTTTGGTGTCGACCTAATTTGAATTTGAATTTGGATGACCAAATTTATATATTTTTAAGGTTGGAGATAGCATAAATACAAGATGAGCTAGTAATTAAAAATGTACACAAGAAAATAAGGAAGATAAGTAAAAGAGAATATGCAAATTTGATTCTATTTTGAAAGTGTGTGAGTTGTGTGTGTGGTAGATTAGTGGGAAGCTAAATGCTAAGTTTCTGAATCTAGTGAGAAGAAGGAAAACTCTATCTTTCATGCAAGTTGATCAGTGATTGTTGTGGAATCCTTTGTTGCATTGGGATTTTTGTCTCTTTATAACAAGTCTTCTTTGTCTTCTTTGTATTTTTGTAGTAGTGAGCCCTCTAGGTTGTAGTCTTATTGAATAATGAGTCCTTATTGTAGGTAGTGAGCCTTATCTCAGGAAGTGAGCATTTTTGTAATCGGTTTTGATATTTTCTATAGTATGATTTAATCCTCACTATGGTTTTCCCTCATTTGGTTTTCCATGTAAATCTAGTGTTATTGTGCTTGTGCATTGGATTTGAGTTTCTACATTGGAATTTGATGATTAATCATTTAAGAAGTTTATGTATTAGTTTTGTTAATTGAATTAAAGGTTGAAATCTATGACACCTAATTCACCCCTCTTAGTTGTCCTATTCAAAAATTAGTATTAGAGCTTGTTTCCTTGGTGAAGAGCTTAACCTCTTGAGGAAGGTCTGGGATGACTACCAAAATGGTCTTTGATTAGCTAATGTTTGATGGAACTAATTATGGTATCTGGAAAGTATTATGGATATGATGTGGAGAAAGCTTATAAGAAACCCTACAATCCTCTTGCTAATGGTTCGAGTACACTTAAAGAATTTAGAGCACATGAAGCTTCGACAAATAATAAGGTGAAGTTCATCTTCAAGAATAGTTTGGTATATTCCAAGTTGATTAAGGTTCAAAATTTGAAGATAGCTAAGGAATTTAGGGATTATATAGAAAGAGGACATGATGGTTATGAAAGAGTTAAAGAGGTGAAATTACAAAATTTGGAAACACAGTTTGATCTTATACATATGTCCAAAGATGAAAATGTCAAAGATTATGTACAAAGATTGGATGAGATAGTGGTTGGAATGTGATATCTTGGCACTACTATAGATGAAACTAGGATTCTAAATAAGAATGAAGTTAAGTGTTCATTTAAGTGCTTTAGTTGTTGAAGATTGTCCAAAATCTCCTACTGAGATGGAGGACATGACCAAAGTGCCTTATGCTAGTGCAATTGGTAGTTTAATGTATGCAATAGTCTGTACAAGGCTAGACATTTCACAAGCAGTAGGAGTTCTTGGCTGATTTATTGAAAATCTAGGAAGGACACATTGGGATGTTCTGAAAAGAGTGTTTAGATATCTAAGGGGAACTTTGAGATATGCTCTGTGTTACCATGGAAATTTGGTTGGATCACAGAGGAATCTCAACATTCATGGATATGTGGATTTTGATTGGGCAGGGGACTTTGACAATAAAAGGTCCACTATTGGATATATTTTCATGTTGAATGGTAGTGCAATTAGCTGGATGAGCAAGCGACAAGCTATAGTTGCTTAGTCCACTATGAAGGTTGAGTACATGAAAAAAACTCATGCCTATAAGGAAGCCATTTGGCTTAGAAGATTATGTTCTAATATTGGTTTTGATGCCGAGAAAACTATTATTTATGGTGACAGTCAGAGTGCTATTTGTTAGGAAAAAAATATAACTTTTCATCCCAAGATGAAACATATTGATGTACAGTATCACTTTAATCAAGATGTTGTAGAGGATGGAAATGTCAGTTTAGATAAGGTTGATACTTTGAAGAATGTTGTTGATGTAGTGACAAAGCCAGTGAGAATGGATAAGTTCAGATGGTTTGTGAGTTTGATGGGCCTTGGGGTCCATAATATTCAATGACTTTAGGTATTGAAAAGGGTTCAGTGAGTTTTTCATCAAGTAAGAGATTATTGAGAATGTGTGCCTCAAACTCACTAGCTGAAGCCCTGATATTGTCATCGAGTAGTAAAGTTACTTAAGTGTTTTGTTTATGCCTTTCTCGATATACCACGGGTGAAATCTTAATGAGGCACGGTAGTGTGGGGTTAATAGGAGATGACCATTCTTGCATGAATGGTGTTGAGAAATGTTTTAGTCAATAATTAATATCTTGGACCCACTTTGGGCCCCCAAGTTGGCTTCTTGGAATTAACACCTTTGCATGAAGAGATATTTTTGATTTCCTAGTTAAGTGGGGACCTCTTTTGGGCTTCAACTTTGAGGATAAAGCCTTAAGATAGTTACAATATGAAGACTAAATTGTGACTTTAGTTTGGTATGCTGAAATGGAAGAGGTAGATGGTTCGACATTGGTTTTCATGGTACAACTCCACTTACATGAAATAGGCGTACCTTTAAGGGCTAGGGCTTGAGCATTATTTGTGTAACTCATTTAGAGTTTACAATGTTAGATAAAGTCTATATAACTCAAGAAATTTGTAGAGAAAGTTTGTAAGTTTTATTTGCAGGTTGCGAAGAAGTTTGGTAAAGGAAAAAGAGGCATTCTCAAGCAAGAATTGAAGCTACTGTAATCTACTTCAAGATTGGAATAATAGATCATTTCTTGGTGGAGTTTTTTACCCAAAAGAGTTTTCTCCACTTTACATGCTTGTGGAATCATTCTAATATCTTGTCTAATTCTTCTATCAAATTCTATCTATATTCTACAAATAGTAAAAAGGATTAATCGAATAATCACCCACAAAGAATATATAACAAAGGAAATACATATTTAGATAAAAAATATTAAAGTTTTGCAAGTTATTAAGCTATTAAAATACCTCAATTTTCAACATGTGGTATCAGACCTGAGGTTGGGTAGATTATTGGCACACCTTTCTCTTAAATATTGAATTATTTATTGGCTTAGTGGGAGCTTTTATAATTTTGGAAATAAGTTTTGTTACAATGAATTCACGTTTAGATATTAAAAAGTTCAATGGATCTAACTATGAAATGTGGAAATTAAAAATGGAAGATCTTCTTGAAGAGAGAGATTAGTGGTTAGCTGTTAATAATCAGACAAAGACACCTACAACTATTTTTAATGAGGATTGGGCTAAGTTAGATAAAATGGAAAGAAGATCTATTAGATTATGTCTTGTTGATGTTATTTTGTTAAATGTTTCAAATGAAAATATTGCATATAAATTATGGAAGAGAATAGGTGATATTTATCAAACTAAAAGTATTAAAAATAAGTTATATCTGGAAAGGAAGTTGTATTCATTGAAAATGAAATATGGTGATGTTGTACCACAACATTTAAATTCTTTTAATTTGATTCTCAATCAGTTAGCATCTATAGATGTAAAGCTAGAAGATGAGGATAAATGTATTTTTTTACTTTTCTCCTTACTAGATTCTTGGGAAAATCTAATTGTTGCAATCAGTGGCAATGGTGTAGATTGAAAGATGGATAATATCATTCCAACCATCCTAATAGAGGAGATGAGGAGGAAGTCTAAAATTGGCTCCCAAGATGCCTTGTTTGTTAGAGGTATTCCTAAAGAGAAGGAATCTAAGGTAGACAAGAAAAGAAATGGTAAGTCTAAAGGACTATCAAAAACCCTTGGTAAGAGTAAGGTAAGGTGTTGGAATTGTGGAAAACCTGGACATATTAAAAAGGATTGTAAGAGTATGAAAAAGGGATTTGAAACTTCTACAGAGAAATCCACAGATGACAATAGTGAGGCATTAGTTATTTCTTCTAATACTTTTATTGATAAATCTTGGCTTATTGATTCAAGTTGCTCCTATCATATGACTCCTAGGAAGGAGTGGTTCACTAAGTATAATGCATATGATGGAGGGGATTTCTTCTTTGGAGACAATATCACAACAAATTTTTGTGGCAAAGGAGAGGTGAAATTGTGTTTCAGTGATGGTAGGGTTAAGAACCTTAATGATGTTTTACATATTCCAGGACTTGCTAGAAATCTACTTTATGTCCCTAAGTTCAATGATTCTGGAATGCATGTGACATTTGAAAAAGGTGGTTGCAAATTGGCGAAAGGGAATATGGTGGTTTCTAAAGGATCTCGGATCGGGACTTTGTTTAAGTTGAATACCTTAAATGTAAATATTTAATCAAATGTAGTTGAAGCTGAAAATAAATGCATGTTATGGCACCATAGATTGGACCATATAGGTGAAAAAGGTCTTAGGGCCATTATAAATAAGAATTTGGTTGATAGTATTCCTAATCATAATATTGGCAAAAATAAATTTTGTTTGCACTGTGTGTTTGGAAAAAAATCTAGATCTAAATTTCCCAGTGGTACAAATAGAGCTAAAGGATCATTTCAGTTGTAATGGGCCCTATGGATATTGACTCTATTGGAAAACTTAGATACTATGTCACATTTATTGATGATGTTTCAAGATATACTTGGATATATTTTATGCATAACAAATCTGATGTGTTTAATAAGTTTAAGGAATTTAAGGCTTTTGTTGAGAAACAATATCATAAGATAAAAGTATTGATATCAGATACTGGTGGTGAGTATTGTTCTAGGGAATTTGATGACTATTGTAAACATGCAGGAATACAGAGATAGAAAACTACTCCACATACACCTCAACAAAATGGAGTAGCAAAAAGGATGAACCAAACTTTAATGGAAAAAGCTAGGATTATGTTAAGTAGTGCTAAGCTAGATTGGTCCCTATGGGCTGAGGTAGTTTGTACTTGTTATTTAATCAATAGATCCCCTAGTTCATTTATTGAAGATAAAACTCCTTATGAAATGTGGTTAGGAAAGAAGCCTAGTGTTCCACATTTAAGGATCTTTGGTTGTGAGGCCTTTGTTCATGTGCCTCAAGAAAAGTGATCTAAATTGGATCCTAAAGCATATAAATGTATCTTCATAGGTTATGGTGAAAATGTAAAAGGGTACAAGCTTTGGAATCCACTAACACAAAATGTTTCTTTATCTAGAGATGTAATTTTTAGGGAATTTAGAGATTATTCAAGAGAAGAACAACCAAAAGAGAAGGTTACTTCTTGAACAATGCATTTTGAGATTGATAATAAAAAGCACCAAGATGCACATGTTGAAGAACAATTCGATGGATTGGAAGAGGTGAGTCGAGAGATTTCTTCTGAAATAGAGGCTCAAGATGAGCATATTGAGGAACAAGAAGAAGCCCCTCTAATAAGATCCACAAGACAACAAAATCCTGTTGAAAGCTATAGCCCGCCTAATTTTCATTGTATTTTTTCTTTAAAGAGTACGAATTATGAACCTAGTTCTTATAGGGAAGCTTTGTCTTCAGATGAACACAAGCTCTGGTCACAAGATATGCATAAGGAAATGAAATCCTTAGAAACTTGTGACACATGGGATCTTGAGAGTTTTCCCAAAGGAAGAAAAGGCATTTGTAGTAAATGGATCTTTAAAAAGAAGATTGGTGCAGATGGTAATATCAAAAGGTACAAGGCTAGATTTGTAGCCAAGGGCTACTCCTAGAGAGAGGGAATTGAATTTAATGAAATCTTATCTCCTATTGCTAAACTTACCTCTATTAGATTCCTTTATTCAATTGTTGTTGCTTATAATTTTGAAATTGAACTGTGTTTTTACATGGGAATCTTGATGAGGAAATTTATATGAAGCAACTTGATGGTTTTGTTGTAAATGGAAAAGAAGAATTGGTTTGTAGGTTAAAGAGATCTTTATATGGATTGAAACAGTCTCCCAGAATGTGGTACCAAAATTTTGATGCTTTTGGATTAAAAATTGGTTATGTTAGGAGTTAGGAAGATCATTGTGTTTACATAAAAATAATTGATGATCAACTTTTAATTAATATCTTATATGTTGATGACATGTTCTTTATAGGTAATTGCAAGGTAATGAGCAAAGAATTGATAGTAGAACTCTCAAGCATTTTTGAGATGAAATATTTAGGGGCTGCAAAATATATCCTTGGTATGGAGATCAATAGAGATAGAGGTAATATAAAGCTTTGCTTAAGTCAAAGAAATTATGTTGATACTATTTTGAAATGGTTTAGCATGTAGGATAGTAAACCAGTTAATACTCATTTACTATATGGCACTAAGTTAAGTTTAGACATGAGTCCTAAATTTGATTCTGAATATGAGGAAATGTCTAAAATTCTGAATGCTAGTGCAATTGGTAGTTTAATGTATGCAATGGTTTGTAAGAGATCAAATAAATCCCAAAAAATGGGAGTTCTTAGTAGGTTTATGTCTAACCCTAGTAAAGAACATTGGACTTATGTTAAGAGGGCTTTTAGATATTTACGAGGTACTTCTGATTACTATTTAGTTTCTCATGGTTCTAATAACATTGATATTATGAATAGATTAGTGGACATACAGGGTTTTGTTGATTCTGATAGGGTAGGAGATCTGGACAGTTGGAGGTTGACAAGTGGTTATGTCTATAATTTGTTTGGAGCTGTAGTAAGTTGGATGAGTAAGTGGCATCCCATGGTTTCCTTTTCCACCATAGAAGCAAAGTACATGGCTAGTACACATGCCTCTAAAGAGGTAGTTTGGTTATAGAGACTTGGGAAATGTATTAGTTTTAATTGCAAGCAAGTTAAGCTTGAATGTGATACTTACAGTGCTATTTATTTATCCAAAAATCCTATGTATCATGCTCGTACTAAAAATGTAGATGTTCAGTATCACTTTGTGTCAGAAATGGTTGTAAGTGGAAAAGTATTAATTGAAAAAGTTGACACTTTAATTAATGTTGTAGATTATCTTACGAAGCCAGTTCCTATAGATAAGTTCTCATTCTACAGGAAGGCCATTGGCCTTGAGTCCTATACTTGATTTAAAATTATTATTCCTTGATTAGAATAATTGCAATGTATAATTTCAAGTGGGAGAATGTTGGAAATCGGGTGCCATTTTATTGCAATCCTGAAACATTAGTTTTTCATGTTTATCCTAAGTTCCTGAAATGTGTTTATCAACACTAGGATTAAGAAGGAATTAATAATTGATGAAATAATCATGTTAATTGATATTTGTATGTTATTCTAGATTTTAGGAACATGTGGTAAATTTTAGTTAACTAAGTGGTAAATTGAGAATACATCAAGAATGCAACCTAGGTTCCTACAAAATAGGGATTTTTTTAATGCATGTTGAGTACCTATAAAATAGGGTTTCAAGTTCAGTTGAAGTTTAGTTTAGTTTAGTTGAAATTCAATATAAGTTCAGTTTAGTTCAGTTGAAATTCAATTGAAGTTCAGTTCAGTTCAGTTGAAGTTCAGTTCAGGTGAAGTTCAGATTATATCAGTTCAGTTTAGCTTAGTTCAGTTATCCTCAAGTAGTTTTAGTTGCAAGTTAGTTGACTTCAGTTAACCTGGAATGCATGCCTAATAACTTTATTTACATGAAAGATAACAAGAAATACCTTCCGTTAACAAGATATGACCATTCTTCCATGAATGGTGTTGCAAAATGTTTAAGTTAATAAGAAATATCTTGGACCCAATTTGGGCACCCAATTTGGCTTCTTGGAATTAAATCCTCTGCATGCAAAGATATTTTTGATTGCCTTGTTAAGTGGGGCCCTCTTTTTGGCACCAACTTTGAGGATAAAGCCTTAAGATATTTACAATATGAAGACTAAGTTGTGACTTCAGTTTGGTATTCCCAAATGGAAGAGGCAGATGGTTTGACATTGGTTTTCACGGTACAAATCCACTTTCATGAAATAGGCATACCTTTAAGGGTTAGGGCTTGAGCATTATTTTTGTAACTCATTTGTAGTTTACAATGTTTGAGAAAGTAACATATCTCAAGAAAGTTGTAGAGAAATTTTGTAAGTTTTATTTGCAAGTTGTGAAGAAGTTTTGTGAAGGAAAAAGAGGCATTCTCAAGCAAGAATTGAAGCTATTGTAATATACTTCAAGATTGAAATAATAGATCATTTCTTGGTGGACTTTTTTACCCAAAAGGGTTTTCTCCACATTACATGCTTGTACAATATTTCTAAAATCCTATCTACTTCTTCTATCAACTTCTATTTATACTCTACAAACAGTAAAAAGGATTAATTAGATAAGCACCCACAAAGAATATGTAACAAAAGAAATACATATTTAGTTCAGAAATATTAAAGTTTTACAAGGTATTAAGGTATTAAAACACCTCAATTTTCAACATGTGGTATCAAAGATGAGGTTGGGTAGAGTATAGGGACACTTTTCTCTTAAACATTGAATTATTTATTGGCTTAGTGTGAGCTTTTATAATTTTAATTA